>QUSF01000011.1:13930576-14032123 GCA_003676055.1 Chloebia gouldiae
AACACCTTTATTTGGGCAGGGTTGGGGGATGTGCTGTTCATCACAAATATGAAGCAAAAAAAAAAAAGAAAAAAGTCTAAATGTTGCAGGGAAAACACTGTGAAATTCACAATAGCAACCAAGTGACTATTTTGCCATCTTTTAAACATATGTCTCAGGAGAAGAAATGGGAAATGATGGGTGTGTTATTTTTCCGTCTATGCATTCTGCACAAGGTCTGTGGGGATTTTTTGTTTGCTTGTAGAAGGTTCTGAGTGATGACTGGCGGATATTTTATAAACACTGAATATTTGAGCAAGGATTATGGAAGCTGCTAGTAAGTGAGGCCATTGATTGGAATTCGTGATAAAACAGAACAAATTAAATCTATCCAGAGGCCTAACTCTTGCAGCTTATGTGTATCTTTCTGTAACTTATAGAAAAGCACCTAAGAATGTTTTATATACAAATAATTTAATTTAACATTTATGTTTAATTGAATCACCAATAGAGAGAGAATCAATTAATTAAGAAATATTTGTCCCAGCCCTTCTCTCCACCTATACTTTATGTGTATATATTTCTAGATATCACTCCGTTTGTCACTTTAGGTAAAGAGGAAGATATCTACATACAAATATAAATCTCTATATTGTCACCAAATTGTGACCTGGTGTGTAGAGCTATCTTTCTCCTTTCTTTTTTCCTTTTTTTTAAAATTTATTTAATGTGATGTCTCTGTGGAAATATTTAGTGATTCTTGTTTTGCACTTTGTTACAAGTAGTCATTGCTTTAAAACTTTCATTGCATCTTGGCTGATTTCAAAGTGATGCCTAGGTATCAGTGTTAAAAGTTTTGTTTGTGAATCATGTGACCAGCTTCTCTCAACATGACATGGAAAGTCTCTTGTATTACAGTGTATTTAATAAAAATGATGTCTTACAATAAACAATGTCATCCAAAAGAAAGATAAAATTATTACTTTAAAACTCAAAAAAATTTATGCAGTGTTGTGTGTTGTTTTCTCTTCTTTGAATGCCTTTGTTTATCTCTATTCTTTTTAGGATGAAATTAAAGAAACATTTTGTATGCTTAGAATCATGACAGGTTTACACTCTAAAACTGTGGAACAAAAGCAGGTCACTGAACTCGTACTTCATGGAAGAGTTGACAAAAATTAATAGAACTATGGAATGGCCATCCCGATGGCAGACTCTTTTTTTTTTTTGTCTTTGTTATACAAAGGAAGATCCTATTTGAATTCTTGTTCATTTGGGCAGCTGACAGCAAACATCTGCTTATCTTCTAGCAGAAGCTGGCCTTCAGGTATTTTCTGGCACGTGCCTAAAGTGTCCCTTAAAATGCAGCCCTGTTAAAAGTATAGTTTTTTCTTTTTAACTTGTGCCAGTCTAGTATGAATATATTGTGAACTAATACATCATTATATCCAAGTCCTTGATTTAGATTCAGAACGTGGACATTCATTCAAAGGAAGGTTCAGCAACAATACTAATCTGTATCAGTGAAACCGCCACAATCTGTTGATCTCAACCAAGCCCTTCAAGGTCAGAGTAAAACAATACAAGAGCCACTTTGTGAATGTATGTGCTTCCTTCTGCCAAGAGATCTCTTCAAGATTAGATGAGCTGGCTATAAGCATTTAAAAGATCAAAGGAAAATCATCAACTGAGAAGAAGCCTGAGGATGAAATCTATCCAAAACTGAAAATGTCATTAAAACACACTAAAAAATTTTGTTGACAGTTTACGTTCATGCAGTGGCTTAGAAATGCCTTATCTGCTTTCATGGTAAAATACTGATGCCTTCTGGATTTGATGAGTTTTTGCTATCCCAAAACAAAACACCTCTCCAGAGGCAACTTGTTATGATGAAGTCTGTTTGGGAGTAGTGCAAGCTTCGGAAAACCCTGGCATATAGCATTACCCTGCAGTCCTATTAGCATGGGCACAACAGCCTGCACACACTCCTCTACTCTTCCCTTTCCCCAGGGATTTTTAAGGCTAGGGACAAGTAGCTGCAGCAGGGATAGGATATTACCACTCCTCATGGTGGCAAAGACACGAAGCCAGATGAGCCAGCAGGGCTCATGGAGTGCCTCAGCAGTACACAGAATTTTTGCAGCATTACAGTAGGCAGGTAGGTACCTCTCCTGCACAGCCCAGCCTACCCAAGGCTCCAGTTTAAGTTTCCCCTCCCCAGCAACCAATCTGTTTATCTATATAGTCCCATTGCTCTTTTGAGCTCAATCCCAGATGGACCCTTGGGCAGGCAAGAAGTGTTGAAACACTTGCTCATCACTTGGTCAGGGAGGGAGAAGAGTTTTGTATCTTCTGCTTTTCCCACCTGGGCACATATGGCCCTGCAGCATGCACTGTGCATCAGAGCAGAGGTTCAGTTTAAAAGTGGTGACTGATGCCATTTTTGTTGCCTTCTGTTCACTACAACTCTAAGGGTAAGGTGTTAGTTCAGGTTGCACAAGAGGCTTGTGATAGACTAATGAGTCTGATGAGCTCTGGAAGCTCCCAAAATATGTCAGACTTGGTAGTCTGTTTAAGATCACTCATCCACAGCTCAGCAATATTCTTCCATCACAGCATCTGAAGGTCTCTCAGTTTACCAGTGCCTTCCTCCTGCACAAAATCCACAGAGTTGTGACACACTGAACCAGTCAGCAAGGAATATGCAATAAAAGTCCTGCACCTGATACTGCTAAGTCTCAACTAATTTCCATAACTGATTTCATAGTGAAGAAGTCTTTGTGTTAAATGATTCATATAACTTGAAAATCAACATGATCACTGTATTGCTTTAAAGGTGATTCACAGTGTCCCTTGATTGTTCCCACTGGTATTTTTAATGGCTATAATAATTTCTGATATTAAGCTTATGTTTAAAAAAAATTCATGGCCTTATAAAGGACAAAAAAAAAAATCTTGGATCTACCCCGAACAGGGTAGACAGACTCTACTTAACCAGCTCCCAGGTTTGCTTACTAAAAAAGCTTATTGATATTTGTCATAAACAATAGGTTCTGGTGAGAAAGATTTCATGCAAGAAAAAAAAATATTTGAAGCAAACACCTGAAGAACTACCCAACTAATTTCTAGGCTAAGAGTCCCATGCTTCAACCTCTTGAGCATCAACTGACATGCACAAGAGACATAGAGTTTCTGCAGCAATTCATGGCTTTTGAGAGTTGGAAGATTTTAGGGCTTGGGTCTATTTTTATCTTTTATCAGAGGGAGTGAAGAATACTAGCAAAAAAGACCATAAGCAAAACAGTGGAATGGAAAACAAATGTTTTACTTTCTTAAACTGATAATCACATCATGCAAATAAATTTCTTGTAACAAAGAATAACAATTAGAACTAAAGAGCATGTGCTCTTTCTGGCTGGGATCTGTATTAAATAGAATGCAAGGGAAGAAGAGATGAGTAAGGAAAATCAGGGAGTAAGAGTATAAAATATGCTGTAAAAATTAGATGTGTAGCTTTGCTGTCCTCATGTGTGACCTAAAAGACAAATAAAACTGATACTTGGAAAATTACTTACACATATTTTGAGCACTTCCAACATGGAAGAAGATTTCTAGGCCTAGCAGTTCTTTGTTATGATACAATGACTGCTAGTGTCATGGAAAGTGCAGATCTGTCACTATTATCCTGATTTTTGTCTTTGGGGCTTTTTTTTCTGAAAAAGTTGATTTAAATACATAAAAAGTGATACTGCTATTCAGTGTGTTGCAACATGGGCAGAGATGACTGCTGGTTCATTAATCTGAGTTCTCCAGTTAGCCCAGTTAGGAACTGTTGGGAATGGCTAAGTAATTTATTGATGATTAGCAGGAGTAGGAGCATTGATTTATACGGTAACTCACATTGTAGGCTCCTGTTCAGAGTAACTCAGGTCCTTCTTTGGAAAGCTGAGGCTGAACAAGTAATAACAAGGTGTTTATCACCTTCTGCTTCAAAATCTGAAACCAATTTACAACTGGTTAATGATAGCTGGTCAAAGGGGAAATTTTTTTCTCTTTTGCCAGTTTTCTGTTGCCCTTCTCTACCCAGTACTACCAGCCCTGGTAGTATTTAAATTGAAGATCTTTTCTTCCCCAGCTTGATTTGTCAGGTCAGAACCTCCCAGCCTGGCAGAGGTGCTCAGCTTCACCCTTGAAGCAGACAGCTCTTTGCCAATTGGTTTTTGCACATGAAAGTGTCCTCTAATTTCTGAGCCCGGCAGAGACAGCAGATGCTCTCAATATGTGTGAGGGCAGGTGAACAGTATGTTTTGTCCATGTAAGAGAGAGGAGAAAAAACATGGAAATGGGAGTCAGCACAGCCGACAAAGCTGACAGAAGCTGAACACATGGTCTTCAGGCCCCAAGTAGTGCTGAGAGGCCTGGGGTATCTACTGAGAAGCAGCATGGGAACACCTCTTCTCAGCGCATTCATGTCTAATTGCCCAACACAGATGTTTCCCTCCCTCATCATGCCCCACCATATGTCAGGGATAGACCAGCTGTAACACAGCTGCCCCCACAGAGGAGAGCACTTGCCTTGGTCCTCAGCCTCATGTGACTTTGCCAGGGCACAGTCCTGGCAAACAAGATGTCCCTGTCCTCAGTTGTCTGAACTGATTTAGCTTGTGCATGTTCATGTCCTGATAGAGGCAATTAATATAATTCATTTTCACTGGCAAACACTGGATTAACATCCAACAATAGGCCTCCTTTTCTTCTGCAGTGAATTGGGACAGTCCCATGGTATGCTTGCAGAGGTGGTGTGGTGTATCTCCAGCATGAGCAGAGTGCATGTGTTTGTGGTCAGCTTGAAGTCTGTAATATTCCTTGACTCCTTCCAGTGGCCTCTGTATCAGCCCCCAGGACTGGTATACTGGAGGGGAGGAAGGAGGCAACACACTTCCACTGAGGTGTGCAAAGGACTAAGTATGCAATGGTCTTGGTCTAAAGTGAGTGGGAAAATATGTTAATCACTGTGATGGGAGGCTCCTGTCATTCTGTTCATCAAAAATACTGCATACAGCTACCCACACTCCCATACTCATGTGCTGCCATGGTGTTAAAGCAACCAGTCACCAATGAGAGAGCTGCAGCACCGCCTGTCTTGGAATGCATGGACTGGTGCTTGTGACAAGGGGTGCACGACCTCAGGAGTACACCCTCAACCCTCAGTTTTGGGTGAACGTGCTGGCTGGGAGGTGCCACTCATTGTCACTCAGGCAACTTGATGTTCTGTGTTGTGCAGTGAGCTGATGACTGCCTTTGTCCCTGTATCTTGGTCTTTGCCATTTTTTGGGTGCCCAGTGCAGCTGCTTGAGGTCAGCTAGCAGTGAATTGGATGACTCCCAGGAATGGACATCTTGTCTCTGCAAGACATTGTCTAACTTCATCCTGGCACGGCAACTGATAAATCCTTCAGTAGCATAATGTAATACCTGTCCTGGTTTTATTGCATACTTTAAATCTATGAACAAAGGGAGAACCAATATGGCTTGTCCTAGAGATTAATCATTCCTTGGAAACACATCATGTTTGACTGAATTTCTCATCCTGGTGACCAGCTGGACGTCAGTAGCAGTATTTGCACCTGTGTGCCTCACCATTGTGAGGGAAATGCCTGCTCAGCCAGGTGCATTCTCATAGCTCTTGCTGAGGTTTTGAGAGCCAGATATCAGCATAAGGAGAAATCCACTGACAGGGCCCTGGCCAGAGTGATTCCAGGTGGGCAGAGGAACAGTCCTGCACTCCTCATGCAAGCCACTGCTTTTGCTGCAGCTGATCACTGTTTCTAACAGTATTTCTAACTTATCCATTGAGTGATTTATTTTGAAGCCGTTGAGTTAGTCTATTAAGAGCACCACTGACATGTCCAGCTCCTACAATTAACAAGAAAAATCACAACCAGGAACAGCAAGCCTTTAGGAGACAAAAGTAAGACAAACATATGGATCTCATACCCCCTGCTCCCCTCTCCCACTTCAACCCAAAGTGCAGGGGGTTTGGCAAAGAATTTGTCTTCCAGGTCCTCAAAGCAGTTACACATGTAAGTCTCTGCAAGTGATCCATTATAAACTCAGGTCATCTCTTTCTGCTTTGGATTTTCTTCTTTATTGCTTTGTGATTTGGGAAATTATGTGGGCAAATGTCACTAGCACCAGGGGATTTTCGCAACCCAGAATCTAAAGAGACTTGGATAAGAGAAAGCAGATGGAAACTAAACACAGTACCTTCAATTCTGCACAGGCCACAGAATAAATATGCACTTTGCTTGGTTAAAATAACACCTATTGGCAGTAATTGTTGTTGGGTTTTTTGCCAGTGGGAGTCTAATCACTCTGGCAAGAGCTAGGTGATCCACAAGCTGTTACAGTGTGCTTTTGGCTCACCTTGTGTTGTACAACCTCACAGATTTCCATACTAGAAAATTATGAAAGGATCAGTAATGTTTGCAATATGAAACGGATATTGCAGGATATGCAGTTTTCCCAAGCTATGCAAAATGCTATTGCACCATCATATACATTGCTTAGTGGTTATTTTTAGAATGACATTTGCTGTTAAACACCTATGTGACTGTGACTCAGGGCAGGGTTCAAAAATGGCTTTCCCAAGTCAGAATGGCACATAAGGCAAATTTGGCTGCAACTCTTTTTAGACAAAGTTAACATTTTCCTTAGAAAGACAAAAATACAGCTATTGGACATGAATATTTTTGATTTCAGGTCTGTGACACCAACAAACCAGCCTGGCCTCTGCACAACTAGCAGCATACAGCTGCAGAACTGGTATGGTTGAGGACTGTAGAATCCAAGCCAGGAGAGTGTGGTCTGTAATGTGAACAATGAGGATGTCTTTTGAGATCCTCCCCAGGCATCAAACTCTGCTGCTGTTTTGCCTTCCAGAGGTCAAAATCCAGGGATCTCAGTGGAACAGGTTGAATGCTAAAAGACTTGGGAGGAGATTAGATAATCTCATGCCAGACTAAGAAATTGAGCCAGAAATTGACAGTCTCTATCAGTACCTTGAAATGCCAGCAAAACTGTTGCATATAAACTGAAAACAACAGTACTAGTGAAAGGCAGAAAAGTGCACCTGCTATTATATTGACCCTTCTAGCTGTGTGGTTACCTGCTCTATTACTGACAGCATTGAGTAACACTGTCACATTGAGGTAACCCTTGTTATTGTGTTATTTTCTTTTCAAAACATACCAGTGATTAAATCTATGTGGGCAGCCAGCATCTCGGAAAATAATGCAGCCCAGATTTATTGTGTTTTACCTTCAAAAGACACTACTAACTGCCACCTGGTCTCCATTCTCACCCTCCAGCTGGCAATTCCCTGGTGAGCAAGAAATTCAGTGGAAGACATACACATTAGCTTGTTTTCTAGTGGTGCTTAGGTGAGGTTTATGCTGGCCATGTTCCTCTTACTGGTTACTCAAAGTTAACTTTCTGCATCTTCCACTTCTTCTCTACATAAAGACGTTGTAAAGAGAGATGATATACCATGGAGGCGCCTCTTAAATAGCCCAAATTCAACACACATCAGTATCTGTACAATAAATACCATGGAGTACTACTTATAATGCATTATTCTGCATTCATTGTGTGATAATATGTGCAGAGGACTACAAATAACTCTTATTCATTCAACTGTTGGAAAGTAATTATTCAAATCAGAAATGCTCCGGACTTGGGAAGGAACACAACTGACAAGTAATTAAAAAGACAGAGCTACAGTTGCTAAAATAGAGCCAATGATGAGGTAACCAATCACGAAGAGACTGCTACACCCATGCTGGGTGCTGGATCAGGCCTATACTCTCAGAGAAGTGCAGACTTTTTGTATATTCTAAGGCTATGTTTTATTTTGCAGAAAATCATTATCAGTACACCCAGTTGCTGCCATGACTCAGAAAGTCAGGATACATGGCCATAAGACAGGCAGAAGGAATTCAGCCAAGTTCCCTTCCCTGAGATAGGAGGCATTAATAGACAACTAGAAAACCAGTAATATTTACTCATTTGTGAGACTGAAGACAAAACATGATGCGTTTCACACCAAGGCATGGGTCTTCCTAGTTTAGGTTGGGCAGGTCACTGCTGAGCCAGGTCACCAGGAACAGCAAATGTACATTTTTGTATATCTCCTAGATCAAATAACAGTTCTGCCTCAGACTGAAGTACATGACACAGTGCAGATTTTTCCAGCTTGTTGCTCTGCACTGGGAAGTCCTTGCACCTTTCAGTTGTCTCTGACAAACTGGGACTTTCACTACAGATGCGTGCAGTCCAAGCTCTTCTATCATTTTGCTTAGTGAACATTATAATTTTTTTTCTTTTAAAGGATATGTGTATCATGCTTTGGCACTTATAGAGATCATGATAAACTGATTTCCTGGTTCAGTGGTTCACTGCTCTATTTCACTGTGAGCAGGGGAAGGAAGATCTGTAATGAATATCTATAATGAATATCTTTCACCTCTCTCCAGAAATAAGTGTTAAATATTTCTTTGATGCAATTGGTGAGACTTGCAAGAGATGAATTATGTTTAGGTGTTCCAATGCCAGTCGAAATTATTTGGTTGAATGAGCATGGGGCTTGTTGAACAAATTTTTCATTCATTTCCTCTTTCCTTAGTTAAATAATTGTTTTGATGAGCTAACATACCCATATAAATGACATCCTGAAGACAAGACGATGGCAGTTCTTCCAAACCCAATTCTATTTCTTATCTGCACAATGATTAGCATTTATTGTTGCTTGTGATGCCACTGAATGAGCTTAGTGAGCCACTACCATAAGGACCTCTGCCTCTTGCTGCTTCATTGATGCCTGCCACAGCAGTATGCTCAGGAAAATATTGCCTTCTCACATGTTTCTCATCCCTTTATTACAACTGTTCATACAGTTACCACTGGAGTTTTGCAGTTCTATTTCAATTTTAAAAATTCTAAAAAAGTCTTAAATAAAACAGAATGTTAAAAAAAACGTTCTCAGTGATACACTTTAATACTGCCTTTTACTTGCTATTGTTAAAAATGCATTATTTCAGTGAAGAACTAGGTCATTCAATGCAGTTGTACAATAAAGCAAAAAAATTACAGCTATATGAAGTATAGCAAAATACAGTCACTCTGGAAACAAACAATACAAGGTTCAACAAAACAGAAGTGATTTGTTTCACCTGCATGCGGAGAAGAAGTGGAGATAAAAGAATTCATTCTGCCTTTATTAATTTCATAACATGAAAATTGATAGTGTGTGCTTAGTCTTCAAGGGAAGTGCACTATCCACTGGTGTTTCCTCACTGTCAGACAGTTCCTTAAGCTTTCCTTTAAGTTACTGGAAATTCTGCCGTGGCTTTCAGATGGTTTTTAATCTAACTACTGTGCATAGAGTGCACCGTAGGATTGCAAAAATCTCCCAACAGATATAAGGTTTCCACCAAAAAGAAACACTGAGACACTCTAGACACAAATGCATGTCTTTTCCTACCTCTGAGATAATGACTACTTTACTGCTCAGTTGCTCATGATGCTCATCAGCTTTGCCAGATGAGCCAGTAGAGGCAGGAATAGAGAAGAAACAAAATAAAATTGAATCCCTGAACAAATCCTTACTCCTTAAACGTTGCATTTGTCTTAAGTAATACTGTACAACAGGACATATTTCAAAGAAAGGCAAAAAAAAATCCTGGTTATGGCAGCAGCTATCATGAAAGAAATGCCTCAGTAACACCCTAAACACAGTATTAAGTTCTCAGACCTCAGGAGGATAAAATGAAGAATTGACAAATCCCAAGTCGTGTGATGAAGGTGAATATTGCATGATTACATTTTTCACGATGCAGGTGCTGAGAGCAACAGGAAATAGAAGCATGCTCTAGAAGCACCAAAATAAGATAACCCTCTGCAATTCAGCTACATAACCTTACCAAAGCTTCTTGTGGGCAGTAGGAATGAAAATGGATTAATGAATTACTGGACATTATCTTGGAAAAAAATCTACTGAAAAAATTTTAAAAGTAAGACACCATTACACTGGAGAGGTACCCCACCAATTGGTTCACATCCCACATGAAGGTGGGAAAAGACTCAGTTTATTACTGAGTGTTCGTCCTGTCCTTGTCCTTCTCCAGACACCTGCTACAAGTGGGTCCTGGAGTTGGGATACCTTTGATCTGTCAGGGTACAACCACTCACCTAGTTATTTCACTGCAGACTTGATTTTCAGTAGTACAATTGCTGACAATAGAAATTTCTCATGTATTGTTAAGTATTAATTGCAGTGCTAACAATAATTTTTAACATTAGCATCTTCGTAATATTGCTTCTGAAGTGAAATTAGTTTGGATTTTTTTTTGTTGATGAACAAAAAAGACCTGAATGAAAAAGACAATGAGAAGACAATTGAAAAGACAATGAAACTTCACATATTTCAAGCAAACCCAATCTTAAATAAAAATCTCATTAAAACTGAGATTAAAGGGACTTAAATAATCCATGTTCTTACTTCTTTCACTTTTGAGTATTCTTTGAAATTTTTAATGCTTTTGGTATATTTTTTATGTTTGTTACTTTTTGTCTCATATAAAATTTGCTTAGCATTTACTGGAACCTGTAGTGCAAATGACTGTAACAATATGTAATGCACAAAGTACACAAAGTGATGGAAGAGAAGCGTTTGTGTTCATACACTTTCAGCTACCATCGAGTCGTTTTCTTTGAAATTACCCAGATGCTCAACTCCTATTCTCAAAGTGACTTAAAAAAAAATCTCAATCAGGTGTTTGTAGCAATAACAGGTTAAATACTGCCTTCTCACATGTCCTCAAGTTTTTTGAGGCAACTCAAGAATTGTGGAACTACATTGAAGATATAAATGGAACTAATTGTATAGTTCCCCTATTAAAAGATGGAAAAAAAAAAAAATGCTGCAGACTGTACAATCCCTGTTCAGGTCCCTTTGTTGCTTTGCAGCAGTCCCCAAAATCTCCCAGGGTGAAGGTCTCTGCTTCAGGTGGTACTATTACAATCCAGCAGCCTTCTTATAAAGAAAGACGAACATGTCCCAAAGCTTTCAAAACTGTAGATTATATGTGAGGAACAGTTACTAATGTGTTGTAAATGCCTTTATAAATCCTGTCCTCATAGCAAGTCAATTGGGAAAATGCTCCCTCTGCAAGGATGGGCAGGACAGCTCAACACTATATTAACTTTTGGTATTTTAAATACAATTGCAGCTTCTTTTAAGCTCCTACATGTTTATTCATGTATGTTCACAGTATGTTCTTCTTTAAACAAAATCAAACAAAATACTGTCTTTCCCAAAAGCTTCTTAAGCCTGGGATAGAAAGAAATATATAAGCAATTAGCTCCAAAATTAAATTGTCATGCAAATTATTACATAACTAATTTAGAGAAATAAGAAAGAAAGAAAGGGAACAAACCCTAAAAAAACCCCACAAAGCTTGCTGCTGTTTGTTACCATCATGTGGCACAACCACAGGGCATAAACAAAATATTCATAATTATCTTTAAAAATAAAAACAAGGATTGAAAAAAATCCCACCAAGTAATAGAGAACAGCCACTTCACAGGTGTTTCTGAAGGTGTTTTTTGGGTGAGAGTTGGAAGCAGTGGCTTACACTGAGAAGGGCTACTTAACTGGTGGGTGTGATGTCATCTCAATGCACCAGAGAGAAACAAATACTATAGATAAATGAGCAAACATTTTAGTCTGTAGCGAATCCCAGACAAATTTCTGGGCATAATGTAATCAATAAACAGCAGGAAAGACTGAGGACAAGTACATCTTATGCCACAGGAAAACATTTAAAAATCACCTGTTTATCAGAAATCATTTAAGGGATTGGATTGAGACAAATGAATAGCAAATCCCACTAATCTTTCTGTGAAACATGTACTTTCATTGAAAGTAAGATGGAGTCTTCATGTTCACGTAGCCCAAGTTTTTTAGCCTTCAGAAACACTGTTGAACACGAGCATTGCTTACTCTTGATGCTTTTGTGGTCTCCTCTACTTGTCTTTTTCTTTGTTCACTTGTCTTAAGCTCTGAGTTTGGGAAGATAAATAAACAAACAAACAAACAAAACCAGTACAGGTATAGTACATGATGAGTTAGATGAACCAGGGGATGCAGATGCAGAATATTGGAGACGTGACAGTCCATCTCAGTCCATGCATGATGAATCAGACAGAAGGGGTGAAAAACCTTAGCAACCTGAGTTAAAGCTACCTGTAATGTCAAAAAATCAGGTTTCTATGAAGAAACATTGAATGTCTTATGTGACTGGGAAGCTGCTGGATGTTTCACAGTCTGCAGGTCACTTGTGCTCAAGCCAGCAAAGGATCAAGAGTATCTGTAGATAAGAATAACAGAGTCAATCTGACAGGCATAAGGCAGTCAGTTTATATGTTGCCTATTTTAGAATGCCTCCGTTCATCACGTTAAGCTATTTATACAGTAATAATATTCTGAATATAGAGATACTTGTACTAGGAGTTTCCTTATCTTATGCACTAAATAAACATCATGTGCCATCTTAATTGTATTTAGCAGACAGCTACTTTTTTCCCAGCTGATCTTGGGAAGCTGTAATTCATCACAGATATGTGAGCAATTGCCTCCTCTTTCTGTAAGAACTCCATGAAATGCTGCAGGATACTGAAGTATTTGCCATAATAATCACTGACGAGTAATGAGCCCCATCCCAGGAAGGTTTGACATAAACATTATGCTCTTTCAGTACAGTGGCATAGGACTTACAGTTCCGGACAGCATTGTCATTATAAACTGAAGCATATATAGATTCTTTTGTTATTCATGATGATTAATAACTCTGTATACTGTAGGGCAAAGGGATTAGAGCAAAATTATTAATAATTGGCATTAAAAGCTTTTCTAAATTCCAGTATCCACAACGCCTAAACAAAAAAAATTATGACATACCTCTCAAACTATGAGTAGGACAACTCACCATTACATTTGCATTTGACACACTAGTTTAAACAAATACTTCCTTTAAACCCTTATATATTTATTCCTGTGTTTTTTATAGTATCATGTGGTCTGCTGATTGTGTAGCTCTATCTCATAACTACTACCAGAAAATAAGGGCAGACAGTTATGGAGGCAGAATAACACCAGCAGAAGCAGGAAGACAGGGATATCATGCGTGGTTGCGCAGCCGTTCTTAGAAAGTAAACATCTAGAGCCAGCTAGCACATCGACACTTCGATTATACAACACCTTTTGGAACATCTCTTGTCAAAGTAATCACAAAGCTGCTTACAACTTCTTCTGCTACATTCCAGAAGTTGCAGTTCTGTTGGGGGTTAGGTTTCTTTCCTTTTATTCCTTTTTACTCACAGAATTTTTCGCCTTAAGTTGCTAGGAAACACTAACAACTGGGTAATTAATAAAATAAAAGAAGTGGCCAAGGTCAGGGTGGGAGGGCATCTGGTTGCACTTCTCTAGTCCGGGAGTTTCTCTCCGAGGGGCAGAGGTACCCCGAGAACTGGGCAGGTAAAGGACAGGGCTGGGGCAGCTGCTGTCTGTCTGTCTGTCTCTCTCTCTCTCTCCCAGCTTCGGAGGACGACGGTCGGAGCTGCTGCTTGGGGAAGGGAATTCGCTGCTGCCGCCAGAGCCCAGCCTGGTCCTGCTTCTTCTGCCACGGGTGAGCCTCTGTTCGTGAGAGCAGCCACTGAACTGAGACCTCGTCATCACCCACCGCACTAAAAGAGGGACCCATCCCCGTCTGCTCGGGCGCCGGGATCCTGAGCTCGCCTCTCCCTGCCCTGCTGGGATATAACTGCTAGATATATTACACAAATTCTTGCCAAGAGCTTCATTTTGTTTTTAAGACAGTTTGAAATATTTTTTTTTCTCTATTTTGGCCTTTTATTTTCATTTCCTCCTAAGGGTGTAGGAACAAACTGCTGAGTTCATCTGCTTTATGTCAGTCAAAAATGTCTCTGTACAGAGAAGAAGGAAATTGCTAATGGAAAATACTGATTTAAGGAAAACAGCAAAATTATTCTGGGCATATGATAATTTCTTCTCAGTATTTGAAAACTAATAAAACTAATGAAAATAAACTATTTAAAAGAGTAATTAAATCCATAAAACAGAGCAGATTGAATTTTCAGTTGCTTCTGTAAAATTCACAAGAAAAATTGCCCAATAACAAGCTTTATGGAGATGTATCATTTTTCCAGAATTTAATTCACAACCAATTTTCTTCCTTCCTTAAATTTTCCCAAAGTATATAAGTTTGACTGACTGAAAAAGGACTAGTAATGGACCAAGACCTTATAATGTTTATCAAAGCACATGACTATAATTTTTAAAAGCATTTAAGCATTAGTTAAATCACTAACAGCTTCTGAAATTTGGTGCATTTCCCTGACAAGATTTTTTTTAAATTACACATTTTTGGGTGGCAAAGGATACATTTAAGGAAGATTTTCTTTCTTCTAATTAAAATTTTGCTGACGTTTTATTGTACAATTCAATTGCTACTGCACATTTGAAGTGCCTAAAAAATTAAGGACCATTAAAAAGAGTTTTACTTTCCTTCACAGATGCTTTCATACTGTAGAGAAAAGAAAGCAGAGCAAAACTAGACTGAAGTCTGTTATCTAACTCTGTCATGGCTCAGAGTATGTGCCAAAGGTCAGGACCTTTCATTTTTGTATGTAAAATGTGTTAATTTGTCCCAGGCAAGCCCACCAGGAGTATTTGCAATGAGCTGACTGTCTGAAGTCAAGTCTCAAATCAAATGAGACATTAGTAATCAAAAAGGTGTTTAAGGATGTTTTTGCAATTACATTTTATATCTATAAGTATTTTGGAACTGTGGTATGTCACATAATTTTATAACTAAATATTTTTCAGTAATTTACTTTTAAAAATAACTATTATTTCACTATTTATTAATTATAATTATTTAAAATTATAATAACAGTAAATTATTGCAATTCTAAAAATGCCCCATGCATTTGACACCAGCATGGAAAATCACATATTAATATACAGAAGTATACAAATGCATAAGTACTATTTAAATTTCTGTGCTTTTTGTTATAATCAGCATTTACTTAGTATAATGGTATATCAGAGTAAAGTATTCAGTTAATTTTTTAAAATCAAATATAATTTATCAGCTACGCAATAAGATGAAACATGTCCCTATGTAGGTGTTTCTACACAAATAAATACAAAAGTGATTTTTCTAGTCAGCAAATTGTATCAGCCTATGATTTTGTATATAACTAAGTAAACTGCTCACTCCCATGGAGGACAAGAAGGAATAATTGTGTTAAATAATTAATTAATGGGATGATAGTATAACAATGATATCTGAACAATACAACAGAATTTCAAGGTCTCATCTGGAAATAAACTGCACCAGTGCTTTTGCTGATTACATTTAGATATAATTTCCAATACATTAGAGAATTTACTATGCCCTTCAAGAGCTAGGAATGCATCAACTCAAGTCATTTAGTTTTGAAAGTATTTTAAATATTACCAAGGAGACAATTTTCTTCCTGTCTGATGATGTCCTTTTGGCTCCAGTATCAAAATCATTACATGGTTTTTGTAACCATAAAACCATATCTGAATGCCTCATCCTTCACAAATGCAAGTTAAACTTCACTTGTGATTAAATTTGAATGAAAGGATATCGCTAATTTCTAACTGACTTGATGGACATCTGTCTTTGTTGTGATGCCTACAGAAATTGAATCCCTTAAGAAGTAAATCACTCTGCACAAAAATGCTAATAAATGGGAGAGCTTTATGGGATGGAGAAGAAAAGCATGTTCCCCATTGTACAAAGCCCCTGCAGCAAGGTGCAGCCAGCTGATGAATTAAACAATGAGACTGTTTTTCAAAAGAGGAAAAGAGCCTTCAGGCCTCCATCTACCTAAACTAACTGGTTCTAGGGTTTTACTCATAGAAGTTCTACAGGGACTTGGGGCCTGCTCAGCATGGATCTGCCGTATATGTGCTCAGGCACATATACAGCCCCACAGACATGAGTACCAGCTCACAGGCTTCCTAAACATCAGTTTGGAAAATCAGATTCTTTGAAAGGTGCACCTTTCTGGGGACAAGCTAGCCAGGACAATGAAACCTGAAGACTCCAGAAACAAAAATCCTGAAAACCAAGTCCCATGCATCACTACATTGTGTCACTCTTGACATGCATGGGACACCAGGTATGAACTATTTCTCAGCCACCTGCAGCACTCCTGGATCTGAAATTGTCCTGGATACTGCTATTGCAATGAAACTGGTGTGGAAAACTCATAGCCAACTCGAGTATAAACTGGCAGCTAGATCATTAGGGCAGCTGAGAAAAAATTTATGAAGTTTAAGGCCAGAAGGGACCATTAGATCATCCAGTTTGACCTTGTGTACATCACAGGCCATTACTTTTCATCTAGTTATGACTATATCTTGCTCCATTAACTCTGTTTTATTTATGTGTGCTCTTCTGTCAGGAAGCTAGACCTAAAATGAAGACAGAGAGAGGCAAATACTTGTCACTTCCCTTAAAACTGTGTCTAATAGTTCATCTTGGATCAAGTAAGGAAAGATGTGTCCTCAGTTTTCACCATTGGACCTTTTCCCACATACTGGCTTGTCCACTGTATCAAAGTGCACTGTATCAAATATTATGCACTGTATCTTCAGATTATTTCTTGAGAGATTTTTTTTGTTTGGATTTTTTTTTTCCTTCTGAGCATTTCAAAATTTTCTGAGAAGATAAGGAAAATTTATTCTGGTTTTATCTGGAAGATGCTCTAATTGTTTCAGTCCTAAAATGACTATTGAGTTTCTTTGGGTTTTTCCAGTGATATTTTACAGCTGTGAAGGATTCTCCTAGTAGTCAGTTTTGTACTGCAAGAGAGAGATAAAATTACCTTAATCTCCTCTCCTAATCACTTCTTCCTTGCTTATACGCTCATTGGTCTTATTAACTTTGTCATCATATCAGTGGAATTTCTCATGTTGAATTGCTTTTTGCACTGTGACCGCTAATGCTCATTGAGGCCCATTGAGCCCAAGTTTATGTTTTCATGTATTCTCCAGCCTTCTTTGGTCTTAGGCATAAAATTTTAGCCCTTATGTACATCCAGGGCCCTGTTGTATGGATTTTTTTTCTTATCACTTCACTCATTTCTGTGGTGAGCAAAGGATCAAACTCTTTAGTATGCTCGCATAAATGGTTTCTTTCAGCCTCAGGCTGAAAATGATCACGTTAAAATTCAAAATGCTAATGTACCACAAAGTAAAGCTGGTGTCCCAGAATTAAGGGCATATTTAATACTCGGTCCTGGGACCTTAAGCATTTGCAGTTCAAAAGTTTAAAAATGGTCAAAAAAAATTAGGGTCTTGCAGGTTGTTGCCTTTCTTAATTTTGAGTCCTCCACATCTGCGAGATCACATTTTTTGTACTACTTCCATTAAGCCTGAAAACATTAAAATAAGAAAAAGATAAATGCTTATTCAAATTAAAATGTAAGATATTAAATATGGAGTTCCTATCCTATTGAATTGGATATCCTGGTGGACTTGCAGGAGTAGCAGAACCACAGAGAATTATGAAAATGCTTTATTTTAAGAGCTACTATTTTCTCAAGTAAATTTAGCAAGGCTAACTTTGTAAATAAACAGTTAATGGCAGATAGGCATAATGGGATTTCTTCATTCATGTCAGTTTGCTCATCCTGAACATAAGGTCAGTGATCCTCCTTCTCTAAGACAACATCACATCTGCAAGAGATATTATATTTTGCATTTATATTGGCCACAAAGTGGAATTAGCAAACCAAGTGAACATTATGTCCCTTGCTATAAGCATAATTAATTTAAATCCTCTTATCCTGCCCTTTGTTCCACAGAGATGTACTTCAGCTTTTGAATGCATCATTGGAAAACAAGAGACAGTGTGCACTGAAGCTGGGAAAATGATTCATAAATCAAGGGGAAAATCTGGCCTTCATTATGGAAAATTCAGAGTGAAGTCCAGACTCTACTAGAGTCAGTGGAAAACCTCCCATTGACTTTATAGGAGTCATGGGTCTGCTATGCTTTCTAAGGTGAGTATTGGAGAGATTAGTCTGTCTCTCTCATGTTTTCCTAGGTTATAGGCTCACCAGCCTCCAGTGTGAAAAGCAAAAAATTGAGACAAATCCAAATAACTGTCTTCTCTCAAACTCCAGCATCTCTCTTAGATACAAGCTGCACTGCCATACTTGATAATAAATCCTGATGTCCATCTAACAAACCACGCAAGAGTGATTCCTGAAACTTTTAAACTTCTATTCTTCAAGATAAATATCTTTTTCCCACTCACACCAAGCTTCTCTTTCTCCCCTCTAAATGATGGGCCCGGAACAGAGGTTGTAGATCCAGGGGCAGCCTGCCTTCACCCCTAACATGAAAGCCCTTGGTGAAGCAGCAGCGGGCAAAATAGCTTTAGTCTTTGATGGATTTCCTCAGTGTATTGCTCCTAGGGCACATTGCCAGAGAAAACCATGATGCCAGGTGAATGGATGGAGTAAGAGTGACTGAAGTCGGTTGAGAAGATGTGCTCTCTTTGAGTTATAAAAGACTACACCAGTGCTTGTTCCCCTGAATATCCCATGTTTATGTACACTACTGCACATAGGCTATTATCTCAAAGTTCTTTCAACCAAAAAAACTGCAAAAATCTCTACATGTGCAAGGAGAAAACTTCTATTCCCGAGCATATCAAAGATATGTTTGGTGAAAAACTTAAGCGTGCTGTGACAGGGAACTATATCTGGATATGGCACATGAGGGCTGATGCTGTCTGGTTTCTGGCCACAGAGAAGTACTTCAGGGCAGAGTGCAAGGGAGAAATGCTGCCCTTGAACCTGCTCCTGGTTCCCTGCAGCCTTTATATATGCTGCTACATGGCTCATAGTTACACCTCTTGGTGCCTCCCTAAAAGAACCTGCTCAAGTGAAATATTATCTTAACAATTTCCTTCTGGATCCTTGGGTGGTCCTTTTTGATTTATCAAGGAGAAAAAAAACAAACCCAAATTGAACCCAACCCAAAACATAAAATGGCACAAGACACAACTCTTGTCAACTGGCATAAAATAACATTTCTCTTGTGTTTTCAGCTGCCACTCAGAGAGATGGTGAGGAGAAAGCACTTTTAGTCTCCCCATCCTGAGCGAGCAATTAAACAGAATTCTTGGATGTAGAAGGTCTGGCTTGAAATTCCATCTGAACAACATTCAGAGCTTGGATTAGAGATGAATGAAAAGCTTGTAAAATTCTTACTTGCATGAAGATTCTGCATGTTCTTGTGATTTTGAAGTCCAAACTCTAAACAAAGCATTTTTATGTTCCAAGAAATGTTTCTTCATTTTCTTTTTCTTCAGCCAGCACTGCCTAACAAAATAGATATAACTTCAGAAGTCACTTTGGTTGATCCAGAAATTAATCTCTGAAGGGCTATGCAAAGCAGACTAGTGGCCAAATGTCCAGCTGGTACCAATCACTGATCCTCCATATAAGTCAGCAGTCATGGGGGTAGATGCCAGCTTTATAATTAGGTTTCTGCTCTTTCCCTGGTCTGCTTTGCACAAGACAACTGGGTATTCACAGACACAGAAAAAACACAGACCCAGACTTAATTTTTTGTGGGTAATGGCTCTGTGCAGGAAAATCTAAAGGCAGGCTAGACACAGACTTTCACTTCCATTGCCCAGAAGTGGAATATGAGTGCTTTTTCCTCACTATACTTAAAACTTAAGAGAGGACAAATCCTAATTCTAAATTGATTCAGGCTCTACATACCTTACTGCATCTGTCAGGGTCTCCTGGGTTTCTCTAGCAGACCTAATCTACACAAGTCCTGGGACCACTGCTGTCCACAGAAGTTTTATTTATGCTTACAAGGTGTTGCTCTAAGTTTACCCTCTTCTTACCATTTGTATGAGAGCTACACATAATGATTCTGCTTTAGATGACTGGGAGCAGCTAATGTGTGTTGTTATGAATGCTGGCTGCCCATGGCAGCCCCTCCTTGAACACCATGAGTACTTTCTGCATGGCTGTTTTGTACAAGGCTGGAGAGCATAAAAGGTAAGGAAGTAAGCAGGTTGGTGGAAGAATATGGGGTGGCCATGATTTGTGCACATGTAAGCAGACAGATACAGGCAGCTCAGGGCTGAGAGTTGCTTCCTTCTCCCCTCTCTGGCATCTCTAGATTGAGCATGTGGGTATGAGAAAAGCTATCCCTGAGAGCCCTTGTGGATATTGAGTTACTACCAGGAGCCCATTAGCAGTAACACTATTAATCTTCCCACAGACATTTAAAGAATAAACCACAAACCATGCAAGAGCAGCCAGTAGGGAGAGATGAAGCTTTGAGAGGTGGCCTATCTTTCAGAGCCCAGAGGGAAACCACAACTGCAGGGCTCTACCAAGGAGCAAGTGACCTGTGATCCCTGCATGACACTGGCTTTCCAGCAGGGCCAAGGTTAAAAAGTGACATGTGACCTGCAGGAAGACCTGGTCTTGCAAATGCCCCAGTTCATTTAGCTCAGGCAAACTCAAGGAGCCAGGCTTGGACAGAGAACCATTGGAAAGATTCAGTGGTGAGTGTAAGGCTACATAAGTCTTGATTAGATTTTTAAGGGTCTGCTCCTGATATATTAATTATTTTTTGTCTTTGATATGAAATTCATCAGGGAAGAAGAATTTTGCAGGGTAAGGTTCTTTATGAAGAACATATGAAGACTGTCCAGGAACAGTGCCATTAATTGGTGCTCTTATCTACCACCTGCACCTGTTTTATCTCTTCAGTGTCTTTTAAATATTACTAATACTGTTGATGCATCATGTGATTATTTAGCAACTACATGGGAAATCAGGAGTTAATACGCCTGTAACATCATTAAGATGGGCATGTCTCTGTCCTTGGGTGGCTTGACTTCTACCTCACTTATCACCATCTCCAGCAGAGCAAAACCTATTGCTTCTAGTCTGACCTCTAAGGCAGAAAAGAAATTACAAATAATGTAAAGGAGGAAAAATCTCACTATCCATCATATTAAAAATATTGGTGACATCTTCTAGGTTCATCTAGACTGACAAAACCTGAGCTTTCAGTCTTTCTTGGTATTGTGGGACACCTTTTCTTCTTTATATTTCTTCGGCAGTGGGAGAGGTCACACAGGTTGGTATTGTCTAGGAGGATGGATATTTTCACAGTCACAGAAAGTCAGAAGTCAGGGCTTTTCACTTACCTCACTGTTGCTGGTGTTTATTTCAGTTCCAAGTAGAGAAGGATTGCGGTATTCACATGTCCTCTGAACAGAAAGAGACTTCGCTTTCTCAGGATTTCTCCTGAGAGAAGCAGAGAAAAGAAAATCAAAACAATTCTTATCTCTGCGCCTGTGTTTGTGCACATGTGGAATGTGTTATGGAGATTGTTTGCCCAAGGTGATTTCTTAATTGGATATTGTTGATGGTGTTTAGGATCGATTGAACAATTACGTCACAGCTGTGTCTGGACTGTCAGCAGAGAGTTTTCTGGTTAGTTAGTGATAGTTTTTGTTACTATCTTGTTACTATTACTTAATAATATAACGTAATATAATTTTAGTATAATACAGCATAATAAAGTAATTAATTAGCCTTCTGATATCATGGAGTTTTGCACATTATTCTTCCCATCAGTTGGGCATCATAGCACTGATAAAGGATGGGCTCCTGCTTGGTGAATCTAAATGCCCTCATAAAACAAAGGTTAGGTCTTCAGGATATGGGACATGCACACCATAGTCAAAATGTAGCTGCACATTGAAATGCACCACAAGGGAAGGGCATGGGACAGGTAAACTAGAGGTGCTCTGACCAACAGGGACAGCAAAATCTGTCCTAAACACAAAGCAAACATTCAGAAATGGCCTGTACTTGTCTCCATCTTAGTCTTGCCACAAGCACTTCTGGACAACCCAAGCAAGAGATATGAGTCTCCTGCTGTACTATTGTGGGTTCAGACCTAATAGTAGAAGCACTATTTGAAATAAATAAAAACTGACCCTAAAAGCACACTGAAGGTATCATCAATTTGAAGACAGCAATCATCTCCTGTTTGTTTAAATTGTGGTGTGTACTCAAGCCCATATGTACAGCACAGATTATTAGACTACTATCCTTCTTGCTGAATATGAAAAGACTGCACACACAAAGAGGATAGCAAACTAATTATCCAGAACACTGGTTTCCAAGATACTGTATATGAAGATCAATGTTTGCATTTTCTCTTAGGAGATAGTGACCTTAAATAAATTGCTCTGAATTGCAGTAATGAACAGTGAGAATAAATCAGTTTCCTCTTTCATTTTCAGCCCTACTACACAATCTCCAGCCACATAAGGAGATTTCCACAGCTGGAAGCAACTATCTCTATTTCTATTGTTATGTCTACATATTGAAGTTGGTACTCTAATCAATACAGCAATAAAAAATACTGCTGCACCTGTGGCTTCTCCTCTCCAAACCCAAGTTCTCCTCTTCTCCAACACTAGCATTCTTGGGAGATGAAGCAGCACGGCTTGAAAAAGTCCATACACCTTCCCCATGTTGTTTTTTGACTGCTGGGGGAAATGGAGTGGGCAATGAGAGCTGCAAGAGGGGCAGTAGGCCAGCCAGTGAGTAGCGAGAGCTGCATGGGGAGCAGTGGGCCAGTGGACAATGGGCTGGAGAGAGAGTTTCCTTGAGAGCCTGGCCCATATGCAGGCTGCCTCATGCTCGCTAATTTTCACCTGCCCTAGCCAAGTGAGTCAGATTCACATGGTCTGACATGAGCATAGGGTGACAAAACCACCATGTACTTGATGGTCAATCATCAAGAATGAAATTTCTCCGTGTTTGCCCCCCGTTAGTGATGGTCACTGCTTATTAGCTGTCTTTTCAGTGTATGAAGTTGCAATGCAGGCAAATAACTGAAGCTAATAAAGCCTGAAACTGGCAGAGAGGTAAGCAAAAATAAAATTGGAAAAAAAAAATTAAGGCTGGCCTTGCTGTGACAAATAGTCACAAGAATAAGTGAGCTTTATTTTTGAAATGGATCTATAAACAAAGACCCCTACACTCAATTATTTTTGATTTGCAGTTTGTTTTTGCTGTTGTGTACAATAGTAAGATATGACTGTACCTGAACTGCCCTAATGTTAAGAATTTCCTGGCTGCTGGAAAGCTGGTAAACATAGCTGTTATCATAACAGTCTCCTCAACAGGCAGGACAGTGACCCTAAGGTGAGCATCCCTACCCGGAGAATATCTGGGGACAGCATGGATTACACACATAAGCAACCTGATCCTGGACCAGGGAATTCAAAAGATATGAGTCATGTCACCACACAACTCAGCAGTAGGAAAGGTCAAAGATATCAGGATGCAGTATTGTAACATTAAAATTAGGTGCCAAACTATGCATAAGACAATCTTAGTATATAGTTTCAAATACAGAGTGCAAGCTGAAATAAATTTATTTTGAACCTTAGGTCCTTTTTGGAAAACTGCTCCTCCAGTGGAGCTTTCAAATTGGAAATTGCATCTAGCACATTATCTGTAGTTATTGGGTCATCCTAGTGTTGCCCCAGAGATTACCTGAATGAACAAGAGTGGAAGAACTGATGCTAACAATAATTTTTAGCTATATTTTTGTCAGGATAAAGAGAGAAAAAGAGCACAAGTAGCACATTGCACATGAAATTAGCCATTTTGCAGTTACCTTTTAATTTAAATGGTTTGGGAATGGATCTGTGAGGTTTTTGCCTTGGTGATGTGTTGTTGGCATGAGTTTTGGGGGTATTTTGGTTTGATTTAATCTTACAAACTGAAAGGTGCTCATTTATGACTTTATTGGTTCTTGACTTAAGTGTTTTGGATGCTCTGACCTTTTTACAAATATTATTAGCGAGTGAAGCAACACCCTTTATACTGACCCTTATCAGACCTTGAAAAGTGAGGTTTCAAGAAGCTGCAGAGGTGACCTGTGTATGAAATTTAGTTAGATTGAATTTCATAAAGAATATATTAACAAGTCTTTCCTACAGTATTATCCTTCCAGAATTTTGATTTAGGAAATATCACGTAAGCTTAAAGTTTTTATTATTCTCTCCTATTTTTTTTTTCATCTTCTTTGTTATGAAGACAAAGTAAAATAATATTCAGGACAAATAAAATAAAATCATTGTTTCTTCTCTTTTTTTTTCACTCCTACCAAATGTCCAAGCTTTTAACCATAAACTAACTTGTAAGCTCCTACTGCAAAACTGTGAGTGCCTAAAAAAACCCTCTTACCTGGTAAGTTGTTGTATAAACACCTCATGGATTCATAGGACAAAAGAGCTTTTATTTGTGTGTGCATTATCTAGCCTGGGTGAGTAAACAATGTTTTCTAATATTGGGTAGAGCACACTTAACAGACCATGATCAATGTAGAAATGTTCCAAAAAGTTTACTGAAAACATAATGTGTGGTAAAATTCAGTGGTACACTGTTTCACTGGTAACCACACTTACTGGTAAAAACTATGACTTATTTTTCCATTTTTTTGTCTGCCTTCAAGTTCCACAACTGGATTTTGATCTGCTTCTTTCTTAGCAGTACAGTTATGAGTATTATCTTAAATTCATGTGCCAGATACAGCAGTGTCTTGAATAAAAGAAGTGAAAAACATCAGTGCTGGCGCATGTTTCTTCTTTGGGTTAGTTTATACCCAATATGAAGTAATCACATAATTTCATACAATTAATTCATTTGCATCTTCTCAGTTTCCAAAAATAGATGTCCACTTCTCAGCTGAAATGGTATTCTTATTAAAGTAAGTGCTTGTTTTGATCTTTCACTGCTTGAGCATGCTGAGTCCAGAAAATTTTCCAGCTAACTTGTCCAATTTATAAATGGTCAAAGAAGGTACATGTTAGATGTTTTTAAAGATAACTGGACCAATATTTAAAAAGCACTAAGAGCCTTTTCATTCAATATGTTCCCAGAATATCATACTATTTCCAATTATCCTGCTTTTCTTCAAGCCTAGAAACAACAAATGAAAAACAGATGTCATGTTCTGTTGAAGGCTACTGATGGAATGGTAGCTGCTCTTGCTTATTGGAAACTGTTTTAGAGCTATTTCCCTCTCTTTCAGTTACCATGACAATACTCGGCCTAATCCCACAGGGTTTTTTCACATCTAAGAACACTGTGTAGGCAAGCAGAATTATCATTAAAATTAATCCTGTTCAGAACTGATAATGAACGTCTTAACAGTGCCCTTGTTCTTAAGTGATGCATTCTCACTATCATTCCTTCAGGAAAGGTTATATGGAAAACACAAACCTGTAACTGTCTTTGGTTGTAGTAAATTGTTCCCTAAATGTAGTAGGTTGTGCATCATGTTGCTATGAAAATATCATTTTTGTGCTGATAATAATCTACTGTCCTACAAAAGGACAAAGTTACCCTGCCAGACTTAGCTATGAATTGGTAAAGATCAGTCCCCACATTTATCTGGATATCAAAAATTTATTCAACAAATCTTGTGTTTTAAAAATTCCAAAAACATTCTAGATTTGGCTTCTTTAAAAACACCTCTAATTTGAAAGCATTAATTTGTGCATATAAATACTATCACATAGACATGTGGCTATGCTACCTATAAGCCCGCTTCAGTCTCCTTACCAAGTCCCTGTGTCTGAACTGTGGTCTGAATTGTAGGTTGTTTAAAAACATGCTTCTTAAAACCTCGTGCAAGAGAGTTACTAACGAGGGGAAAAGGTACCTGCACTGAGTGGAAGGATACCTGTGGGAAATACATTCATCTCAGCTTTCCTTTTGCATGCTAGCAAACAAAAATCTATTATGATGTTCAGGGTCATTTATACATGTGGAAATTGTGGGAATTCAGAGTAGTGGCCTGTAGTACAATCAGCATAACCTTACTATAAAAATACATGTAAACCTAATATGACATGCTTCTGCTGGGGTTGCAGGTTTGACTGTCAAAAGTGTTAAGATGTGGTGGTGTGTGTTTTTATAGGATTTTACAATGTTTTATTATATGAGTTAGGAGTTTCAGTTGGTATGTTCCTTGTAGCCCTTATTTCTTCCCCTCATAATGGTTTCTTCCAGGTTGTTTACTCCTAAATTTTCCCGACACTCAGCTGTCCCTCAGAGCGCCAATCTCCCTGTTCCTCCCCTCTTACCCTTGAATGGATCTGTCAGTCCAACTTGTGCTGCCCACCTCCCCTGTCTGAAATTACAGCCACACCCATTTGGTTCTTGAAGGTTCCCTGTCAATCACCCATGCTCCCATAGTTGGTTGGTTCCCAAGGCTTCTCCCCTCCCCTATCTTTTCCCCATTGGTTGTAACCAGTGATGTAAATATATTGTAATCTGCTTCCATCGATTGTCCCATGTTGCCACCCCTTCACACCCACACCCTTTATAAGTTGTAGCCGGACCCCATTTTCCTTGGCACTTGTGCCTAACTGGTTCCTGGAGTAAAACCTCCTTGGATGTCACACAAGTGTCCTCTCCTTTGTCCCTTCACCTTGGATCATCGTAGCACCTCAGTGCGAGCATTACCCATGCCACTGCATACACCGCCATCTGGTAATCTCGGTAGAGACCCAGGGGTGGCCACTCTCGTAGCCCTCACTGGCCACACCGGTGAATTGCTAGCCGGTGCTTTGACAGCCAGTGGCTGCAAGGAAGGTGCTACAAATATGATGCATTTAGACTTCTGTAAAAGATTTGGTCTGATGCCTCATTACATTTTGATTAAGAAATCAGAACAATTCAAAATCAACAAAACCCACATTAATCATAGAACCGTAGAATTCCTGAATGACAAAATTATTTGGGTTGGAAGCAACCTTAAAGATCATGTAGTACCAACACCATCCTCCCACCCATATTGCAGGGACATCTTCCACTAGACCATGTTGCACAAAGCTCCATCCAGCTTGGCCTTAGAGGCATGGAGCATCCACAACTTCTCTGGAAAACCTGTTCCTGTGCCTCACTATCCTCGCAGCAGAGTTTTTGTCTAATATCTAATCAAAACCTACTCTCTTTCAGTTACAATCAAGTTCCCCTCTTCCTGTCACTACATGTTCTTGTAAAAAGTCTCTCCATGTTTCTTGTAGGCTCCCTTCGGGTACTGGAAGGTCACAATAACACCAACCCAAAACATTCTCCAGGTGGAAAAAAAAAATTGTCTCAGCCTTTTCTCACAGAAGTGTTTCTCCACCACTCTTAAGTATCTTAATGGCTCTTCTCTGGACTCACTCCAATGGACTAATGTCCTTCCTGGGCTGGGACCCCAGAGCCAGATGCAGGGTTCCAGGTGGGGTCTCAGCAGAGCAGAGCAGAGGGGCAGAATCCCCTCCCTGGCCCTGCTGCCCACTCTGCTCTGGATGCAGCCCAGGACATGTTTGGCTTTCTGAGTTGTGAGTGCCCATGGCTGGGTCATGTCCAGCCTCTCACCCACCAGCACCCCCAAGTCCTTCTGGGCAGGCCTGCTCTCTGTCTGCTCATCCCCCTACCTGTGCTGGTACTGGACATTGCCTTGACCCAGGTGCACCGCCTTGGTCTTGTTCTAGTTAAACCTCATGAAATTCCCATGGGCCCAGTTCTGCAGCTTGTCCAGGTCCTTCTGTGTGGCAGCCCGTCCTTCAGGTGTGTCAACAGCACCACTCAGCTCGCTGTCAACTGCAAATTTCCTGAAGGTGCATAGACAATCCTTTGTCTATGTCATTAATAAAGATATTTAATAACAGTGGTCCCAGTACTGAGCCCTGAGGGACCCCACTTGTCACTGATGTCCATCAGAATTCTGAGCCATTGATCACTACCCTCTGAATGCCCTCGCTGAAGCCAAGCTGTCTTGAATCCCCTCTCACTTCTTCATGTGCCTTAGCACAGTTTCTAGCAGGATCGTTTCCATGATTCTCCCAGGCACAAAGGGGAGGCTGACAGGCTAGTAGTTCCCAGAGTCCCCTTTTCAACTATTTCTAAAGAAGGGTACCATGTTTCCGCATTTTCAGTTCCCTGGACTTCTGTGATCTTTCAAATACCATGGAGTGGCTTGGCAACTACATCCAGCAATTTCCTCAGCATTTTGGAATACTTCTCCTCAAGTCCCATAGATTTAAGTGCATTCAGGTTCCTCAGGTGGTCCAGAGCCTAATTTTTAACTAAAACTTACTTTTATTCCCCCAGTCCCTATCCTGGTGTCTATCTACCTGAGAGATGTGAGAAGACTTACTTTTGTTCCCTCAGTCCCTATCCTGATGTCCATCTACCTGAGAGATGTGGGAAGAGAGGTTGTCATTAAAGACTGAGGTAAAAATCTGTTGAGTACCTCAATCTTTACTCATCCTTTGGTACGAGCTTGCTGGACTTGTTTATTTTGTAGGTCAGCTTCTTTGATTTTCCTTTTCAGGATAACATAACTCTAGAAGCCTTCCTTCTACTTTTTTTTGTAAAAAAAAGCCCTGACTATTCTATGTATTAGTGACTTGAAAGAAAAATTAAACTCTATACCAACAGGGACAGCAGATAGCATAAATGTTAGGGAGAGCTAAATAGTGTAGAAGACAGTTATTGAGAGAGCGAGTGACCACAGTAATTCCTGCAGTTGTTCATACAAACAAATGCAATTTGGCAGAGCTAAATCCATAGTCATAGACCTAAAACTCGTCTGACACTTACAGATGGGGACAGATCAGAGAAAGACTGTGGATCTGGAAAGTTTTCAACAACTGCAGCAGATAAATGTTTCAGTGTTCGTGTTTGAGTCCCATAAAGTCTCTTCTGGAATACTATGTCCAGTTTTAGAAAGGATCAGAGATGATCTAATGGTGTGATCAAAAGCAGGAGGAACATGGTTTGGGAAAAATACTCAGAGATAGTCATCTATTTACTTGACTAACAAGAAGATTAAGGATTGATGTGTGGGAGGGGGGATGGGAGAAGGGCTTCCCGCCCTTCCCTGGGTGTCAACAGCTGTTTAGTTTCCCACCTCCCCTGCCTGTCAGTCTCTGTTATCCCTTCCCCCAAACCCCTGCCAGTCAGTTTGCAGTTACAGCCCTTTGTTCTAGTATGTTCTGTGAAACTTGTATCCCTATTGGTCCTCCCCCAAATGCACTCCCTCTCCCCTTCCCTATTGGTTTAAGGAATGTCACCCCACATTTTCTCCTCCCCTAAGCTTTCACCTGGTTGGACCCTCAGCCCCTAGCCACTCCTCTCCCTTGTCCCCTTTTATATCTTGCCCCGCCCATTGGTCAGGGCTCTCAGAGCTTGCCTCCCCTCTGCGTGGTTGTGTTCCTTTACCCCTCGCTGTATCTACCCTCCGGCGAACCCGCAGAATAAAGGCGACCTGAGAGACATCCCGCTTCTGGGTGGAAGAGTGTTTCTTTTGGCTATCCGGCGACCGGTCGACCACTCCAGCCGCTGAACCCTTCGCGGTGTCTCCGGCGGGACACTGGTCCCGGGGAAGACCTGCCGCATTGATGTGCTGTGAAACCTCTGACTGCCTACATGAGGGCAGAATTCAGACCTACAACACAGGAAGTAATAATTAAAGATTATAGTTTTGGCTACTTGGAGCTTGTATAACCAAATATATGGAATTTTGGCCTATAACAAACAATTAAAAAAACCAGATTTCTCCCATACCATTCCAACCAAAAAGAAATTTTTCTAAATAATAACTTGGATCATGAACTGGACTGGTATCTATGTATGTAAGGCAAAATCCAATAAAATACTTCTGTCTTGTGACACATGAGAGATTCCAGGTCCTCTCTGTACCCCAAAGATTGCATATGAATATACAAGGTACAGTAGATCTCCATCCATCAGGGATGGGAACTGCAGGCCAAAAGGATTCTCACAGGCATCCCAGATGGGATTTATATTTAGTGAATATTCTTAGTATTTAGTATTAATATTTAGTGAATATTCTTAGGCACCTAAATATGGTAGGGGGGTTGGGAGAAGGGCCTCCCGCCCTGCCATGGGAAGCCACAGATGTGTAGCTTCCTGCCTTCCCCAACTGTCATTCTTTGTTACCCTGGTTACCAGTTCTGTCAATCAGTTTGTACCCCAGCCTTCTGTTCTGGAATGTTCCAAGTTATATGTATTGTTATTGGTTCTCTCCCCACAACCACTCCCTCTCCCCATCCTCAGTGGTGTTACATCATATCACCCCATCCTCTCTCCTCCCCTTAGCCCTTTCCTGGTTGGACCCTCAGACCCTAGCCACTCCTTCCCTGTGTCCCTTTTATACTCCACCCCGCCCACTGCTCGGGGCTCTCAGAGTCAGCTCCTCTTCTGAGCAGCTGTGTCCCTCCACCCTCTACTGTACCTCTCCTCTCCGTGAGCTGTCGGAAATAAAAGCGACCTGTTGAACCAACCCACCGTGGCAGAAGCCTCATTTTCCAGCTATCCGGCACCAGCTGATCTATCGCTCAGGAACGCTCTGAACCCTTCGTGGCGCTCTTGGAGGATACAGATCCTGGGTGCGCCACACCTAAATGTCTCTTAAAAGGTTAAACTTTAAGCCTTCCTCCCAAATGAAGGACATTGGAGTAGAGGAAACAGAGTAGTAGAGTTTGTTGGCAGACATTGCATCTACTTCTTTTTGTATGTGCCACCTGGTATGTAGTTGAGGCACTCACTTTTAAGTCCTTTCCATTATCTGTGAAAAACTAATGTATGGGATACGTTCAGATCACTCAAGTTTGCTAACTGCAATTCCCACTTCATTTAATAAAGCCTATATATTGTACTGAATTGCAAATTTCCACATTTCAAAGAATGTTTCTGCTGGCATATTTGATTAAGTTTGTTAATTATTTTAATTTAAAACGCATGCCAAGTGTCTAGGTTTGGAAAGACAGGTGTCTGCTAAGGAAGGCAGGAGTTTCCCCTGTAATGGAAAATGTAAACCTCCTCCCCCCAAATGTTATAAATTTGAAATTAAGGGGGCTCTCAGGGAAAAATATGGGAGCAGGAATAATAGTTCTTTATGAGGAAAGAAAAAAAATTAAAATAAACAATGCAGTAAATCAAAACAACACTGACAGAGTCGGAATACAACCTGACACGCTGTTAGTCAGGATGTTTGTAGCAGTCCAATTGGAATTGGGTTTGCAGTGCTCCTGGAGTGTCAGGCGTGGCTCTGTTGGAGCAGTGATCTTGTAGAAGGGTGTAGTCTTCCTCTGAAGGTACAGTGGAAGAGGCAGCTGTTCCTCTGGGAATCCAGTGGAAAAGCTGTTCTGCTGTCCCGAAATCTCCAATTATATCCAGTTAGGAATGCTTGGCTCCTCCCTCTGAGCAGAGCATCTCACAATGAGATGCTGTAATTTTATCAGTCATGCAGTGACAGACAATGTCCCATTAACAGAAGATATCTCCCTGGAGGGAGGACTGGTTTATGGAAGAGATAAGGAAAACTGTCAAATTAACAACTGCCACACCTGTAACAGATGGCAACTAGAATACATCTTGCCTTGCTAGGACACCAAGGAATTTCCAGATTTATGTGTGTTTTTCTGTGTGTCTTCTGAAAACGGTTTTGTGCAATATAGGAAGTGCTTTTCATTTTAATTGCTTGCAGTTGAAATGCAGCACCTCTTATACCACATCTGTCAGTAGACATTCTCACTAGTTTATGCATATATATCTATTCACACTTTTATTTAGACTTATATAAGTCTGTGTGCATATACATACAATGTTTCCATGTTATGTATTTTTATATACATTTATAGAAACACAAACATACACACATACACATACATGTATTTAATCCACTAAAATGGATGATGAGTGGATTGTGAATGAATGGTGACAATTCTTAAACCAGTGCAAATGCGTTCCTTCCCCCCCCGCCCCCAATATTGATTAGCAATTTAAAAACAGATTTTCTACCAGAAATTTCCAGGAAAACAAATGGGTTTCAATTTATAGCCTGAATATAAAAGTGAATATTGATGTTCTAAGGGTACCCTGATACTGTGGCACACCTGATCACAGTCATGATGAGCATAGTAAGCTAGCATTTGTCTCTCCTACTAAAGCAATGTTATATAGTGTGTATGGGATGACGATTGCCTCTCTAAAAAGGTGAACAAGCCCTCACTAAATGAGGTTCCTAAATAAAACAAGGACATAGTGCAAGAGACTTTCCCACTTAAGTTGAAAAATTGTCGATGTAACTGCAGGAAAATTGCATTATGTCTTCAAAACATTAGTTGTTTCAAACAAGTTGATGGACTAGAATGGAAGTGGATAATACAAATTAATTTCAGACTTGATTTTGTCTTCTCTAGTCACCTGTATATCTAAGATTTGAGGCACATAGTATTTTGAAGCAGGAAAGAAACACATCTGTGTTTTCTTCCAAAGTACAGTTATTAACTGGAGCTTGAAAATAAATTTTGAAAAGATCATCTGGGTATTACAGGGTTTTCTTGAAGCTGGAAGGTTTCCTGTCCTGACATGACACCTATATTTCAGAAAGGTTTAGCACAGAAATTTCTTAGGGTGGTACATTGCTTCATTCAGTTGCCTGACACAATATTCTTGCAGTGGCCCAAGGCATCACACTGAGTTATGAGCCCACCTGTGTTAAGCTATCAGTGACTTCAGGGAGTTTACTCATATCCTCTGACCGAGGACTGACTACATTTGTTGCCTCAGGATGCACCAGGACTTCTAAAAGGGGTTGCTTACAATCCCTGAAGCTATGAAAAATGTGATTTTTGTTTTCTGGTAACAGGTGGACAAAGATATGCCAGGATCAAAAAAATACCTATCATAAAGGACAGTCTGGGTGACTACCTTTGGTTGTTCTTGGGTTACACAAGTGGCTAATATCTGAAAATTCACCCTTGCACGAAGAAAAACATATAACATTTATAAAACACCTCACTTTTATTCCCCATGTGTATATGATATACCTAAAGTATCCAGGCCTTTCCTATATATGTAATGGCAGGGGTGGGGGTGGAGGAGGGGAGGGAAGGCAAAGGAAGATACAGTGATGAGAGTAGAAGGAAAGGACAGAAGAATGATAGAAAAATGCATTATTCACTGCTTTGTGATTTAGCATAAACTAAAGTATATAGTTTCTGATCTAATCAAAACCACAACTTCTCAATGAGTACATATGTTCATATATGAGCATGCATATGTCCTGAAAATGCAGGCAATAACTGGCATATCACTCAATAAAAGCAACAAGTAGATGAAGCAGATCAGTTTAATCTAGCATCAATCTAGTCCGTCTAGTATAAAAACGCATAGCTTAGAAACAAATCAGCTAACTTCTTGGAATTAAATAACGTTTTTGCAAGCCCCAGCTAGAGGAGATGTGTAGGGTAGACATATACTAGAAATATAACTGTGTCGGTTTGCCACCCTAGCAAACTGCAATGATTTTAGCCAACTGTGGCCAAGGGCATGTCAAAGTCCTAACAATCTTGAAGGGGACAAAACAATGCACTTCAGAAGATTACCAATATCACTGCAATGGCCCATAGTCTCTGAAATTAGTTTTGATGCCCACAGTCTCTGTGAAATAGTGATAAAAAAGGAAGTAAATGAGTATTTACTGAAAGAGGAGAAATTCAGTTTAAATATTAGGAAGAAATTTTTTACTATGAGGATGGTGAGACACTGGAACAGGTTGTCCGGGGAGGTTGTGGATGCCCAAACCCTGGCAGTGTTCACGGCCAGGTAGGATAAGACCTTAAGAAACCTGTTATAGGGGAAGGAGTCTTTGCCTGTGGCAGGAGGGTTTGGGACTAGATGATCTTCAAGGTGCGTCCCAACACCTTAAAATTCTCTATGATCCTATGATTTGGCCTTTTTTACTGAAAGCATTCAAGCAGATGCATTAGACTTTTTGGGATCTGTGCCATATCTTCTGCCTGTCATGCTTATACAGGGAGGTGATTAGGTTCTGCTCTGGAGGCATCCTGAGGAAACTCACAGTGATGTGAGCAAGTGTGAAAGGTTCCTGCTGCCCACACCAGCATCAGACCTTCCAGTTACCTGCTGTGTCCAAAGATATTGACAGGAAATTGGCTGTTTGAGACTCTTTCATGGTGGGTTTTGTTTCTCCTTGGAGAAAGTATGCTTGGTTAAGGACAACAAATGATGAAGACAATTTTTACTTCCAGCAGTTTTCACTGAGCTGTAAACTTGAATCTTGCTGCACTTATACAGCTGATTCTAGTTGTGTGAAATATTAGGGCTGGAATTAGGTCTGCCAAAAAGTAAAGGTTTGGAATGTCTAAAACAATTCTTGGATTTGTATGTTTTTATTTGTTAGTTAGCTCAAGCTGAAGGCAAGAGATGCTTTCCAGAAGGCAATTTTTTACATTTTCAAAGTGAGATGTTTCAATTTTTCACTCTAGAACAATATTTTTTTCAACATTTAGCTAGCAATTATATGTAAATAATATTGAATATTCAGAATTGATCTAAACATTTTGTTTTAGATCAAGGAAAACTGTTTGTTCAATTAATGATCCTTTTCCTTAAAATATCTGTTATTATTAATGTTGCAGTCGATTGCTGACATGCCACTTGACAATCACAGAGGTATGCAGCTTAGGAAATTGCCTTAACAAAAGGCTGGAAGAAAACCTTGGTAGTTTTTATAATAGTAGCACAAGGGGTGGGGAGGGCAGAGGCAAGAGGAGAGAACTGCAGGAAGTTTAATGCCAAATTCCTGATGTTATAATTTTAAACAGGGATGATCCAATGCCTCTCAATGAAAAGAGTGATGAAACTTTCAAATGAAGACCTTCTTCTGCAAATCTGGTCCAAGAAAGAAAAATATCTGCAGGCATGATATTTTAGCCTCATTTCTTCTGTGAACACCTTTATACTCACAAAGAAAAAAATAACCCAACTTTTCCTTTTTAGCTGCCATATATTGTTAGTGTTATGTCACTATAAACTAAACTACTTGAACGGCATGAATTAGCTACAGTGAAGCAAAAGAAAATAATTTTAAAATGAAGCTTGAACTCTTCAAATTGCCTATTTAGGGTTAAATGAACTTTTCAGATCAACGGTCTGTTCTGGCCTTCATCTTTATTTAAAGCAGTCTGGTTTCTTAAGCCCAAGTTCTTATATTTCACATGATGGTAACCAACACACTAAAGCACATTGTAAGACAATAGAAGTGCAAAATACCTCCTGTTTAATAGGATCAAAGACTTCCAAAAAACCAAATTATGTTTATCTACCTACCTAAAACCAAATTATGTTTATTTACCTTACATTCAAGGGAAATATAGGACATGTTTTTAGACTAAAAAGTCAATACATTGTTGTTCAAAGGCTCATTTACTCTGTGACTGTAGTCTGTCATTTATAGCTATTTCAAAATTGTGTTAATTTATATTATTTGTAGAAAGAGCATGTTTGAAAGAGTGATTAGTTTCTATTAACAAACATCCCTATTTTGCTATCTGGGCACATTTGAAGAAATGTGACCCTGAACCCAAGAGCAGTATGGCAATTACAAAGATTGTTCTTAAGTCTGCAAAAAACCTTTGCCTTAACCAAAGATCAAATATGGGCAGGAAAAAATTATGAGGTAAAATTGGACATGAATAATAGAGCTTCCTCTCATTTCTCATTGTAGACTAGTTGGCCCAGTGATAAGTTTATATAAGGATTTCCTTCACACCCACTTGGTATTTACAACCATCCTTTGGGATGGGATCTTGCTGTGCCAAGAACTTTGCAAAGCTGTGGGAAATAAATGCTGTGACAGGAGGGAGGGAAGGTTGCAATCCACTGTCTACAGACGTTTTCTGTTTATTAGTAGATGTGCAAATCCTCAGTATTGCAAACTGTCAGCAGTCTCCTTCCTTCATTGGTGGGTCTCCCCACTGATGTAGGTGGTGGGTAAGGAGAGCTGTGAAGGAGCTCCTTCATGATGATGAGTGACACCCTCAATGCTGAAGTAGCATTGGATTGTGTCCCTGGAGCAGACAGCACTCACAGTTCCTCAGGTGACAAAGTTGGGACGTCAGGTCTAGGGGTAGAAGAGGATTTGGGCAGAGACAAGACTTCACAGGAGAAAAGGTCAGAGTCACGAAGGGCTTTGGAGAGGAGGAAACCTGCTGGAAAGGGTGCCCATCTTGTTTTAATTTCCTGCATTATCAGCAAAGGGTGTATGCTGCCATAGTGATATTTTTAATCCTCCTTGAGTTAAATTGAAGATTTGCCGTTCTGATTGTAAAATTCACATTTGAAGTACTTATTGCTGTCTCAGGTTATTCCAAAAACAATGACTCAAAAAGAAGTTTTAATTTTTCACCCCCTAAAGCAGAGACCTGACCTAGGCTAATCCATACTTTATAGACAAAATTACATCTGCAAGAGATTGAAGAAATTCCCGAGGAAAGTGGAAGTGAAAAACATGAAAGCATGGAGCCAGTGGTTACTTCTTTTTTTTTTCTGATGATGGGTTAAACCTGTAATATAAAGAGTATATTTGAAAGAAAAAATACATAACCCTCCCAACAAAAACAAACCACTGAAAAATTCCAAACAAAACCATGTTTCGGATACTAAAGGTATATATTTTTTTGTTTCATTGGTATTGAAGTCTTACTGTGCAACAACACAGAACTGTCCTTCTGCTTCAGATAACTTCAGTGCTTGCTACATAGAGAAGATGTATCTCATAGGAAAAAGGCACATTTCCACATGAAACATTGACATAACAGAAAATTATTCACATCCATTATTCCAGGAAGGTCTGATGAAAAACCCTGGTTGTCCCTGAGGGAACTGATTGACACAAATCTGAGGTGAAGCCATCCCATGGAGTATTTGAGAGTGTTTCATTGATAATCCATAGCATCTCTTTCTCTGTGTATAGCTGCTATATAACAGCTGTTAATGGTGTATTATAGCACATGTTGCACTAAATTATGATATTGTTTTAGGTAATATTTCATTGTCAAAGATACCTTATTAAAGGTCTGGGATGCTTTTCATGTCACTCCCTGACTTTATTCAAGGAATAAATTTTTCTGTAAAGTTCTCAAAATGTTTACATAATTTATAAGAATCAGCAACTCTCCCAATTTATTTATCTGCATATACAGATGGAGATGTCTCTTTCAAACTGAAATCCGAATTACGCATCTAGTCTAAAACCTTGAATTAGCAGAAACTGATGACCTTTAATTTTCATAAAGGATAGTGTTATCAAAACAGAAAGAATTGAACACTGTGTCTTTTATATTCCTTGCTTCTCAGTTCTCATTGAACTGATAAAATGTTCCAGGAACTCCATCTCTCTGGGAGGGTATGAAAATATACTGGCAAGCTTTCTTTAAAGAATACTACAATGTGCCTTAAGAGCAACAATTTGATTTTGTTTTAGCAAGAGGCCATGTAAGAAAAATTGCTCTGAATATGAATTCTCTCCGTCCTTCTCTTCTTTCAAGATATGATCAATAAAGTGTTGGGTTAAAAAATATTCATTTGTGTTTGTTTATATGAGCTACGGTAGTCTACAAAAAGTTAGACTTTCTCAGAATTGGGGAAAAATTAACCTATAGATTATGTCTATTCATTAATTACAACAAATGCTAATGAATTGGATGGGGATGGTGAAACTCAGATTCATTCAGGTGGAACAGCAGCGCAGATTACCCAATACACAGCATGCAGAAGCATTGCCTGATTCATTCAAAATTACTACAATAATTTCAGAGTTTTTTCAGCAAAATTTTGTGAACACTCACACAGAAGAACTTGTCACTCACTGGTAAGAAAATATGTCAATGCCACTTTTGGAAACAATCTGTGATATCTACTTATCATAAATGACAGAGTGCAAGTACATTCTCTTCCCACTTATTTGAACATTTTTTTTAAAAATAACCCTATTACCTGCTAGTCTAACTCAATGCCTGCAAAATATGGAGAAGATTACTTTAAGAATAATACAATTATTAGACACAGTCAACAAATTTGTGGAGTCACAAATGGAAAGCCCTTTTTAAGTAATTTGATATCTTTCAATGCAAGGTTGGATGCTTCATGAATGAACAGGAGGTGGTGGACATAGTTTTTCTTTATATTAATAAGGTTTTTGATGCTGTTCTTCACAGCATCCTTCTGAATAAATCTGTTCAGCTGAACAGGTACACAGTGTGCTGAATGAAGGACTTGCTGAAGGGCAGAATTCAAAAGTCTTTTGCGCACAGAGCTACATCTGGGTTCTGACCAATCACCAGTGGTGTTCCTCAAGCTTCAATTGTAGGGTAATTTCAATTCAATGTGTCTAACCATGGTCAGGATGCAGGAGTTTAGTGCACCATTGGCAAATCTGCTGATGATAACAAATTGGAGGTCCCTCTGATTCTCTCAAGGCACAAGAGCCTCGCAGAGGAATCTGAAATAGATTGGAGCAATGGGTAATTATAAGAGGTATGAAATTAAGCAAAACCAAATCCAGATTCTGCCCCTGGGATGCAGTAAAGCTGGGCACAAGTATAAGCTGGGAGAGGAGTGTGTGCAGAGCAGCCCTGCACAAGGGATCTGGGGTGCTGTTGGCAGCAGCTCAGGCTGAGCCAGCAATGTGTGCCCGGGCAGCCAGGAGGGCAAACCCCATCCCAGGCTGCATCAGACACAGCAGCACCAGCTGTGACTGGGATCGTCCTGCTGGATTCAGCCCTGCTGGATTCAGCCCTGCTGCAGCCTCACCCCGAGTCCTGTGTGCAGTGCTGGGCCCCACAGTCTGAGAAGGGTGGGAAGGTCCTGGAATGGTCCAGAGGAGGACAACAGAGCTGGTGGAAGGGCTGGAAGGCACATCCTATGAGGAGAGGCTGAGGGCTCTGTGTTTGTCTCTGAGGGCTCTTTGTTTGGAGAGAAGGAGGCTCAGGGGTGACCTCATTGCTCTGTACAGCTCCCTGAGGAGGGGACCTGGAGAGGGAGTGCTGGTCTCTTTTCCGTGGGATCCAGTGATCAGAACACATGGGAACGTGTGCCAGGGTAGGTTCCAACAAGATGTTAGGGAACATTTAGCCATCCATGCAGCGGCTAAACCCTGGAACAGATTTATTTAAGGGGCTGTGAATGCCTCAAACCTGTTAGTGTTTAGCAGGCACTTGGACAGTGTATGTAATAATGTGCTTTAACTTTTGTTTGGCCCTTAATTCGTCAGGCAGTTGGACTAGATCATTGTTGTAGGTCTCTCCTAACTGAAATTCTTCTGTTCTATTCTACACTAAAGGGAAGATGAGATTCCAAGAAACACTTGCCTAACACACTATTTCTTATCCTCATTTGATCCCATACTTTGACAACTCCTGAATTTCAGCCCAAAATACTTAGACTGACTTGGAAAATTACTCTTATTTCAACTGTACCATATGGTTTAGTGAAATCAATTTTCCCTGGCTTGCTTGTATTTCATTCAGAGCCAGTCAAAAGAATGAAGTGGCTTTTCTGATTCTGGCATGAAAAAGAAAATTCAAGTTAAAATTGAAATAGAAAACAAGTATCTATATATCTATAAATATTCTAAATCAAATAGTTCTCATTGTGTCTATGTTGTCATTTTTAAAATATATGCTGATTTATATTATAAATGTAATTATAACTTCATGAAGTGTTTCATTAACGAAGTATACAAACCAAATACTTAATCACCAAAACCTGCTGCACATTGAGGGACAAATTAAAAAAAAAAACCCCAAAAAAACAGAACCATATTTCGAAAAAAAATATTTGAGTAATTATTACTTATTCTTTTGCAGATCAAAGTTTTTCTGAAGTAATCATTACTATATAACACATACATAATTACAATATATGGAATGATCTGAAATATGTTAAGACCTTCCACTTTCTAAAATGAGTAATCCCTCAACAGTGATTATGGGAAAGATTCACCAGTCTCTATAAGTTTCAGTTGTCTCAAACTGTTTCATGCATCCGCACTAGAAGCAAAGGATTATTTACCTTGTAACTTCACTTCTCTGTTTTCAGATACCTCTTTAAATTGTGCTGTAGTCACTAGGCAATGTGCATGATGATAACAATTTTTTTTATATATAAATTAGTCCACTGGACTCTTAATGTGCACTCTGCAGGTAAGCAATGACCTGTTTTCTCCCAAAGCACTGCATTGCGAGCACCACTGAATTGCTCTCTCATCCAAAATCCATAGTCCAGATCACACAGAGAAATGTGTGGTTCCTGTTCATATATATATGCTTACATTCACTTTGCCAAAAAAGAATGTTTATCTTGACAGTGGACAAATGTTCCTGACAAACTGAGTTGTTTCCATAGGTCATTTACTCTCATAGTCTTTCTTTTCTAAACCACAAAAATTTCCCTCCCTACTTTCAAGGCATGTTTTTCTCTTTCCATGTCTCCTCCTGAGGATGCCTAGAAATCAGGCAATTACTGAAAAAAAAAATTAAGTAAAATGTTTATTTAAGGTTTATTTAATGTGTTACTAGAAAAAATTACTGTGTGCAAAGCAACTATAGGGGCAACTAGATGATGACATCTTGCCTTTAGGATTTTGATCTAATTATATATTTAAGTTCCATATCAAGATAACTGCAACCTTTATTTTCTGCTATGGCTTAAGGGATTTTTTTTCCATTCTGTAACCACTGCTACATGTCCACAAGGTGTGAAATGCTATGGGCCCAAGGTTGGTGAGGTTGTTATGAAGGATCCTTATAGTGAAGAATCTCAAACTGTAAAATCCAGATCTGTTTCTCCTCCAAAAGATATGAACAGGGAGAGTCGAAATTACCTTTCCTGTGACTGTGAAATATTCATGAAGTGATAACCAAGAAGTATGACAGCATTTTGCCTCATATTTTATCAAAGTGTATCCAGATAAACTTTAGAAAATTGAGTGGAGGCAATTAAAGATGCTGTGCTCCACGTGCTGACAGTTACCAAACTACCGCTAAGCAAGCAAAGACAGTAGTAACCAAAGGTTTGTCAGCCAATTGTATTAATTTCAGGTGTCCTGTGTTTTGTTTTCCATATGTGACTGCAGATGGGTGCATTGAGAGGCCAACCCCTGTGCTTTCAAATAGGTTAATGCAACCAAGTGAAAAGCAGATAGGAAACACAAAGCCCATCTCAATCTCCTCCTACTGATAAACAGATTTGCCTCTTGGAAATACTTTAGATTTATGGACACCTTTTCTTCCCCTTTTCATGTTACTCTTATGTATCTTACTGTACAAAGAACACACTCTTTTATTTTTTAACTTTTTGGCCAGCAGGGCAGTCAGTGGTAATTGCTTCCAGTCTAATTATGTTTTGATGGGATAATATTTCTTTTTATCAGTTCTGAATTCGCCACTTTTTGATTTCCTTGAATGCCTCATGGTCACATTGTTATGAGACAAGAGAACGAGAAAGCTCTGCTTTCTCTTAAACAATTATTTTGTATGCTCTTATTATGTCTTCTCTTATTCACAGTCTTTGACAAACAAACAATCTCAGCCTTTTAATTCTATTTCCCTAACCAGATTTCTCATGTGCTTAAATATTTTCAGTGCCCTGCTCTGACTTCTGACCTCTGCAGTATCCTTTGTGGGAGGGGATGCTGGGTAAAGTTGTTGAATACTAAATAAGGCTCTGCCATCTCTGTGTATTCCCTACTGTAACACAAAGAGCAAAAGATGTTGTGTTTCAGAAATTTCATAAAAGGCCTAATGTCTCATAATAGCCTAGGCAGGAATAATATAGAGCTCATGGTCTATTTATTTAAAAAATCTCCAGTATGACTTTATTTTGTGCAGCATCTGTATCTGGAAATGCTTTATGGGATAAATATGAGAACAAAAGATTTCTGTGGTAAATAATGGCCGTGAGATATAGCAACTTAGGATAGATCTGGAAGAGTATTTAGATCCACAAATACATATAGTCCAAATTGCCTGTTACAATTTGCTATGTAACAGTTGGCTTTCATTATTATATATTTACTTTTGCAAATTATTATAAATTGTAACCACTTCTGTAGCTATAGTGCAAATTGTAATTGCTTTTGTGGACAGTATAATTAAAACTGTGCCTCACAAGATGTAAGCATGCTTGCAAATGGCATATCACAAGATATGACTGCTCTTACAAAATGTATAACCAAGATAGCACAGAGAGATACCTCAGGCAGAGAGCAAGATACCATAAAAGGAGAATACCAAGTCTAAAGTGGCATCAGAAGACCAGCCTGGACTGTCTTGTCGCGGTGCCCCCGATGATACGGCTAGCCCAGCGCCTGGGCACCGGCTGGCAGCTGAGGCCACACTCCATAGCTGCGTGTCCGTGCGTCGGCGAGAGTCGTGGCTCGTGGGTCGAAAACCCGCCTGAGCCGGTGGGGGAAGCACAACACGGCGGTAACAGATGAAAGGAGTCATCCAATTGAGGCAGACTGCAGTCTGGTTTTATTGTAGATCCGTACAGAGTACAACAGCGCTGAAGGGGAGTCTGCCCCAAAAGGCGGGGAGCACTGGTGTGCGCGCCTTTTTATACCGGGGTGATAACTGGGGGAGGGAACCACAATGGACCAATGGGGTACAGAGAGGGAGTGGGAATCGGGGTGTCAATCATGGGGAACATCCAATAGGGAGAGGAGGAGGGAGGAGTCCCCAGGGACCAGCCTATCACCCGAGGCCTCTGGTGGAAGCTTCTGGATGGAGGGGAGAGGCCTCAGAGTGACAGACAGGCCCTGGGGTGAGAGGTGACAGTTGAGGATTACATAACCTGGGTGATTCACAGCTAGGAAGGGGAGGAGGGGAAGGAGGGATGGACCATAGGACCCATATAGGGGGAGCAGGAGAAACCATAATAGGGGGAAACTTAAAACACACCACAACAACGTCTCCCTGATGGACCCTCAGAGACTGTAGCTGTGGATTTATGCAATGCTGTGGCAACCTGAGGTGGAGTTGTGATAAACAGGCTCTGAGAACTGTGTAAATTCATTTGGGGAAGTAATGCAACTGCAACAGTATAAAAGACCACTTACTAAAGAATTGAGTGTGCCTCTGACTGTTGCCACACACCCAGTGCTATTACTTTTGCTTTATTGATCTGTCCCTTATTATCCCTTGTTAAACTCTTAACATTTGGAAGAGTGAGCTTTGTTTCTCACATTGCCATAGTTTGCTAAATGAGTCTATAATTGCTAAATATTTCAGCTGGGATGTGTGTTAGAAAAAAATGTCCTGTTCACCCTTGTTTACTGCAGTTTGGTTCTCATGGCAGGGCTCTGTCATCAGGCAGATGAGCAAAAAGACAACACAGTCAGCAATAGGGGTCCAGCCCAGGCAATACAAAATAAACCTCCTTCAATGTGCATGATGCAGACTTCAGGTCTCCTGCATCCCCTGCATTGCTATGCAGACACAGGCCTGTTTTATTCTGCACCACCAGCTGGTCAATGCATTTAAGCAGCTGAGCCAAAGGCCTAAAATATCTTACAATTACTGTCAAATTTTCTTACAGAAGTCTCTCAGCACTACCTCTACTATCAGGTGAAGAAATGTGTCCTTGTTGAGATAGCCCATATCAGGAGACGTTTCAGTGATTAGTGCCTGTATGCTAAAGGAGAAGAGACACCTGGATGTGGTTTAATCTGAGCTTAGCAAAAAACTGTATTTCTGATGGAAAGGCCTCACAGACACCTGTGGTTTACTGTGGGAGCTGGTGTTGAGGGCAGCAGGCCTGGGATGCCTTGGGAGCATTCTTATGTTTAACTTAGAGTAATGGTGTCAACTTCCCAATGCTCCCTGCTCCCACATGTTAATAGTTATCTGTCCATCACGTAGGGCTTACTCCCACCATCTAGAAGGTTCTGTTCTCCCCATTCCCCCATTGGCTCCTGTGTTGCAGTCACTCCCCTTCGATTACATTAGTGGTCAAATGTATGTCAATCCACCTCAGCTCCTCCTTCTAGCCTTACCCCTATTGGTTTATTGTACCCTGTCCCCGCCTACCTTCCCCCCCCGGCGTTATATACTCTGTATCCACCCCTTGTTGGGGCTCTCAGCTCCAACTTTGGTTTTGATGTTTGCCTGCACTCCATCCCTGCTTCCCTTCATCTGCAGTTTGTGTTCCTTTGCCTGCTTCACCTGCTTCCCTCCCAACCTACCTTCATCCTACCCTGCTGGACCCTCTCCCTGACCCTCAGATAAAACCCAGCAGGATCTCCATACGGAGTGCACTCCCGTTTGTTCCTGGTGGGAAAGATTACTTCATCCGGGTCACCCTATGGGACACGGTCCGGGGTGGCCCGCAGTTTATCTTCAAGGTGCTGCCCAGAGCCTTCCTGCCACAGCATGCACCAATAGGAGGCAGTGACAAAAAATGAGGGGAAAGAACAGCAAACTGGAATTTTGTTCAGCCTTTCATGAATTTTTCAAGTTCTTTTTACTTCTTCAGACTGAGAAACTGAAAGGAAATCCCAGAAGAAATTAAGATTAGAGTGGGGAGAGGAGACAAAGAACAAAGGTCAAGGGAAAATAACTAGGAATAATAGTAATGGTGAAAATGTAGGAAAGGGATCAGCCCAGTTGCCTACAAACTCGATTGATTAGCAACACAGAAAAACTCCTTAGTGCCATATCTTTTTCTCCAGACACAGAGGGCAATGGAAATACAATCATCTGTTTGCAAAGCAAAAGGATCAGAGGATAAAGATAGGGCACATATGGGAACATCTGCTCTTCCTGAAAGATAAGCATGTAATAGAATGGCACCTAAGACAGAATCATAGACATCAGTTTATCAGTTGTGCAGTAGAGAGGAACTGGAATTAAAGACAGCAAAATGAGGGGAAAGAGAATGTAGTTACAAATATCTATGAAAGTGAGGGTGCTGCTTGTTTGAATAACTCAAAGGAAATGCTTCTCCTTCTTCCTTTTTTTTTTCAAATAGTAGAGCCAAATAGTTTTTAAAAATTCAGTAATTCTCACTACCAGTGGTGAAAACTGGGAGCTATACTAAGTGTTTACAAAGTGAGGATGAGATGAAAGAAAAATCTCATATGTAAATATAAATGTATTTAGGAAAAAACATAAAGTAAAAATAAATGTTAACATGTAGAATAAATACATATTGGATAAACAGAAATAGTTATAGTACATAAATGCATAGTTAGAGTGTACCATAGACATGACTGCTATAGCTACAGGTGTATTGATATTTCTAGTTCCAACCTGTCAGGCTCTCGTGCCTCTTTTCAGAAAAGGAGGGCTCTCAGTCAGTTCTTTTCTGAAGGTTTTCTATAACATCCCTTGGAGAGCATACTCTAAATCATTCTCTGTGGAGAATGTGTTGAATAGAATTGAGAAGAGCTAGAAAACTAGGTGAAATTGTAAAAATAGGCAAGCAACTACATATCAAAGTATAAACCTAGTTAGCACAGAGGTGGTAGGTAATTAAACCAAGGAGGTAGGGAAGAAAGCATTTGTTTCTGTTACAGCAGAGGCATATTCCTAAAAAAAGCAGGCTGTTTGAGAGAATTATTAATATGGTCTAATTTTCATTATGTTTATGAACACAGCAAGTTCTTGAGGCACTCTTCCTGAGTGTCCTTTATGTGTTGTAGCTATGTACACAAGTCCCCATGCAAAATAGACACTAGCTTATTATATTTGAAAAGTTATTTTGATCCTGTGATTCAAAATGCATAGGTTTGCACAAAGCAGTAGTACTAGTGGAAGAGCCCTTTTGGTTTAAATTTGGGCTACATTTTGTTTTTCACCAGTAAGCATTGTGCAACATAATTAATTTTCTAAATATGATAGCACTGGACAGACATCTTCCAGTTTAGGTCTGATAGACATATGCAAAAATAAGCACGAATCAACATGCTTGCAAACACACATATACTCTACACATACGTGCAGCAGTTTGCAGGACTAGACCCAAAAGATGGAGTAAAAGTGTTGATGCAAAGAGAAGTTGAAGGATGCTGTTTGCCATGCACAAGCTGCTAGGTCTCACAAAATCCCAGAATGATGCCAACTTTCATTAAAGTGACATGTCTTGGTAACTTCCTTATTTGCATATATGTAAGTAGGGCACCTGCTTTTTATGGTTCACTTGCACAGTTGAGATATAAAAGACATGGACAAATGACTTTCAAAATTTTTTTTCTTTTCCTTATACTATTACTGGTTTGAGATGATTGTACACCAAATGACAGCTCTGGCTTTGAAATGAACTAAGTTTGATATAATACTCACATCCTTATTTAATGAGCTATAATATTTTTGCAATTTAAAATTTTCCTTTTATCAGAAAAATGGTCTCAAAATTGCTCCCCTGATGATAATATAACCATAAAAAATCTATACTGATGACATTAGAACACAGTTATCAGCCTCTTGTTCATCCCTAAAGTAATCAAACTTTTTGCAGTGATTTATCCTCAAATATTCTTTCTTGGTCAGAAATGCTAATCTCTGTACAGAATATAATGAGAAGACTTCTCATATATAATAGTCTTTTAAAGACTTCACACAACTAAGTGGGATGAAATTAAACTTACATAATTGCATGCTCTAGGCTAGAGTGATCTCTCAGTCATGATTTTGCTTAAGAGTAATCAACTGCCTGGGTTCTACTGCAGACAAGACATAGTTTGACTGCTTGAATTGTCTTCTCCCTCAACAGAACTGGTCACATGCAGTTTGTGGGAATCATGGTTTTGGTTTGTTGGGGTTTTTTTTTTGTTTCCTAAAATTTATGTCTCTGAAAATAAAACTGTATTAAAATTAAAACATTTTCTCACTCACATGCACTCAGGCAGAACATAGTATCTGCTGCATGGGACAGACTTGGGGAGTCAGTCCAAGAGACAGGAAATATTTGCTTTCATAATGGAATTATAGAAAGGCTTGGATTGGAAGGGACCTAAAAGATCATCCAGTTCCAACCCCTCTGTCATGGGCAGGGACACCTCCCACTAGACCAGATTGCTCAGGGCCAAATCTAACCTGGCCTTGAAGACTTCCAGGGATGGGGCATCTGCACCTTCTCTGATCAACCTGTTCCTGTGCCTTACCACCCTCACAGTAAGTAATTAATTTAATTCTAATCTAAATCTCTCTTCTTTTAGTTTAAAACTTACTCCTTGTCCTATCACTATTTGCTCATGCCCCCAGTTTTAGGAGTTCCCCTTGAGTGTTGGCAGGCTCCTGTGAGGTCTCTCCAGAGCCATCTCTTCCCCAGGATTAACAATCTCATCTCTCTCATCCCGAGTCAAGAGGTTAAGCTAGGAATGCAACTAAGGTAGTGGAAAATATATAGTTTTTAATTAAGAGCTTAATCTAATTAAGTGGCTAAATTAGAAATGTAGTTAGCTAAGATCATATACTGTGATTAGAGCTTAACAAGGAAACGAATTGATACCAGGTGGGGATAACTGAAACAAGATTGGAAATGACAGGTGATACATGAAGTATTGTTAGAGTGCAGGAATCATAAATACCGCTGTCTTCTAAGAATGAGAGCAGGTTTGGACTCTGACCAGCAGGCCAAGGAGCCCTGCCAACTTGACATGGCTGAAGAGTTTACCATGAGGAAGATGTCTTACTTCCTCCCCAAAAGTCCACCAACCCAATTAAAGAGGACAATTGCACAGCCATAATGGACATTCAGCTAATTATAATACAAGGCAACAGGTAATGTTTATATAATAGGCATTGTAGAAACTATCCTGGAAACCATCTGTATTTTTTTGGATAAATAGAGAGCAGGAGTTTGTGACTTTTTGAACATGTCTTTGAGAGGTTATTCTCCATGTGTCCAGCGCTGTAATAAATATATCCTCTTTTCAACTTTAATTAGTTGTAGTCTTCTGTCTGTGCTTCAGTCCTGTATTCACAAAAGTGGTGTTCCAGCCCTCTAATCATGTTTGTGGCCTTTCTTTGTACCACCCTAACTGACCCATGTTTTCCTTGTGCTACGGACTCCAGAATGGGATATGGGATCTCACAGCAGTAAATTATTTATGTGACTGATTTCCAGGATTCAGTTTTATAATTCACTTTTTTAGATTTAACTTTGAAGATACAGAGAATGGTGTAAAGTTCCACATTTAGGCTGTCATTGTCATGTCCTCATGACTGCCATAAATATTCAGAAACAACATCTGAAATTGCTCAGAAACAGACTATCCTTATTCTTGCATAGTTGGTAATTTTCCTGCTCTATTATATTTATATTAATGTGGTTGAACCAAAGCTATTGCAGTTGAATTTCCTAACACATTAACACTTTGCTTTACTGATCTCAAAAAGCACAGCTTTCTGCTAAGTTTGTGGCAGTGTTAAAGATAGATAAAGTTCTATCCAGAACAGTAAAAGCTTTAAAAAGTGTTGAAGCGCTTACCTCTACTCCTTCCAACTAGCAGGCGAGCAGCTAGTAGTACCATTTAAAGAAAAAACAACTAATTTTCTCTCTGTCTCTTAGCCTTTGCTCCACAAATTTCATTGTAAAGTTGTAAACAGTGTTAGAAAAGCCCAAAAAATTAAATCTGTAGGCTTCAAATCTAAATCATATTATCTCCCATGTACTCTGAGCATATATTCAGGGTCTTGGTTTGGTTACAGAGGTTTCTAAGAGTCTTCTTCAAGGTTTGCAACCTTTTCAATATAGATGGATGCATTTCAATCTGTAGTTTTCACTTGAGATATGATTAGCTTTTCTTCATAAACAGCTTTATGAAATGTTTACATGTGGAGCAAAAGATCCCCTATGTATGTTTTATGAGGGCTTCAGCATTAATGATTAAGTACAATAATGGAAAAGCTTCTAATGTATTAACTTGAGATGAAAGAGAGGAGGGAAAACTCACCCAAATCCTTAGTAAGAACAGACTTGTTACAGACATGATAACAAAGGGTAGAATTACTGATTATGTTTGTATTTACTGGTCTCCTTTTGTCCTGGTCTATCTGGACTAATAGCAGGCTTCAAGATGAGCTTTGCAGGGTGTTCCCAGCTATGCTGCCTAGAAGGTACAGTGTGACTTCCACAGTCAGTGACACAGTGTCTGAAGCAGTGAGTGTGGTCAGAAGGATGGGCAATCAATTACATTATTTTTACAGATACACTGGGAGACTGAATTCCCACAGAGGCATTTCTTTTCCTGTTTGTTATCTTTATATCTGACAAAGACTGTGTTTGTGCTAAAGCCAAATTGCTCTGGTTATCCCCCCATTTCTTTTTTTCCCTTTTGACTCAGTAGGAAATTTAATCCACTTTTAGACACAGCATAACAAACAGAGAGAGAAGTCTGCATTGAGGTATTTCATCGAAGTTGCCCCAAAATGCTTTAATAAGCATAATCTATGCACATACCTTAAAGTCTAAAATAGATTCCCTCTTCTTTGGAATCCAAGCCACATAGTGATTTTGTCTCATGACTGTTCAGTGGATGGGCTACAACCCTGACAGAGCTGCCCAAGGAGCCAGACCTCTCAGGAGGAGATTGAGCACTCTGGTAATGCAATGCAGGTGGCTCAGATGAGCTAACAGTAGAATAAGAGAGTAAAGTAATATTCCTTGCATGTTCTTATCTCTGTATACATCCATGTCTAAAAGTCTAAAAGTTTTTCTTACCTCTGAGGTTTCAAAGTAATTAGGAGTGCATACATATGTGTAGTACAACAGATTCAGTCAGTCCTTTTTGGTGCATCAGATCATCTGGATTTATGTAAAACTTGGAAAGAAATAAATGATGATTTGGCTAATATACCACACCAGATGAATTTCACTTCACTCACATAAATCCTAAATAGTAGGCTTTTATGGGCTGGAGTAAGTGTGAGGTGTGAAGCTGTCCTGTCTAGTGCAGTGCCTCCTGCCCAATGCTTGACAGGCAAGAGCAAGAGACAGTCTTGTAAGGTTTCCATCTGGCCTTGAAAATGCACTTGAGATGGTTTGTCTTGCTTTGCTCTAAGAGCTGATAGACTGAACACAAAATTGTTTGCCCTCTCTTTTAAAGTAGAAGTGACTGATATAAAACTTCACCTGCTTCCATCTTTGTTTAAGGATTTTGGACAGTCTGCAGACACCCTACAGGGGTTTATTCCAAATAGCTGTGTCATTGGCTATGATCTGGCCTTTTCCAGCCAGAACAGCACATTGAACCTATAGATTATATTATCATATAATGTGTATAACATACATTTTCTGATCTGAGAAAAAAAAACTAAGTAAAACCAGAACTCCTGAACTTTTTGGGGTAGAAGTTTTTGTACCATTTCTGCTATTGGTGCTTGATATATTGCTGAGCTAAAGCTCTGAGCCAAATATAAATCTGAGTTCTGGAATAGCAGAGTAATGTGTGTGTTCCCTTATTCATGTACTTAGTCCCTGAAAGAAGGAATTTTTACAGGATTTTTGTTTGCAAATACAAACTTCACACTACACTATCCTTCTCCTTTTCTGACTTTCTCTGCTGTACACGTAGATCCACATATAAATGAAAGAATTCCCATTATACAGTCATTAAAATTCTTTAATTAAGCTGCAATCTGATTTAGGGATGTCACACAAAAAATTTAGTGTTAGGAAACAACCACTGCAGGACTAAGTTACGAAGCGTCCTTGAGAACTAAGACAGTTGGAGTCTGCCCACTGCAGTCCCAAGAGAAGTCTTTGAATGGCAGCATTAATTCCTGTTGTTACCAAGCACTGACAATGAAGGAAAGGAATGGAAATCAATGCCCTACCTTTGAGAATGTAGCACCAGTTGCAGATGCTGCCTCAGATAGCACTTATCTTACGTGTGTATGCAGGCTGTAGTGGATAGGTGCTATGAGGTCTCACAGCTGGCAAAATCTCTTTCTAAAGCACAAAGCAGAGAAAAACACAGGTGAAAAATATGTCCCCTCTGGACAGCTGATGAATCAGGGAAAGGAAACCTGTAAGAATGGGGAATCTTTTCTTGAATTCTAAGTGGTTTAGGTATGTGCTTGAGGGAGGGAGTGGTCAGTTAATTACTCATGTAAGTAAAGGCAGAATTACTGTGGTTTTGGTGGGGAGCCATGCTCCACACCACTGTGGAGAACAAGCTGATGAGCTGCTACCTGAGTATCACACATTTCCTTGTGGCCTTGACATACATTTGCCCTGTGATTTAAGAATAGCTTTGCAGCATTCATAAACAAACATAGGAATATCTACCAGCTACCCTGAAGTTATATTCTGTAATTGTTTATCAACAAGACCTGTCCCCTAGTGCCCTAATATCATGGTTGAATTTGTTTGGCACCCTCATAAGAAAAGTTGAAAATGTCTGGAATACAGGTAAATGAGGATTACTCTAGAACCTGCTGAGGAGCTTTATTTGGAGATAGGTAATCAGCAGGAGTCAGATGAGAAGGCTAGAGTGTATAAGACTTCCTGGTGAAATTCATTGAGAGATACAATTTCAGCTGACAGAGATCTCATGCATTTGCATGAGATTGTTTGCATTTAGCCCAAAGAATGGTACAGCTCAGCAAAGTTTGTAGACTTTGACAGCTCCCTATAAGGATTGACTGACATGGACTCCAGTATGACAGCAAAGGCAAAGCCAGCTTATTACACTAGGTTACCAGTATAGGTATATGCCACTATGTTCATACAAAATTTTCTACACCAACCTATTTGTCTCAGTCTTCTTTAGAAACACAATCTTCTAATTATTCTTCTTATCCTAGGAATGCCTTTTGTTATTTCTTTCATCAGAGCTGTCAGCACCAGAGGGTCAGAGTGACCAGACATGATGTCTTCACTTCTGTTTTTGCCTTGAGTTTATTTCTCCAACAGCTTCCACTGTACCCAGGCCAGAGCTGTACCTGCTCACACATGAGAAATTTCTTTCTGGGGTTGGATATGCACCTTTTACGTCCTTGTACATCCACTCTGGGTTGAAGACCTCACTAAAGACTGAAGTACAGAGGCAGCACTGAACTCCAGTGGAACACTGAGTTTCTTTACTGACACCTTCATGTTTTTACTGCAATGACTCCAGCGCAAAACTAGTGTTTTGGAAACTATTAACAAAAGCAATGAAAAATAATGAACACTGACTACAACTTACGCTAGTGGAAACATATACATACCTTAAATTACCATAGACATTTCCAACCTAATGCTAGAAAGAACAATATTAATAGAAGTGGTGACATAATGAATGAGGTCCCAATGCTCATCCTTCATTTTGAAATTATAACAGCATATATTCTTATATTTTCTGGGCAGAAAATGTAAATACCATTTTTTTGCTTGTAGTTTTCTCTGAGAGACAAGGTATCTAAAGCTCTTGTCATAGAAATGAAAAAAAGATGTTTGTAAAGTTTCACTAAGGATGTTGTTAATATCTTGCCTCCAACCAAAAATTGCATCAAACAAACATCTTTTAGATAACACTTTCTTAGTCTCACTGAACTAACACGAGTGGATAATCTGAAAATATATTTAATTTTAATTAAATCATGTAGTTTTAACAAAAATATATCCAAGACACATAAAGTGGTCTGGGTTGATAATTCTAGGAAGCAGAAGCTTCAAAAGTCTTAAGTGAGTGCTAAGGTGTTATGCAAACAGAAGTCTTGTCATATCTTAATTCATTACAGATATTATTCTGGAACTGTTCTTACATGGCATGAGCCCTGGCTTCATCAGTAGCTTATTTAAAAGGGAAATGGACCCTGAAAATGTACCAGTCTTTTCCAGGGGAAAAGAATGGGATAGGTTGCACACTGCAAGAATATTTAACTTTACTATGTGGCTCTGGGATTTGAGACCTCTTTTTTCCCTTTTAGTGTTCTTACTACCCTAAAGAGGTCAGCAGAAACACAAAAAAGTTATTTCAAGCCTGTTCTATGGTCGTGGATACCAAGGTCCTGACAGTTCTCTGACCTGAAGAGAAACAAACCATAGATGTAGCAGGCTCTGGAAAGAGGAAGAACTGGAACATTTCTTAACCTCCACTCTTCACTACTTTTAGGAAGACTTGCCAAGCTCACCTGCCTAAAGGGAATATAAAGTGACTTGGGCATGAAAAGAGCTTGCTGAGAGGAAGCAAGAAAATGACAGGTAAAGGGCAGGACTTTGTGACCAAAGTAACATGGTACGCATCTACCTACTATCTCTAAATAAAAACACAGAATTAATATAAAGAGCGCTCTCAAATCCCAGAGCCACATAGTAAAGCTAGATATTCTTTAATATTTATTAATATTTATTAATCTCAGAATAAAACTTTACTCTCTCTAAATAAATCATACAACTGTATCTCTCAGAAGCATGGGACAGGAGTTTACAATAGATGCACACATCTAGTCATTGTAGCTTGCCTTAGTAAATCTGTATCCATATTCATGCTTTTCATTTGTAACTGTTTACATGGAGATAGCATAAATAACTCTATCACAAAGTACTCTTCCATTTATAAAACTCCTAACAATTAATTTCCTCTTGTCTTTAAGGCCTTTATTTTCTAGGATCATTGTTTTTTGATCTAAAAATTCTAAGAACACTCAGCAGAAGCTTAATATGTTCTCACACTGTATTGCTCCAAATTCCTATGCTGGTAATTTATAAACATCCTCTTTTGCAAAAGAGTGGAAGTTTTCTATGACCTACACTGTATTTTCCCTGCATTTCAGTCTGAGCAATTTTAGTGAGAGTACAAAACCAAGTTTTTTCATGCCTAACAGTCATCCAGATCATTAAAACAAGGAGGCTGGGATGTGAAAGGAATCCAAAAGAACTGTACATCCAGCTCCCAAGTTCTAGGAAGAAAAATGCATATTTCTCTCCCTTTCCATGAGATCACAGCTTCATATTCCAAACTGTCTGTGTGTGTTAAAAAATAGACCTGAAGAAGCTCTCAAGAAGACATCTTCTACATGCACTTGACCCAAAGAAGGATAGGCTCCCATTCTTATCTAATCTTAAAAACTCGTGGCTGGACAAAACAGTGCAACCTTTTCAAAGAGTTGATACCACTCTGTCACTGTCATCAGACAAAGAAAAACAGAAGGCTTTGCAGGACCATTTAGTATTTTTTAAGACTTATCGTGACCCTGCATTCACCCTATCTCTTTTGAAGCTGAAAATCTCAATTTCTTTCAAGTTCTCACATTTCAAATTTTTTGAAAGCTCTGAACATTTTTTTTTCTCTTATTGCCTCATTTTAATTAGTCCTCAGTTTTCTGGAAGTGTCATGTGCAAATGAGACACAGTGCCCTGATTAAAGCTGTATGGAATAGAAGAATTATTTCATATGTTTTGTCTTAGGTCTACAAAAGCTCTTTTTTGTGGTGTGTGCCTTGCTCACAACAGCACAGCTTTACTGATTCACATTTGGCTTTCCATCTACCCTAATGCCTATACCATTTCTGCTATACTTTGTAGCTGTTCCATATCTCTCCTATATTGATGATGCTGCCTTGCACTTCTGTATACTCTAGCCTTGCTTTTTATAGAACTAATTTCTTCAAATTATCCAGGCAGGGGTTTTTTTTGAGTGGTTTTTATCCTCCTGCTTTCATTTTCATCCTATCCCCCCCCTCTATTAGGTAGCAGCGCCTCCAGTTGCATGTTGCAAGTTTGTTGATATGTTTTCTCTTCCAGCCTGTTGATCATTAATTGCAAATCTGTCATCTACGGCAAATCCTCTGTGGTACTTCACGCAATACAACCTTATGGTCTGATAATAAATCCTTGGTAACAGCTATCTATCTCTATACGCAGCTAGGGCTCATCATAGAGAAATTTTATTGTTTACTTATTTGAATGGGTGGTAAGTTTGGAATTAAAAAAAATAGGGAAATATGCAACCATAACTCAGACATTAGCTAAGATCCAAAGAAAACAAAGTAAGAGGCTGTTTTCTTTGTCTTGTCAGTACTTGCAATAACTTATGGCTTCAAGTCCTCACAATATTTGTCTTCTCCAAGTAGACAATGTAACACATTTTCACCTAAATATTTTTAGATTATGACAGTGAAAACTCACCTATAGTTTCTATAGCTGTCTAAGGAGTTGCTTTTTCTGTAATACAGGTACAAATACTGATGTTCAGCATCTGCTGTTAGCAAACACCCATTTAAAACATCAGCCTTGGGACACAGAAAACCTTCTGGTCTGTCTCAAATCTTTGACTTAGCAATACATGTGATCTTCAGTGCCTGGTTTCCTCAGGCAGAGAATGAGCTTTGTCCCCAGACAAGGAGAATAAAATGGGAATGTGAAGTTCAGTCTGGTTCTATTCCCATGGCTCCAAGGCCCACAGTGGCCAGTCTTCATTCTTAGATGGGCTCCTCAGTCATGTTTCCTTCAGTTTTGTTTGCCTTGCTGCTAATAATGTCTTTATTTAGATTTTAGCTGCTGATAATGTCATTATTTAGATTTTTTCAATGAAGCTCTAAGTGGTAGTTTCAGACTCAAAGAGTAGCTCTCTAAGCTCAAAAGGTATAATTTAAGAAGTAACTGCACATTCTTGCTCCAATTCAGTCAGGATGAACCACGATGAATCAGCATTCATTATTTTAACTTTTATTGTATTTGTGACCCTTACAAGCAATTTAGTATGTAAGTGCATGGGGTAAACACTTACAGCCGGCACAATAGCACAGATTCAGGCTCCTGCTGCACTTTTCAATCAATTCTTTGTAGGTGCTGAACATGCAAATTATAGTCTCAGCAATTTTCTGTCACAAGGGAGTCGGTGATGTTGCACTCAGAGACACAAAATCGTAGCACAGACCTGTTTCAAAAGGCTTCTTTCTGCAAGTCCACTCTCAAACTATGGCTGTAAGTCAATAGGGTAACATCTACACATTTGCCAGGAGCCCCATTTTCATCTCTCAGAGCTTTTTCTCCACATCCACTTTGCAGCTATGTCCCTGCTGCATGTCCCATAGGGAAGGCGCAAGCACCTAGTTAATTGCTCACATTTTTCTTCTGTGAAGAGAGGAAGCATTGTGTTAAAACACTTGTGAAACTGCCAATATTTTTCCCATGCATTCTGGGAGACAGCATCATTGTCATTGAGACATAACTACTAGATAAACCATTTCTGAAATACTGACATCAAATTAAAATTGAGGAAAGGCTCTGCTATGGAAATATTTTATTACTGCTTCCTGAAAACAGAAACATAAAGTTATCTTCTGATGGTCTGTTATGTAATATTCTTTCAAAATCTTTGAAGTAGAATAGGTAATTTTCATTTTTAAGTCTGCATACTCTCTAAAGAGCATGTAGGAAGAACCATACAGCAAAAAAATCTGTACATTTGCTAATAAAACTTTTTAGAAACTATGCTTTGGAGGCTCACATTGTGTCATGTCAGCCTGGCAGGAAATTAGAAAGAAATCTGCAATCACTCCAAACCATGCCAACATTTCAAGATTGATTTCATTAAGTAATCCCCTGTGACTTTTGACTAACCATTTTGGCCCTCTTGTAATTTTGGCTGTCACCACTATCCTGCTATGGTCAGCATTCTAGAAAGAGCTGGGACATATCTTAACCCATAGTTATTTCCACTGCATTGACTTCTTTGAAAATGTTTTTGATGTATTTTATTTGTAATTTGTCTCAACTCAAATTCTACATGGCAGACTGTGTGCTCTGTTTAGGCTCTTCTCTATTTTGTGCCCATTTTACACACTTGAAAATATAAATATGGAAGGATGGCGACTTCTTTCTGGGCAAGAAAACTCTGTGCATTATAAGACAACCCAGAGTATGGGTAATGAAATTTGTTTTGGCTCTTCAAAGTGCCCCTTTCAGGCATCTTGAAGGACATGAAGTGGCTCTATGTTCTTCAATCCTTCCAGTTTCTGAAGGCCACAGGCTCTTCAATGAACCACGTTGTTATAAATGAAAATTTGTCCAGCCAAATTAAAAATGAAAAACATAAAATATTTATTTTACAATCAAATTCTATCTAGCCAGCCACAACGAAAGAACAGAGACGAGCCCGGGGTCGGCCCTGGGTGTGCAACAACGAGGTCAGCCTCAGCAGAGGGTTTCCTCTATGCCCACACACCTCCATCCTGGCACAAGCGGTTTTTATAGGGAAAATTCCGCCTGTGGCCAAGATTTTGGCAGTCAGTCTTTTCTTCCATTCAGAGTCCATATGTTAATGAGATTTTCTTTCTTGGTGATGAGGAAGAACAATTCAGTGTCCGGAGTTGTTGAATCCCCTGATGACATTTACGGGAAGGCTGCATTCACATGTATCTGCCCAAGGATTTCCATGATATCCATCTCGGGTTGTTCACATGGTGATCAGCCCCCGGGGTTCCCGGATCTCTTCAGACATGGCTCATCTTCTGGCCGGGTTCTAATATACAACAGTGTCTTGCCTGCGAGGGTGGGGAGGCTTCTAATACAACGAGCATAATCTAACAAGTATCCAGTATTACATATTTCATACAAGGAATGGCGCGAATTATGTTTACTACACATAACAACGTCAACAGAAAAGACTGGTGCATACTGCCTGATTTCTAATTTCTGATCATCTGGAAGTGGCCCTTCCATGGAAAGCTGAAACACAAAGCAACACAGATCTATCGTGTTTTCTGTCTGCTGCCAGGAAAGATGACTGCATAAGCTGCCTTTTTTATGACAGGTTTGTGCATCACTGCTATTGTGTAGTGCAGAATTATGGAAGGGCAGCCAAGGATGTGCCCTTGCTTTTAAGAAAAGAGCCAAGTAGTTAAAAAAACAGCCTTTGTCATGTATTGTATTTCAGTCCCATTCCACTGAATTGAATAGTCGCAGGACTATTTGTATTGAAGACTTGATTACAAGTGATAACATTGTCCAAAGCATGCCATTGCCACCTATAGTCAGCAAAGAAAAGCCAGTCTTAGACTGAAGAGCTTCACAGAACTTTAAAATTATTTTGAGGGCCATATCAGAAATCCCACAGAAACAAGACATTTAACGGGTCTGGCATGTCATCCTTTACTGGAAGTCATGTTTTGTCCCTTAGGTATATGGGTCTGGGTCTTTCCAAGGAAAATCTGCTGAAACATAATTTTTAAAAATAAAAACATTGTCCTCTCCACAACACCTTTTACACCACATCAGCCAGAACAGATTGCATGCCAGTTTGGAAAAGCTTTAGCTGTTCACATGTTTTAAAAATGACAGCAAAACTTGCAGACAAGCTAGTATCTGAAAGCTGTGGATAGAAAAATGTACGGATAAAGTTGGGACAATCCTTATTTAACTTTATCAGAAATTATCCATATCTTTCAGATGAACAGAGTAGAAAAAGCTGGAGATATTTAGGACCTAGCTGCTACAGAAAGCCTATTCCAATCCAATCTTTCTGATCAGTCACAGTAGATCATCTCTCTCCCTGTCTGCTTAGCACTTCAGGATTACTTGTATAAAAAATAAATAACCTGGACCCATCACTTCAGTGAAGCATGGCTAACCCTATCTGAAACAGTGTGCCTAGCTGTAAACATGGTTTGAAAAGGTAGCATATCATCAAGAACATCTCAAGAGACTGAGTTTCTGAGCTGAGGTTTTTTCATGCACTGCTCCTCGGAGGGCAAAACTCACTGTGCTTTTACCCTGTTCAAAAAGGGTCAAGTTTGCAGATGTGGCTGTTGATCTTTAAGCATTCTTATGTCTACATTTAAGCACCTGTTTGAAAGCAATCAGATGACATTTAAGCTAGGAACTCTCTCCAGATTTGAAGTTGCAGGTGTTTAGGATGCTTAGGATGGCCATTTTCTAATGGCTGACAATTAAGACAGCCATTTGGTTGACATAGGTATCCATAGATAATTTCAAAATTTTATCCCCCAAGTAGAAATGTGGGTTTAAGTTCTTCATACAGCATCATTCTTGTCTGTTAGCTGAAGTCCTGCTAAAAGGTCTGTAAGCCATGGCAGGTTCTTAGGGACATTTTCAAAATAAAGATGCCCTGTTTTTGACAGCATGACATAATTCACACTGTAATTTTATTTAGGTTTGAGAATCTCTTAAATAACCAGCAGTGGGTAAAGTCTGTGAAATAAAGTTCAAAAGCAATATAATTTTGTTTTCTTGTATTTCTTCCAATAAAAATCAATAAAATAAATCACTAGAAAAGTTTAACAGTTCTGTAGTGTTCGCCAGACAGAAGCTACTTCTTTAATGTGTTTTTAATACAGACTCACTACAATCAGGGAGCACTCTGCAGCCCTGAGGATGATGGCTTTGACCTTCATACATTTAATGTATATCATGCTCCTTAAGCCCTCTCATTTCACTCTCTACATGAAAACACATCATCATGAGGGTAAACCACTCACTTAGGGAAATTGCCTAAGTAATTCAAGTACTTCCAGACAGAAAACTGTCTGGGTCTGCTCTGTTGCTCATTGAAGTCAGAGTCCTTCAATGAGAAGATGGAAGAGGGGGAGATCAGACAGATCAAGAAGATTGTCTGAGAACTTATTTGATCTTTGAATTCTTGTTTAGAAGACTTTATGAGACCCAGGTAATCCTACAAAGCTTCAGAAGCACTGAGCTGAACAATTTAACATATCTTGAAAAAACAAATTCTTGTTGACTATGTAAATTTTTTTAACTTTTCATGCTGTAACAATTCACTTAGTACAATACAAATGTAGAGAGGGAAAAACCCCCACAAATAACATTTAATGACAACCACAATAAAGAGGTATTTAAAAAGATGCTTTTGTAATAGGCGTATAACGTATAATACATTATTTGGGGTCATTAATACTGAGGTACAGACTTTAGGAGGATTTGCCTCTTTAACACACAATGCATTATTGTTTTCATTAAATCTGTGTAGAGATTATGCATCCCAATTTACAAAGTACAGGGAGGAATAAGACTCTCCAGCCAATCCAAACCTCTTGCACACAGAGTGTTAAAAAGCAAGAAAACAAACAAACCCCAATTTGATTTATTGGAATTTTTTGCATAAGATGTTTTTATGAAGAATTGTAGCTCTTGAACTACAGTGTCAGTGTCTGAATGATGACAGGAGTCTCTGCTCAAAGGTCCTGGATTAGGCTTTGAATTCTTGTACTTGATGTGAGCACCAGTCACACCTGAGCATGTGGGACCAGTATTGTTGGTTATCTTGGACTACACAGAAGGGATATCCCAGTTCTCTTAACTATGAACAAAGATCATCCTAAACTGTTTTTCCTGCATCTACAGGACCAGGTTCTACAGACTACTTAAAGTCATGTGCATTTTGGTGAGTCCTGCAGGAAATCCTTGGAGTATCTGTTGCGGTGCATGCCGTCCGCTTTTCTCCCCCGAGCAGCGGGGTTTAGCAGCAGGAGAGGAGGAGGAAGAGTCAGCCGTTTCCCCTTTTTGCTCTGCAGTTTCTGTTCAGGCACGGGGACAGACAGAGGTGACGCTGAACTTGGGGGGGAACAGGGTGGTTTTATTCTGGAAGCCCCCAAGACCCCTCAAAATGGGCAAACACAGATTTTAATACCCGAATCTCAGAGGAGGCAGGGAACAGGCAGAGGGAAACCCATAAGGTGGAGGTGCAGGAGAAAGGGACTGGGGGTTGGGGTGGGGGGAAAGGGTAACGAGCAGGCATTAAACAAAAGAGAAAAACCCCACCTCAACATCTCATTCCTCTTTTTTTCAAAAAGAAAGAGTTCTGAGGTTTAAACAAATTAATAAAGCATAAAAGTTATGTAGTAATATTACAAATTATTAAAAGGTCATAAATTGAAAAATAACAGACCAGGATAACTCAATCTTAATTACAATACATGGGGTAAAATTTTTCTTCACTTTAAAACTTAAAACAAAACATGTAAAATTGTCCCAAACAAATTCTTCCAGATCAGAGGTACAAGCAGGACTCATGGCTTGATCTCTTGCAACGCTTGTGGTGTTTAAGTTCTTGCAGAGCTGGAGCAGCAAGCAGCAATGCGGCTTCTTCTAATTTGATTGATTGCAAAGTGGGCACAGCATTATGGACAATAATGAAAGAGGATGACCTTTCTTTCTACAAAATATAACTCAATCAAAACAATTATTTTAAAGTGATCAAAAGTAGTAAGAAAGGCTTGCATTGGAATAAAAAGGGAACTTTGGGTAAGGTACACTTAAGGGATGGGATAGGGGAATCAGACAATCACTTGATTAATGATTGTCATGATTGTAAAGGGGGATCGGTAAGGGGTGAACCTGGGAGCCACCATTTTAGGGGGAAAACAAAACAGTGGATTCCTGATCCAGATTTCTGGCTTCACCTTCCTCCGAAGGAGGTCCCCCCAAAAACAGGGTTGATCTCTTAGGAAAAAAGGTCCTCTGACAAGAGGTGCCCCCGGCAATCCTTCCCCCCCGAGGGAGAGCCAGAAGAAGGGCTCGGGGATTGATCCAACCCTGCTTCCCAACAATAGGGACTAGCCCCGCTGCAGGGTGGTGCAGGGCCTTTGGGGGAGGGGTGGGGCTGGCGGGAAAACTTGGAGTGGAAGAGAAGGATCAAGGCAAGAAAACGGGTTCCAAGTGGCGTGGCCAGCGCCATCTTGGGAGGGGGTGCCGGGCACGCTGCATCTCGCCCGGGGCAGCGCGGCCAATGCCACCCCCAAGGGAGAGCAGCAGGGTCCGGCAGGGCGCTTGGGGCGGCTCGTACGCTGTCATCCCCAAGGGAGAGGGTTTAGGAAAGTCTGTGGGGGAAAGGGATGGGGAGCTTCACAGAAGCTAAAGGGGAAATCTACAGGAGAGGGGCCCAACGCGACTGAAAGTCGATGAAATGCATGGATGTGAAGGGCTTCTTTTAAAATATTATCAACTCTCCCATAGCTAATGTGTCACAGTCTACAATTCTGTCCCATTTGTGTCTTTTCTACCCTCTCTGCCCCCAGAGACCAGAAGAGGGAGGAGAGGATAGAAAGGACAGCTTTCCGAAAAGAAGAAAAAGCCCCCAAATATGAGTCCCCCCCACAAAAGACCGAGCAGGGTTAGCTCCCACCCGTCTGCTACAGACATGCAAAAATACAGCCCAGATCTGGGCGCGGGCAGTGGTTAAATCACAGAAAAGAAAAAGAAAGGGGAAACCCAGCCTCCCACCAGGGGAATCTCCCTGCTCCAGTCCCGCTTACCCTCCAGGGGTGGGCAGTGGTGGCTCATTCGTTGTTCTCGGGTGATGGAAAAATCGCACTGAACTGGGAACATTGTCTTTCACGGTTTGGTTCTTCCAGAGGCGTAGGTGTTCCCGTTAACCAAGGCTTGCCCCCGAAGCCTTGGGTTCAGCCACTGTTAGTCTCTGGTGGTCTCAAACAAGTGCTGTCCACAGTGAGCTCTGACGCGCCGTTCTTCAGGCTCAGTCCATCGAGCTACTGCCAAACCTCCCTCTCTGTCCTGGGGTAAGTCTACCCCACTTAAGGCCCCCTGCAGCACAGCTACCCCCACAGCGCGGCTGTCTCCAGCCAGGGTAGATAGCAGAGACACAAAAAGGGTCCGGGAACCTCATTTTCTTTTTCCACTTGGCGCTGGGTTCCTCTTAGCGTTGTGCAGAGCTTTTGCAGCTGCGGATGTTTATCTTTCCTCCTTCCTCTTCTGTAAGGCGGGCACCACCACGAATCACAAAACAAAAAATGAAACCATCCTCTGCTACCATCTGCTGTGCTGCATGCCGTATCGGCTTTTCTCCCCCTAGCAGCAGGAGATTTAGCGGCAGGAGAGGAGGAGGAGAGTCAGCCGTTCCCCCTTTTTTCTCTGCAGTCTCAGTTCAGGCGCAGGGATAGATGGAGGCGATACGGGACTTGGGGGGAAACAGCATGGTTTTATTCCTGCATGGCCCCCAAGACGCCTCAGGACGTATAAAACACAGATTTTATACCTGAATCTCAGAGAAGGCAGGGAACAGGTGGGGGGAAACCCAGAAGGGGGAGGTGCAGGGAAAAGCCCAGGAAACACAAAAGCTGGGTGCGGGATAAAGGGACCAGGGAAATGGGGCAGGGGGGAAGGGTAACGAGCAGGCATTAAACAAAAGAGAAAAACCCCGCCTCAACAAGTATTGCTGGCTGGCCGGGTTCTGCCCAGCATGCCAAACATGTATGTGAAGATGGTCTCTACTCACCTGCTTCAAACAGCAGGGCTCTCTGAAATCCCTGCCTGGAGACTCCCACAATGCTACATGAGACTTCTTGGGCAGTACATCACCTCACCTGCACTTAGCCTATATATAGGCAGAGGCAAGCTGGGGAGTTTCAGAAAGACAAAATGTTAGCTGTGAATCTGCATTTAATTAAATGAATTCAGTTAAGCTGTGTTCCCCTAGCTGACTGCAGTGATGGAAATTCCAATGGAAAATAAATAATATTTGCCAGCCTTCAGCTCAGGATACAAATGTCAAGGACGAGGACTTTTTAACTGACTTGCTAACAGCCAACTGTATGTTTTACCATAACCTATATGCTTCTCAGACTTACATGTCCCACAAAGGCTGTTCTCTAACTGTTAAGTGCATAGCGTATATGCTGACCTGTTGCAGTATCTGTCTCCAAAACTAAAATAAGATCACCACTAGCAAGTATGGATTTTTCCATTACAGGTTCTTAACACAGAATTACAAATAGAACAGATTGGAAGGGACCACAGTGGGTCATCTGTTCCAACCTTCCTTCTCCAGCAGGGCCATCTCAGAGCACATGGCATCAAGTCCATTCAATTCTTGAATAGGTCCAGTGAGGAAGACTTTATAAACTCTCTGGAAAATCTATCCCAGTGCTCATTCACTCATATAGAAAAGAGGTTCTTCCTCATATTCAGGTAGCACTTCCTGTGCATCAGTTTCTGTCTGTTGCCTCAAGTCCTATTGCTCAGAACCACCAAGCAGAGCCTGGATCCATCCTCTTGACAACCTCCCTTCAGAGATTGACAAACATTGATGAGGTCCCCTCGCAGTCATCTCTGCTCGAGGTGGAACAGGCCCAGCTCCCTTTCCTGTAAGAGACGTGCTCCAGTCTCTTAATCATCTTTGTTGTCCTCCACTGCTCTAGGAGCTCCAGGAGCTTCATGTCTGTCTTGCCTGAGGAGCCCAGAACTGTACACAGCACTCCAGACAAGCCTTACCAGGGCTGAGTAGAGGACATGATCAGAGCATATGACAGCTGTGGGTTGACTGTAATTATAAATTGAAAGGGACAATACCCAAGCTAGAATGAAGAAATAAAATGAAGGAGCACAGACATCCAAAATAATAAAATGAAGAAGTCCAGCAACTCAAATTAATAATGACGAGGCTCCAGAATTCCCTAAATATTAAGAGATTTGTTTAAAATTTGTGAGATTTTAAAAATAAAGATTGGGTCTTTCTGTGCACCTTGGCTGGTTGTCATAAGGATTTGTGAAACAGAGACCCTGCTGTTGCTATAATTTCCTAGACCTCTGAGCACCAAGAGAGAAAATATTATGCAATTCACAGTAAAACACTAACTGTCAGGACTAAAATATTACCGACGAGAAAAATTTTGGCCATCCACAGCCACCATTTCAACCCTCACAGGGACAGATGACTGTATTTGGAAATACGCATGTGTACAATTCTGGTAGCTGGTAGCCACCATTAAAACTTGCATTTCCTCCTCAGTCCTGAGAAAATTGCAAGAACTGCTACAGCTCCCCAGATTTATATCAGATATTTTCCTTTTAGGTTGTATTCTTACCTGTGAAAAAGGAAACAAATGTTATTGCTCCTTGAACTGCTGTTCATATATCAGATTGTTTATGTCTTTCTACTAGTAGAACAAACTATCTTTAAATGCTGAGCACTTTCTAAAGTGGGCAAATTATAAAAATGTCCAGTAATGTGCTACAAATACTCTCTGATAATAAGCACATTTGGAGAGTCTCAAATTTTACAAGGATGTTCCAAAACACCTGCATTCACAATCTTGAACATTGTGGCACTACATAGATTTTTATAAGCCCAATGGAGTTTTTTTCACTTTACAATCATTACCAGTCTTTATATGGAGGCTGTATGAACAGTTGGCAGGACTTCCATGACAAAATTTTAACCCTTATTTGTAAAGTTATATTTTATTTGGTAGATGAAAGCAGAGAAAGGAAATAGGCCTCATATGTCTTCTTTCAGGAGCAAAAATAATTAAATTTATACTTGTGATGCAGTCTGTTTAACACATTACTCCAAACTAACTTAAAATGGTCAGAAGCAGTTTCAGAGTGGGGGCAGGCCCTGAAGCCACAAGTGGTAAAGCACTTGTGGGGAAGAGTGCTAAGGACACAGGAACATACCCCTTCAGTCAACCCCAAGGGCAGTTTTGGGTAACAATTGAGTGCAAGTGCCAAAAAAAACCAGGAATAAAACAAGGTGCAAGTGAACAAGAAAAAAGGGAAGTAAATGGCTAAAGATAGAACAATTTACTTTCCTGCAGATCCATTTCAAACCTTTTTTTTTTGGATGAAAAGCATTACCATGAACTCTTCACTTATTTATGGCACCGATTTAAACAACCTTAACAGAAGGTCAAGAGTACATCAGATTTCTGTGGGCCTTTTGTTTCCAGTCTAGTATCTCATTTCCCTCAAAGATCACTCACCTAAAGTCTACACATCAATTAAGCTGAAAGGAGGAGAAGGTGAAAGGAGAAACAGAAAGACTGATAAAAATCAGGAATTTTTGTGATCCCACAAAAATTCACACACTGTTCAACAGAGAGCTCAACTGTGGCTCAAAATCTATAGGAGCAACAGGTCTTTTACAAACTCTTCCCTGTTGCATTTACTTTCCATTTACACATTTTTCACAACTGCACTAGTGTTTGATGGCCAGAAGCAGAGTTGACCTCTGACATTAGTCCCACACTCTACTGACTGTATTTCCTTTTACCCTCCCCGGGCAGGACTCGTGATTTACAGTATGAGACAGCTATCGGCAAGGTTGTTTCAAGAGTTCACTACTTTGCAAGGCAAATATTTAAAACAATATCTTGAACAGTTTTTGCTAAGTTTTTGAAAATATAAGAAAATAATTGCTTACTGAATACTCGTGACAACAAAAGTAATTCCATCTGACCTCTGTTTGAATAACAAGACAAGTTTATTTGAAAATGGCTTCCAAGTGTCCTGAGACTTGCACCTTAAGTGGCTACAGCTTTCCAAAGTAATTCTTCAGCAGCTGAAGCCTTTCTGACTCCAGACTTAAGGCTGACTACTTTTCAGCTTGTGGTCTAGTTCCCTCTGTCTTTGGTGGAATTGCTGTCTTCAGTGTAAGGCACATCCTGAACTACTGCAGTAAACCAGGCCACAAGGAGGACGTCACTTCACTGTGCATTTGCAAAAGAAGACTGCTTTTCATAACATAACTTTTTTTTGCCATGTTTTTATTGAAAGCTTATTGACATTGGCAAAATAATAGAAAATATTATTCATATAAAAATATTGCACTTATTTACAAAAGTGTTCCCCAAACTTTCTGTAACATCACAAGTCTACTTTCAGATATCTTATCATAGCATGGTAACACTCACTTTCAACTAGGATTATTCAAATCTAATGTGCAAAAATGTATATAACCATTTACATAAGATTTTCAACTTTATGGAGAAACAAGAATGTGTCACAGAAAACAGGAGTCTGAAACACAAGTCTGAAAATAATGTTCCTATTTAAGTCTCAGATACAGATTTTATTTTGTATTTGATTTAAACACATTTACTCTGAAGTGTCCATGAGGTGAATTTCAGTTTTCTAAGATGTCCCATTCGCTAAGCAAGTGTGTTATCCCCAAATGTCAATAAACTTTTCTGAATATTGTCTTGCTTACTACAGCTTCTCAAATAGCAGTGCAGTGAAATAATTTAAACATGTTATTAAAACAAGGAAGATTCCATATTGCACAATGTTTTATTAGTGTTATAAGTCAATAAAACTTTGTGTGTGATTAATCACATAATAACTATTTCATGTTCCTGTAGTATACAATCAAGTGACACCAATCTCTTCCTATGTTGACCTAGACATATTTATATAAAATACCTCTTTTATATAAATATATTTTATTTATATAAAATACCTCTTTTAGCTGTAGTCCTTCTTGGTGTTTCTATTCTGAATCATGAAAAGAGAACTTTGGGTTTTCAGATTTTTGAAAGGTTTTTAATTCTATAGCTTTCTCCATCTTTCTTGTCTGATACAGAATTTCACCTGGGGACTTTACAAAATGTGCAACAAATATGCCATTTTGCCCCATTGCATCAATTTGGCCACAGTTTCTATCAGAAATATATTCACAAAAAATTAGTTTTCAATAGACTATAAAATGTGCTAACAGCACTGAAAATGCCCTGTGTTGATTCATTTCAATCTGTTATTTGTTTGCATTTTGTAGCAGATATAAGCAACATTGAAAACAGATGTCTGTTTTATTTCAGACTAGAAAGGGCTACAACACGTCTGCAAATACAATTCACCCACAGATGCAGGACACTCATCTGTTTTCTCTAGCTACTGCTAAGGTCATTCCCATCAATGACAAAACAATTAAAAATTCTCTGTAAAACAGCTGAAAGCTTAAAAGCTACAAAACAGACAAGACACCCTAGGAAGGTTGCAGGAGGTACCAGGGCCTTCTCAGTACTGTTCACAGAAATAGCAAGGCTGTGTTCGCTCAGGATGTGCAGCTGGAAGTCTGTGCACACAGAAGACTAAACTAGTACAAATCCTTTAGTATATAAATACTATATATATATATATATATATATATATATATATAGATATAGATATAGATATAGATATATAGATATATACATATGAGTGTATATATCAGTCAGAGAGGTGAAGGGCAACAGCAGTGACAGCAGGGACAGCAGCAACAACAGAGGTGGCTACTGGAATTTCTGGGGGCTGCACACTAGAATAAGCTGAGCAGGGGGTTGCCAGAGTCAGGAAAATTTGAGCAAGAGCTGAGAGACACTTCCAGGAGCTGTCAGCTCTTGCAAGCTGCATTTCATTAAAGGCAATTTATTTCTGTTTAGGTTTACTTCTTCTTGAAAGAAATGCAAACACATTTCTGTGTGTTGAAATTAAATGAACTGGTTTTGAGCTGAAATCACGGAATCAGAGAACCACAGAATGGTTTGGATTGAAAGGGACCTTAAAGATGATCCAATTCTAATTTCTACCAGCATGGGCAAGAACGTGATCCACTAGCTGAGGTTGCTCAGAGTCTCATCCAATCTGGCATTGAACAGCTCCCGAGATGGGGCATCCATAACTTCTCTGGACAACCTGTGCCAGGGCCTCACCACCCGCACAGTAAAGGATTTAATCCTAATTTATTTCTTATTTACATTAGATATCTTCTAATTTATACCTACCTTCTTTCAGTTTAAGGCCATTCCCCCTTGTTCAATTACTACATGCCCTTGTCAAAGGTCGCTCTCCAGCTTTTTTTCTCCAGCATCCCTCTTTATCTACTGGAAGGCTGCTCTATGGTCACCTTAGAGTCTTCTCTTTTCCAGGCTTTTTCCAACCCAAACTGTCTCGGTCTACCTTCACAAGAGAATTGCTCCAGTCCTCTGATCATCTTTGTGAGCCTCCTCTGGACTCACTTCAACACGTCCACAACCTTATGTTGGGGGATTTAGAGCTGGACACGGTAATCCAGTGAATTATCCCAAGAGCAGAGTAGAAAAAGGAAAAAAAAAAAAGTAAAAGAAAAAAACTGTCCTAACTGGCATATCATAGTTCTTGTAATTTAATAGTCAAACCCTAATGATTTACATGTGTTTTGGTGATTGAGTAAGTAGGTTAATTCATGCAACAGGGGCAGAACAGAGGTCATCACAGCAGCTCTCCCATACATTGGTTGTCAGAGTGATTAAAATGACAAGTTAACAAGTTCAGAAGGTCCTGCACTGAAAAGTGTAACTTTACCTGAATTCTTTGCTGCAGCAATGTAGAGAGAAAATTTGCTAAGTGAGGACTCTGGACTGAAGGCACCATGACCCAGGGGATCACAGTTCAACTTGTCAGGTCTCAAACTGAAAAGAGCCTTCTACATAGGTTGTTTTTTGCTTCTGCTGTTGGACAAGGTCTGTGATTTGGTAGGAGTGCTCCTCTGCCCACATCCTCTGTGCAGGGTCAGAGACCTGAACTGTGGCTGTGGCAAGAAGTGGAGGGTCTTCACTGTGAGCCTTGCCCCAGCTGCTCCATCCATGCCCTGCCTTCAGACCCTCTGCTGCATCCTTGAGAGAATATTTCTAATTAGGTGTTGAAAATTTAATTTAGATAAGCAATAGTCAGAGTCAAAATGGAGCAGATGGGCCTGGACACTTGATTTGTGTTCTCATCTGCATTTTCTAGGACAAAAGTTTAGAGACAAGGGGAACACATCTGTCTCCTGCATAAGCAGATTTAGTACTGCCTGAGGATTCTGGTTGAAATGTAAGCTCCCACATAGATTTTGTTAATTTGGTCATGTTCATTTAAGGTAAAGAAAGAAGGAAAAAAGAAAGGGTTTATGTGAAACAAAGTCCAGGGGCTTACATAAATTACTTTTTCTCCAAAGCCATGTTGTAGTCCTGCCCTGATCTTCTTTGTTGAGAATAAAAGAAGTGCAGACAACATCTGTATTTTCTGTTGTGTGTCCTACCTTTCTCAAGTCTGGCACTAACACAAACCACCTCATTGGCACTAAAGCACAGATATATCTTCCAGAAAGATTTTTGCAGGGACTACCAGAATCTAACATATTTATGCAAATGTGAGAATCACATCTGCCTAAAGTCTTAGAAGGAGTTAGATATGCAGTTTTACTCCAGATACACAGGAGATGGTCTGCCTTTAGGTCAACATGTCCCTAAAAGCAGCATAAGATTTTATTGACAAAAATGAGGGCTGACATTTGCTTAGAAAATGCTATGTCCAGAAAAGCAGCTTTCCCCCCCCATGGTGGGTTGTTGGACTTAGAAGCTGGAGGAAGTAATATCATACATTTTCTGAAATAATGGATGGCTTTTTAAGTAGTGTGGCAAGATTGATTCAGGGTGCTGATCTGTTGATCCTTCCAGGTCAAATAAATGAGTGTCTTCTAAATGGAATGTATCCCTTTTTGATAAGGTTTCCTGCTCACAGGTAATTCATCAACTTTATTTGACAGATACTTTTTTCAAAGGAATTGTCTTTATTTCAAAACAACCAGGTAATTATATCTTCCTCAAAATAGTGTAGTGTTCTCTGTTGGCTTCTCCATGAGATTTCTTAAGAAGATATTAGTCTAAAAAAAAATCAGCCTTCCTGAAGAGAGATGGAGAACTTGTACTTCCCTTTCATTTGGTATTACAAAATGTGGGGTGACACCTGAGCACTGAAACCAAGATCATTGAAGACCTCAAAGTTTGGGCAGACAGGCAGAAAGAGAGAAGCAACTGACTTTGCAGCAAAGTCTAGCAGGATGACTATGAAAGTAATGTATGATCTTTTCACCTGAACTTCAAGCATCTGGCTTTTTTTCCTTCATCATTGATGTCTCTATGTGTCTACAGTTTTCTTTATACAAAAGGTATTTTGCCTTTACCGTGCCTTAACTTTATGTATATCCGTGTGCATGTACATGCATACATGTACATACAAAAGACACAACTTGTATTTATAGACACATCTTGATCATGTGTGCTGTCTCATTACTTAAGAGAAAATTCCTCTGCTGTTGTCAATTGGCATGCATTTCTTATGGTCTGCCATTTTCCAGATTCAAATATATTTAAAGATGAATGGTACGAATTAAGGTAACAGAAGCAAACTAACTTACTGCATTTTCTGAAAACGAAGGTGAAGTTACAAAAAGGTCCTGACCAAATGCCATATATGGACACATACAATATGTTACATATGTATATGTTATATTCACATATGTTAAGTCTTATAGAACAAAATGGTTCTTGGCTATTTGACAGACAATAACTCTGATTTCAAAATTTATTTTTACACTGTCGGACTGGAGTAAATCTCAAAGCATTTCAATCCTTGCTTTTAATAAAAAAACTTAGGCCTAATGGAATAAATAAATGAATCACTGGCTAAAATACTTCTGTTGGAGTCAGTAGCAAAACTTCCATCTATTTTCAGACATTTAATGAATTAGTTTATACAGATACACAAAATAAACTTAAATAACTTATATATCTCTTAAGTAGTGTTATGGTTTACAGAAAAGTGTATCTAGAAATTTCTATTCACAGCTTGAAGCAAGATTATCTTTAGGTAGAAGATGTGCCCAGTTTTTATATCCAAATAAATGAAAATTCTACTAAAACAGATAAGGAATTAGAATGGTGCCTTCAGAAAAAAAAATCAATTTTTTTCTTTCTCTCAGACCAAGAAATACATTCCACTAGCTTTTTTGGGCAGAAAATATTAAGAGTTCAATTCTGATTTTTAAAAATTTAGGTTGTATTAGGAAAAGGGGTGTGTGTGCAATGATACCTGTATACATAAACAGATTGCACCTATACACAAATTTTCACACCAAAATAACTAATACTCACTAAGGATTTTCAAGACGCCTTCCCTTGACTTCTTTTCTGTTTCCTTTTTTCCCAGACTGCTTTTGCACACAAGCTGGTGCACTATATATAGCTCTGAAATTGAGTGATATCTTTAAAAACACTTCTCCTACCTAGTTTTGTTGCAAGAAGCTCCAAGTGTAGTGTTTGCTGTAGTCAAGGGCTTAGAGGGGCTTTGAGGGCAGGTAAGAATCACAGCCTGAGGCTCAGGTGAGTGTTGGGAAGGGATTCATAAAGTCATAGGATGGTTTGGGTTGGATAGCATCTTGAGGATCATGTAGCTCCAACCCCCCTGCCATGGACAGGGACGCCTCCCACTAGGTCAGGTGTCTCAAAGCCCCTGTCCAGACTGGTCTTGAACATTTCCAGGGGTAAGAAGTCTCCAGCCTCTCTGGGCAATCTGTTCCAGTGCCTCACCACCCTCACAGTACTCAATTAGAACTGCTTCCTAGTATCTAACCCAAACATACTTCAGCTTAGGGCCCTTGTCATATCACTACATGCCAATGTGAGAAGTCCCTCCCCAACCTTCTTGCAAGTCATTCTCACATAGTGGAAGGCCACTCTAAGGCCCCCCCAGAGCCTTCTCCTCCAGGTGGAATAATCTCAACTCTCCCAGCCTGTCTTCATAGAAGAGGTGTGCCAGCCCTCTGATAAAGCTCAGAGGCCTCCTCTGGACTAGTTCCAGCAGGTCTATCTATTACTTATGTTGGGGACCCCAGAGCTGGATTAAATGTTCCAGGTAGGGTGTCAGCAGAGCAGGGCAGGGCAGAGGTGCAGAACCACCCCTCACCCTCCTCCCCACACTACTTTGGATGCAGCTCAGGGCACAATTGGCTTTCTGGGATGCAAGTGCACATTGCCAGGTCATATTAAGCTTTTCATCCCCAAACAGCCCTAAGTTCTGTTCAGGGCTAATCTTGATCCATTCTCTCCCCAGACTGTGCTTGGGATTTCCCTGACCCTGCTGCAGGATCCTGCAGCAAATCCTTCTTGAACTTCATAAGGTTTGCATAGACCCAACTCTCAAGCCTGTCAAGATCCCACTGGATGGCATCCCTTCCCTTCAGTGTGTCAACCACATCACACATCAAACTTGCTGAAGGTGCAGTCAATCCCACTATCTGTGTCGCTGGCAAAGATATAAAGAAGTGACAGTTGTTGGCATGGACTTCCCTTAGCATTTCTACAAGTGCTCAAACAACTTTCTCCATGTGCCTTGGATTTTCCTCAGCTCCCATCCCACCCCAACAGTCTTCAGCATGAATATGTGGATATTGGTGGGACTTCTCTATGCTACTAGTTTATCTTCATCTGATACACAAATGGGGAGAAATAACAATTTCTTCTATTTGTCCCCAAAACTTTGCCATGATAATTTCAGTGGTGTGTCTAAATAAATGGCCATAAGCCCCACTGACCCTTGGACTGGCAGGCACAATCCCTGGCTGTATTTGATCACCTACCTGGTGTCAGTGGAAGGTGAACCTTGTAAGAGGAGAGCATCCCAGAGCCTGAGGGGTTCATTCTGCAGACTCCCACACCACAGGTATTTGAATGTCTTGCACATGTATAAAGGAAAATAGAGACACATCCCAGAGGCTGAGTCTAATATATAAGCAACGCTTTCCCATCTGCCCCAAATTATCTCATTCTCAGCTCTCCTGATGCAAGCACTGAAATCTTTCAACCCTCACCTTGCTGGAGGATATGTGAATTTCAGCCAGAAGTTAATGAAATAGGTTTCAACTGTATCACTGAGGTTTGAGTCTCTTCATAGTGATCTGGTTCAATTTTATGAATCCCTAGTTCCTATTAATATATTATATCTGAATTCATTTCCCCTTTCCCTTGTCTCCTCAGATATTATTATGCCTTATTGCAGTTACATAAATCCATTGCTCTAATCCCATCTTCTTGTTTATTAGGTAATGTGGTATGCTCAAAGGTGACTGGGTGATGAAATTGTATTATTTGTTTCATTCAATATCCTGAAATATCCTTAACATTTCAGCTGTTGTGGAATATAAAAGAAGCACAAAAGACCAAACAAAGTCAGCATGGACACATTTTTATACTTACTATGATCACTCCAGTTTCCTAGAGGCAACCAGGAGAACAGCAGTGGTGACCCCCTCACTGCAGTACAGTCAGCCATTAGAATGGCTGCAAATTGTTTCCTTAAACCATTTCCAAATAGTGCATGAGCCCACAGCTGACACAGAAAGCAAAGAAAGACTCAAATATCATGTCACACTTAGTTGCTTCTCAAAATAACTGGTTTTTTTTCAATGCTCTTCCATTAAAGGAGGGAACCTTGAGACCTGTAATGTCACAAAAAAAAAAAAAAAGTAGCTGGTTTAAATCCCTTAAATTGCTCAAAACCCTTGCTTGTCAATCCCAGTATGACAGTCCACAAGTCCTTTGATGAACAAGACAGGTCATCCTCCAGACTCTAGAAACATCATCAGTGTTGAGATGCTGGAGAAGACTCCACTGCAAACTGCAGTTTTACACTGACCTCAAAGCCTGTGTGTGCTGGGAGTCCAGCGTGGGTTGATGGCTCAAAGCAGAACGACAGAGAAGAACTTGGAAAAAATGCATACTGAGAGACACAAAATGTGTCTCTCTGTGCCTAAGAGGCACAGAGTAGGAGGTGCTGCCAATTTTATGCTCCCAGGGCCAGATTTGAACCATAAGAGTATTTCCCTTAAGGGTAGGATGTCATAGCACCCTTTTGGTCTTTCACAGGTCTGTTGTTCTGGTTGCTTTGGATTCTGTTTGATTAATCTTTTAAAATCAAGGTTTTTTGCAGTTTTCCAATGACCTGAGACAAAACAAAGGACCCTTTGCATTTATTCTCCTTCTTCTCTCTGGGGTCTTACCAAGATGCACTGAACAACAGCCACCTGGTGTCAGAGCTGGAAAAATAAGGATATCAGCAGAAGCTTCCTATTCTTCTACTAAAATCTGGAACTGGTTTTTGCACAGCCAATAGCATCAATAACCATGTTGTTGTGGACTGCTAGGCGTAGTTACCTTTGCTAGTGTATCAGATCTTTGGGATTTTTGGCCTCTACTGAACTAAGGGGTTGTTCTTTAGTTTTATATTTTTAGAAATTCAGTCTCAGTGTGAAATAGATCAGTATTTATCAACAGTTTTTATCAGTTCAGGGTACAGAAAGGGAAAATCGCTGACAAAACATTTTAAAGCTAGGCTGCAATCTCTCTACAAATGGCAGAATACAGCAGATACTTGATCAGCCATCAAGGATCATTACTGGTTTAATTTGTGTGAAATGAAAGAAGCTGTGAATACAATCTCTTAAAACAGCACTCAGCTAAATAGGTTATTTTTCCATTGGTAGCATTATTAGGATGTATCTTTACTTTACTCCAGGAAGGAAATGGCAAAAAATTATCGCAGTCATCTTCATTTTAATGCTGGAGAAACATGATGTGTGATGAATGATTCTTAATATCATAACTGTCTATACAAAAGGAGATGAAACTGTAACTGGAGAGTATTGTTCATTTTCATTTGTTCTGAGATACATCATTCTTGCATACTCTTTTCTCTTGCTTTCTCAATACCTTCATATTTGATGAGTGAAACACAGAGAAACTTCAAATATTTCGCTCATGCAAATTGCTATTCCTTCAAATGTCTCGAAAAATCTAAGAAAATATTGTGGGCAACTTCAATAAAACAACTTATTAAGTTAAAATGAATTGAGATGTATTTTGTATTTCCTCTCCTGTATGGTATAAGCAGGTGTGCAATTGACTGAAGTGCACCATACAAAGTATGCACAGGGAGAAGTATGTTGTGGGTGGAATGCACATTTTGCCATGCAATCACCTAGTATTGAAAAATTGCCACATTTTCTGAACACACAGGCTTCTTCCATCATTCAGCATTCAGCTGGAAAAGCTGCAGCTGTAGCTAAATTGCTCAGTAAAATCTCCATTCTCAGCACCGTGAGGGGCATACCCTCCCTATACCATACTATACCATACTATATAGCATTCAGAATTACTCCTGCTTCTTCTGATTTGGCCATTGAGATGTATTTATAAAACAGATGACAAAAGAGAAGCTGAATGCAAATATCAAAGTGCTATCCTACTTTATAATTTTTATTTACTAATCAGATAACATTTATCTGGTAGTTAAAGGATCAGTAGGATGGGCATGGCAGGGAGAGACCATGCAAACAGTGAATGTGATGACAAATCTTGCTCTGTTCAATGTTCTCACTGCCTGTGGCTGCCTACCATATTCCCAGGAAGCTCTCTGATCTCCCCAGCATTGGTTTCTGGCAGCAGAATTGTAGTGGGGCTTCACCAGGCTCCTCAGGAGGCAGTCAGATACAGTGTGAAATGGAATTTTTTATTTGCTCCTTGTCAAAAATAGAACACCCATAGCAGCCCTTGGGGAATAAATGACTGACATCTTGGATTCCACTTTCCCTGGACTATGGCCTAAACCATCACAGACAACAGTAACTTAGTATCTTGCAATAAAGCAACTCGGGCTGCTAAGATGCTCTGCATTTCCCTCTATCTCTTACAGTTTGAATTGCTTCTCAGAAACAGTTCTTCAATGAAGCAAAATTCTCTTTGTTTCAAGTAAAGCCAATGGGTAGTGAACAAAAATTTTTAGCAAATATTTATATTGTGGAATATCTCTATCAGGTTCTTCTTCAGTTACACTTTGTCAAGCTAAGGAAATAACAGTTACTCCAACTTTTGAACAGTGTTAATGTCTTGCAGACCTCTTCATCTTCTCATTTGTCTCCTCTAATGTATCTTAAATCTTTCTCATAAATTTCCAGAAAATTATGCCTTAAATGAAATGGGTTTATCTAGATGAGATCTACGAGATGATGCACAGAAAACAGTAGTTCCATCCAAGGTCTCACACATGACCTTCTGTCAGTATATTGCAAAACATGACTTGCCTTCTTCTCCCAGCAATATCAAGTGCTGACTCAGGTTGAGTTTGACATCAGCTGTAACTCATAATCCCTTTTCTGTGATATTGCTGCTTGCTGATAAGTCTCTTAATTTCTACACTTCCTGATTAAAATATTTCACACTTTTTTTCCCTTTGGTTTAGATCTTTAATTTCAGACCATTGGTTCAGTGTGTGCAGAATCTTTATCATTGATTCTTCACTGTCATTCATCCTGACTCAGTATCATCCATGAATTCTAGGAGCATTCTTTAATCCAAGCCACTAATGAAAATGGTGAATGAAGAAAAGCTCTGCAGATATGTCTAAGGTTCCCTAGAGTAAGCTGGGAAAAGGCTAATATTAATTAATATTATTATTTTCTTTTTTTTAATTCGTAAGTCTTTGTGTTATAAAACAAACAGCTATGCCCAGTGTGGTGGTATCTTCTATACTACTTCGATTCTACTTACTAAAAGCACATCAGGCCCAAAACCATGTAAAAGTCTTAATAATATACAAAATATCTAAAATTATAAAAATTATATATAAAATTTCTGCTGTTCTCTAAATTTTTTGGCTAGTTACCTCCTCAAAGGTTAGTCTGATGGGATATGTTTTTGACAAATCATTTTTGGAAGTATTTAATCTCATTCGTTCTCCTCTAAGTATTAAAGAATTGATTCTGCAATCATGTTTTCTCATCTTCCATGTATTAAAGTTATCCTGATGAGTTTGTACTTCCCCGAGTCATACTGTTGTACTTCTATCAATAGTAGGTACTACATTTGACCTTTTCTTGTCCTTAGAGATTCTATCTATGCTTCACAAATTCTTGAAGTTGATAACTAATGGTTCAGAAAATCCTTTGGCTTCACCTAAAGTTCTTCGGGTTGAATATCAGAGACCTCTTTACCCTGAGAATTTTTTAATTACCCAGATTTTCTGGCCTTTCTTTGTCTGCCCTACATTTATCCCTGCGTTAAAATTACTTGCAGTGGACAAACACCACTGACCACATAACTTTTCCATCAGTAAAATGAAAACAGAATTAACTCCCCAACATTCAATTTAATACCATGTTTCTCATCCCTTTATATTCATTTTTATTCCAGTACAGCATGCAGTTAACAGAACAATCTTTGGCACCTCCTGTGTTTTCTCCAGCTGTTTAAATATGTTGTAGTTTCAGTTTCTTTGAATTGCCTCCTGTGCTACAGATTTGTTTTAAGTGATTGTTTGTAGAATGTTTTTAGTTAGAATTTTCTGTAATTGTTATTAATGATTTACAGTTCATGAACTATATTCATCATTATTTAATTAATCATTTTCTATGGTATTTTGTTTGGCCTTCTAGTAAAACATCTGCCTATCTCTAATGTTTTGGGAACAACAAATCTTCAGAAAAAAAAGGACCCTGGGACTTGCAATGGTTGTTGTGGTTATTCCCTAATCTGTTATCATGTGCAGAAAGCAATGTGGCCCAGTGAGAAACTGTGCAGCGTATTTTTTTCAGAACAATGGGGATTGTGATTTTGTGAAGTTTGTTTGTCTTTTATTTGCTTGCTTGATTTTAAATGGAGACTGGGACAGAAAGCAAGATCCAGCTGAAAGTTTCCTTGAATTTAGATATGTATCTCCTAGCTGCATCTCCTAGTACAGCAGAAGACTGCGAATAATTTCTGCACTGCAAAGAGAGGTCCCAGGATGTTTCAGCTGCATGTGTAGTTTACAATGGGAGAGAAATGCAGCAGTGAGCAACCTTGAAAACATCTCTCCTGGGAGCTGGTACAAGGGAAAGCAAGTAAAAAAGTGGAAATAATTTGACCAGAAATGTTAAGTCTCTGTCCTTGACAAAATCTAAATTGAACCGGAGGTAACTCTGAGCAGCCTACTGTAGCTCACTCTGCTTCAGCAGGTATTTGGACCCTGCAATCTTCAGATATCCTTCCCTATCTCTGTGTATCAGTGGCACTGTGAGATGGCACTTCAGGTTGGCCCCAGCCTTCTATTCATGTGACTGAAGAAGCAGCCCTTCATTTCAGAAATGGAGGCACCAAAAGAGTTTCCAGAGTCATATCCTTTTTTTTCTCTCATACATACTTTCCCCAAACTTTTTCTAGCTCCAGTTGAATTCCACCATTCCGGCCTTCTGGCTCAGAGCTGATTCTTTAATTTAGTAATTATTATTCTATGTTTTACTTCAGAGTGAAGTAATTAATGATATATCAATATGTTCTCATAACATGTAGTTAAAGGAGTAGGCTTTGTCTTGGTTGCAATAAATACACTTCAATTACTATACAACTCAGTATTTTAATTTGTTCTGTTGCCCTGTTGTGAAATTCTCCTTTGAGTGGTTGTTTCAACAAAATTGCAACTACTGGAAAATTGCTTTTATCTCCAAACTCTTTTCTTTCAACATTAAAACATCTTTCCTTAATTTTCTGTTGCATAACACATACCACAAAATCCAACTAACTTTTCTTTCCTTTGTTTTTTTTTTGGACTAGGTCCACATCAAGCCATGTGAATAAAATAATGAACCAATTGATCAATTAGTTGGGTCAATAGCTCTGTTTTGACATTCTACAGTAACTAATTGCCCTATCCTAAATGCTTTTAAAAACATATCTAGAAAATCAATAACTCTGTAACTGCGTTTTAAACAGAAGACAGTACACAGCTACACACAAGGAAATGGGCAGTGATAACTGAGGCATGTGCCACATCAGTAAGATTTTCTGCTGTTTTCCTTTGTGCTTCTGTGAATTTTAATTTACATTCTTTTCCCAATAACCTCTTGCATTTGCACACAGGAAGTCAATAGCTTACCCAAAGTGTTAGTAACAGAGGACCATAAGTAATATGGGCTTTTTTGGCATCCACTAAGTCACAAGTCATAGAGCTGGAGATGTACCCTGGCAAGATAACACTTGCTGACTCAGCCATATTTCACTTTATCTGTTTTCAAACTTCCTATTTTCTGTCATTCTTCAAATTTTTCTACCCCCTGAGCAGTAATTTTACCTGCTTCACTTGATCTCTGTTATGGTGAGGCCTGACACACTGCTTTAGCTACCTGCTCTTCTGAATGTTTCCCTTCTCGTACATTTTTATCTTCAATTTTTAAATTGTTATGCTCTTTTTAAAAAATTATTTAATGTGTGGCTAGTCATTGAATGGCAACAGTAAAAATTTAAGATTTTCAGAAATCCTTCAATGAGCAATTTTCACATTTGGAACACAAAATATATAGGGAGCTATTACAGTAAATGCTTCTTCATTCTCTAATCCATTCAGGTTTTCTAATTGCTAATTTGATATCAAAATGCTGGGGATATCCTAGGATAGAAACAGCCCAAACAGATATACCCAGAAGTGATTTTGGAGCCATTAATATTCTCTGACAAATTAAAATCCCTCCTGTGAAATCCTGGCCTCTTCAAGGTTTATGAGAATTTTGCCATTGATTTGAATTACTCCAGTATTTACTCCTTTCATCATCTCAGGCACAACATCTGGCGAGGCTTATTTCATAAGAGGCAGTTTAACAAGCAGCCTGACAACTTATCTCCCGACTGTAACTCCTAGAACACTTGACTCTTCATGGAGGTTTGTGATACCATTTTTTTGGTGAGTGACAGAGGCGTGACACACATTACCACAGATGGTATCATGCTATATTTGCCTCCTTCCCTGTAGAGGACTTGCCACAAGAGGTAGTTCCCATGGCTGTGTGTGTGTATGTGTATTTCCTTGTTTGTGACAGATACCTTCAATGAGTGAGCAATCCAAGGCAATTCCACGTAATATGTATCATCTTTAATTTATATGTTCATTTAATGGACACATCAAGACAATTTAATGTGATGTATTGTAATAGAAGGCAAATTATCCTTTTCAAAATCTTACACATTAGACAAAATACGTCAGAAGTGGAAATCATCTATATAACAGATTTGGACTTGATTGAAGTAATTTAGGAATATTATAAATTGGATTAGTTATTGAGCTTTTTGATCCATGAATATGTATTCATAAAGTGATTTAATTCAATAACTGGATTGCCAGAGAATGTGACCAGAAAGAGTGAGGATTGAAACACTCCCTAGCAGACATTTCAGACACAGCAAAAGTGCTCTTCAGTTTGATGCTTTTATTACACCTCCCTGCTGTGCTCAACAAGTTTAGCTACAAGTCCAAGCATATAAAGACAAAATATCAGTTAGGCTTAAATTAAGTCCCATAAAGAGAACAAGGAGACTAACAGTACAGTAAGATGACCCCAGACTTGAAAAGAACACTTGAAAATTTAGTACCTAATGAAGGAAGCACTCATCAAAGCGACATCTTTTGTAATTTTAAGAATTCCTTTTTAGAATTTTTTCCCCTGCTTAAAATTGAGTATCTATTTTAAGATGACTTCTTGGACAGCTATATTACCCATGACTTCCTGAAGGGAGGAACAAATTATCATGCCACATCATACTTGAGGGTGAAACATGGTTGGGTTTTAAGGACTAAGTCGTGTGGCTCTTAAGAGATCATTTAACTCAAAGTTAAGGAATTAAGGATTCTAATTATCTGCTCTAAAGAGAACAAGGCAGAGGCCTGAGATAAAGAACAAAGTCCAGAGGTGTTATCACAAATACTGCTTTTCCAGGAAAGGCAACCGTCATGAGAAATGATGGATCAAATGATGAAATTATGAGCATTGTGCTGGTTAGATAAACTATTTTGCTGAATTTGTGCTAAGCAATTTGAGAATGGAAATGGAATGCTGGAAACAAAAATAAAAATATGCCACTAGTTTTTTCAAACCATGGCAGAGGAACCTTCAAAAAGACTCTAATCATTCCCATAGATGTACTAAATCAACAATCTTTCAATCCACGAAAGTTATTAGATGTTGTTTTCAGGGACAATTTTCAAATCATATTTTACTAGACCTGGAAATATTTTGCATTTCTGTTTAGTCAGTTGCAACCCTAAGTATAGGTGAATCAACTTGTATAAACCTGTTTTTGCTGAACATTACAGTATCTCTGATGTATCTTTCACAATGTGAAGAGTGTCCACAATGTGGAAAAGAATCATAAGGAGAACTGTATAGTAATATGTAGGGGTCTTTACCTGTAGTGTTGGAGGAAATCTTATTGACTGCAGCTGTCAGGCCAGGTGACCTCTGCTGATATTTGAGTGGTCTCTGATGGAATGCTGAATGTTGAAACCACACAGAGACTATTTCTCACAATGCCTTTTTCTCCTAGACAACACAATCCTTTTATGTGTGTTGCCCATGTTATTTAACTGTTCTTTTGTAAAGAACAGAATTGTCTTGATCTAGAAACATGGATGTGAGTTTGCAACGGAAGATGCTATATTCACTTTGATCAAATTTCTTCCTACAGTGTCTGTCATCCCTACAATGATTACTATCAGCTTTCTGTGTCCTATGCTGCCTTTTCAAGGCCCTTTACTGTTTCAAAGAAGGCCTGACCCATGTGGTTTGAAGACTGTATCCCCAACATTTAATTATGGAATTTGCTTTTGTAGAATAAGATGGACCTAGATCCCAGATGAAGAAGGATGTGCTGTTCATTACCTTTACTCACAGTCTGAGAGAGAGAGAGAGAGAGCTATTTAATGGCTTAGAAGATAGGACATGAATTTAGAGATAGACATCAGAACAAGTAGTTCAAGGGTCATCTTCTGTTCATAGTCTTACCCATCTCCTATAATTAGGTAATGAAACTATTTTAGTTTTTTCACTCCTAAGGCAAAATGATAGAGGGAGAGCCTTTATGCAAGCCACACACCCTATTAAAATTCTTAGGTAATGGAATAAATAAGAAAATTTCACCTTTAATTTCAGGGATGTCAACATAATAACAGTATTCTAACTGACAATTTTTCTTCATAATTCATAAATGCCTTGAATGACTTAAATGTTTCTCTTTGTAATGTTCCTATCATCCATTCCCCTCAGCTTAAGAATGTTCCTCTCAAATCAAGCTTGTCTTCAAAAGAGTTCTTTACCATGAGAAGTGCATTAAAAATTACCAGCAGTGGGAGCAGTATAAATACATTGTGATATATTTCAGCTTGAAACCATCCGTGGTGGAAGATGTTTTACAGTAAATTGCTTTTTCTCTAGGGTTCCTCTGTGCATTTCAAGTCCATATCTTTCCTCAAGGCAAGTATACAAAATATATCCTACAGAAATGTAATTTCCAAAAAATGCCAGTCTATCCAGAGTAGAGCTAGTATACTGGACCCTCAAAATCTCCACTTAATACCATTGACACCAAATCCTTTAAAAGAAAAAAGACTTGTGTTTCTTCTAAAAGACACTTCTTTTGTTGTCTCCCTCTCATGAAAGTAAAAACATGAAAAGAGATTCTTTATTTTGCAGTCTTCAAGGCCTTGAAAATAAAATTGTAATTCAAGATGATTATGGAGCAAACAGGTGATTCCAATAAACTTGGAACGCATCTGATTAATAAAGGCAGCCAGGACAACTTCCTGTGAAGCCAGACATTCCTCGAATCTCTACCCCATGCAAAAACAATGCATTAATGCAGCATCTCTTTAATTAGTGAGTCACAATTCACAAGAAATCTGAGATATGCCATTAAAGGACCTTGGTAAGAATTTTCTTCTTTTTTTTGTGTTGTCTGAAAGGCATTCATCCATGGAGATGTGGGAAGAATGAAGATGCTGCAGATAAAGTCCATAATGGCTCAGAGTTTGGAAAAATTATGAATAACAGGAAAGATATTACTGAAAGATACAGCAAATGGTGCTGGGAAACAAGTCCACCACCTAAAGACAAATGAAGAATTTATATCCAACAATTAAAAATGTAAGTTTGTATTAATGGCTAAAACCTGTATATTGGGAAACTTGGAATATGTTTTAGATAACCTCACAACAATCTCTTTTTATTAAGATTTGGTATCTATTTAAAAGGGTTTATTCCACCTTTACCCATTAGGCATAATTGGGCATACTGAAGGAATGACTAAATGGAATTTTAGGCTAATTAGAAAAGGTCCATTCAGGGAATAACTAGTCCCTTCTAACTCCAAAAATTGATGATATTACATAAATTAAATAATCTCTATAAAAAGTTTTATTGTTTCACAACAGTATATTTACTTAAGAAAGTCACAAGCAAACAAAACCACAAAACTCAGGCCCAAAACATAGTGAGAGAGAGGTAATGAAGACAGTTTTACCAAAAATGCTCAGTAAACATACTTTAAAAAAAAACATGTTGACTACAGAGATCATTTTATTCTGCAGAAGCAAAACAACCAAAGATTAGGCCTTATTCTGCAAGCTTGAATCACTCAATTTGATTTTAAATGCCATTTAATCTTTCAGTAAGTATTAAACATGTTCAAGTTTAACATGAAGAAATCATAGTATTTCAACATTTTTCAAGATTCTGCGCTCCCCCAGCTATCTTCAATTGAAAGAAAGTAACCAAATACCATAGAAAAAGCCACTGCTTCCTGGCAGGCAAATTAAATTGTGCTTTGTGGCAACAGAAAATGAACAAGTTGCCATTTATTTACTGCAGAGACTATTTGAAATTAATTGGCTAACTGTGTTATCACTCTTCTTTCAATCAAAAGTAACTCCTTGAATCATCTGGTTTGCCTTAGTGGCAAAGCAGAAGCTTTTGAATTAGCTGAGTAGAGCTGAAAATATCCATTGCTTGCCAAGCCATTTTAGACCTTTGATCACCAAGAGGCAATGTATTCAAGATGAGGGTCACCTACATGTCCCAAGTGCACTTTCCCAAAACTTTCTCTTTGTCTCCTGCAGGGCTAAAGAGTCCATTCCTTTAGGCAGTCCAGGCAACATCATTGCTTTATACAAAGCATGCCACCTCTCCTTGACAAATCAGTACATTGCAACACACATACTCCATGGACTTGTTTCTGAGGGCTGAGATAATCATAAGGAAGACAAAGCATTACACAGAATTACAAAATACTTTTATCAATGTATTTTTCTAAGAGAGTGGTCTATCCTTTGAAAAAAAACTATAAACAAATTACTAAAAAATGTAACAACAAAAAAAACACAACAGAGCAGCCAAGCTATCTGCCTGTAAAGACGTTTGGGGAAAGAAAAGGAGTTTGTTTTTATCTTCTTCCATTACACTAGCAACAAGAAAGTTCTTGTTTATCATATGAAGATTCTTAATTTTATCCTTTCACCAAAGCATTATATTGCAGCAAGGCTGTAGAAAAAAAGCAGGTATTGTTGCTTTTAGTTTATCCAAAGTCAGAGAAATCATCATTGCAGATTGGAGCATGGTAAAAGAGTGGCCTTAATTTGCATTGGAATACAGTTTTATTGTTCCTGTCAACCACCAGAGTGAATTAAGGCCTTTGATCTACATTCCTCTTCTATTTGTGCTCCCTGAAAATGAGAGAGACCATGGCTTGAAAAACATGCTCTTGACAATTCAGGCAAAGACATAGTGGGCTATACTCTACTGGATTCACTGAATGTGGAGATCACTTCTGGCAATAACCACACCTGATTTGGGCATCTACTTTGTTGCCAAACACCAGCTATAAGTAATCTTGACCTTACATCCTGAATCATGAATATTCTGTACCTAATTTTGTTTAGGGACTCCTATGTCTCTCCTGAGATGGACTCAATTAACTTGTGACTCTGTTTCTAAAGTCATCAGATGTTGTTCTGTGTATCTCTAAGTTTAGAAAATAACAGAGAAAAGAGAGTTACAGGTGGATATGCTAAATTATTACAGGTAGAGGACTAAATTAATGTCTAGTTTTTAATTAATTATTGCATTTCTTATTTTGCAAAGTCTGTTTCTGTTTAAATCACATGGTTGCTTCTTTTCTTACATCAAGCTCACTTAAATTAGAAATACTTTGTTGCCATAGCAATTTTCCCTTTGTAGTTCTGTTATTTCAGGTTCATTGCAAACTACCATGCATAGCAGGAATTCAGACATGGAAAAATGTTTCAAATCATCTCCTCCATCCTTTGGACACCATACAGCTGTTGTTTAAACTATGTATCAGAGTTCACAGTTCATTCAAGATATTATCTAGGGTCATCAGAAGTTATTAGAATTGCAATGAATTTATAAAGTGTTAAATAATACAGTTGAATATTTTTGTCACTACCCAAGCTGATTTTCAACTTTCCAGTTTTACTTTCAGCACAGATAAACAGTCTGCCCCAAAGAGCTCCTACCCCACTTCAGTGTATTTGCAGAAAACCAGTATACTAAAAATGAACTGTATAACTCTCCATCAGCTCACAGGATTTCTGTGACTGCTCTCAGATATTCTTTGTTGTCATCTCTGGTCTGCTCACTTGACTCATGCCGCTGGAAGGCTGAGTGAAGATCTGGGCAAAACTTTTACATGTGGTTTAAATAAGTATTTTTTTTCATGTTCAGAGGCAGGCAACTAGCATATAAATAAGAGGGCTAGAACAGGCTTAAACCTCCATTACAGAGAACAAAAAGGTGAAAATCTAATGAACTAATATATTAACAATAACAAGTGAGAGTAGCAATAACAAGTGAGGTAGTTATACTGCTTGCAATCATTGTCCATTTTACAATGAACAGTAGGAGTTGTTTCTAATTAAATACATTTTCTCCACTTTTGTATTCCTACCCAAAGACACTTTGGGTGTTATGTAAATAATATAATGTTATTTACAGTGCAGTGAGAAGCTTGAAACATAACATCATTGTCATTGTCGCAGGAGCTGAAATCCACTAAGAGCTTTCTCCTCAGGGGAACAGGAGAGTGCCTCACACCACAGACAGGCTGATTTGTTTTTCAGCCCTCAGAAGCTCAACTACTACCTTCTTGTTTCCACTTTCTGCTCAATAAGTACCTTTTGAAACACGGTGTCAAACACACCAGCAAGGCTATTTCTACCAGAACAGGATGTCTGCATCTGAATCATAAATCACAAACAAAAACACAGTCTGGGGGCCTTGCAACATTTACCTCAGTGACTATTTTTTCCCCTTGGCTTCAGAAAGTGAGAAATCTCTAATAATAACCTTACAAACAACTTAGGCTTTAGAATGTCAGGGAACTAGGCTGGCATAACACCGAGAAGACATTAGCTTTGTGAGTAGTTGCTACTCAGCTCATCAAGGGCACTTAAATCTCCCTGTTCTTACTGTCACACCATGTTTTGAGATACTTTGTTTAAAATAACAGTTTACTGTAACTCTGAATACCATAATTCACATACATCAAAACACTGTTCTCCCTGTCATTTTTGTTTCCCTATTTAACACAAAATCTGTAGGTAGGAAAGGAATTACAGATGTTTGACACAGTGGGCTCAGGGCTGATGAGGATGAGGAGGAGGACGCAGTTGCCAGGACTTAACTCTCCAAAGCAAGTCCAAAAGAAGTCACTGGATAATTTGTGAGAAATCACCTGGTGCAGTCAAAATATTCTGCTTGTTTAGTGCTCCCATGTTAAAATATTGTCTCTTCTAAAAAAATAAAAATATTTGAATAAAATCTGTAAAATAAGTGCAGTGGCTGTGCTCTGGAAGAATATCATTATCATCACAGCCGAGCAACAGCCACCAGTTCTGTATCAACATCGAAATCAAAGGATTCCATGCTGGCACAAATATCAAGTCCTGCAAATTCAGCTGAGGCTTTATAAGCAATGATTGTAAAATCCTCATTTTTCCTCTGAACTTGGCCTTGAAGGGGAGCCGAGACCCACACTTTAGTGTTTTTGCTTTGCAGGACCTTCATATCTCCCACTCATGGTTAACTGGTTACCATGAAGGATTCATCCCAACCTACTATTTTCTCCCTGTCACCATCATGTCCATCATGAAAACACACCCATTTCTCCTAAAATTTAAGCCTAAAATTCCTTTTTTATTTGAAGAAGATATTGAAAGATGATGACTTCTGAGTGTGAATAAAGCAGCCAGTTTTGGAAACCCGTCAAATTCAAGCACACGCTTGAACTACACTGCCTTTCCTTGTATGCATGCTACCTGACTGCAAGGTACAGGTCCTGGCAGAAGCACACTTCCCAAGGGAAAAAAAGACATTAAAAACCAAATATTCCCACTGACCACCCATCGATATTTAAGCCTTGTTTGAAGACTGATTTTCAGAAAAAGATTAACTGTGCAGATTATTACCATCCTCTTAGTGAAAACATTGAATCATAAAAATCAATGGTGTATGTGTACTATACTCCCACTCTGTGTTGAGATAAATTTATTTTGCAACACAAACTCATTTTCCCTCAGGTTGGCTCAGGGTGAAAGATGTTGATTGGTCAAGTTTGACCTTCAGAAATGTATATACAATACTTACAGAAATCATACACAAGCATGTAAGAATATAATTTAACTTAAAGGTCAAAATTTGTGATTATTTAAAGCTCTTCTGAACTGTGGCAGGAGGAGAGACAAAATTGCTTTTTTTTTTGTTTGTTTATCAAAGCAAGAAATAAAGAAGAATGACTTTGCAGGTAGTTGAACAACACAAAAACATCTGATGTTCAAGTATGGTGTATATATAGGAAGGGAGCAGGTATAAATTTGCACTTGATTTTACCTAGGAAACAAAAGTGGAAAAGTTGATTAAAGGTTACATAGTGAACCAGGCTCCTAAAAATATTCTGGCTAAAGAAAAATTACATTTTTTCTAATCCAATGCCACTAAGACATGTGTGGCATACTTGTACTGACTGGTATGGGTATCCTTAACAAATCCTGCTGAGCTACATGCTTGCAAGTCAATTCAAGGTGCTTTCACAGCACCTTGGGGCATGCAGTAACACCTGGAAGCATCTCATTCCACTCTGCATGGAAAAAGGCTTTCTGCTGTGTTGCTCCCAGAAACATCCAAATTACAGCACTTTAATATACCTTGGAGGGGACTCAAAATCTGTGCTGATCTGAGCAACCTGGGTTAACCCTTGCTTGATGGCTAATTGTCACTCCCTGGCAATGAGATATATGCTCCAAATACTTTTTGGGCCTCAGCTAAAGCAAAAAGGCCTATTACTTATTTTCTCACTTTGTTTCTCCAATTCTCTGACATAATGATTGCTATAATTTGGCTGTTGTGCAGTGCTGTCTATGGATACTGTCCAACTAGATATTGTGCTACTGCACAACAAATTGATTTCCATCCTTCCACACACATCTATTAATGATTTAAGTCATGACACAATAGATAGGAGGTGGATGTAATGAGCAGATAAGAAGAGCAGAACATCCTGGCAAGCCAGCACAAATAAGCACAATAAAGCACAGTGGTTAATCCATACCAAGAATTTGCTTAGTCCTGTCATGTCTTTTATAGGGCTCACAATGGAGAGGAGTCTTAAGGAGGGGTCTGGTAGAGGGTAGCATGGAGTAGGGTGGTCTTTGCAAGGAGCATGCTCCATGCATGTCTGCTGATGGTTATGTTAGCGCTCTGCTACTTGGTTGCTTAGTGTGAATGGCAGTCAAGTATGTCTTTACATTTTTTTTTCAACATCTAGAAAATTTCACATGTATGAGTCTTTATTAAAGAGTGTTTATCTTTGGTTTCCCCTGCAGAGAACACCTAGGTAAATAAATGCGCATAGACACACACAAATGTGCAGATGTACATCCCCTTCAAACAATAGCAGACAAGAGCATATGCAGTTAAAGCACAGAAGTCTTGCTCCCTTGAAAACACGTACTTAAGTAGCCACAAGCAGCTGTTTAAAAAAAAGGATCTCCAAGCAATTAAATTATCTTCAAACATGTTGTACTTTTATTCAAATAGATAAACTTTTCAGGGTTCTTCAGCCTCACTAGAAACATGCCCTTGTGTTCTACTGCACAGGACACACCCATTTCACTTCTAGTGGGAGATGACTGAGATTTTAAGTGCTTGCTTGTAGATTGTAGATTGTGCAAAAAAAAATTGCCTGAGGTCTAATGATTTAATATTAAGCAGTAGTTTCAAGATGAATGCTGGAAACTGAAGAAATCCCTCTTTGGTATTTATGTGGTTTAAAGACTAAGTGAACTGCATATTTCTGTTTAGTAAATCTGTGGTCAACCTGATCACTTTAATATGGCAGCTAAGGTGGTTGGAGAGGAAGTGGTGTGTTGAAAAACCATCAGCCTGAATATGTATCAAACCACAGAATGTCCCCACAGACCACTTTTTCTGGCCATGGAGATATTTTTGTGGGGTTTTGTTTCTTTTTTTTTTTTTCCATAACAAGTCTAGCTTAAATTATAACTAATAAGTGATAATAACAGCCAGCTGGTTCCCACAGAAAAGAAAGTGACTGACAGAGCAACTGCCATCCTGCTTTCTCTCACTGCCCTTGTCAGAGCTTCAAAGTGCCTCTTTTATGTGGTATATTAACAGCACTGTTATGACTACAAAACCCCATATCCTCACAAGGATCTCTGTTGAGCAGAAATTTGAATGTGCTTTTTCAATGAAGTCATCAGCCAGTTTTCATCAGAGCCATAGAGAGTGCTCCCTTGTCAGAAATTCATTATGCGATCTGTGGAGCATGCTTTTCTGCTTCTGATATGCACTTCCCAAAGTCTTAGCTTGTCACAGTTGAGAGTGTTTTCAGACGTCCCTGTACATCACCCCTGCATGAGGCATTGTGAGAAACCTCTGTGCAATTCAGAAAATCTGGTCCAATTTTGCAGAACAGTTCTTCTGGAAGTTGGAGAAAACAGTATTGGTTGATGTTGCTCCTACAGATATTGCATTTAGGGATTGCTTTCTTAATAAAATGCTATCAACTTGAATGTTCAGGATTTGGGGCACAGTTTCCACTAGTTTTCCTGGAAATTCCATGCGGAAAATGTCAAGGTCACTTGGCAAGATCCCAACAGTGTGAAAGTCCTTTTTTTTCCTAGCCCGGCCGCTGAAGAAAAGGTCTGGAATGCGTGAAGCCGAGTTTGGAAGGTTGTTTATTTTATCTTATCTATAATATTTTCTTTCTGACCCACGGAGGTCCAGTCAGCACAGAAGCCATGGCAATCTCTCCTCTGCCCTGGGCGGCTCCCATATTATATACTCAAAATTACGGGTACCATGTTTACAGTTCCCATACCAATACCAATACCAATACCAATCCTAAACCAATAGAAAAGTGTCACCATCACACCAAGACATGGAGGACGAGAAGAAGGAAGAAGAAGCTAGGGCACGCCCAGATTCCTCCATCTTGTACCCCTGAATTACATTCTAAAAAAACCCAAAATTATACTCTTCCACCCTGTGTCAGTTTCTTTATTACACTACTCAAACCCTTTTTGCTTGTAATTTCTCATATAAGGTCAGCAGCCTCTCTCATGGGCTAAAATTAAAGACACAGGTGTTTTTAATTTGCTGCCAAGGTCCCTGGGCTCTTTGCCAGGGTCTTGAGTCAGCTGGGGCAGCCAGAGAGATGCTCTGGACTCCGACAGAAAATCCATGCATTGCAGAAAATACAGGGATTCCTAATGATTTTGTTCAAGCTGTTCCTGCATGACTGACATCAACAGAATTTTACCACTAGCTGGGATGAGGTTCTAAAGTAGAAACTTCCATTTTCTAAGTCTAAACTCATGTGAATTCATACTGTGTTATTATAGATGTTGTTTATTTGGGTTTTCCCCCAAGCTTTCTTTCTTTCTGACTTCACCAAGAAGCTTTCTGACTTCTCCAAGAAAATCATAATTACATTTGTGATCACTGCAGCCTTTCAAGATGCAGGATTCTATGAAGGAAAGAGACCTAGGAGAAGTACAAAAGACGACTTATGCAATTCCTAAAGCTGTCTCTGCTGACACTGAGAGTTGGTGCAAGAGGCAAGTAAGAAGTTGCAGAGTATGCAAAATTTCCTTATGGATGCGCAAGGAGTGGGAGCGTGGCTTCATTTCTGAATTCACTCTGTGAATGTAACTCACAAGTGGGACTGAAGATCAGAAAGGACTTCAGTGTGGAGGATTAGGATTTCCCCTGAGACTTCCACTGAGAGGATTGCCAAGAGCCTTTCTTACATAACAATAATAACTTACTTATACTTACCTCCCCAGAGTGTTGTGAGGCTTAATTAGTTAATGTTTGTAAAGTGCTTTGCAGATGCAAAGAGTAATGTACGTACTAAATATTATTAACTGACATAAGACCAACACATGTGAAGTCCCTACAGCCTATTAAGACTAAATTATTCAGCAAGTTCCCTAAAAGTATGAAACAAGGGACAAAGAGGTCTCCCTCAAAAACACTAGAAACTGACTTCCACAGCCTCCTTATGTTCCACACCCCAGGACCATGGAATAAATATTGCCTTTATTCCCTTGTCATTACACCCCAAGACAAGCCAGGAGGACAAGGCTCATGAGAGCCCTGGACCGAAGTGACCTGAACAGAGAGTTGCCTCTGCCCCACTGGGTCAAAGAAAAATTTTTCATTTGTCACATGGTTACAGTTTGAATTGTAGCCAAACACCTTTTGTGACCATCATCTCCTGAAGTGAGATGCATAGGATATCTGCTTCCAAGAGGGCTTGGAGCCTGATTTTCCTAGGAAGCCCAGAATTTGCTACCCCAGACAACTTCAATTGCCAAAATGGAGCAATAAAATGCTGTGCTTTAATACTAATACATAGGTGGAATACTATGCACATGGCTGATAAGCTGAAAATCTTCACTCAACAAAGAAAAAGAAATGAGGCAAAAAAATGTCCCAGATATGGTTCTTCAGACACACTAGACATAAGATATCATGTGCTATATCACTGTTTAGCTGTTTAATTTCTGGCACAATGAAAATTCCTTGCACAATTCTTGGCTACAATTAATTTTTTTTAATCCTGCATTATCCTGTCTTTCTTTATTCCACTTTCCTGTTGAATTTTCAAGTTGACTATGTTTAAGTAGTATCTCATAATACCTATACACTAAAACAGAAGTATACTTCCTGATTGTCACTTGTGCCATAGACACTGTAGTTGGCTTCAGACTCTCTCCTTCCTCTCATCCCTTAGGAAGAGAATAAACTATTTCAGTTTGTCTCAGCCAAGGGAGAAAAGGATATGCATATGTTGGCAGTCTGTCTCTAAGCATGGAAAACACCAACACAAACCTCACCTGCTCTGGCAAGTCCTCCAACACTGAAGGTAGAAAAGTGCATGCAGCCTGACTTGTTGATTAAAAACACTACTGAGTATTGGGCACCTAACTCAGCCAAATATCCACAAACTATATATAAATAAAATAAAGGCAAGTCTTAGGAGGTTCCCCTAAAACTATTCTTACTAATTAAATATTTCTAGTATTACATACATAGAAGAAAAGTACTTATCTTTTTCTCCTGCAGACTTAATATAAAAAATCTGCTTGGATTGTTTGAATAGCTGACCAATGACTGAAGAAATGATGCAATAATCATACACTGGAACCAAAATCTGAAGGAATTTCAGCCACAAGTGTATTACAAAGTAGTTATGCAAGGACTCAAGATTTTATTTGCCACAGCTGACAAAAAAAAGTGAGCAACAGGTTCCAAGAGCACAGTATTTTTTTCCTGTCAACAAAGACTAGGAGAGAGATGTCCTGATGTTACCACAGGGTCTGCATTAGCAATGCAGTCAGAGGTTCTTACTAGAGACACAGAAAACAGCATGTGTAAGATATTTATTAAGTGGATTTTCTTCCTCAAACAGCTGTACACACTTCTGTCAAAAACCTGTTGTTTGAAAACCACAAGCTGAAAGGCTGCCACATTTCCCTCCAAGCACAAAGTTGTTTCTTTGTGGTTTTCTCCATTCCATCTCACTCCACATCAACTGATGAAGGCTCATCTTGTAACCAAAATAAATACAACCAACATAAACAGATTTTCTATGATACACTAAGATCATCTGTTATTATCAGGCCTTGTGGTAACAAATCCTTTTATGATGCATTTATTCAAGGTTTGTCTTCCCCAAACTGTGGGGAATACTTAATTTGTTTTCTAAGCTGTACTTTGTGTAACTAAATAATTAATCACATTGATATTCTATCAATACATCTTTCTTTAATGGTTAAACATATGTTAATAATTCAAATATCTATGGGTGACCTCTTTTCACTCCTGTGATTTTCAAAAACCCCAGTGCTCTTTGAAGGCACTCTATCATTATCGTGTGCAGCACAAGTTAAAAGCCTTTTGCTCTTTTTTTTCTTCTCTTTACTTTTTTTCCTCTTTCACTAGTCAGTATCTTGCCAGGAGGGGTCCTTTGGATCATCAACAACCTGGGGTTGGTTTTAGGTGGAACAGGAAAGTTCAGGTGTTTTGAACTGCTGATTCAGGTACAATACTTGAACACAGAGGGACTGTACTGAGTGGGCAGAAGGGTATTACACAGCACAGTCCCTTCTGTACTCATCTGACAAAGATTTTAAATTGTAATTAAATTCATCAACACAGTCTGAAAACCTCTGGATGTTTTCCTAATTCAAAGGTTATGTAATTATAAGTTACTAGTCTAGCAGTCTAATGCTGTCAAATCCCAAAACAACCTAAAATATAAATATAAAATATATTATATCCATATAAATTTAGAGCATATAAATATATGCTCTAAAATATAACCACTCTTAAAAAACTTCAGCATGTGCTGCCTACCTACAGTGACAGCAGTGATGTATTCAGGCAAACTAGAAATGTCTTTAAAGGAGCTCAGAAACAGGAAATACAGAAATCTTCTCTTGTGTCCTGAAAGGCATTTATGGGCAAACGTTTCCCTATATTCCATATATGGGGAAAAGGTGCCTTACTGTCAAGTTTTCTACATTTTAAAGTGAAGAATAGAGCTAACTTCCCAAAAGTTACAGTGGAATCTTATAGCAGAGACCATAAACGGCAACAAATAGTCTCTTCATTCCTGTCTACTGTTTTAACACGAAAACACAGTTCCTTGTTAAAGCTAAGCAGACATACCATAAGAATCACTCAGTGAATCTGCATATGTACTTTTGCAGTGGTTTTCTTTCAAAAGGTATGCAAAAATTTTGTTGATTCCGTGTAGCAGTTTTGGACCAGATCAGCTGTGAGGGAGCAGAGCCTGGAGCTATCTGGGTGTGGCTATTGTGCTAATGATATTCCGTAGCATTTTACATTATGGCTAGGAGCTGGGGAAAGGGACTCTCTTTTGCATCAGAGAACAAAGGGTGTTCATTTTCCAACAGAGCAAGACTGGCAGACCGAGTAGTGAGGTAACACTGGTCCTGACCAGAGGGATCAGTTTGGGTGGTGTGGCTGCTGCTGGCTTGAGCTCTCCGCCTTTTTCTTTTTTTTTTTTTTTGCCTTTGTTATTAATATTGTTGCTGTAACTGTTTTCTTATCTTCTTGCAGTTTTCTGTAAATCATTCTTGTCTTAGGCTGTGGTTTTTGCTATTGTGTCTACAATTCTCCTCTCTGGTCATCTGAAGTGGGGGAAGGGGAAGCCAGTGAGCAGTAAAGTGGTTTTGGAGTCTCAGCGTGGCAGGAGAAGACACCAAATTGAGGAATAGCATTACTAAGCCACGACACTCAGGGCATCTGATTCACACAGTTTGGAAAATAAAGCAGTTTTCTTAGGTTAACAAAGTTTGGAGACTAATCATGGGAGACTTTTCTTGGCCAGCAAAATTGCAAAGTGTTCCTACCTTTTTCTCTCTTGCAAACTTGTGTGTAAAACAAAAGCAGAGACTGGCTTAGAATGGACTCAGCATGTGGAGTGGATACTGGAACAGAATTAGTACTCTTGTGTGTGAGGAATTATAGTAAATAAATAAATACTTTCAGAGGTGAGTGGGAAGTATAGTTTTAAATAACACCACTCATGATGTCAAAATCATTCCTGATAGATATACCATAAGAACACATGTTATTTTCCTGAGGAATCACCTCTTCTTAAAAGTATAAGGAGTGGAATAATCTACAATGTAACATAAGAACCTTTTGTTAATTTCTTTTGTAAATTTCTTTTGTCTTCATCTCTGTCTGGAAAAACAAAAATGCAACTGTTTGTAAAGAGGTTATACCAATTTACCCCATCTAGGCTCCTATGTAGCATCTATATATTGGTACACACTGCTGTACCTTCAATTTCACGACAACACTGAGAAATATAGGTAGTTGTTCCAAGTCCACATTAAAATATTTATGTTTAAGAAAGCTATAAAAGTGGCATTTTACCCTTGTGCTACAGGTACTTGGTGTTAAAATCAAGTACTTTCCCCCAGAATGCCTGATCCTTAAGCCATGCTTGAACACCAAGAGTCCTGTTGCAGGTCACCCCACAGGAATGAAAAACTTGAGAGGCATTCCTTCTGAAGAGGTTCTGGCAAGTAGCACAATAGTTACCTGTCAGAACTTCCCCATGTAAACCAAGAAAAGGCTTTGAAATAGCAGCTCAGTGTCAGGATAAGATTTGCTTAACAGAGCCAGACTCATTACAACAGCAATTCAGGACAAACAAATGCACACACACACACACACACACAAAGCCCTGACAATGTGCTTTCCTGACATTTCCTCAAAGTGGGACACACCTGCAAGTCTGTTAAACCATCTGTGCGCAGGGGTCAGTCAGCCCATCAGTTCTTTGCAACAGAAATCATCCCAGGAATTACAGATCTTAGCTCTTCTAAAACAACTGAAGTCTGTGTCAGAGAGAGAGGGAAACCTTTCAGAGAGCATACTGTGGGCAAGCATGCCACGTGGTCAGATGACTTGTGAAAATCCTCCTGGTTTTCAGTCCCAAGGGAAAGTCTTATATCTCTGAATACACATATGCTGGAAAAATGTATTCCAAAACAAAGAATAATTCAAAGTTCAATTTTGAATGTTTATTGTTTTATCTGTGCCTGCTTTTAATATTCATACCTATTTCCATGACAAAACAAAACAATTTTTATTTTATAAGGTAATTTTTTTACATTGTGAGAAATGTTATACAAGGAAACAAAGCCATATGTAGCATCCTTGGAGGTCAATGCAAAAACAAAACCAGAAACTTTGCATGCAAATGTCTGGCTCAAAGGCACAAGCCATCCCAAAATGTTGTTAAGGTTAGACAAGATTTATGTCTATGAGTACAGCAGGGGTCTTTCTTGAGGAGTAAGGGATAGCACTCACAACCCTTCAATGAACTTTCACATAGCAATGACCAAGAATAATAACTCTTCAACAGCAGTTTTGTTTATGGCTTTGTAAAGCCCCTTAGAATAGCTGACCACAGATTTGGAATTTCATCTCCATGGAAAGAACAAACACTACTATTTTTGTTGCACATTGCAGTCAACCCACTCCTTAAATAACATTTAATATAGGCATCAAACAATATTTGTTATTTACCATAATCTTCAGATATACAAATACATACCCAGATGACTATAACCAACTAATTTAATTTAAATTAATTTGCAACTAATTTAAAACCTTACCTCACAAAGTCACTAGGAGCTATATTTCCTAGCTAGTCAAAATCACAATCCTTTACATAGCTACTATATCATTAAAATAAGCATATTTTTCTCCTTTGTGTTTACTCTTTTTCATTTTTAACAATCTATATATTTAGGAACATGGTTTTAGTCCTCTACTTCTATGGGGACACTGCTGTCACTCTGACTTGCTGATGAACCATCTGAGGCACTGAAACATGAATTAACCAGCTGGAAATCACATAAGGTAGTGAAAGAGCCAAAATTTTAACTACGCATTTCCAGACCCAATGCCCTTAGTTCTTTAGATGTTCCATGCTCTTTGTGCAGGAATCTTCTTGGAAGAACCTGGCTGGATGAATCAACAGAGATAAAATAAGAACAATCTGATCCTTAATTTAATATTGAGGTAGAGTTTTGTTTGTTTGTTGTTTGTTTGTTTCACGTTTCTGGGTTGTTGTGGATGTTTTTTCTTTCTGTGTGATCTCTGACTTGCCCAGGATCAAAAGTACTATCACACCATGACAACCACACGAAAACCCTTTTCTTCCCAGCCCTAAGTGAAGGTTTGTGGTAGCATCCTTTCTCCAGAGGCTGAAGTGGCTTTCTACCTTGGCTCAGAATATTTTGGGTCCTAACAGTGTCCCTTCTCCTCCTATTCTGGCTGCACTGACAGAAGCCATCCAGAGCATCTCTGGTGCCTGTTCCCAGACCTGGTTGTCCCTGCACTGTCTGGCCAATGATGGTGGTTTTCATGACTCTCTTTCCAATTTGTAGAACACATAGTAAATATCTTCTCATGGCTTGGCAACATTTGTAGATGAATGGGAATTTTGCAAAAGAAGAAGACATGGCTAAGAAGAAGACATGGTTGAGAAACTCCATTCCTTAAAGTGCTGAGGAAACTCTCACTGCTTATCAGCCTACAGTGATGGGTTTTGCTATAGAAAACATGCATTAGCTCTGCTTTGTCCTCTGACAATATAATAAATATTTGACAGTCATAAGCTGCCTAATGCCAGACAAGTTTCTAGGGAGGAGACATGGCCAAATCAGCTGTGCACACACCTCACATCTTTGCAGTGGCATGAAGTCAGGGCCAGTCCCCTGGGCCTGTTTGAGAAATGAATTTGACAGCTTTGGTGTAGCTCGTGGCCAACAAGCAGTTGCATTGAAAAAAATCAGTTCTGGGGTTGGCACCAATCTGAAACTTCTGTGTGATATATCCATACCACATGCAAAAGGTCAGCCTTCCCCATTAGATTCCAGAACCTCAGAAGATACTGGATGTTTTTTCATTTTTATTTTTCTATGCACACAACTGAAGGAAGAACTGTGATGTCTCTACTCCGTGATGAAAAAAATTACATAATGTAGAAAAATTTCCTCTCCTGGCAACTAATAAAGAGTTGAAGCCAATGGGGAGGATTTTTAATGAACTCTGTCAGTGGCTAATATTTTCCACTGGAGCAGTTTCCTAGTGATAATGGGATCACACAGACATTTTGTATTTTGGGGTACAGTGCTGGTATTTTCTGAGGTTACTGATATTCTGATTATTGTGATGTAGACAAAATGTTTAAGAAAAAAAATTGTCTTGAATCAACATATGGAAGTAAACTTTGTGTTTCAAATTGTTATTTCAGCATTTCAGTATGATAAAATATAGGAATGCCATTACTTCAAAGGACGTCTTTTTGGTGCAATTTCCACATAAGCTTTTCAAAAACCATATATTATGAAACTTCCTGCTTCATAAAAGAGGAGAGAAAACAGCTAAACAAATGCATTTGGACGTGTTTTTATTAAAATAACTGCTGAAATAGTACAGTCTTTGTGGAAGAAAATCCCTCCTTCAAAGAACTACAAAGCATTATATTTCATAAGAAATAACAATCATCAGGGATTTCCATTCTTCCTCTGCCCATGTTTTAGGAAATTTTTTCTTCACAATGCATAGAAAAAGTAATTTGTTCCATGAAGACTCACTTTCCTGGTCAGCATTCAAGTAATCTAGGTCACTTATCAAAGAAAAATGTGCTTATCTGCTGTGCATGATATAATTGAGATTGTTGTGTTGCTTTACAAGCCTGCTTTATGCTTTACTGCTTTGCTTTGTCTGAAATGTTTTCATCTGAAGCACAGTTCAAAGCTACTTAAGCAGTACTTCCAATAAATATATTAGCAGATTGTGTGGGGTGTTTTGTTTTGTTTTGTTTTGGGTTTTTTTGAAATGCAAAGATGGTGGTCCTTTTAATACTTAAGAATTTGCAGAAATCAGACCCGCCTACCAAAGCTGACTTTTATTAGTAGTACAAAATCTACTATGCTGCCTGTTCATCTTGCACAAGAAAATGGAATCCACTGCAGATATTGCAAGACATTTTGTGACGCTCACAAGCCTTGGCCCTCCAGAATTATTCTCTTTCTTGGCAGGATTACTCCAGCACCACAAAACAGAAAGACCTCACAGGGTTGGGTGGGAAAGTGGGCATTTATTGCTACTGAGGATATTGTTCAACTTGAAAAGCTAGAGGTCTAATAGGAGGGCTTCTTAAACATGTCTTACTTACCAAACTACTTACCAAACTACAACCAGCAGTATGAATTACAGATTACCTTTTTTTTTTTAATGCACATAAAAGGGACCAAGATAGCACTGCAATAATTTTCAAAGTAGATCTAGCACAAACCTGGTCCTGTTTGGAAAGGCTTTGGAATGTTTCTGCAAATTCATCACTGGCTGCTAACAAAGATAAAGGAGTTCTTATGGCACTAAATGCTGCCTTTTATCTTGAGTCTACCATTCTGCACTACAGCACAGATGAGAATAAAGCAAAAGCCCTGGAACAGAGAAAGCTACTTTTATTTTGAAAACAATGTCCTTCTTGCCATGACAGTTGCGCTTTTTCCTTCTGTCACTTTGCTTTGTTTCTTTTACTGTAAACCAGGGACTTGCTGAGAAACAATTCTCATGGTTTGCTTGAAGCTCAGGATTCCAACCATAACAAAAGTAATGGTCCTACCAACTGGGGGACCATGTTTGGTTTTCTGGACAATAGAATGTAACATATTTGTTTTGCTTTTCAGACCAAAAGATAATAACTGGTATACTTGCACATGGTATATATATTTCCTATAGTGAGGTCTGATCCCTGCTCATTGTACAGAGACCTTTCTGAATAACAGCTAAGGGGTGTATACATTTCTACCAGTAGTTTGGTATATTTTCATTTATGCTGCCTTGTGCTCAGAGGGCCTTTGCGTAGGAAACCCAGAGTGAAAAGTCAGCATGCGAGCAAAGAAGAATTTGGCCTGTTTATGCTTCCCATCAAAATCCTGGAAGGAGCACTTCTGTACAGCCCTCCTTTACCTACCCAGTGAATCTTAGGCTTGCTGAGGCATTTCTGCTATTGCACTTCTCATCCAGTAATTGCTGAATGCCACAGATTGAGTTTTTTGGGCTGTTTTGGAGAAAGAAACGGGTAAGAATGAGAAATACCTGGCTGGAAGTCCTTGCAAAGGAATGCGGAACCCTTCTTTTGTCCTTGCTGAAACGCATATGCAGTTCATGCCAACCGAGGCCTATATAAACCATTTAAATAATGGAGATAGACTGACTTCCACCCACTGAAGCCTGTATCCTGTTAGTACATTTTGGCATGACCATAGCCTCACTACTTTTTTTTGTGAAGATGGAGACACTCCATAGAAAATCTCTGAAGGATCAATTGAAAGAGAAAGACTGAGTTACATAAAGGTATATTCCAGTTTGTATCATACAATGACCTGACCCAAAGACATTAACTGTAAATACTTGTGTCATCTGTGTGAAATTCTTGTAGAAAAATTATTCTGTCATTCTGTCATTAGAGTCATGAGCCTTCTTCTCTTTTTTTCCTTTTCACTAAATTCTCTGGAAAATTCATGTTTTGAGTGGCCAGACTTCTCAGCAGATTCAGATGGGACTTGCAGACTTTCAGCTGAAAAAAATGACACAATAGTTTGTGACTACTTAAGGTACCTCTTTGAGGGAAAAAAAAAGGATAGATGCATTTTCAAATGCATTTTTAGGCACACAAAACATAAAGGAACTGTTCCACTTTCACCTGCCAGCACAAAATTCCCAGTGAAGCCCAGGTTTGAACCCTTCTCTCATCTCTGCTCTTTCACTTCCAGCACAGCTCTGCTTACCCTTGACTGATTATTTTTCTCATGGATAAAATCTTTCAACAAAGGAGGAAGAAAACATACCAAGGATTTGTACAAAGACCCCTATACACTCTGGGAGCTGGACATTGCATATCACACTACGCTTCTAACTGAGATGCATTATTAATTCTGATATTATATTATGATTTATTATTATTGTATATTAATTATA
>QUSF01000011.1:14037123-14049757 GCA_003676055.1 Chloebia gouldiae
GGTAGAGATGCTTCCTGTGCTTTGGGCCCATTTGAGCATTGAGTATTTAACCTCTGCACCTAGAATGGTCTATGAACTTACATGAATGAATACAACCTCTGAATTTTAGTAAATAAAGAGGTCTCCTGTGTCACTGTGTCTGGTCTGGTGAACTTCACCTTCTTCTCAGGGACAAGTTCATTTAAAAATCCATTTGATTTCCCTCTCCTGCTGCTTTAATAAGGATATTTGCAGATTCTCTGTAATCTTTACAAAGCTTCCAATTTCGTCCTGTGTGGTCAGATTTGGCTCACCTTTTCTTTATTTGATTCCAGCGATATTACTCTCTGACTACATAGTTCCTTCCACCACAGTGCGTTACCAACGAATGTACCTTGAGGAAACAGCTGTGGAGTCTCAGATATTTCACTTTCTTATGCAAAAATGGGTCTGTAAAGCTGAACAGAGACCACTCCACTAATCTTGACTACTGGTCATCTAAGGCTTGCAAAAATCATGACACTAAAGTGTCTTGCATTTTCCTGGGCAAATGGAGGGAGTTTGCTTCTTACAAACTGCTTTTCACATTTTCAATATGTTCCACACAAAGAGGAAAAGCACACATTCCCTTTGAAAGAAGAGAAATTATCTTTGCATGTCATGTGAATGAAGACTGAAGCACTGAGAATATCTAATCCTGAGAAATTCATAATAAAATTGTGAGACTTGACCACACCACTTTAATTCTATGTTATTTGATCAGAGTGGTCAGTAGGTCTGTGTCATCATGGGCTGCAAGATCATCAGCGAGCCCATCCTAAAGAGGTTCTAGAGGACTACCATATGTTGCCAGCAGAGTCAGTCAGGACACTACATTGAATTCCCATTACACAGGCACAGGACATTTGAAGGACATTTTATTTCCCACTCAACACCTGTGGTGCTATGGATGTCTTGTTGAAAGAGAGGCAATAGCTCAGGTCTAGTACAATTCTCATAATTTTGTGAATCCCAGGAGGACCAGAGCTTCATTTGAGAGCAATCTGTGGTTTCTTTTGCTGTCACTGACTGCTAACCTTGCAATTAACCTGACTTTGAACACCAATTCTGCTGTCCTCTTGGAGAGCTGAAGGAGAGTAAATAAATGTGTTGGCAATGGGTGTTTGCTATAGGCTAGTCTGTTTCCATACTTTCAACATATCCCAGGGAAAGTACAGCATTTTCCTTGCAGCCTGCCTGGGAAGAAGGAAGAAGAAGGGAAGGGAAAGAAGGAAAAAGGAAGGAGAAAGAAAGGGAAGGAAGGAGAGCAAAAATTACAGCCAATCCACAAAGGTGAGTGCTTTCCCAGGTAAAAGTTAAATACCAAGTACAGCCCTAAGATCTAACAACTGTCTTCCTTCTGCCATCTATCCTTATTCTTAAGGGATTCTTGATAACAGAGATAACTGTTCATACAACATTTACAAGCATTTTCACCAATTTCCAGAAATTTCCTTCCTCTCTTTCTCCTTAGGGAGTTCCTTAGACAGCAATAAAAGTTCTAAAGCAGGAGAGCTCTATCAGAGTAACGGAATAGTATTTAGAATTAATTAAGAAAACAATACTAGGCAGGTTATGAGCCCTGGGTTGTGCAGAGACATCACTCTCTCTCCGCGTCTTCTGCAGGAAGCAGCACAGCACGGGCACAAGGGCTGCTGACAGGGCAGGAGAGCACTGCCACCAAGTGCAAACCCAGGTCCTCCACATCCTCGTGCTAGGAAAATTGTTTTTAAAAGCCCCTGTTCACACCCTCTCTTCAGTCTCTTCCCTTAATGAAACTGTCACAAGTCCCACAGCTGGTCATATTGGGATTTTGATTTTGCAGGCTGTAATTAGTCCATAATTTAATCATTTTTACTCTGTCAACTATTATCTCAGCCTGTTCTTTCACACCTTCTTTTTAATCATCAGTTTTTTTAAAGTAACTCTGTATTGACAAACACTGTTAATATCATTAACCTTTTAAAGAGCTGGTTATATGAACTGTGTGATGGCAAGGGCAGGGAGCAATCTGCAAAGTGCAGAAATAAGAAATCTCCCAGCTGCACTGAGAAGAGATGGTAGAACTTGGCTTCAAGAATTAGAAGACAAGATAAGGTCCTTCCTACATCAAGAATACAGCTTCAAGACTTAGAAAACAAAATTAGGTCCAGGCTATATGGGGATGCTGAGGAAAGGTAAACTGAGTTAATTTAAGGTGTAAATTTAATTTGGATCAGGCAAACCACATTATATTACAAAGAGAATTAAAAACAACAGAATTAAGGCCTATTTTAATTTTTTAAGAGTCACCTGAGTGAGGTAATGCAATTTTACCTATACATTTAAAATAAAATTTTCTTACCTTTCCTGCAAGTCCTGTCCAGGCACAGACTAGCCCCACATCACAATACAAGTGTAAACAGAAGTTTCTGGAAAATTGTGATATTCCGCCCTGTCATGCTCTCTAGCAGTGGTTTTCTGAAATTAATTTTTTTCTGCTCCACATTGGTGCCAGAGAAAGCAGCCTGGCTCCTGTTTCCATTGTCCGAATGCTAGGCAAATATGCAATGACTTTCTCTGGTTCAGCCACCTGCACAATGGGGAGGCTACTTTTCTTCTGAAAGGGTAAATGATGAAGAAAATATTTATGATTCTTGTCTGTTTGGCACTAAAAAATATAAGAATAAACAGAAAAAACCCCATACTCAATTGTCTAAGTAAGGACAGACAGGGCAGTTCTTTTATTTTCCTTTCCTCATTATACAATTAATAACAATATAAACATTTCTGATTGGCATTTAAATATTTATACTATCAGTGAAATTGAGCAAAATTCCCTATAAATATAAACAATGGAAAATTTGAGCTTCAGAAACTTGTTTTCAGAATCAGGCAATATTAGGAAGTTCAGCTTGACTCTGCTCCATCACAGTCTTCAAAACCAACTTGTGCCTTGTTCTGTCCTCTGAATGCCAGCAAAATTGTTCACAATTGCCATGAACAATACACTTAGCAAGGCTAATAAGTAGTTCCTTTCTGGCTCAGTTTCACATCACAGTTAAAGGTTAAGGAAATAAAATAAAGGAAATGTTAAAGGCTGTTACTAAATATTGCATTTTATTCTCAGCTTCTCTACAGTAGTAGAGTGGACTCTACTAGTGATGCCCTATCACCTCTTCCTTGATGACTGGCTGTATTAAGTCATACCACTACTTATTTTAATAACTATATTCCTACTAGCATTCTTTATCATTTACATATCATACATCAATGAAAATAAAAGTTCTGAAAAAAACTTTATCTGCTTCTTCCTTCTATTTTCCTGCCCAGCCTTGGGGAAAATTAAATGCAGGCTGGAAAAATCACTGAGAACACCAAGAGCCAGCTGACAAATCTCTTGCTTACTGAAAAACAAGTGGCCTGGACAAGTGGTAGCACACCAAAATGGGCAAGGCAGGAAGATCCTTATGGTCTTGCTCTGACATGGCCACATGTGACTCTGCCATGCTCGATCTTTGCTGAGCATCTGTGCCTCACTCAGACCCTGTAAACCATGGCACCAGCCTGTTGTGGAGACCCTGCCAGCATTAATCATAACCAAGTTCTGTCTGGTATGCTTCATGGGAAGAACCAAGGTCAGGCAGGGTCAGTGCTGCTGGGGCTGAGAAGGCACGGTGGAGAAAGTTGGTTTGGGTCTTTAGAATGCCCTTTCTCAGAGAGATTGCAAAGATAAAATATTATTATATATCCAAAACATTCATATATATATATATATATATATATATATATATATATATATATATATATATGAATGTTATTTTCAGAGCAAACATGTGCACCTAAGGCACATGCTTTCAGGTCAAGTCATCCAAAGGGCTTTCAAATCCAGCCAGGATATTCTAGCTGTAAATAAAAACAGGAAGAGATGGACAGTGACTGACCCTCCACCACTTTCAGAATAAACCTTGGCTGGATTTTGACACTAAAACTTTTGATGTTGTGAAGTGAAGGAACCCAGCCAGGCTGACAAACTGAAGACATGGTATTCCCAAGCACTTGGCAAAACACAACAATGCAATGAGAAAGTGAGGGTAAAGGATCCCTCCCAAATGTGAAGTCAAAGGCTGGGCAGTCCTTCCAGGACAATACTTCCAGACATCAGCTTTTGGGAAGGAAAATACAGTGAAGAACATTGTGCAGCTACAGGGAAATACCAAGCACTTGTTTTAGTACAAAATTAATGAAGTCAGGGAAACGATCCTGATTAAATCTATCTTTTAACACATTCTGAGGCTGAAAAATAATGCAATAGTAAAGCAAAGATAAAGAGAAAGCCAGGTCATATAAGACATTTAGATTAGGTGGGATAAGCCCTTGCAAATGTGCAGTAGGGATTAATTGCACTATGGCAGAGATGGACTAGATGACTTACTGTAACAGTTCTGGAGGTAGCTAACAGCCAGAATAAGTAATCTTGAAAATGCAGCAAGGAAGCTTAGTGTCGCAAAGATTCACAGCAGAAATGGCACAGCTCTTCTGCATGATAATAAGGAAAAGCACAAAGAGGTGAATTAAGGACAGACGGTTGGTTTTGCATTTTAATTTCATTACTTTTGTCAGTTTATATTGTAAGTTAAACATTCTTAAGAGGTATAGCAATTTTGTTGACTGTAAAATTTGTATCTGTTTTGCTTTTCCTTTTCTTCTAAGTAGGAGGGGGAAATATTTTGTGACAGATTATTAAATCCTAAATGGCTGATGCAGCTTTGCAATAAGCCCTTTTATGGGGATGAATGCTGGAAATAAGTCTGTTTGCACTACATGGTTGTATCACTTTTTTTTTTTTCAGGTATTTATCTTCTAAACAAAACCTCAGCCTTTATATAAGAATGACTTCTTTACCCTAGACACTCAAAAAGCTCTGAGGGAAATGTATATTTAGACATCTCCAAAAAGTGACTTATTTACCCTGTTCAATACACTAAATCCGGAGATTAGATGATTCACCTGACAGACATCAGGGCCTCCCCAGGAAGTGTTTCGTTCTGATAAGCAAATATGCATCTCATGCCTGCTTACCAGGGAAAAATAACTGTATTTGCACAATATCTTGTAATGATTCTAAAGAGGTGTTTAAACATACTAGCATTTTCAGCCCCCTACACAAAAAGCAAACAAACACAAAGACAGACAATATTGTCCCTATACAGTGGGATATTCAGCTATGCTGGGGCTTTGATTAAGGGTTGGTGAGCATTTACATCTCTGAGACATCTGCTGTCTTCAGACAGGCAGTTATTTTGTCTTCAGACTGGAGCAGGCAGTGGAGAGTCTACAAAGAAAATGTGCTTCTTAAAAATGTAATTGAGTAATTGAGTCCTCTCTCACTTAGGGTATTCTGACTGAGAGCACATGGCTGCTACTCATGTAAAGGAAAGCAACATTTCTACAAAAACCAGAGTTGTTTATGTAGGAAAAATGCTATTCCAGGCTGTCTTTTCAAGGTGGCTTGAAAAAATGTTGTGAAGTGCAATGACTAAAAAGAAGTGAAAAATCAATGTCTTTGTTTAGCATGGGAAGATAGAGCCATCTTACAGCAAGAGCTTATATTTTTCCCAGATGGTTGTTTCCCCAAAGACAAACTCAGCATTGATTTTTTTTTTCCCCCCGGGCCTCTAGAATTTAGGGAAAGAGAAAGGGGAAAGGGAAAGGGACAATATAAGAATTCAGACAATCAAATAGTTTCCTAGCTGATGACTGTTCATACCATTTAAATTATTAAGATCTACTCTAGCCAGCAGCAACCTGACAGCCAGTGGTATGGGCATCTCCATAAGAAAGGTCAGGAGTTCCAGAGAATCTGAGTGGATTAATGTAGAGCCTAGTTTCACAAATATATGAGATACTTTGGTGAGTAGCAACAGGGTGGCAATTTGCATAAGAGACTGACAATAATATTGATACTGTCACTTTCTGGAAATGGCAAACCATTTTTAGAATTCTAAGTGAAAACTATTCAATTTTATTGCACACATTATGAGATATTCAGTGTAGAGGCTGGAAACTCTCAAACCTGCAGGAGAAGCAGAGGAGTACAAAGAGATAGAATCAAACCCAAAAAGCTAAGTAAAGATGCAAAGGATAAGTTTTAAAGATGCAAAGGATATCAAATTTTCAACTCAACAAAGCTTCTCCTTTGGAACTGCAGAAGAGAGAATTTCACACATTTGGTCTCTCAGGGTCTGTGTCAAGTTTGACCCTGAGAATGTAAAAGTCCTTGTTTCCTAGCCCCTGCAGTCAAAGGAGTCTGGAATGCATAGGATAAGCTTCTCAAGGTTGTTTATTTTTCCTTATCTATAACATTCTTTCTCTGACCTGCTGAGCTCTGTCTAGCAAGGAGGCCATGGCATTCTGACTGCCCTCTTGGGCGGTGTTTACATTTTATACAAAAAACTACATGTACTATATTTACAGTATTGTGCCAATATCTATCATTTATGTTAGACAGTGTGTCTCTACCTTAAACCATCACACCAAGACATGGAGGACAAGAAGAAGGAGAAGAGGGTCAGGACACGCCCAAATCCTTTCATCTTGTCCCCTTGAACTCCATTCTAAAACACCCCAAAATTCTACTTTTTCCCCTGTGTTAAGTCAACTATCACACTACTCATACTCTTGTGGTGTGTAATTCCTAATACAAAGTTAGCAGTTTTTTCCATGGGCTAAAATCAAAGCCACAGGTGTTTCTGACTTTGTGCCAAGGTCTCCAAGGCCCTGCCAGGGTCTTGAGACAGCCAGGGCAGCCAGAGGAATGTCCTGGATTCCCACATGGGTCAACAGAGGCACTGGTATGGGAAAAGACAGATTTTCAAACTGTGCTGAAATACAATGAAAAGAGGATAAAATAAAATGCTATAATTTCCTTAACTTTATGACTACAATAGGTGCAAGCTTTTCTCTGCAAAAGGTACTCTGAATTACTCTGCTCATACAGGCTTAAATGTCCTTCCACTCCAATGCGCCTTATCTCTTTTCTTCCTCTGCTTCAATCTCAGTGAGGACCACCAACTTTTGACAGTGTGGATGTCCTTTTTCAAACTTCTCAGTGCTGAGGGTTCCACTTTTGCCACCATAGTTACAATGGATGTCCAAACACAAAATATGGAGAAGAAAAGTACCTACACTGAATTATGTTTTTCAGTCATCTGATCATGGTATTTTGCTCTTTTAAAACATAATGCTTTTCATTCAAAGATTTCTGAGCTTCTAATTGATTATTTAATTAAGTCACAAAATGTTCCTGTGATCTAGGAAAGTATTGAAATGAGTGAGTAAACCAGTATAGATTAATAAAGTCATTAGTCAAGATGACTAACAGATGAGAAATGTACTAATAAAGGGTAATTGCAGTAAAAGAAAATTAGCTAGAAACAGGTTAGAAGAGTGACTTTTAGAGAATAGTTCTGAACACCTACACTTTCATATCCAGCAGAAGATGTGACAATTCAGAAGTATCTAAAAACCAGACTAGGTCTGATTTACCTAGGTACCCTGACATGGACAGAAGAAACACTCCTGAAACAAAAGTGTCTATGTGGCATAGGAACACAGTGCTGAATGTACCTCCTGAACAACAGGCTGAACTGACTCCTCACTCACTTACATGGACAACCACAGAAAACAGGTTTAACCTAGGAGCCCCTACAGGCTATACACTACTCACCATCCATCTCCAATGTCAGTTGTCATTTTATATTATACTGGCCCAGAAGTCTGTCCTGAGTGAATCTCTCTGGTACTTGCCTTCAATGGTTGACATGTGATCCACTAACTGCACAGATATCTTTCCCATAACTGCATGACCAATACCACCATGGTTCTATTTAGTCATTCCATGTTCAGTTTTCCTGCACTCTATGGCACACCAGCATCTTCTCCAGAAGTAACAGGAGAGAGGAGCAGAGAGAGACAGTTAATTTCCCCTGTCATTTATCATTTATTTCCCCTGTTGAGTAGTGAGGGTACCAAAGGGCTGATGGATGCAGAGTAATGCTTAGGTAAGATTGACAACTATTTCCTTCTGCTTCATACACATAACCAGCACCCACCTGTTTTCCTCCCACCCAGAGATATTTTTGAAAGCTTCTTCTAGCAAATTTCTGCACCAAAATTAAACCCATATAGCAGTCAGCCTTATTGCCGTGTTCCCACGTCAGCTGTGTGTCATGACAACAGATGATAGAAATGCTGCTATTCAGGCTTCAGGGTATGTGTTTCTTTTTTTCTTTCTTTTATTTTTCTCTTTTTTCTTCTTCTTTTTTTTTTTTTTTAATTTTAATAGCTTTAAAAAGAGCTCTGAACAAAAGTGCTTCCTCCATGATGCAGTGCTGAGCTAAAGCACACAGGGCAGGTATACCTGCCCACATGCCAATAGGCAAAAATAAGTAGAGTGGGTGAGGTTTCCTGTGGCGCTGTGGGGGCTGAGGGAGAAACACTCTGAGGAGAGAAGAAGATGACAAGATAAGGGAAAATGGAGAGGCAGAAGCAGAAGTGCTTCCCTTCCCTGCACCCCTATCCCCTGTGGGCCTTCAGGTCTTCAGCAGTGGGACAGCTCCCTGCACAACACAGAGCACGGACAATGGATGTCCCTGTACTTCCCCATGTCCTAAAACTAGTCAAACCTCCTTGCTTGGGGGTGCTCCTTGGCAGACTCCAGCCTAATCCACCAGAAAGGGCCCTGTTTGTCTCACCCTGGTCTGCAGTGAAGGAAGGGAGTTTTCAATCTCCAGGCAGTAAAATCTTGCTCTGCAAACATCATTCCATGGGAGTAAAGCATAACAAATAAAAGCCTCCTCACACAAAACAGTGTTATTCCCATAAGACATAATTTCTCCCAGGTCAGACATGCAGATACTCCTTTCTACCCAAGAACTCAAAATTTGTAGATATGGCCTTGGTTTTGGTCATGAGTTTTTTGTTTGGTTTTGGTTTGATCTTGGTGGGTTTTTTTTGTTTTGTTTTTTTTTTTTTTTTTTTAATGTACAGCTATTTCCCGAAGGAAGAAAAAGAAATGAACCTTGGTCCCAGTTACTTTAGGGTCAGGCTATGCAAGGGCAGTCAGAAGCTTGGAGTCAGAGAGAAGGGCTTTCCAGCTGCAACTGCTGCTGTTCACAGCTCATACTTCAGTAATCGTCACATTTGTTTCTATTTCACAGCATCATAAAAGACAGCAAGCAACTCCTGAGCCAAGCAAGAATTTAAATACATCTTTGAGGCCTTTCCCATTTAGAAAATCGCTTGTGTCTGTGTTTGATAGTAAGGGCTGCTCCTGAATATAAATGCTTCCCTGAATCAGGGCTACACAAGTATCAGAAGCTTAGATCAAGGAGCTGATCTGTCCAAATCAGACATTAGAGGCATGATGAAATGCTGCAGATCTTCCCTTTAATGAAACTTAGTTTATGAAAACCCTTTAATAAAGCTGCAGTGAGTATATTTACATTCCCAAAAGAGAAGAGCTCTCTCTCAAAATGAAAAAAAACCCCACAATTAATAATATCCTGATATTCTTCATAATGCCAGTAGATTGCAAGTTTTTGTTGAGCTATTCATCATTTTGAATTTCCATGCATCTCTTTATTCCACAATCACATCTACACCGCTGGGGCACTTTAGGGACTAAAATTGATTGCTGCATATTAAAAATAGCAAATGAATCTCATTATTTCTTTTGTACCTCCCCAGTTTATTCAGCATACAAAAGACAAAATCAATAGCATCCTGCCTGAGGAATAGGGTTATTTTTGTATTTTTTTAATACTGCTGCAGATTTTTGGCTTTACTGTTGAAACTGTGATGCGTTGCACCAATATATTTTCACTCTATGAGTTTTTGGATCATCTGCATTTTGCTGTGCTAATCGCGGATGTTTAATATCAAGGAAAATAGTATTTATATCCTATTCATCTCTTTCTCCAGCATCTCCTGTGTATCTGCATGCTCATTTTCCATTGCCAGCAGTCTGAATATCCAGAAATATTCAGAAAATTGCTTCTGTAAATCCAAGTAAACATTTATACCTAAGCTTATGTATCATTTATGATAAATTTGGGCTTGAGGAGCTGGGGTGCACCCTTGAGCCGAAAGACATAATAGAAGAAAGGAGGGAGGGGGTGTTCCTGTGGGCTCTGACTTTTGAGGAGAGCTGGGTCTTGTAGATCTCGGTAAAATTCTGGAACTGATCTGCTTCTTGTTTTAGAAAAGAAATGTGATATTTCCTTTCCGTCTGTCTTTCAGCACTTCCACAGTTGCCCACTGTTTTCAAATAGAAGTAAGTGGAAGAAAATTATTCAGGAAACAGTATCTTTAACACCTAAGGACGTGCATAATCTAGGTGACATTTATATGTCTAGATTTTTTTTCCATCCACTTTGTATATTTTTTTCAGAGGAAAACAAAGGAAGTTCAGTGTTTCAACCATGCTAAGTCCTTCTTAATATAATCTCCCTCCTGATTTATTAACAGGTGGAATTCCTACCAATAGTTGTCTTTCCTCAGCACACTGATAAAATGCTTTCTATTTGTTCTCATGTATCTGAGAGAGTCAATCCATTTTGCCCTAACTGTCCTCTTTTCTCTGAAATCATCAGCTGCACAATTACCCCATTCACACGGATTCCTGTACTGCCCCAAACCATTCACTGATTCAGGGTATTTGATTTTATTATTCGTGATCCTGAAACACAAGACTCAAGACTTTCCATTTTATGACAAAATCCTTTCTAGTGTAACTTTCTGGATATGTTTTACTATTCTCTTTAGTTTTACTATTCTCTTTTTTAAGGCAGAATGGAAAACACAAAAAAAATACACTTTTTCATTTTTTCACCATTTCTTCTGGGACTTTTCCCTGAAATGTGAACAGACTTTTCCAGTAAAGCAAAGCAGAGGTTTTGCAACAGTTTGCAAAACTGTAAGTCCCTGACAAGCTGGATATTGTAGATATGTCCTGTGCAGCAACCATCATATGAGTATCTTTACATATAACAAGTCGTTATATTAATAATATGCAATATTAATAAGTACCCAGTAAACTATCTTCCTGTTAATGAAATGTTCGTTTCTTTGTATTTCCATATATATGTTTCTCCCCTTGATAAACTGATTTTAAGAAAACTATATACATACTTAGTGATGTGAATTTGTGATAGAATTTGCAAATATTTTCTTTCTTTGACCTAAAGCCTAATTTATGTCTGACTCAGGTATGACATGATGTGTCTAAACTCTGAGTAAATGCTTACAAATTTGGAAAAAAATTGAGGTCTCATATGAACTTATATTGAATTTCACTTGAGTGCACTTCAGACGCACTAACTGATTGCATCTCAACCAATGTACCCAAAGAAGAGTCATCTTTGAAACACATCTTGACTTTTTTTTCTTTAGAAAGTACAATCATTATCAGTTTGCTTCTGTTTCCTTTTTCCTTTCACTGAGGCAATGTTTGTTCTCTCTAAATAATGGAACCAAACAATGCTATTATGTGACTCATCAGAAAAGAGCAGCAGCAGTCCTACTTGGTTCTTGATGGTGATCAGTTTGAATTGCTTACTGCCCCCCTGCCAGTCTCTTGGAAACTTTGGCATTTGGAGGATACCTTGGATTTACTTGTTTGGGTAACTTGTTGCCTTGCTGCCCATAAGACCATAAGCAAAACCAGTTTTACCTGAGATCTATGTTTGCGTTCCCAAAGCATTGCAAGTCTAGTGCTGCAGACTTTCCTTAGCTGACTGCAAAACATCAAACACTAATAACAAAAAGTGGAGATGGCTGCCTTCAAAGTATAATGCAGGATACATCCCTAGCTAGTCCAGAACACACTTGATTTTGCTAGATGTCAAGGGATGTCATGCTGCCACATAAAAATGTTTCCTATTGTCCTTAAATTGATCATTCAATCCACTTGCCATCAAACAGTAAAAGTAGCCTTTCTGCTTTCATCTCATTATGAAAGGGAAAAAAGAACAGGTATACATGGCAGTAATTATTACATGCCATGGCTTTTTTTTTTTTTATGAAGAATGGCATACTATCAGAGCAGCAGTAGGCAAAGAGAACTAGAAGAGAAAATTCAGTCTCTTTGAGATTTTACCATGCAGAAATTCTCTTCTTGTTTTTCCGCAACACTTCTAATACTGCCATCTGAGTTAGAACCTCAATCTTTATGCAGTTGGACATCTGACAATAGCTGGAGTAAAAACGTTTTGAGGCACACATCATCAACATGTACATAAAAAGTTACAAGGCTTAAACAATTCCAAACAATGCAAGAAAATTGATGAAATTAAAAAAGGATTGAAAAATATGTTCTCCTTCTTGCATCAAAAGTCAATGTAAAAGAAATTCAGCATACCTCTGCACGTTATATTACAGAAAGATTGTCATTCACGGATGTGTTCTGCAGATTCTACTAGTCAGCTATAAAGATTTGTTTGTTCTCTATTAAAACAGAGAGGAGGGGGAATCACAATACTGAAGCACCTCTTTCAGGTTCCCAAACGGAAATTAAACAAAGCAGTAGAGGCAAATTAACAATATTTAACGGACCTAACAAGTCGTAACAGAGGAG
>QUSF01000011.1:14058331-14164931 GCA_003676055.1 Chloebia gouldiae
GCGGGCCGGGCTGCTGCGGTGCTTCCCCGCGCCTGCAGGGGGCGCTGTGGCGCGGGGCCGGCCCCGCTCTCTCCCGCGGCAATGGTGGCGGGGCTGGCAAAAACGGCCCAGAAGGAACCTCGGAGCAGCGGCTGGAACGCCGGGGCAGGCTCGCCTGGGACAGCAAGCAAGAAGCAGCAGAAACTCTGCAGCTGCAGCTGCAACTACAGGATGTCCCAGCAGGCAGGGGAGGTGGAGCTATGGTGTGGCAAGAACCCGGAGCTGTGGCAGAGGAACTGCGAGGTTGAGAGAGCTCCCGAATGCCGCCGGGAGAGGCTCCCTTGGAAAGGGGGAAGGGGCTTAGGGTCCTGGGGCTTTCCCTGAGGCACCAGAGCAGATGGTGACAGTTCTTTTTTTAGTGAGGTAGTGTATTAATAAGGTCCCGGTGTAATGGCAGCTCTTACAAGCACAGCTCCACTCATGGTAGAAGAAAACGGGAGACGGAAGCCCACAGCAGACACCACAGCAGTGGTGCTGTGCTCTCCCCACAGCAAATGCAGCCTGTCTCCCCCGGCAAAGCCGACAGGGAAGAGTGCTAGGAGCTGCACCGAACCCCTTCCCCCAGCCCAAACTTCGAGGTACCTCTGCTGCTCCAAGAAAGAACCTCAGATAAGAGAAGTACAGCCAGGTGCCCTCCTCCCCTGGGCTTTACAGCTTCTTTTGCCTCTCCTAAGTACCAATTGTTAAGGTTTCTTAGCGACAGATGGGACAAAATTCATGACAGAAAGAAACAAAAGGAAAAATCCTAGACCCCAAAGCCCTCCCATCTTTTAGAAATGTTAAATAGGCTTTGAGGATATAATCTGGCCACGACCAATCTTTTTAAATGCATGCTGGCATCCATGGATATATCTCAACAAATCTAGGTGCTGTGATTTACTGTTATAGGTAAAATCATCAAGCCAAATTAATAATTTATTTCACAAGCTGAGACTTGGTTGTAGATAGCCACAATCAAAAGGCAGTGCCGACCCCAGGATTGGCACGGGTGGAACACAGGTCCTGCCTCTACAGTATCAGATCTCTGTTCACCCCAACTGTTTTGTGCAAGCAGTTCTTATACCATCTATTATGCCTGAGGGCAGGGTTTCTTCTTTTCAGAGGTTCACATATTCTTGTAGTTTCTTTTCTTTTTGTGGAGCTGAACAAAACCTGTGGAGTTGTGGGGTTTATGTTTTATTATATTTTCACTCAGTAATGGTTTGTTCCAATGTACCCCTGTATTCCCTTTGGTTTCTTCCTAGTTTTCCCACCTCTCCTCATGTGTCCATCACCCTAAAAGTGCTTAGTCATTCCCCTGTTCCCTCCTAGGTGCTTTGTCCGTCACTCGGTGTCCCTTCCCCTACAAGCTTCTATCCAGGGCGCCGGGTGATTGGATAAGGACCTGGGGTCCCTCCCCCATTCCTCCCCCATTGGAGCCCTTGTCTGTCAGTCCCTACAAGAGCAATTCCCTACCGCTTCCCTATTGGTCAGTCAGTTCCCCTCCCTCCCAGTATATAAACTGTTGCTGGCACCTCTCCGGTGCTCTTGTTGGTTGGTTGCATTCGCATGCTGTTGGGCTCTTCGGAGCCCTAATAAAGCTTTGGAGATAAAACAGCAGCGAGAGACTCACCTTTCCTTTGCCAACGGGATCTGCTGTACTTGGAACCCACAGAAGCACTCCCTAAAGCCCACCTGGGTCCAGCAGGGGGTGCTTCCTGCTGTCCTACTCACCCCTTTGGAGAGCTACCCAGGGCTGAGTGAATCTGGGACCAGCATTTGGGGCGAGGACATGGCAAAAACCATGTCTGGGAAGTGATGTTTGCCAATCATTGAGTTACTGGAACTTGGCATTGAGATGTGTCTTCCTGATGGTTCTGGCTATCTCAATCTTAGATATTTATTGAGTATTCATCACTTTGGTGTTCCCCTGATCACCTTGGAGAACAACCCATCTGTTGTGGTGTGTTTTAAGTTTCCCCCTATTATGGTTTCTCCCGCTCCCCCTATATGGGTCCTATGGTCCATCCCTCCTTCCCCTCCTCCCCCTCCTAGCTGTCAATCACCCAGGTTATGTAACCCTCAAATGTCAACCCTCACCCCAGGGCCTGTCTGTCACTCTGAGGCCTCTCCCCTCCATCCAGAAGCTTCCACCAGAGGCCTCGGGTGATAGGCTGGTCCCTGGGGACTCCTCCCTCCCTCTCTCCCTATTGGGTATTTCCCCTGAGTGGCACCCCGGTTCCCACTCCCTCGTTATACCTCATTGGTTAATAGTTGCTCCCCTGGTTACCACCCCACTATAAAAAGGCGCGCACAGCAGTGCTCTCCGCATTTTGGGGCAGACTCCCCTTTGGTGCTGTTGTACTCTGTACGGATCTACAATAAAACCGGACTGCAGTCTGCCTCAATTGGACGACTCCTTTCATCTGTTACCGCCGTGTTGTGCATCCCCCCACTGGCTCAGGTGGGTTTTCGACCCACGAGCCACGAGTCTTGCCAACACACGGACGCACAGCTATAGAGCGTGGCTCCAGCTGCCAGCCGGTGCCCAGGCACTGGGCTAGCTGTTTCATAAGGGGTACCGCGACACCCATCTCTGAGTGAGCCACATTCATTCACTTGCAAATTAGGTCCTTCTTTCTGCTGCCAGCTGTGGTTTTGAAATACTGTGAAGCAATATCCCCAGCTCCAGCCTGTGTGCTTAAGAGAACTTATAAGAATATTTCTTACCAACAGAACATATTTCATTCATCTATTTCTCATAAGCACAAATTATCCAAAATACACATAACATTTACTATGGCATAATATCAAGAAAACATATTACCTGACAATAACCTGATTTAATATACCCTTGATTTTACCAGTGGTCTGTCTGCATGTATCTATAGGTAGACAGATAAATCACAGAATCACAGAGTTGTTTGTGTTGAAATAGACATCCAGAGACCACCAAGTCCAACACTTCTACAGTTAGCAGGGATATTTTCAACTAGATCAGGTTGGTCAGGGGTCTTACCTTGAATATTACCAGGCATGGGGTATCTCATAGCTCTCTGGACACCCTGTAGCAGTGTTTTATCCTCATTGTAAGAATTTATTACATCTAATTGTGAGACCTGAACACTCACTTTATAAAATTTTTAAATGTTTATTAAACCTTAACAAAAATATACAACTAAAGGACTAAATAAGGAAAAATAACAGTGCTAGGAGCCCTACTCTTGGCTGTCAGCCATGTGGCTCCTCTTCAAGATGGATGCTTCACCTTTTATATCTCTAGCCTCTCCTAGAGCTTTGTCAGTCAACTCCTTCCCTGCAGTCCAGTGGTGGAGGTCACTTTCTTACATTCTGATTGGTCAGGTGTTACCATAGTAACAAGCTGACCTTCCTAAATGCCTGGATTACCAAGACCATCCCGCAGTAACAATACTGTGGGGAAACACATTGCAATAACATAACTATATATTTATAAAATTTCTCTTAACATACATATAATGTTCACCCCTGAATTGTGAGAGCTAACCATCTCATTACTCATCTATAGCATAATGTAAAATGACCTTATTTCCATTTAAAACTATCAGCCCTTATCCTATCACAACAGATTGTACTAAAAGTTTCATCCCCATATTACCTGTAGGCATCTTTCAGTTATTGACAGGCTGCAACAAGATCTCCCCGGAGCTGTCTTTTCCCCTGGCTGAACAACTTAAACTCTCTCAGTCTGTCTTCACAGGAGAGGTGCTCCAGCCCTCAAACCTCTTAGTAGCTCTTATGAACCTGTTCTAACAGGTTCATGTCTTTCCTGTGCTGAGGATGCCAGAGCTGGAAAAATACTCCGTTGTGAGCTGGAAAAATACTCTGAGTGGTTGCATGCTAGGCGGCAAAGGAAGAGAGGTGTGACTGTCCCCCTCTGAGCTCTGTGATCCCAGTTATCTGATGGTTCAGCATGGGGACAGATGGAAGTGACACGGGGCTTGGGAGTGGGTTTATTAGGTGGAGAAAATGGAGCCCCAAGACCAGACCAGCTTGGGAGGGCAAACAGAAGGTTTTATACAGAAACTCAGGAGGACGGGTGTAGGAACAATAACCAATGAGGGCAGAACTGGGGAGGGGCCTAAGGTGGTACTAACATATCATAAATCTATCAGGGGAAATAGGGGAGTGGGATAACACAAAGTAACAAATAGGGTGTCGAGTGTAACTAAATGGACAGGGAACACCCTGGAAGAAGGGGAGGGGACTAGAAGAACATCAGGGGATGTTCTAGGGAAAGGGGTGGGGAAAGGGAGGATTGACAACTTGGAGGGGAGAAGGTTAGGGAAGCACTTGGAAAGATTGACAGCTGGGGAGGGGAGGAGATTAGGGAGGAGGGAAATGAACAAACATTGAACAAACATCAATTTAAGGCAAAAACACACCACCAGAGTACTCAGAATGGGTCTCATCACAGTGGATCAGAAAGACAGAATAACTCAACGTGCTAGCCACTCCTCTTTCGATGCAGCCCAGGATATGCTTAGATTTCTGGGCTGAAGGTGTACATTATCAGGTCATGTCCAGCTTTTCACTCACCAGCATGCCCATTTCTTTTTTTGTAGGGCTGTTCTCAAGGAATTCTTCTCCCAGTTTATATTTATCTCTGGTGTCACCCCAACCCAAGGTGCAGCAGCTTACACTTGGCCCTGATAAATCTCAAGACAGTTTTGTGGGCTCACTTCTTGAGGTTGGCCAAGTCCCTCTGGATGACATCTGTCCCCAGGAATGTCAGCTGCACCACTATGCTTGATGTGATCTGAAAATTTGCTATGAGTGCACTTGATCCCTTTGTCTGTGTCATTGATGAAGACATTAAACAACACTATTCCCAATACAAATCCCTGAGGGACCCTACTTATCACTGATCTCCATCCATTGAGCCACTGACCTCTAGATGCAACCATCCAACCAGTTCCTCATTCACTGAACAGGTTACCCCATCAATCCATATCCCCTCAATTTAGAAAGAAGGGTATTAGGAAAATCATGTCAGCAGCCATACAGAATTCCAGATGGATGATATTCATGGCTTTTCCCTTGCCCACTGATATGGTCACTCCATAATAGGTTTGTTCTCCACAAGGAAGTTTCCCTTTCAGTTGGCTAAAGCCAGTGCTTTGCAGGCCAGTGCAGAACTGTCAGATTTCTAGTGCTGTGGGAATGGTAGCAAATGAGCCACTTAATCCATGTCTGCGGCGGTCACACCCAGGATCTCTATCCTCAGGGGACGCCGCGAAGGGTTCACAGCGGGCCCTGGAATACGATCAACTGGTGCCGGATAGCTAAACAAATGCTTCTGCCGAGGCGGGATGGCTGATCAGAGCACCTTTATTCCAGATAGCTTTATACGCAGGGAAGACAGCGATGGGGATAGGGAACACAGCTGCTTGGGAGGGAGGTGACTCCGAGAGCCCTGAGCAGTGGGAGGGCTGGAGTATATAAGGGACACCTGGAAGGAAAGGTTTGGGTCTGAGGGTCCAATGGGCTGAGGGCTAAGGGGAGGAGAAACAGTGGGGTGACATCGTATAAACCAATGGGGGTAACGAGAGGGAGTGGTTAAAGGAGAAGAACCAATAACAGTACATATAGCAAGGAACATACTAGAACAAAGGGCTGGGGAACAAATTGACTGACACTTAGGTGACTAGGGTAACGGGGATTGGCAGTTAGAGAGGGCGGGAGACTACTCCACTGTAGACTCCCATGGGAGGGCAGGAGGCCCTTCTCCCATCCCCCCTCCCACATCTCCCCCGTTTTTGTTTATTAAAAAAACATTGCCCAAAGTCTTAAGCAAAGTCCGCTTAAAAATGGTTAAAGCAATGGAAATGATGATTACGATGATAAAAATCCAAAAGAGTCCTTTAAGGATCGAGGCCGCCCATCCGGGGACGCCCCACTGCGTCAACAACGTGTTTGCGGGATCCGCAGCCGAGATAGTCTCTGTTTTGATGTTATCGACTTGAGTCTGGATACGCTGGATATGACGTTGTATTGATGTGCTTCTCGAGGATAAGTTGAAACAACAAAGTCCTTCAAAGTCTTCACAACTATGGCCATGGGCAAGCAACAGAAAGTCTATCGCCGCACGGTTTTGTAAGGTCACATGCCTGATGGCTTGCTCGTCCGCCAGAAGATCGGATAGAGCGGCGGACGTCACGTTGGCATTCTTGATGACCCAACACTCCAGGTGAGTAAGCTCACCGAGGGCCTTAGCTACAGCATACCAGGGTAGAAATATGGATGCTGCGACCCTCTTAGTCTTTCCCCAATTAAAAATTTGTGAATCATAATTTTCGTCGAATCCTGAATACGAACATTTTGTGTGAGCCAATTTACTTTCTCTTCGCCAATTAAGAATTTGGGTTTTGTTGGGAGTGAGGGTAGCAAGCCTGCCAAGGCTGCATGGTCCTCCCTGGAGCCGAGACGGAATCCCCGACCATACCCGATCCCCACAGATAAGGAACATCCCCCGGGGAAGCACCTTGGGGTGGATGGAGGAAATAGAAATAGCCTGGCTGGTGTAATTACACCAATCCACGCTATTGTACTTCTTTTGAATCGGATTAACATTTTTCCGATATGCATTTTTGTTTTTTCTCTGAAAGTAGAATCTTACGCAAAATGTTGCTCTGGAAGACCCCAGCAGGTCCAATTCCTGGGGCTCCTCTTTACTATCTGGAAGTACTTTCGTCCATTCATCCCAGGTGTCCACCGGGTTAGGCCTCTTACCCGTGGTTCTGAGCAGGTCGGAGTTGACGACAGGCCAGTCGTCGGCCGCCAGAGGGACCCCCACCAGGCATGTGGACAGCGGATTGTCCACATTGCCCATGGCCAAACAGAAGTTGTCCTGCTTTAGGGACTTGGTCAGCGTAATCCAGACATTTTCTTTCGGCTGCGGAATAATCCAGCCGTCCGCCGCTGGTACCCACATGATGGCAAATAGGGCAATCACCGCGACGGCCAGCTGGGCGCAGTGGGACTCCACACCGGAAGGTGGCATTCGGGCAGCCATGGGTCTTATTTCCTTTTCAAAACAAAAGAAGGATATAAGTAACAGAAACTCCTAAATCTCCCCTCCCAGCTCCCTCCTTTGGTTTAAATAAATTTTTAAATAAATGGGGGGGTATAAGGGACACGGGTTAGGTAAGAGGGTAAGGGAAAGGGGACATGTGGGGAAGGAGTTTTTGGGAGGGTGTCCGTGATCGGGGGTAAGTATAGCCTTGATATTAAGACGCGCGCCACTATGTTTGGGCGCTCGCCGGCAGTCTTCTTTTTTCGCCTTCTCCACGCCACTGCGCTGTCAGAAGTGGCTTGGGGCGCCGCAGCGGCGTCTCTGTCTATGGGTGCCTCTTTTCCGGGGTTGGGTTCCAGGAATGGTTTGATGAATTTGCCCGGGATCCACTGGGGGCCTTTACCTGTAGAGACACAGGCATACCCTCTCCCCCAAATTATTAATGGGAAAGGACCGGAGATGGTTTTGGTCTCCGGGTCCTTCACAAGGACAGGCGGGCGCTCCTGCAGCACGGCTCTGGAACTGTTATGGAAGTGGCGCAGCACAGGAGGATTTGGCTCCCGGTCGGAGCAGTTTAGAAAGTTCAGTGTATAAAGTGCCTTACAAAGCCTCTCAGCCGGGGTCATGTGCAAAGCCGAATCGTCCTGCAGTTCCAGTAGTCGCTTAAGTTCTTTATGGGCGCACTCGACCACCGCCTGTCCCGTGGGGTTGTGAGGGATGCCTGTTAGATGTTGGATGCCCCATTGCTGCAAAAAATTCTCAAATCTCTTTGAGGTGAGTCCTGGGCCATTATCAGTCTTTATTGTCTTTGGAACTCCTAGAATGGCGAATGCCATAAATAGATGTTTGATGGCGTCTTTCGTCTTCTCTCCAGTGTGGAGAGAGGCGAAAATTGCCCCAGAAAAGGTGTCTATAGAAACGTGGATGTATTTCAACCGTCCGAAGGACGGGTAATGGGTGACATCCATCTGCCACAGCTCCAGAGCTCCCAGTTCTCGGGGATTAACCCCTGTGGCCACTGGTGGTAGGGCAAAGGACTGGCAGTTGGGGCATGTGGCGAGGATAGCTATTGCCTGATCTTTAGTTATTCTAAACTGCCAAACAAGGGCAGGTGCGTTTTGGTGATAAAACAAATGACTCAATTTCGCTTGTGCGAAAATATCTGGGATTGGATTCGAAAGTGCCTGTGCATGGTGTGTGGCAGACATTGCCAGCTGATCCGCCATCCGGTTGCCCTCAGTGATGGCACCAGGCAGGTCTGTGTGGGCTCGGACGTGCATGACGTGATACAATTGCTCCCGGTGGGAGATTAGCCAGATTAAATCTGAGAGCAATTGGAATAATGTTTTATTTTGAATTTCTTTGAGCATCACATGTTCTGCTCGCTCTACTATCCCGGCAACATAGGCCGAATCAGTAACCAAATTGAAAGGTTGTTCGAATTTCTTGAATGCTCTCACGACCGCAGCAAGTTCTGCGATCTGGGGGGAACCCTCAATAATCTGGATATCAGACTCCCACCTCTGAGTCTCCGGGTCCTTCCAAGTGATCACTGATTTGTGGGATCTTCCCGACCCATCAGTGAACACTGTGAGAGCATCTTTTATTGGCACTTTACTTTTGAATGATTTTGGGGTCAAATAAAAGGTATCCTTGAACAGTTTGTGTTTAGGATAATGAATCGAAATCTGACCGGGATAGCTATCTAATGCACTTTGGATATTTTGGTTTGTTTGAAGTAAAGCGTCCAATTGGTCCAAATTAACAGGTAAACAGATGCACGCCGGGTCGCACCCTGCGAGGGTCCGGAGGCGTTGTCTTGCCTTCATGATTAGTTTGGCCATTAGTTCCACGGGGGTGGTCACCGTTTTGGGGGGCTGGTGCGGAAGGAACAACCACTCGATGATAAGGAGTGGGTCCTTCCGACCAGCGTCCCACTGGAACAGCAGGCCATGGAAGTGTGGGCACTTACCCAAGATGGCAAGGGTGAGGGGAAGGACCCGGTCCACACGGTGCGCCTGACGGGATCCGATGGCAGCAGCGACTCTCTCCAGGGCTCCCTTCGCGGCAGGTGTCAGCTCGCGCGGAGAAGCCAGGTCACCGTCTCCTCGCAGGAGGTTGAAGAGAGGCGCCAGCTCCTCCGTGGTGAGTCCCAGGAGAGGTCTGATCCATGTGATGGTTCCGCAGATCTGCTGAAGATCCCGCAGGGTCCGTGGGTCGTCTTGGATGGCAAGAGACTGGGGCGCGACGGTCCTTCCCGTGATGACGATGCCCAGGTACTTCCATGGCGCCGAGAGCTGGATTTTATCTTCGACAATTTGAAATCCCGCGGTCCTAATGGCCGTTATAGTCCTTTCCAAAACTGTCTTTAAATAGGTCTCACTCTCAGTACATATTAGAACATCATCCATGTAATGCAATAGAATAGCCTCAGGGAAAAGTCGGCGGATAGGTGACAGTACTTGGGCCACATAGGTTTGACAGAGCACCGGGGAATTTTTCATTCCCTGGGGCAAAGTGGTCCATTGGTACCTTTTGTATGGTTCAGCCTGATTAATTGATGATACCGAAAAGGCGAATCTGGGGGCATCTCCTGGGTACAGTGGGATGTTAAAAAAGCAGTCCTTGATGTCAATGACTGCGAGTTGCCAATCCCTGGGAAGCATGGAGGGCGAGGGAAGGCCAGGTTGGAGGGGTCCCATGTCCTCGATCACCTCATTTACCCTGCGTAGGTCCTGGAGCAGGCGCCACCTGTCCTTGCCTGGTTTTTTAATGACAAAGACAGGTGTGTTCCAGGGGCTGGTGGAAGGTACTAAATGCCCCAGGCGCACCTGCTCCTCTACTAGCTCATTGAGCGCTTTTAGTTTTTTTTCCACCAAGGGCCACTGATCCACCCACACCGGAACATCGGTTTTCCAATTCAACGGCGGGGAGGTGCGCTCCGCAGTGGCCCACACTAAAAATCCCACGCAGGGCTTGGGATGTCGAGGCGGGCACCCCACTGGGACAAAACGTCCCGTCCTAGTAACATGATGTTAGATGATACTACAAATGGCCGGATGGTGGCAATTTGTCCCTCAGGACCCTCCACACTTACCAAATGTTTGCTTCTCATGGAATTAACAACTCTGCCCACGCCCGAGATTGTGCCGCAAGGGGGCACCAACTCCCAGTCGCGGGGCCACTTTGCCCGGGGAACGATGGTGACATCCGCCCCGGTGTCTGCCATCAGGCTCCAAGTCACCGACTTTCCCTGTTGTGAGAAAACAGCTCGTATTAGTGGTCTTTCCTTGGTCACATTTTGCGTGAAAAAGATTTTTAGGTCCTCGTCCGGGTTCTCAGTCTGTCCTTTACCGCCTGAGTCCACCAGATAGAGGCAGGCAAATGGGAGCCCCTTGTGCAGGACGTAAGGTGGATTGCAGCACACGACCGAGACCTGTACCTCTGACCCTGGCCCAGCGCTGATGACCTCCGGGATGATGGAGAGCCTGTCCGGTGTTATCCGGCGGTCATCCAGGAGGAGCACCGCTATGTCGCCATGGGGAAAGGGGGCCTCAAGGAACCCTGCAGGGACTCTCACCGGGTCCTCGTCCTTGAAGAAGATAGTTGTTAAGCTTCTGAGGACCCGGCGGCCGCCTTGATCTAGTGTGGCTGTTCTCCGGAGGAGGCGGAGACCAATGTCGGGGTCCCGCCAAACCTCCGGAACTGTCCCGCGGGCCATTGGTCCTCCCGGATGGTAGGGAGGCTCGGAGGCTGTGAGGGGCCACTTGCTATCCTCGCGCGGCCCCTCCTCGCGCTCCGCGGCCCGTTTCCCGACGGTTGGTATGGGGAAACAGGGTTCCGAGGCAGCGGCCTGGGGGAGGGGGCATAATGCCGGGGCTGCTGCTCGGGGGGCCAGTATGGGCAGTTGACTTGGATGTAGCCCATCTGACCACACCCAAAGCAGCGCACGTTGTTTAGGCTCAGCAGCGCCTCCCCCACCCCTTTACTCACCGCCGTGGTGACGGCGACCTCCGTGGACGTAGCCTTGGTACAGGCCTCCACCATCTGCGCAATCGATGGCTCAGGGTCTTGCGGCAGAGTCCGTAGGATCTTCTTTGTCTCGGCCGTTGCGTTGGTGAAAGCCATTTTCCGCAGGAGCTCCTCTTTTGCTGCAGGGTTCTCTATCTGGCGGTCGATTGCCTCCTTTAGGCGGTCTACAAACTTAATAAAGGTCTCTCCTGGTCCTTAGGTAATAGCGGAGAAGTTCTGGAGCGGTGTTTTGCCGTCTGGTATCTTGAAGAGAGCGAGTCTGCCGGCCTCCTTGATGTCTTGTAGGAGGCCCACCGGAAGAAGGACCTGGTCTTCCGGCTGGGCAAACTCACCCTCTCCAGCTAAGGCCTCCAGCCCCTCCTCTCCTTCACCAAAAGTGTCACTCAAATTATGCTTCTTAATGAGAGGCTTCAGAAGTTTTCTCCACTGAACCTCCCACAGCATGAATTCAGTTGGAGACAGCAATGACTTACAAATATACTTAAGGTCATGCTGTACTAGGGTATGTCCAGAAAAGGTTAAGTCCACAATATTTTTGAAATATGGGGAGTCTCTCCCATAGTCTTTGGCAGCTTTACGTAATTCCTTTACCTCCGCATATGGGATTTGTTCCCACTTCGCCCGCCCCGCCCAGGTCTTCACAACCGGTGCCGCAACTAAATCCAAATCCCTTGCGAAATCCAGGTCTCCATCCCGGATGGCCTCTGCCCTGATCTTGGCCCATCCGCCACCCAGCCTAGGTGTGAGCCGGGGGCTGTCACTGTCCTCGTCCTCAGATGAGGACGAGGGAGGACGGGTGAGGGCCTTAATCCTCTCCCTGACCGGAGTGCTTCGGTGACGTGAAGCCTTGCAGGCCAAGATGGCCTGCTTCCGGTCAGGCCTACTTCCGGTCCCGGTGGAGGGAGGACCGAAAGTGGCTGGAGAGGGGGAGGCGGGGCTAGGCCCACCTCCCTGGGCAGGGCCTGCCGGCAGGAGGTTCCCACCCACGGGGGCGTGACATTCCTGCGGGTCAGTCCCTCCCAACGGGGGTGGTTCCGAGGGGGTGGAGACAAGGACGGCAGGGGCGGGTCCCGACGCTGACATCATCGACGTGGTGGGAAGGGCGGGACCCGACGCAGGGGCGGCACCCAACGCTGTGGGCCCACGCGAGGAGGCGGGAAGGGAGACGGGAGGTAAAGGGCCGCCATTTTGTGATGGATCGCCATTTTGAAGACAGTCATTAAAACTAGTTTGAGATGGCTGCCCGGCCATGTGGCCGGCGCCATCTTTGGTGCTGTGACAGGTACAAACATCATACAACGAGCAACAAGATTTTAAACTGGGATCGGGGAATTTAGGTGTATGGGGAGCGGAAAGGGTCGCACCGGGGTGGCCAGTCCCAGAGCGGGAAAGGGACAGAGGGGATCGGGAGGCAGCAGGGAGTAGGTGACAGCCCTGTGCCGGAGGATGGCAGATTCTGCCGCCCGATCCACCCTTAGGGATAGCGGTATTGGGAGAGAGGGGGGCAGAACATGGGGAAGGAGAACTGGGGCCCAAACTCTCCCCTTTTGATTTAAAAAAAGTGAAAATAGAATGATATAACGGAAAATAACGTGCAACCCTAAAATTTCCCTTCACTTGTAAATCATATAATAAACGCCCAACTTTTCCCCACAAAGAAACAGAATTAAAATCATTCAGGGACGTGTCGGGGAAGTGGTCAAAAATAAGATTAACTAAGACTTTTAATTCCCCTTTTTTAAAGGAAAGGTTCCCCAGAACAAGGGAGGATTTAACATGGGAGTAAAATTCCCGCCGCGCTGGAGACAGGCGGTTGCCCATTCTACCAGCTAAAATAGATCCCCACAGAGGCAAAGAGAGAAAAGAAAAAACGGGACAGGGTCGGGTGCCAGACGGGGCACTGAAAACTCACCACTCTACAAGACGCCTGTCCAAAAGAAAGGACCTCTGGAGGCGGCAGAAGCGGCTGAAGGTCCCACCAGGAAGGAGCACCGCTCCTCGGCGCTTCTTGTCTTCTTCAGGGGGGTTGTCTGCAGCCCACGGGATCCACGCGCTTCCACGACGAAGTTCGAGGTTCTGTGGCGCTGGGGTCCCGAACGACGCTTTAAATTCCTCTGGGGAGCATCTCACAGAGCCAGGCAGTCCACGAGGAGACGTTCTCCGGGAAACCCGCAAGGGTCCCTGTTCGGGCGCCAGCTGCGGCGGTCACACCCAGGATCTCTATCCTCAGGGGACGCCGCGAAGGGTTCACAGCGGGCCCTGGAATACGATCAACTGGTGCCGGATAGCTAAACAAATGCTTCTGCCGAGGCGGGATGGCTGAGCAGAGCACCTTTATTCCAGATAGCTTTATACGCAGGGAAGACAGCGATGGGGATAGGGAACACAGCTGCTCGGGAGGGAGGTGACTCCGAGAGCCCTGAGCAGTGGGAGGGCTGGAGTATATAAGGGACACCTGGAAGGAGTGGTTTGGGTCTGAGGGTCCAATGGGCAGAGGGCTAAGGGGAGGAGAAACAGTGGGGTGACATCGTATAAACCAATGGGGGTAAGGAGAGGGAGTGGTTAAAGGAGAAGAACCAATAACAGTGCATATAGCAAGGAACATACTAGAACAAAGGGCTGGGGAACAAATTGACTGACACTTAGGTGACTAGGGTAACGGGGATTGGCAGTTAGAGAGGGCGGGAGACTACTCCACTGTAGACTCCCATGGGAGGGCAGGAGGCCCTTCTCCCATCCCCCCTCCCACACATGTCATCCCACTGCACAAAGTCCTTTCTTTCTTACACAAAACTTGCACAGAAAATGACAGTTTTCTAAAAAGTGCGAACCACAGGAACAGGAGAAAGTGTTCTTATTTCAAGATGAGAGAGTTTGTTGTCAGACTGTTGCAATGCCTCTGTTTCTGCATGTCTCCTCTACCTCGAAAAGCTTAGCACTCACTGAATTCCTTCATGCTTATAGTATCTCAGAGCCATGCCATCTAATCTGTGCATGCCACATAAAACACAGCTCACACACCTTGTCACTGCTGCCACTTGGGACAAAACAATGCACAGTGCTAGTCACATCTGTGGGGCTTGGACACACAGTGTGGCTCATGACATGGAGAACCACAGAGTCCCAGTAAGAGCTCTGGCAGTTTCACAGGGGGAGCAAAGATATGAGCTGAGGTGTGGGAGTCTAGCATCCTTTGGGTCTAAAGAGAAATTCTCATGTGAACTCAAGGGATTTTGCATTCAAGGAGGATTATGAGTCTTCACCACTACAGCCAACATGAACAAAAGAGGAGCCTCTCCACAAAATGAGCTATGCTAAGGTGTTGCCAGGAGTTGGCAGCAGGGAATTCAGGGGTGGTTTCTATGAGGAGAGTTCAGGGACTGTCCCATGCCCAACATGGATTGTTCCAGTCAATACTAAAATGGCACCCTCACTGTCCAGACGTGAACAGTCCATCAGTCCAGCTAGCAGTGCCTTTGGAAAAAATATATATAAGAAAGGGTAAAAAGCATCTCCTACTAATTTTGAGAGAGAAGAGTGAGAAATATGTGACCGCAACAGCCCTGCAGGCACCAAGGTCAGTACAGAAAAAAAAGGGAGGGAATGATCCAGATAGTGGAGCAGGGTGAAGACCATGGAGAAACAGATGTCAACTGATCACAGCAAATATTTACTCCTTGCCTGAACCACCAGAAAAATACTGTTGGTGTTTAGATATAGGGCAGGTAAAACACCTGTTTTCTTTGTTCAGGGAAGTCCTTGGGCATCTCCCAGCTGTCTTTGAAAAATATATTGCAAAAGTGGCAGCTTGGAAAGATTCTAACTTGGGTAAACCTACAATGTCCTGTACTAGCCTCCAGACTTGTTATTATACAAAGAACCATCTAGAGTAATTTCCTACTTTTTCCTATGTATTTTCTCAGCTAGATTAACTTCCTACTTCTTTTGTCACAGCAGGAATCTAGGACCACATTACATTGAAAGAGTTTGGATTTTATGTTATACAGTGATCATAGTCAAATGCTTCTGTTTTTCTACTCATCTGCTCAATTTCTGTTGCACTGAAATTATTATAGCAGTTGTCTCAGTAAGAATACAGCTCCACCTAATCAGCATCAGGCAATGTGACACAATTAGTTCAGACACTAGCCCTCTGTTTCCAGTATATTCTGCAAGCCCACAGTGTATTCAGTGCACATGTTGCTGTAGAAAAGCAGAAGTCCTGCTAATGCCAGGAATATTTACCTGATCTGTTCTTATTTGGACACTAACACTCCCAGAGACTTGTGCAGATGCTCATAGGGTAGACATGTTGTATCACTGACACATGAGTTGTGGTTTATTAGAGTCTCCCAAAGGTCCTTATGGGCCAGATTGCATTTCCCATGAAGTCTGCAGTTATACAGCAGTGGGCTGTTAGCTGGGAGAGGGACAACACTGCATCAGGAGAGCTGAACAGAGAAATATTCCCTAGCAGCAGCTTGCCACAAGGGGGGATTCATCCTAATTTACTTAATAGGACCCGAAATATTTGGGGTTGTTTGAACAAAACAATAAACTTCAAAGCCAGTTGGGCTGACCTTTCATGAAATATTAACAAGTCTTATCTGAGACAAATGGAAGACTTCATGATGCAATATAATCTTTTAGAAACTACACTTCATATTGTAAAACAGTTTTTAAAATCCTGACTAGCTTTTTTCACCACGAAGAATCTGTTCTTTTTTTGTTCTTGACTATATTTTAAATGCTATAAACATCAACTTTTACTTGGAAGATAACATCACATTAAAATTCTAATGAAAGCAAACAAGAGCTGAGAGTGCTTAGAGTAGGCCTTTTTATTCTAGATTAGCCAAGTCATCAATTTAAAAAAGGAACAAGCCACATAAATATGACAAAGTAGAAATGAAAAATTGTCTTTCAGATACACTGTGCCATTTATTCAAAACAGACCAAGCAGAACACCTGGCTTCTTAATATAGAACAGTAGGTGAGTCAGCTCCATTAAGGGAAATTGATTTCAGCAGAGATGATCTTGGAAAAAAAAGCAATTTCCAAAAGAAAGTCATATGGAATCACTTGTCATTCCCTGCCCTTCCTTTTCAAATCTGCTTCAGGGAAAAATTTTCAGGAGCATTCAAACATAGTTTTAAACATAGCTTCCTTGTGTCTGCTTCCAACAGAATTCTTCATGCTCTACTTCTGATTAAAGGATCTGTTCCCATTAGATTTATACAAACACCACATTTTATGGTTTCCAGATTCAAGCTCTAATTCTTCAGCTACTGTTGGTCTCCTGGTTATTCTTTACCTCCTGACACAGAAATTACCACTGCACATGAATCACTTATTTAATGAAAAACTAAGATGTCAAAGTTATTTGATTTTATTATGAATTAGTTATTTGGTTTTAGTCATTGAGTATGATTCTGTGAGACACTTAAGAGCCTTTCCCCCATTCATTAGTGTTCTTACCACTGCTGAATTCAGTTGCAGTTTCAGTGGCTGGTAAAGCATCTTGTAAGGTCAAATGTTTTCTTGGTCACATAAGCAGAGATTAATTTGGGTAGGAAACCAAAACTGCAAGTTGGATGGTAAAACTTCTGCTTTGACAGAAAACAAAATCTCCAGCTCAGGAAAACAAAATCAGACTAATCTCTGTCATGACATTTCAAGAAATCCAAGTTCAACATCTTAGAATTGCTTGGGTGTTGTGTAGCCACTTTAAATGAATCATTATTCTGTAAACACAGGAGAAATGAAATTGCTTTCTTCACATTTTTTCTGCCTTGCTTTCTTCTCCGTCTTGCTTCTGTGTATCATATGCTTCGTAGGAAGAACAAATCTAATTTATTTTCTCAGAAGGTTTCAGAGAATCACAGAATGGTTAAGGTTGGAAGGAACCACTGGAGGTCCAACCATGATACTCAAACAACCTCTGCTGAAGAAGGGCTAGGGACAGAGAGCAAGTGGCAAAAAGCCCAAAATGGGGGCAAGTTCAGGCTGTATCAACTGGGAGAAGGTAAGAGGGGGCAGGGTACACTGGGCCAATGGGGATGAGGGTTGAGGGAGGGGCTGGGGTGGTATGACATATGAACAACCAATAAAGAACAAGAGGGGTGTGGCTGCAGTGAGCAGATAAATGAGGAGGCTGGGGATACAGACCTTTCCAGAACAAGGGAGTAAGCTCTGGTTGAGTGATATGTATTGATTTAAATTTGGGAGTGGAGGATTTTGGGAAGTTGTTACACTTTCTCTCCCTATGCTAAACATAGGAGTCTTCCCAAGGCATTCCTGTTCTGTTGCCTTCAACTCCGACTCCCACAGGCTATTCCTCATTATCTTCTTGTGTTCTATGTTTTGCCTCAACAAAAAACAATTAACAGACAAATAAACATCCTTCAATCTCTATTTTTGTGTAATTGGAAGAAAACTTGATATAAACTTAAAGATTCCATTCATTTAGGTAGTGGGGGGTTAACTTGCTGTGGACAGCCCCTCTCCAGCTGTCAATAATATAAGTAAGTGTCTGTGTCTGTATCTCTTTCTCTGTGTACATACCACTGAAGAGCTGCAAAGAACACAAGTGTCATGTTAAATGCCAATAATTTAGTCAGTTTATATACCCATAATGCCTAGAAGTAGTATAATTAGAAGCATTATTGCGGAGAGTGGAAACTGCTGCTGTGCAGTGCTTTTTTGCCACTAACAAAACTCCTGAAAACTAGTGTTGAAATAAAATTTTTATGTTGACTTTTTGGGGCCTTGATTTTTGGAGATTTTGAGTTGGGTTCTTGTTTTTTGGGGTTGTTTGGTTTTTATTGTATTTTTTCCTGTGTATTATCTTGATCTTAAGCTGCTGAATATGAAATACATTCAACACATCACATAAAATTATACCCTATTAATACTTTGGAGTTAGGATAGGTACTAGAGAAGTACATTGGCAAAAGTGAAGTTCTCAGTACCAGAATTTTCCCCACAAATGATGCATTCTGAACCAAAATGGGCCTTCTGACACCATTTACTAAGAAACCCTGTAATTCTGTCCAAATTGTTTCCAAGACAGCCATGCTTACCACACTGTATCAAATAAACATGCCTCAAGTATACATTCAATACTTAAGAAACTTTCACCTTTTATTAAACCAGTATAGATTCACTGACAAATTCTATCAGTGAAGCTACTTACTTACGCATATATCAGATTACCCATATGCTACCCCATGAGTGTTTTTAACTGTATTGTTATAAAGCTAAAATAAAAATTTTGGAAAATGAACCTTTCTCTTGCCACTATATATTTTATATATATTGCCTTTCAACTAAGTTGCCAGTATGCAAAAAAAAAAAAAAGCGCAGACTGAATATTTTCTATACTTGCAGCTCTATTTTGCAGTCATAGAAAAGGTGTAGAAGGCAGAAGATGTTTTAAGAAGGGAACAACACTAGAGTATACATTTTTATTTCAGGAAAATGTTGGCAACATACTCAGCAGACGTCTCTGGAAATATTTAACTGTTGCCCATCTTTTTTCAGCATAAGCACCAAAAATAAAGGTACTTTTAAATATTTTGTTTTGGCTTATTTGTTCTTTATTTGGAAAATGTCCCGACACAAAATGGATAATCATCAAAAGAGCTGATGTTAGGTATCAATCCAGACAGGTTTAAATTAAGGAGGTGCAATTTATATTGACATTTTGCAGGATGAGTGCATAGACAGGGAAAAACCACAAAGATACAGTTTTTTGAGTGTTCAGGCAATCTGTTTGTATTAGTACTAATGTGATAACTTTCTCTGTACTTCTCTAACCAGAGAAATATTTCCTATTAAATATGCTGTAACTAGCACAAGAAATACCTTCTTTCAAGTTAGATTTACTAAGTCCAAATCTACTGTACTGCTCAGAATACAGAGTTTTCCATACAAATTTAGTGTGTAGGGGGTGAGGGTGGTTTCAGTCTTTTAAATCAATGCTGAGGAAAGAGATCATCACTGGTTTAGCCTGTGAGAGCACCTTAGTATGCAGCAAAGCATGTTGAATTTTAACCCAAACTGGGGGCTATATTATATTTGATACAGACATATGACTGTATGACTCCATATGACTTTGGGAGTTGTGCTTGCATCCAAGGGCAGGTTTTCACCTTTAGACAATTTTTTAATTTCATTTTAATTCCAAATCAGATAAACTGTTTTTCTGTGGTTTGAAGGAAGAGAAAGTATTACATCACTTTTATGCTAAAATGAGACATTTCCTTTGTATATTATAGGTAGAGAGTGAACTCTCTGTCATTAAGTAATCAGTAATTAATAAGTAATTGAATAACCAATTAAATATTCAAACGTTCCTGTAAACCTACAAACATGTTATTACCCTTATTCAGGTAACTGTAATATAAGTGACCTTGTCCTTATGTTTTGGTAAAGGTCCGGAACAAAGTTAAAATATTAACAAGAGGCTTTGTGGAACCACTGGCAGAAGTTTTAGCTTTGTGAATTTTTAATAAGGAGACTAATCAGCCATCCAGACAAGAACAAAGTATAAGAACTTCTGCTGGAAAGTTGGCATATTGTGATTGAAAACATTGCTATGGTCGGAACTCCTAAAATGATGGCTTTCAAATGCTCATTTTTGCTAAATCCCAGCAATCTTTCATTGAAACTATAAGTACTGCTTATTACATTCATTAAGTCCTTTCTTAGAATCAGAAATTCAGCCTTTGGCCTTATGTGGCTTTGGTACTACCAAATGTTCACAGAAAAACCTCAGGACTCATTCGCTCATTTTTGTTTGTTTAGGTCTCTTCCTCCTTCCTCTCATCTCACATTTCAGGACAGGGTAGCTATACTTTTTTCTCCTCAACCTTTCACAAACAATTTATCCTCAGGCAAAACTCATGCACACAGCTTTGCTTAAGGCTGGTAGCAGAAGGACAGTGCTAGGAGTGAGTCATGCTAGAAACATGTGGATGACTGGAGCGAGGGCTCTGAATAGGGTTATAGATCAAGCTTCCCTAGTGCTTTTCCACTGTAGATCTCACAGAAGTTCACAGATGTTAAAAGCAATTATTCATGCTGAAGAATTTGACACACATTAAATGTATATTAGATGTCTTTCCCAAGACCTCATAGTAAGCTTTACAAAGAGTTGAAGTCAGGCCATATGATTTCCAGTGCCGAGCATTTTTCTCCAGTATGTCATAGCCCTTCAAAACACTTGATTATTGGTTTTGAGCAGGATAACTTTTGTGTATTGAGGAGTGCTGTTGCCCCGATTATTAAAAGTATTAAGTTTTCTTTTCTAGTTCTTTTGAAAGTTTTAAAGTTCTTTTAAAAGTTTTATATGCCTTCTGAAGTTTACATATTTCTGCTGGAGTTCTCATGTGCTGTTCATGTAAATAATGATTGTTCTGCATTCTTCTTTGTGGGAGGAGAGAATTGATGGACTGTTGGTATGACCAGTATAGTTGGAGAGGTGGTAATTTCATCCTCCAATCCACTGTCACTTTTGGAATTCTATATATTGCAAGGTCAGAAATAAAACTGGGTCTTTTTCTCCCTTGAACTCACCAAGCTTCTGTGTACTCATGTCCAACAGTGACAGAGTGCAACATCCAAGTCTCCTGCAGTCAGGTTCTGAAATCTATGTAATACTATACATAAATAAATAGCAACACTTGTGAATACTCTAGAGCAGGCAAATGTTGCCATGGACATCAGTGGAACAGTCTTCCAGCTCTCTCTGCCTGGATCTGTTATGTTGCCCTTAAGAATTACATGCAGCAAAGGTCTGTGACAGCACTCTACAAAAAGTGCTCTTTGTGTATAGTAAGAGAGACAGTGAGGATGAGATAGTACAGAGCCTTTTACAGGTGTTTTTCCTATTAGCAGCTCCTTCCACGCCAGCAGTTTATCCAGGCATTGCATTTTCATGACCTTGTTACTCTGGAAAAAGGAAAAAAAAAAAGAAAAAGTGTCTCTTCATGTTTTCTTTCTTAGTACCAGATCCAGGCTCTCCCCTGTGTTGAAGGAAAGGTTATAATAATAAGGTCTTGCGGTGCTTTTCATCTTCATTAAAAGATACAGGGGAATGTGTCAGCTACAGGGCAGACATGGAAGATGCAAGCACAACATGAGGCAGTTTAGTGTTTATAAAGCAGGTATTCCTGAAGGGCTTGAAAGGGCTTGAAAGTCCTTGTTATAGGCAATTTATTAGTTAGACAATTTATTAGTTAAAAAATTTATTAGTTAGACAATTAATTAGACAATTTGTTAGACAATTTATTAGTTAGAACTATTAACATAAAAAAGATTCATTTCCTGTACAGCTTTTCACATTTATCTATAGAAAACATTGCTTTCCATAGCAACATCTTCTGAAATAAAAGTGAGAAGAACTCATGACTTCCTGTTTTCAACACCATTTGTAATATTTTGTCTGCTCTGTAAACATAATTTATTTTTTTCAGGAAAAAAAGAGGAAAAGACATCTTTTTGTCAGCCACTAAGGTATCAGTCACTAGGATCTGTCCTCCAAAGTGAGAGTATCACATTCATGTATATATCAACGATAAAATCAGACTTATATCTAGCCGCATGTTTTTTCTAAAGGTCTGGACACAGAGAGGAGATATGGTTAACACCATACTTCGAGTCCAGTAACTTTTACAAGTGAAAAATCTGAAATGCAAAGATACCCATTTCACTCATGCAAAAGTCAGAGGAAACACCTCAATATGCTGGAAGTGTCATATTTTTCCATTCTCATGAGACTTGACAAGCTTTATTTTACATCTTTCTCAGATGTTTTCATCTAGTTTTTTGCGTTCATCTTTGAGGAAAAAGACAAAGAGAAGCAGGTGAGGTAAGTGGTAATGCCTAGATTGTTAGTTCTCCAAACAAAAATATGTCTCAGTAGTAGGAAAAACTTCAGACAGAGAAGGAACAGAGAGAAATGGAAGTATTAACTCAGAAATTAGAGATCTAGTGGATCTTTATCCAATGAAAAAAAAATTAAAATACTGTAATATAAGAGTAACTGTTCTGTGCTACATAAGTGCTAGTTTAGCATCAGAAGTGCTGAGCAGAGGACTCTTGTTCCCCTTGGTCAGCTGAAGACACTCATGTTATTAAGAAAGAGTGTCAGGAAACAAGTAAGTGTTATTGTTAGAGGAAACCTGTTTCAATTCCCATGATTGCAGTTTAGCACAGCTGCACCCCAAGAGAACAATAGCAAGATTTATTTCTTTTATAAGTCTCAATTTTCCAAAGAATAAAATAGTCCTGTTAAAGCAAGCTGTGAGCACAAGAACTGTCTGGGAGGATGTAAACACAAAAGAGAGAGAGGAAGAGAGAGAACAAAAGAGCAGGGATGCACATGTACTGACAAAAGGGAAAATAAACATGTTTCTGTCTTATATTTAACTGATTTATTTTGAGTACTTAAAGAAGAATACTTTCTTCTAATTAATCTAATATTCTAAGTTTAAAAAATATATCAGTAAAAATAAGGCTTGTTTTACACATGGTTTATAACCACCACTACCTGCATGCGAGGCACAAAAACTAGGCACCCAGGAAGACAGCCCACGCATGTTTGGGCATCTCACAGTCCATCTACAAAACCAGTTCCCAGTGGGTGATTTTCTTGTCTTCCAATGGTCTGACACTTCTGCCTTACATCTTAGTTTTTTGTTTTGCTCTTGCCGTGGTACAAGCAAATCTGGATTTATAAGCAACGCTAATGTTGCACTGGCTGAACACACATGAGGCAGGTGCATGTGCCTTGGTGCCTCATCTCTCCCCACAGACACAGACATACATTCAGATCTGCAGTCGATGATGTGGAATGGGGGATAAAGACAGCTGGGATGCATTTTGTATCTTGCCAGTCACTACCTGGGAAAGGATCAGCAATTCTCTTTGTCTCTTCTGCTTTTTGTGTAAAACCTTCTGTAAAATGGCTTTCCAAATAGATGGACTTTCTGTTACCGCAGGTGTCTTCCCAAAATGGGCCTCCTTCCTGTTTGTGACTGCTGGTGCTGTGGGGCTGGTTGTGAAGGCCTGTTGTTCCCCACCACTGACCCAGCACTCAGACCCCTGCCACTCATCAGCATTCTGTCTTTGCAGCTAACCCACAGAGATTCCCATGCCTGGGGAGTAGATCAGCCAACAGGAAATCACATTCAATGCAGTGACCATGTTAAGTCTGCAAGAAATGTCCTACTCCCAGTTTGCTTTTTTGCAGTTGAGACAAGCAAGTCTGCTTCTCAGCTGAGAAAACAGAACAGCTATTCTTGGGATTATGAAAAATAAAAGTTGAGGAAACAGACATAATAAAAGAAAAAGCCCAACCATCAGAAAAAACACTAAGCAAACAGCACATGCTACCAAGAGAGATAATATCTGCATTTATTTTACTAATGAATAACTAAATCTGATATATGTATACTCAGATGTGGAACACTGCTCCCATTGGTCTGAGAAGTTATTGTTCGGGTGAAGAGGAGACAGGAGAAATACGTTATTTTGTGAGAAATACGTAAAAAGAACTGCTCAGATGCATTCCCAAATACTGCATTAGAAGCCAAAATTCATTCCAGTTACTTTCATTTGGTGAATCTATTTTTCAGAAGAGCATGGCCTTCACCACTGACCCTGATCTATGTATTGCACTGTTCTCTGATCGTGATTTTGGCATGTCAGTTCAGAAACATCAGCACTGAAAAATGGGAGAAGTTGTACATTTTGATTATAACAGAGTACTTAGAAAGTATTTTGTTTTCCAATTTGCTGTGGATAGAAATCTCTCTGACAAATCCTTCAGTCTCCTGTGTTTATGTTTCCCTGTCTGTATACAGAGAATCAGCTATTTTTAAACTGCTGTGAGAAGCAAAACCATGTACAATATCACATATACTGGTTTTTTAAGTGCTGTCACCTATCTGTCTCTGTTATTAGAGACAATATATTGTGATCTGAAGGACGTAAATATCTGTATGTTAGTGTTTGGATACAAAGTCAGAAGTATTATAACCCAATATTAGTTTTTCTATGAAGCATCTGAACAGAAATTGATATTTCAGAAGGAAGTTAGAGCATGGGAAAACATGTGGTAGCCATACCATACCTCCTAAGACTTCCTATTTCTCCTTCTATTCCTACGAATATATTGAAAATAGAATAAAAAAAAAAAAAAAGAGAAAAAAAAAGAGGATCACATTAAAAAAATTGGTACACAACTAAAATCAAGAAAGCTTCCCACTGATTTCAACATATTTAGCTTATGACTTTTTAAGATTAATCATTTTAAGAGAATTGTTTTTCTCTACAAGCCAAAAGATAAAATCACAGTTAAAAATTTAAGAACCAGTTTTATCTTCTTAAGCAAAGTGAATAATCATGCATTTATTACAAAAAGTAATCTTACTGTTAAAGCAATTTTGAAAAGAGAATAATCTCACTTATTTTTACCTTATTTTCATTGTCAACTTTTCCTTTTAGATAGGCAGGTTGTATTCCACTTTATGTCATTACTCACAGACATCCAGCAATGTGTTGACGTCCATATTTCCAAATGCAGAAAAATATCTCTCATAATTTTATTTTTTTTTATCTCTCTTTGTCTGTCACTGATTTTCAGAGAGTGAAAAGAAGAGATTGTCATAGCATTGATTTTGTTTCTATTAAACATCTGTTCTCGGATGCTAGGCCCTCTGATGTTTTAATGTATGCAGTAATAAAGCACTTGTCCAAAAAAGCAGGAAATTGTTAAATATCTTTGGGAAAATTACATGTCTCTGCATTTGCTGCTAACAATACTATCATAAAATAATGTAAAATAAACTTGTATCTGTCTTCACTCAAAGGGATAGCAATTTAAGTTAAATTATGAAGGGGTCTTGCTCCAGAATTTCAACTGGAGCTATTTGTCGGTGCTAAGGAATCCTGTAGCAAACACAGTAGCCAGATTTTCTTGTTTGGAGTAGATATTTTCTATTCCTTTGCATATAGGGACACCAATAAATACGAAGACAAATTTTAGACTATCTCTAATAGCAACACTTACATGAGCTAAGTGTGCATTATTAACCCTTGGTATTAAATGTTTACATCTGTTTTAAGAGGTCATTTCGAGAATCACACACGTACCCAGTGAAAAGGGGTAGGCTCTGCTAACCCCATAAGAACATGCATCTCGTTTTCCTGGAACATGACTGTCCCTCAGACTTTAAAGTGAAAGAGAAGAGGGAGACTTTTCCTCCACTCTAGTCAAGCCACATGTAGCCAAGCAGAATTCCCCTTCCATGTAGCTCTTATGAATCAGTTATCCAGGAAATGCACTATCTCTTTCTCGTGAAGAATATGTCAGAGAGGCTGTCAGGAAGGATACCTCCAGCTGCTTCTCAGTCAGACAGATGGCAGCTCTAGGTGGAAAATCTGGGGTAATTTCTACAAGGGACTGTGTGGCCACATGGGGTGTAAAGGCGCTGGCTAGCTGTGTCCCTGTGTGGCCAGAGGGCACCATGAGAGGGGCTGCCCCTGGGTCTCTGCCGAGACTTTCAGGTAGAGGTGCATGCAGCAGCATGGGTAGCCCTAGCATGACAGCCCTGCTAGGATCCAAGGGAAAGGAATGAAGGAGAGAACACCTGTTCAAAGAAGCTCTACCCCACAAATGGGTCACGAAAAATTGCCAAAGAAATGGAGTCCGGCTAGGGTATATAAAGGGAGTGAGGTGTGAGGAGTGGAAACATTACACAACCTATGGGAAGATGCCAAGGGAGGAGTACGGAGCTTAGCACATCCAATGGTGATAACATGGCGGAGGGAAGAAGCCTCACAGGCAAAGCCTTTACTGAACAAGGGGTGATTGACATAGAACATTCTCAAAGAGAATGGGTGGAACTGGGTTGATGGACAGGAGAGGGGGCAGCACAATTTAGATTGACAGGAACATGTAAGGGTAGAAGGGGTGGAACAGGGAGATTGACAACTTGAGAGACAACCAAGTGCCTGGAAAACTAAGGAGTAAACAACTTGGGACAAACTATTGTGAGGGGAAGGAATTGGGAGTACATAACTAACATCAAATAACTAACTTTTAAAATAAAACAACTGTAAAGCTATAAAAGCACACCACCACAGGAATGGTCTTTCTCTGAGAATGACACTTCTTTAGATACCAGGCATTCATAGCTTTTACTAAGTGAGAAACCTCTCACCACTTATTCTGTAGGATTTGTGAAACCAAAATGATATTCAGACTTTAAACAACCAAAACAGTCAAAAACTTCTTTAAAACAGCAAACATTCAGAGCAGAAAGCCAGAAGTTAATACAGAACTCTAACCAGCAGATGTCAGACCTCTGCTATTTCCAGAGCACCCAGAGGAACACCTTTTTTCCCTCATCTCCAGTCTTTCCAATCTAGATATCTTTCTAGATATCTTCCAATCTGAAATCACCTCCAAAAAAAAAACAAGGAAGGATGAGAGGAGGAAGTTTCTTACACCCTACACACACTAGCAGCCAGAAACCTGCTTTCCTTTTCCAGTAATTACCAGTTTGCCTCAATCCCCTTAGTTTTTAACTACCACCATAACTTTAAATATTTTGTTGATTTACAAATTTAGAATCTGAAATTGCCCTATCTTCTCCTTCTGTGATTGCTGTTACCATGTCCAAAGGCAGGATTGCTGGTAGTAACAACCACAACTTCACTGCCAGCATCCAACCTTTGGAGGGATCAGTAAACATCAGATAGGAAGGAGTACTTCAGTTCTGTGCAATGAGAGGGAAAACCGGACCTGGTACCATATAAGCCATCATCCTCCTACCTGCTGGAAGAAATAATCGGAGGGGTTGCCAGCTATAATTTTTTTTTCCAACAGAAAAGTTGCCTGATACTATAATATTTGGTGTCCTTTCTATATTAAGCATGCATAATCAGTTGTTTTATTAAGTAGTTATTAAAACGTTCAGTGATAGACACCCCTTACCCATAACACAGAATATCAAAGACATTAGAAAAAGACACTCAGCTTGCCATGGTGTGAATTTGAAAGTGAAGCATGCAGAGGACAGGTTTCTACTTGCAGAGAAAGGCCAAGTACTATAATGAGAGAAGCTGTAGTGGGAAAAGGAGGAAGTGAAAGATTGATGAGGATGCAGAGGAAGGAGGGAAGGAGGGAAATCACAATCCTTACTAGGCAAAAAATCCCACAGAGCCAAATCAATAGAAACTAGTATTTCCCAAGGAGTAATCTGATCTTTCTGTTCAGCTAGCTCTTTGTGGAAATCGACACTGTATAAAAACCATATCCCCTAAAATGCAGGTTTTCTGCTAATCGCACACAAGGAACACTATGGTCAAGAGAAACATATTCTGATTTCATCTAGGGGAAACCTCTTAGGAGCTATTTCCAGTCAGCTCAGCTGTGTTGCTCTACATATCACAAGTGACTCAAAGTCATAATAGCTTGAACAAATAAACAACTAACAGTTGAGAAGAGAAATCAAAGGCACAAGGCAGTAATGAAAGTCATGTTTCCAATTGTGTTTCATACAAATCATCAGAAGCTAAATCAATCAGTCTATAAAAAAGGGATGAAACTTTGTTCTTTGTGTCTTGGATTGCCTTTTGTGTGATTTGCTAATTTAGCTTCTTTTGTTTTTCTTTGCCTTTTAAGTAGTTTTCTGTAAGCAGAAAGCAAAGGAAACATATTGATTTTGCAAGGTATTTTCATTTGAAGGCAAATGAACTAGTGGCATTTGCAGTACATTTTTAATTATCTTTAATTTTTAGGACTTTTCTCTTTAAATCAGCACTGATGCACTAATTTCTTTCGCAAAGGTTCTCTTTCTCTCTGTAGGTGGTTTTGAGATCACAGTGGCCTAAGAAACCCTTTCTTCAAGGAATCATTTGGCAAAAAACATGTAAGTATATTTTTCCATTATTATTGTCTCTTTTCATTAAGAAAACAAAGAAAATCTCAATTTCTCCTAAAGTGGATACAGCTTGTTTATCTGGACTTCTGGAAATATCAAGTCATTGCAAATCAACAGGTTAAAAAGCAAGCACAGCTTCCTCACATTCCTTCTTCCAACAGGTACACAGGGATTTTTACTCCAGTATCACTAGCAGGAATACAAAAACCAATCATGTACTACAGTTACTGACATATTTCACGTAGAAAAGTAGCCACATAATTAATATAGCAAATTAAATAAGAAGTTTTCATGCATAGCACTATAGAAATATAGCTTGAACTATTAGTTTGCAAATAACAACTTTTTAAAAAAACCTAAAAATATATGGGTTGCATTAGGGAATTTGGGTCTAATTATGCTCCATTAATCAATACAAACTACAGGATCTATGGATAAGGATTTTGGAATCACTTTGATGGACAGCTTTCAGTGAAAAGTGTTTTATTGTCAATATTTCTATTCATGGCTGGAACAACTTAAATAATGTTTTTTTTGACAGAACAAAAATGTCAAACATTTGGAAAACTGTGGTGCATCTCATTCAGGACAAAAACAAAAGTAATTTTATCTGCATTCTGGGAAAAAGCACACACAGAACCTACTAAAAACTTCTGACTCACCTCTAGTTAATAAAGAGTAGAATAAGTGTTGCAGCCATAGGTTCACAAGAAATACATTACAGTTCACAGTCCAGAAGTATATTGCCTGTTTTATGAAGGCCAGTTTATTGAGTATACTGTTGGAAACCTCATTAAAGCTCCAATTTCTGAATCAAATAGTTTTGCCTGGCAACAAGATCCTTAAAACATTTTTTATTGAATGTCTCCTTTAGATTCAGATCCCTGGTTTTTCCCTTAAGGCATCTGAAACCAGGCTGCAACTTGTCTTCCATACACCTAGCCCATAAATAAGAGGGATCATGCACAGGTTTCTGTGGCAGACATAAAGACCCAATTCTCCTTCTGCCATGTGAAGATAATATCCACACAGCACTCAGAGTGCAGTGGATGATAAACAGGAGGATAAACTAAGTGCTTAAGAACATGCAACTTCCAGCAGAGATGGAGATGAGAACTAATTACCTTGTTTAATTCCCAGGCATAATCCTAGGGATTAATTTATGGCTGTTTGAAGTAAGATATGCAGACAACTGTAACATTGTATCTATGATTTCTTCTCCAAGTTGCCCAGGAACAGGATGGAGTATTATATGAGGACTGCATTGCTGCTGAACCTCCAAGGACCACAACATAGAGAATTAAGTTTATTGAACTATTTTTGTTATAAACCTTTGCTTTCAGCTATACAGGGCATTCTACAGTTTTTACCTTTCAGTAAGAAATTTTCCAAGCTAGTCTTTTGGATTAGTACTACATACTTAGAAAGATTGTCAGAGCACATGAATACAAAAAATTCTCTTACATGCTTTAGAACAAGAAGGGAGTAAAAAACTATGCATTTTCCTCAATGCCATGCAGCAGTCATAGATTCATTTTACGCAACTTCTAACTGAGAAGTTAAAAAAACCAAAAAAACAAACAAACAAACAAAAAAACCCCCACCCAACAACCAAAATAGTTTAAAAGGGCAAAGTCAACATTTAGCAGGGAGGAAGTTAAATAAATTGCTCCATGTCTGGGTGAACATCAGTTTAGTTTTATGGAAAAAATAAACCCTCAAATTTCCCCTAGAGCCCCATATTTCAGGCATGGGATGTTTCTCTGCTTCTCTTATCAATTTTTGTGAGAGCAAGGCAGAGCAGCTCCCAAACCTTTCAGCTTTTCACACCATCCAAGATGACCCCAGAGGTACTTTACCTGGCTCTCCCTCAATCTCCTGGGGGACAGCTGCCACAGCACCTTCCTGGAGGACTCTTGGACTTTCCTTTCCTTTCCTTTCCTTTCCTACAGACAACCTTGTTATGGCAGTGCTGCCATGCAGCCAGTGCATCTCCCAAGACAGCCTCATTAGCAGCAGCTCACCAGGAAAGTGGGGCCCCCTCATTCAAGTGGTGGGTCCTCTGGCCTGCTTGCAACTCTTTTAGATGCAGGTGCCAGGATATTGCTGTTCGTCTGGGGAATTTCGTTACTGCAGCCCTTCAAACTGGCTTTTGACTTGAGACCACCAATTTGCTTCCCAGAAGGGAATTACAACCAAGCCAATGTGTCATATCAACTTGTATATAATTCCTGGAAAGAGCCAGCTGTCCAAACCAATGAAATGTATAAAAAGGGTTTTAGTCCATTAACAAATCCTTGAACTACACATACAGCTTCTTCTGGTTTGCTGGAGCTTGTGGAAAGGTGACCGCTCACACAACAACACAACATTATTGATTTGTAGTGAAGGATGTTGTACTGCTTCCCTCACAGATACAGCTTACTTGCATAGGAAAAACTGTAGCTGTTTTACAGCATTGACAAACAAACTTTCCTTGGCCTGAAAAGCTACTCAGTATTCCAATTGAGAAGACTCAGTAGAAAATCAACATGAATTAACTAGCAATTGAGTAAAATAATTAGTAAAATAAAGCTGGACCAAATATTCTCTTCAAACCACATCTGAATCAATATTCTTCTTTTAGCTGATATAGACTTATGTGGCATCCCACAAGCTGCTACTTCTCATGTGCAGATCCAGCTGTTCAGAGATGATCAGAAATTTACTGTGTTTCCCCACCCCAAAGTTATCAATTGTTAAATATTCAGTATTGACACCAGTTCTCATGAAAAAAGGGAAAAAATTTCCATTAACCTGTTGAACAAGTCAAGGATGGGTCATTTAGTTTCTGCCTTACTTTAAATTTTTTTTTTCCAGATTGTTGGCATCTCATTTTGATTACTACAAATTTTTATTTTCATGAGAGTTATTTTCAGCATTTGCTGTTAAATTTGTAGCATTTGCTGCCAATTAGAAAGTCTGTCGCCAAGTCCATTTTCTGCTGTTCAAGGTATCTTGAAGTGAAGGAGTGAAGTGGATTTCAATCCATGGCTGGAAACACACAGATAAGAGAACATAAATATCCTAGAAACACTGTGTTAATATGATAAGATGGTTATTTTTATGTTAGATGCAAATACCTGTGATTTTAAATTTTTCTGCTTTATTTATAAAGTTCTGCAAATATGTTATTTGTGATTCTATCTCATCAAATCAAATTTGTGTTAGTCTAGGCCTGTGAGCCATCCCAGTGACTTAAAATGCTGCTTCTGTGAATATGCTTGAAGCACAGAGTAATAGGAGCCTGCAGTGAAACTTGATACCTATAAAAATTGTGGAGTCAAAAAAAAAAATGTACTCCTTGGCATATCTTAAGATACTTCTCAGCAACATTTTAAAACAGAGTATTTGCACAGAAGGTTATTTTTTTGTCCATTGATTTGGTAAAACAGACTAAATAATCTCTGAAGAATATGGTGAAGAAGGTCACACAGCTGGGGTTAAAGGGATGTCAGCTTCTCTTTGCAGTTATGACTTAACTTTCTTTCTGCTTTCTCTTGTATATACAGTTGTAAGTCTTAAAACTATTTGTATTTGCTTTCCTAAGTAAATGCTCCACTACTTGCTTCTATTTATTTAAAATAGGCAGTGATGAATGCATTATATTAACTAAAAAGAGAGAAAAATGAAGGGACATCTGACAGAAAAGGTTGTATGACAAGAGCTCGTGGTTTTTTGCTGGTGAATGTGTCAGGTAGATTGATAGCCAGCTGCACCTGGGATCTCAAACTTCCAAATTTGTTTTATTGGCCAGATGCTCTTTTTATTGTCTCTCCTCACCTCTGTGCATGTCCAAACTCACCTGCACAAAAATAGAGGCTGCACACATTTTCCAAGTTTTCTTGGTTGCCAAGATCAACAGTCCTGAGTCAGAGCAAGGTTAATACTGGCATTTTAACACAACAATAACCAACACTAATGATTCTTTGGTTTGGGGAACAGTGTCAGAATCATATCCATAGCAAAAGATCAATGAGCATTTGACTACTGCTCTTCATTCTATAGTTTTCATAAAAGCCCAACCAAAAGACAGGAACTCATAATGGACATTGTCTGACCTCAGGTGGACAAGCATATGCCATAGACAGTTCAAGAAACTGCTTTTAGGAAAATTTAAAGGCTGCAGACTCTTGACTTGCCTTTGTAAACATGGGGAGAGAAACAGCTTCTGTTGGTCTCTGCAGAGGTAGTTAATCATTGCACGTATGCAAGCCATAGGCACTTTTTCCCCAAGGATTTGAGAGAATGTTTGCCTTTCATTTGCTGTAAAATAAACAAAATAGTTCAAGGGATAAATTTTGTCTATAGTTATCATCACACAAATTTTAACCTGTCCCTCAGTCTTGCAGTTGTTCCAGCTGGATTTGCATAGCTAAGAGAATGAATCATTGGGTTCAGTTAATGAGCTGATAGAGAAACATCAAAAGGGGTAGTGATTTGCCTAAATGTCAGATGGTAATCAACACTGTAATTGCACAGCCAGTCGTGCAATCCGTTAGTTCAGCTCATGGTTTTGAAACATAAGCACAAAACTGAAACACAACATTGTTCTTTTTTGAGAACAGCAATGTCTGCTAGACTACTACAGGAAAAAATTTAAAAGTTCAGACCTTGCCCCTTTGAGGGAAAGTGTCTTGTGGCAAATCAGAATCATCAGTGGGGTTATGCTCCCAAACCACAGCATCATTCTTGACTTCTCTCAGATAAAAATAAGTTAATTTGTTTAATGAGAATCCTCCAATCTAGAGGAAACAAAAAAAGAAACAGAGTCAAACATCATGTGAACTTTAAATCTTACCCCTCTTCCCCCATGGTAGTAAACCAAATGAGAACAGAGCAAACAAAGTGAGAACAAAGTTTTAAAACAGTTGTTTCAGGCCTAGAATATGCCTCAGTCTGCTTCTCTCTTCTCCCCATTCTTCTCTACAATAAGGTCTCAAGAGCTCAGTACTTTTTTAAAGGTGTGCATGTGTCAGGGAATATTGTCTTCTCACATTACACAAGCATAAAGGAAAGAGAAGACACACCAATCCACCCAGACAGGTAGTTTTTGTGTCAGAATGCTGAAGCAGATTGCATGAGACTGAATATGAATTCTTCCTTAGCCTGAGGAGTGTGGTATGAACTTATGAGATTCCCCAGGGTGAGGCTGTTGTCATACATTGTGGGGTCTCCAGAAAGATCCTGTGCCTTGTGAACTCTTCTCCAGTTCCTCTGTGCAGCCCCCGAGTGGTGGTGCCTGGCCTGCCCTTGCAGCTTTTGCCTGTCCACAGAGACTCATCCCATTTCAGTCTCCCACCCATTCTAGCTGCACGCTTGGGGCCACCTGTGACCACCTCTGGCCTTGGCATGGGAACCTTGCCATCTCCAAGGTTCCTATCCTGTCCCAGCCCCGCAATATTATGCTTTCCCAATACTTCTCTCTCTCCACACATCTGGACTACTGTGCATTGGACCTGTCTGTGGGCAGACAGCACTTGCCTGTTGTGCTGTGCCCCTGCACAGCTGCTGTGTCCTCTCCCAGGAGGGATGGCATGGTACAGAGTGTGTGTTCAAGGTCTGCAGAGGAGAGCAAGGCTGTGAAAACAAGCTCATAGCGTGACTGCCATCTTTCAAACAAGACAATCTCCTTTCTTTTTTTCTATTCTTTTCTTTTATTTTTTCAATATAAGAACTAAATGAAGTATCTTAAAGGAGGAAACTTGATCAAGTGAACATCTACCCTCTGAAACACAGGCTGATAATTTCAGAAATTCCATTATTTCAATTCCCACCTTTTATATTAGGTTGTTGGTATTATCATTCCATGGTTTGGGTTGGAAAAGGCCTTAATGATGATGAAGGTCCAAACCCCCTGCCACGGGGAGATCAGGTTGCTCAAAGCTTCATCCAGCCTAGCCTCAAAGAATTCAAAGGATGGGGAGTCCACAACCTCTCTCAGCATCCTGTTCCAGTGCCTCACCATCCTCACAATAAAGATTTTCTTTTTATCATCTATTCTAAATATTCCTCTCTTTTAGTTTAATCCCCATATTAAAATCCATTAGGTCTTGGAAGACAGTATAAGTAAAGCAAGAGTAGTTTTTTAAAACAGAATTTTTAATGTTCTGTCCAGGACTTAAACTTAGGGCAAATGGTTTATTCTGTTTCCACTCAGAACACATTTAACAGGATGTTGTACCCCCTGCAAAATTGAGGAAAGTTGAGGACAGCAATTATTGTAGATTTTTCTTATAAAGCTACTAATTATTCCAATTTTTTTTTTTTTCTGAATCACCAAAATGCTGTATTTCATATTCATATATCTTCTGAATTTCTCTGGCAATTTTTAGCAATTGCTATAGGGAAAAAATAAATGGCAGACAGGAATTTTATTTTGCATGTTCATATTACAAACATCCCAAAATTATTTCTTTCTTTGGTCCATTTCTAGGCTAATGAGGATGTGAATAATATCTTTTTTCAATCTCTTTGTGACACTAAAGAGAGTTGCTTTCATAATTTCAGTTATGGTCCCAAACATCACAGACTTCAAATTTGCAATCCTCTTTCTTCTTTTTGGAACTTTGTGTCTCCCAAGGTCTGTAGAACAGAAGAGCAATTATCCCTTTTTGCCTTGACATAAAGAGCAAACAAAAGCATGAATATCAGCCATTAAAAAAAACTTAAAATAAGAGCAATTTATATTCTGAAGAAGTGGAGGATCTAACACCCGAGGTAAGTTTGGTTTTTTGTGTTACTATTTCTCATTCTGCTATAAACATGATTATTTTGCATTCATTTCAAAATAAGCACAAGATAAAAAAAAAGGAGTTTGAATTCTTGTATGAGGAAATCTTAGGGAATGTTGAGGTTTCTTATTATGTAAATAAATTAATAGATTTTTACAGTTATCCTGTCAAAATATCAATGTGCTCTACATATATTAGTACAGAGATGAAAAAGCTCTTCTCAGATTTTCTTCTTTTTTCAACACACATAACTTGATGAAATCATTTGAAGATAGTGAGACTGAAACAGCATTTACTTGTTCTTAGAGTGCAGTGAAAGACCGAACTGTGTGCTCCATAAAAAAATTGCATTAGTGTAAAGCTGCATTTAGCAACTTGAAAATTGTAGACTTCCTTCAGGCCTCATATTCTTATAAAGGATGATGCAATCTTTAGGTATAAACTTTTTCCCCTTACATCTGTACCTTGTTCACTGCATGAAAGAGACTCTCTATACTTAATGAGTGTATTAGGTATGCTGTTTTGTACCTATTGTTCAGTGCAGGATCTCCTGACTTCTTAACTTCACACTATTCAAGTTATTCTGAAACCAAAATCCTCCAATTCCTTGCAGGACTCTTGGAAATTTTTTTTAATACAGTGACATTCACCACTGTATTTTTATTTAACAAGGTCAAAGTAATGGAGGGCATCTGTCCTGCCTTTCCTTTGTTTAGATTGAGACTTGTTAATGTTGACCTCACAATAATACTGTAATGCATCACTAGCACACTGATTAAGTCTTAACAGGCACCATGGGTTTTCACTGGCTTGTGTCTGTACCCTTTCCACCTAAATATACAAGAAGATTGTGGCCACCTATAATCTCAGACACAGCAAACAGAATATTTAATAGGACAGAAAAACTGTAGCACAGGACTTTCACTGGGATAAAACTGCCACAACACTTAAGTGAAGATATTAAACAATACTGAAAACAGCAGCATCTGCATACACTTAGTAAATATGGTCAATTAATGAAGGGAAACAAAACAAGCTTCCTTTGCTGCAGGTTTTTAAACCATCTGTTTCTACTAGGGGTATTTATATTGTGGCTAAGTTAAATGGCTCCTCATATCTTTCCTAGATCTGTCAACACTTGCTAATGATAGAGTGAGGTTACAAACTCTTTCCCTGGTTCAGTAGCACAGGTCCTATACCTTTTCCAGGTGTGACCAAAGAAATATATTAACATGGAAATTGTGTCAGTATAAAGAAACACACTGGATATTTTTGCTATCATATAGATACCTCTGGTATCACCTGATTTATGGGTCAATTGCTAGCTATTCAATACAACAAAGTAAATTAAAACCAGAGAGAAAGAAGGTTAAGTATTAATGATTCCTGCTGGCATTTCATTGTCAATACTTGTTGAAAGACACCTCCTTCACCACTCCATTAGACCAAGGTTTGCCTCATCATTAAACCACCCTTTCAAAAGGAGAGTGGCCAGGGAAACACAATATAAATATGACCTTTAGTTGCCACTCAGTGCTACTTGGAAAGTCTCTTGTCCACAAAAATGGCTTTCTCCTCCAGTACTTCCGTGGAACTGCTGTGCAACCTTCTGCTGTTTATTTTGTTATAACATATTTACTGGCAGCCAGGTATATGGTAAAAATAATGAAATATCAGATGCGTAAAAAGGAACACCGTATAAAAATGAGACACAGATTCTCCTCAGAACAGTCCTGCAGCTTTGAAACATGCTACACTCCACAGAATGCCATGTGGGCTGATTTGTCATGGTTTTATAATTCCTAAGGGGATTATTTTAATAACTGGCATCATGTGGACATGTGAATATTTTATATATATAATACTACAGTCAATGCATTCTAACTGTACTACCAGTCATCATAGCTTTTATTATAGCAATCAATATTTTGTATCCTTAAATTATGTAATATAAATGCCCATCCCATCTTACAAACCTCAATCTGGAAAGCGCATTTACCTACATTATGAAAGAATCTTTCAAGGATGTCACTAAAAAGAAAAGAGAACAAGCCAGGGTTCATGCTGTACTTGAAGTGGTAAGTGGTCTTTTGCAGGAAACAGTATTGTACTCTTCTTCTCCCTGCATACCAGGAAATTTCTTTATTCCAATCAAGACAATACCAAAATTTAATTGCTTAAAATTCTCCGAGTAAATGAATTTTAGAAACAGAGTTTTAGTGATCGCAGAAATCTTACTGAATTTGTTTTACCTGAACTGTGTCATGTCCCCACCTCCCTCTTGTTTTTATGCATTAAAAATAACTACATATAAGCTTCTGAAATCCCTTTTCCATACCCTTACTTTGCCATATCATAACCTCTTCTCTTCCTCCTTTGGAATAATTTAAATCCTTAGCACTTAGAAACATATCAAACCTTTCTGTTGGGAATGCAAAAATGTATTTTCAAATTTCTTGAGACTTAATCAGTCTCCAGCAGACACATTTGGCTTAAATGTCTCTTCCTGCAAGCCCGAGCTCCATCAACACATAAGTCTTCCCACACATAAAGCTGGGATCTCAAACACATTCTTTCCACCCTCAAATTGGAAAAAAATTCTAAAATTTTGTTGTTGGACTCCAATTATGTTATTCCATTTGTATGAGCACCTACTGAGGGTGAACATAAATGTTTAGGATGTGAATCACTAAATTTAACAGGGATGATGTTGTAGTAAGATCCTGGTTTCAAACACCTGAAAGGAGGTTGTAGCCAGGTGGGGGGGATCAATGTATTTTCATAAGTAACAAGTGACAGGACAAGAGGAAATTACCTCAAGTTCCACCAGGGGAGTTTTTAGATAGGATACTAGGAAAGATTTTTTTTTCACCAAGAGGATTATCAGAACTATCTGCCCAGGAAGGTGCTTGAGTCACTGTCCTTGGAGCAATTTTAAAAGTATTCAGAAGCTTAGGGACATGGTGGACGTGGTCTAGTGGTGGACTTGGCACGGTTAGGTTAATGGCTGGACTCAAACATCTTAGATGTCTTTTACCAGTGAAACAATTCTATGACTCTGTTTTTACTCACTAGTTATCATGGACAAAAGGCAGCTGTGATCTGCTATTCAAAGTCCAAGTCTGCTGATCACTCCAAGAAGGCTCCAGTGGGCACTGGTTGCCATGCAATGTTCAGCCTGACAGAGAGACACCTCCCACCCGCTGGGCACCAATGGCTAAGCCAGTGACTCCTATCCAGCTGCTCCCTGGTCTTCCCTCAGATTTCTATGCTGGTGTTTTCTTTCTTGAATCCTTGTTTGGTGAATGATCCCATCTTGACACCCCTGCTCACACCTCCAGCATTACCTTTCATACCACTGTGGGGATGTTCCCACAGCTGTGCCCAGCAGCCAGGCCCCAGGTCAGCAAGCAGGGTCCCATCAGGGCCTCTTGCTACAGCGTGATGGGAGCTTATCCAAAGATTGTGGGAAGGGAGTTTCACAGGTGGCCAAGTTGTTACTGAGGACCCATTTGCCTTCACATCCACAAACCAAAAGGTTCTGTGTTTATCTTACTACATTTTCTTTCACTGACAGGGGACTTCACTCCATAGCCACCTTGCCCTGCTGGACAAGTCATGGAGGAGCATGGATCTTCTTAAGCACTAGTCGATGTGACCCTTAACAATCAGTAGTTGTAATTTATCTTTCTGTCCCTCTCACGCTACCATAGAGCACAGCTGAAAGGCAAAAGAGAATGTGTCCACCAACCTCTGTGAGGCAGACAGAGTGAGGTGAACGCTGTCAAGATGAAGACCTCTTCCTCTGCTGTGACTGACAGCGTTTTCTCCTCAACACAGGAAGCTGCGTGAGAAGGAATGACTTGGCTTCCTTATAGAATTAGCTGACCAGGAGGTCCCCTGCATGAGTACATCAGATTTGATCCATCTCCCTATTAGATTTTGGGGTCAGGTGCTTAGCATGAAGAAACTTTTAGAGTTAATATGTCTCTGAATTCATAGATCTGAAAAATTATTCTTCCAAAATACTGTCTTATGTGCTAACCATTTCGTCTTTGGACAAAAGAAACAAGTACCTCACATAATGACAAATGAGCTACTGTACTTAAAACAGATGATCTGGGGGGGCTCCTTTCATTCAGTCAGGTGTACATGTGATAATAGCAGCATTTTCAAGCAATACTGACTTTCATAAGAGAAAGCTTTTGTCAACAGTGAGGTCAGACTCTAAAGAAGAGGATGACATCACTGGCTCATCATTTAAGCTAAAGGACTAACTTGACTATACTGGATGCTTCAGAAGAGGAAAGTAACCTAGAGAAGACATAGATTAAACTGAACAGGTGTAGAAGTGTAACAAAGCACAATGTACTTTTAAATTGGACTTATGTCTTTTGTGATTACACAAAAGCCAGAAGAGGAGGATGATTGTCAGAGAGAATCTGAAAATTTTGCAACAGTCTTCACAAGACAAAAACCCAAAGCATTTATTATTTTGGAATACTGTCTGACCCAGTTGAGGACTTTTCATTTGGCAGTATAAAGCACTAAACTGTGTGAGATGATGATCAAGGCTAAGTATTAAGGCAGCCTGTTGGCTGAATGTTTGTGCAGCACATCTCAGTTTGTCTTCATAAAATATACAGCCAACCCATTTTAATCTGAGGGGTCAGCTGGACTATTGTTAAGGTTTATGTAAATACCATGTAAGTACCATTAAGCAAATACTATACAAAGCGTTAAAGATAATTTTTCTTCCTTACACTGTGCTTCATGCCTTGTTTGTAATGAAATCTTTCCATGTCCATTTTCTTTTGGGAACAAAATAAGCATGAATGCAATGCTCTCAGCTAAAAGCATTTTATGCTATCACAGTAATTTATTATGTGTCTGAAGGGACAGTGTAAAGTCCTATTTCAGGTCATTTAAAGTGAATATTCCCTCTCTATGTTAACAGCAGCATTTCATGTATGGAAGTACTGTTGTGGAGTTTTGTTAGAATCTTTTATTATTTAGCATTCACCCAGTGAAAACTGATAGTAGTGATGCAATAATGAGGTGCTGCTAGTATATATTCTTCCAATCTACCATGAAAAAATCTGCATGAGAAATAACCCCATGCCAGTAAGAAGGGCACACTCTAAGCACAAACATCTTGCAGTAAGAATGTTACAAAGACAAGAGGCGGAATCTGGTTGACATTTCATAACCATATAATTTGGATCAGCAAATCCTACAGTGCATCATTTCATTTGATGATAAAACCATATTTTGTGCCAATGACTCTTTGCTTCAAAAGCTGTACAAGAGCTCTAATAAGAGCTGTACTGAGTGTACTAACACTACTGTATTTTGGTGTGGGTATTTTGTTTCTTTGTTTTTTGTTTGTTTGCTTGTTTGATTTTAAAAAGGCAAAAAGAAATACAGCACCTAACATTTTCTAATAACAAGGAATAAGTGAGTGTCTTTCATAGTTATGAAGTATAATTTAGGGACTAGACGAGTTTTTTATATGATACTGTTAAAAACAGCCAAGACAATGTATTTTGTTCTGAGTGTCACAGCTCTTTGGCATTTTCTACTTAAAGCATTTTGTACTTTAAAAGCAGCCTAGTTAGATTACTTAAGCAAACTTATGTGAGCTCACATCTTAAACGACTGGCATCCTGATGACCCTAGAAACACTGATAAAAGAAAAATATCCTATGACTAATTTGACACTGTGAGTATTGTAGATCCTTAAAATCATTCGGACAACAAAGCTTGTGAAGCTGTTCAACTTAAAGAAACATGACAGGTATAGTTAAATAAACTGCAAATGTGTTTACAAAAGTTACATTGATGATTTCTAGTAGTCACTTCTCTTTTCAGACAGCTGCATAAAACTAGGTTATCTCATTTTTTTGAGCTTTCCCTCAAAAAATTGCTGAAATCGTAAAAGTGCTGCTACAAAAATATATATAGTAAAAATAACTCAACTGTAGTCTGAGTTGAATTCTAAAGGGATGACTTATTGACAAATAATCTTGTGCCTTTCCTAGATCAGATTAATATCCTATTAATCTGGTGTGGGAGGGAAAGTCTCACCAGAAGGCTCTTCTGTGAGCTCTGCAAAAATCTTCACTGTGGTTCATTCAGTCTTCTTAACTTTTACAAATACTGCTGAATCTCAAAAATTTTCGGATAGTTATAATTCAGTCAATCAATATGCAAATGCTACTCTAAGCCTGTAGGACATTGAGTTTAATTTCACGGAAAAGAAAATATGATTTTTAAAATGCTATGCACACTGCTGTCCTTACAGGTAAGAACATTGGTGCAAATGCTAGGATGGGGAATCCTTAATTATCACTAACGAATAATAGGGAAGAAAAAGCTTGTAATTAATCCTTTATTATGCATTTTTATTAGTAAGTATTGGTATTTGGGGCATGCACACTAACACTGCAACAATTATATCTATCACAGCATTACAACAGAAATTATCGGAAACCTTGTATTTTTGCATTTTGTGAACAGTGTTTACTACTTCTGTGGTCTTATTTGAGATTCAAATCAAACTCCCTGGTAAGTCAGGCTGATAAAGATATCCACCTTGCAAAATGGCCAGGCAAGACTTTGGCACAAATTGCTTTAAGTTACATTACCCAAGGGGATGTCACCAGTGAAGACACAGTACCAAAATTTGTGATGTAACTTGAATTATTTCTGGAAAGGGAATAGAGTAATTCATTGTCCAGCAATTACTTAGAAGCAAGACAGTAAATAATACAGATGTAATTATTTTTTATAATCTTATTTTTTGTTATTACTGGAGGACGATCTAGGGATCTTCTTTGCCTATACAGAACCAGTCATGCTTATAGCAAACACCATCATTTAAAACCAAAGCCACATTGGAATGCCAATGCATAGAATAAAGACAGTCAATTGTCTGGGACAGACCATGATCTGTGACTGATATGTGACAGTCCAAGATGCTGCCATTCTTTGCTATCATTCTGCCCATTTCTTCAGGGCAAATGCCATAGTGACAGAATGGAATGTGTGCTCAAGTGTTAGCTGTTTTTTGGCTAAACACCAGACTTCTCAGCAAAACACATAAATGGGGGTACCAGCATCTGTCTGTCAACACCACTGCAACAATGGCAACAGGTACTGGAGAGAGATAAACAGTATGGAGCAGTTCTCACTGCAGCAGTTCTTCCCATGAACTGGAATCCCAGTGAGCACAAATGGAGACTTTACATTTTAAAGGGCAAGTACTGGAAAATGTTTGAGGTAACAACCTTTGCATTTTCAACATGTAAGATAGGGACAAAGTTTCATCTCTTGCATTAGAATTCCACTGGCAGAAGCTCGGACCAACAGCTGCATGACATGTGCATGACATCTAACACCTAAGTGACATCTAATGCATAACTGCATTACAATCTAATGTATAAACATATTATTCTGAGACATTATATAGCTGATAACTCTATTTTTGCACAGATTAAAAACTGTAGGAGTCATGAGAAGAACAAATATACATATGTACTCAGGAGAAAAAGACAATTTTGTACTATTAAGCCACAATTCTTTCTAAATGGATGAAGTAAATTTCTAGTCTTGCCAGTAGTATAAAAATAGTGTTCCAAGATTAATACAAATTCAAATGAAACCTAAGACATGCACAATATACTTAACAAACATGTGGCATCCTGCATTTTCTGAAATTTAAATGAAATTGTTTATGAATAATTTTATTTATGAAAACTACTCCCACTGAAGTAGGAGCCCTTAAGGATGAACATCTATTTATGCAGATAACTAGTAAGACTGACAGGGCAATATGGGCATTCTGAACTGCTGTCATTGGACAGAAAAATAATTCAAATTCTGTCGTAAGATTAATTCTTCCATTTGACAGGTTCCCAAATTCCTCTACTTTCAATGCAGAGGGCTCCTCTTCAACAGAGCAATAAATCAGTTTTCTTATTTACAGTATGTAGCTCACAGAACACAAGGAAAGATAACTTTCACTATAGAGAAAAACTTATAAAGCAACAAGACTCTAAATGTTTCCAACTTTTCCATGTTTTCCATCTCTACCTCTGTCCGCATGTTTATTAATATAAATTTAAGCCTTTAAATAAATACAGTTGCATATAACATGGGATCAAAACCCCTTTCCCAGTTTCAGAATCAGGATAGTATGGACAAGCATTACCAAACAATGCTGAATTTAAATGTACTGAATTTAAAATACTGAATTTGAAAGATCCTGGTGCAAATCGAACTTCTGGCTGAAAAGCACTGATACAGTTAATTCTCATAAATTTTATTCATTTTTAATCCTGCTAATGAAGCTACCCTTCCCCTCTGAAATACAGTTTTATTTGGAACAACAAACATACAGAAAATCCTCGTAAGTTCAAAATCTGGTATAACTTAGAAATGTTATTCTTCATGTTCTTAAAGTCCCTGCACATGCAGAAAAAAATGAATGCCACAACTGAGTCACATCAAATAAAACTAATTTTTGAAAAGTATTTTTCATTGCAAAACATGTAAACTTTGCAAACCACGGACTACAATTCTCTTAATTTCTCTATTAGATCTTAAGCAGAGGCAAGAGGCAATAAGAATTAGAAGATGGTAGGAGAAGATGAAGTATAAATCCCATACCTGAGATTTTGACTTTAAACATGAAGAATTCAGAACCACAGAATAATTATTCAGCCTGGAAGAGACCTCAGGAAGTTACAATTCAATCTCCTTATCAGAGCAGAGTTAGCACTAAGTTTCAATCAGGCAAAAAAGGTTTAAACTGAAATACATTATCCCCTTTAAAGCAGTTGAATTTGGTATATAGTTAATGTGCCTCTGGTAAAGTGAACATTTTTAAACTATGGGCATATTCAAGAAGAAAAATGGAGCAGCTGTGTACCTGAATATACATAGAGTGTACATACCTGACCTCTTCCTGTAGACAAGTACATCTAACAAAGAAACTTCTTCAAATAAAATCATGTCTATCTTATGGGCGAGTTTTATATTTATACAAGAGTCTACTTCTTTTAAACACAGGCCGCATTGGTCACTGTGCAAAATTCCTGAACTCTGAACAGACACTAGTAAGAATTTTCACTTAATACTGTGGCAAAACCACATAATCATAAGAAGCAAGAAACAAGTGCAAAAATTCATACATCATGTTCTCATTTTTAATTTAGTAATTATTGAATTGTTTCAGAGCAGGCACTACATTGCTTTAAACACAATCAAGTATCATTGAAATAATGTCAAAAAATAACCTCTTCACCTCAGTATACACATGCGCATATACACAGACATACACAAATTAATTTAGAAAATCTGTACATATGTATTTTTCAGGATGCAACTCAAAGAACTGTACCACAAAAAATTATTTTCTCTACTCGGACACACTAAAAATTATAATCCATTTTTCTGAAGTTAGGGTTTAAGGACACAAAATGCCATGCAGTATTATTTAGAAGAAAATGAACTGGCCAATAAATTTATCTATTTAGGGCTTAAAGAATACACAGAACTCTTTAAATAAAACAAATGCAAATTTATCAGAAATATTTACTGCCCTTGAGCTGTGCAGGCCCCAGTTATTTGTGTTAACTGAAGCTTATCCCCTTTGTAGAAAACAGCAAGTATGTGATTGGAAATCCAGGATATTTTATTATCTGTTACTGGCAGCAAAGCTGGTTCAAGAAAGGAGTACCCTTGTTGAATCTGGGTCTGAAAGTCCATCATCTTGATTAGCTGCCTCATAATCACCTGCATTATCAGCTAATTCAACATCTTCATCATTACTCTCTGCGCTGTAATCAACTTCTTCAAGGAAGCGAGGCTCATCTTCATCCAAAACATATGTAGTGGGGCTAAACAAACAAGAAGCTCCATGAATTATATTAAAAGTATTATTTGGATTAACATATTCACACCATGTGCCCTGTCCTTTTCCTGACATACAGTAATGCAAAAATTACCTCAGGAAAGGGGAAGATTACCTGAAATGGGACTGCGTGTAAAACAACTGAGAGACAAACCCATGCTTGTAATGCTTTTAACTAATTAGTTAGTCATATACAACTCATTATCCAAATGTGCCATGACAAATCCGCTACACTAATGGCCCATAAGAACTTAATGTAAATACAGCAGTATCACAAATGGCTGAAGAAGATTCCAACTAACTCAGGACACAGCCATTGCTTTAGTGTATAAACAAACCACTGTATTTTATTGAAACACACACTTTACTGAAAAGCACTGTAACCAATTAATTTATACATATCAGAGATGACAGAGCAAGGAGTCATGGTTACACCTACAATTAAGTTCCCACACTAATCACTTAACTCCCATCAGATTCTCACACATTTGTATCCTTAAAATTTGTCAAGCACTGCAACTCTGAGGCAATGCACTTAATGAACTGATGCTCTGCCCACAAAATGGTCTATGCCCTTATCTAATAGCACTGAAGAATAAGAGGATTAACACCTCTAGTGTTAACTGGAAAAAGGTTAAAATACAACTTTCTGATCCTCTCATCTCCCTAGAATAGAGGAAGGGATGATGGAGGAGGCAGAAAAGTGTTTTCCAGACCCAGTTTTACTCGCGACATAAAAAAGCTATCTGCTTAAAAGCACTAAGTACTCCCAAATATTTAGTAACTATTATTACATTTATTTTAAGCCTGAAAAAGGTTTTGTAATGCATTTTACCTAATAATCAAATAATACGGAATTCATACAAAACAGTGAGAATGTCCTTATTGAGAAACATCATAAAGAATTTATAGAAATACTTGCATATTAATTTTAATTTATTTTCTCTGAAGATACATGAAACTTAGCTTGGCTGTGGCTTTATAATTAAAAGGACTAATCACTGCTTCTTTCTAAAGACCTTTTAGGAGCTCAGCTGCACTACTTGAAATCTGAAATGCTATCTCTATTCAATATAAATAAATGTCACAGTATTCTTCCTCTACCTGTAACCTCAATGACATGCCATACTGTAACATTTTGTACTGCTGACAGTTAATTCAAATACTGGGAGAAAAACTATTCTCTAGCTTAGGGGGAAAAAAAATATTTGCATTCAAAACTATCTCTATCATGGTTCACTAAACAAGCTTGTACTCTATTAGCTATGTGAAACAGAAAGCTCCACAAAACAAAATACTTTTTAAATTATTTAAGCTGTAATTAGGGCAATAACCCACTGCTGGTTAATGAACTGGGTGTTAAAAACAAAACTGTTTCCATTTAGGAGAGACAAAGAATGAAGAAAATATCCGCGATCTTTGCTAAGAAGTCTCTCATTTCGCATGTGGGAAATACAACATACAATAAGGATACATGTTTTGCATGAAGCACCTGTGGGAGAACCATCAAAGGAATACAAATTTTTTGTTCCTTCATCTTGTGATGCTTTCTGCCCTAGGAAGTCACCACCTACTAACAATTGCTTTAAGAAAAGAAGTCGGGAAAATAAAAAGTTTAAATGTTTCATTTATTTAGAGAAACAAATGAAAGGGACTTCACCAGATGTATTATGTTCTGAGAAGTCTACAGATTTTTTTCAATTTGTGCTTCTAATCACTTAACACAGGTACTGATTAATTAATTTTTGTATGGAAGGAATACATACTTCCACACAAGTTGAATCCACATAGAATAGACTGTGTAATTCACAGAAAATGGAGCCATTAAATCGGAATGTTGACCCAATATTATGTAATATTTCTGTACACTGACAGAAAACTATGATGAGGTATGTCAAGGAGAAATATTCAACCAGTGACAATTGGATGTTTAAGTCATTAGAGTAATCACTTACAAAAATTCATCTTACTTATAGTAAAGCTCTGAAAAATTCTATCCACTTTTTTTTACTTAATGTCATTTGGATACTAAACTAACATAGTCGATCCTGTTAAGAGAAAGCAACCAACAAAGCCTACCTTATGGAAAAAATCACAGAATTGGACACACAAGGAAACCACACAGTTCAGCTCTTCAAAGTGTCTTGTCATTACATATAATACGTCCTGTGTTATATCGTCTTGAAAAACACATAAGTATACTTATTCAATATATTTCTTTATAGTTGTATACATTTATTTTACCTACTCATGTATGTGTAAACATGTAGGTATGCCCCTAACTTCTGAAAATTCAGGCACTGTGAACAGTCATAAAAAGTCAACCTGTTTGCTCTAACACATTTTAGACATTTGCTCTGGCACATGTACATCCAGAACAGAGGGATGTATTTCACATTTAATGAAGCAAAAATCAACAGTATATGTTATTTTCTCTACTCAAGAAATATCATTAGAATAGATCAAAGATCTTACAGAACAGATCTTACTTAAAAAGCTACATAAACCTTTAAAATTAAAACTGTCTCTGAAATCTGCTGCCTGGTTGTCTTTGCTTTCTACTACAATCCAGAGCAACATACCACAACTTCTCAATTATGTATTACTCAAATAATACTATAATATTTACTAAGGTTATTGTTTCCACTTTCCCTTTCCTAAGTTTTCATTCCTCATAAAACTATTCAAACCATGTCACATATTACTCATATATTAGCTTTCCCATGAGATGTTGTCTTTTGATGTAGCAAACGTTAGCCTTGAAAATTTAACTTTTCAGTAATCTCTGTTCCAAAGGTTAGCATGAATCTGAGAAGTGTAATTATTATTCCACTGTTTTACTGAGGCTGGGTCACAAGAAATATAGAAATCAAATACCTGAAAAAATGTCTTACTGTTTAATCAAATTCTTTATTTGCCTCCCTGCTGCTCCCCACCCTCAGTGGATCTTGTAGCGATATATTTTTAGCTGCTGTCATGCTGATTCTATGGGTTTTAATTTCCTAACTTTTCCCTTGGGCTTTTTCTAATTAACTTGCTCAATAATCCTTCTTCCTCTACTCCTACACCTCCTGCTTTTTCTTTTAAAAGGAAACTATTATTTTTCTCAGGTTAGCAGAGGTTGTTTATCCCACACCTACAGTATTGTAATGTAAAGGATGGCATGATCTGTGTATTTTCTTTGAAGCTATGGCTGTTGAAAGAGAATATTATATGAAATTATGAAGTTCTACATACCTTACCTAACATTTTATGGGTAAAATGCTGCTACCAAATTCCTAAATGTCTGATTAATATACTTGATATAATATTCTGGTCTTTAAGTTTATTAAGAGCTTTAAGAATATCTCTTTCATTTAAAAGAGTATTTTCTTCATTACCTGCCATTGAACACACTGAATTTAGGAATTAATACAATAGTTTTCTAAAATGTATTTTACTTACTAATTAAAATATACTTTAATTATTAAGGTCAGCCAAGCACACACAGCAGCAATAGCAGTGGCAGCCACAGCAGGTTCTGGGGGCTGAGCACTAGAACAAGCTGGGCAGGGCCTCCACAGTCAGAGAAACATGAGTAAGAGCTGAGAGACCCACCAGGAACCATCACCTCTCATGACTGAGGCTGACATGGTGTGATTGTTGCCAGCAGATTTAAACGGCCCCGGAGAGTGCAAGTGACCAGCGTGTGGTGCCATGGTCAAGACATGGTTCTCCAGAAAGGGCACACAGAAAAGGCCACTTAATTCTACTTGGGAGGAAGAGGCAGCAGTCCTCTTCTGTAACAAAAATGCATCTACACATCACAGCTATCAGACTAAAACCAAGAGAGACCACAGCCACCTTGGGTATTTGTCTGGACCCAAACAGAGCTGCTGAAGACTAAATGAAGCAGCTGGACTCTCAGCTGCAGGAAACTCCATAATCTCAAAGTCCCCCCAGGCCCTGAAGGCAGAGGTAGGTGTGGTGGGTGCAAGTGTGCCCAGATAGATAACCTGCCTTTTGTGTAGGTTGCTGTATTGCATGAGAAGCTCATCAGGCAGCATACGATCTGGGAATCCAAGCAGGAGACTGACGTATGGGATTATGCACTGACACAGGCAAAGAGACAGTTGCTGCTTTAAGACCTTGGAAACAGAAGGCACATTGGCATCCAACCCTGAGATCGGCCTGATTGATTTGTAAGGCAAGGGAGACTGGACTCTCATCTCTGCTTGGAGCAAAAGAAAGAGTCTATCCCTGCTACCAAACTGCCCCTACATAACAAATATGACACTGTGAGACTCGGGGGAGGAAACTCCATAATAAGTAGTCAAGAACAAGAAAATGAGAATGCTACAAAACTGGTACAATCAACCATTCATATGAGAATGAGTGCCAGCAAAAGTGCACGAAGCATGGAAATTACTGAAGAATCTTCACTGAGACACATGGAAGCAGCTATTTACCCTCCAGCCCCTCTAGCAAGATTTGCTGCATATGAGGACCACATTTGTCATGTCACAAAGAGGTTACTAAGACTGGTAAAACCACAGGATTATCAACAACTCCTACTCTTTCATGTAGGGTTGAATGAGGCTGCAACTATGAGACTGTGAAATACCAAAAGGGATTTCATGTCCCTTGGAAAGATGTTGAAGGGAACAGGAACACAGTGTTCTCTCCATACCTGGAGACTGAGAAAATCATGCTTTACCCATCTGATGGCCTTCTATGATGGGATGACTACAACAGTCAACATGGGAAGATCAGCTTACGTCATCAACCTAGACTTCGGTAAGGTCTTCAGTGTCCCACATGACATGCTTATCTCCAAATTGGAGAGACGTGGTTTTGATGAGTGGAGTGTTTAATAGGCAAGGAATTGCCCGGATGGATGCAGCCAGAGAGTTTTGGTCAAAGGCTCCATGTTCACATGGAGGCTGGTGACAAGTGGGGCTCCCTTAGGGCACTGTTTTGGGACCAGGGCCCTTTAAGACCTTCCTCAATGACACTGACAGTCAAGTGCTCCTGCAGCAAGTTTGCAGATGACACAAAGGTGAGCAGTGCAGCTGACACAACAGAAGGACAAGATGCCATCCAAACAAATAAGCTTAAGAACTGGACCCAAGAGAATCACATGAAGTCCAAAAAGTTCAAGTGCAAGGCTCTGTAACTGGATCAGGGCAATCCCAGATTGGGGAAAGCACAGACTGGGAAAATAAGTCATTAAGAGCAGCCCTGCAAAGCTCTGTGGATGAAAAGCTGGACATGAGTCACTAGTGGGAGCTTGCAGCCCAAAAAGCCAACCATGACCTGGCCTGCATCCAAAGCAGCATGGTCAGCAAAGTGAGGGAGGGGATTCTGCCCCTCTGCTCCATTCTGGTGAGATCCCAACTGGAGTGCTGCATCCAGCTCTGAGGTCACCAGCACAAGAATTATATAGACCTATTGGAGTGAGTTTTGAGGAGGCCACTAAGCTGCTCAGAGGATTGGAGCATTTCTCCTACAAAGACAGGCTGAGAGAGCTAGAATTTTTCAGTCTTAAGAAGAGAAGGCTCCAATGATACCCCACTGTGGTTTTCCAGTACCTAAACAGGACTTACAAGACAGAGGAAGGATGACTTTTTACAGAGTCAGAAAGGGATATTACAAAAAGTAATGCTATTAAACTAAAAGAGAAGAGATTTAGATTAGATACTGGGAAGAAATTATTTATTGTGAGGGTGGTGAGGCACTGGAACAGGGTGACCAAAGAACTTGTGGATGCCCCATCCCTGGAAGTGTTCAAGGCCAGGTTGTGAGAAACCTAATCTAGTGGGTTGCATCTTTGTCCATGCCAAGGGAGGTTGGAACTAGATGATTTTAATGTCCCTTCCCATCCAAGCCATGCTATGACTATTATTTTTTAAAACTATAGTACCTTACTATGTGTTTTTCATTTACGTTAATGCTCCAAACATATTAAACCTTTATTAAACCTTTTCACAAATACGGTATATTTTTTTTCAAAATAATATTTTAATTGTCCCATAAAAGATATACTTGGGATTTTTAATTATCCACAAGACACGATTACAGAAAAATTAATCCACAAGGAAGATGTAACCATTACCAATTTGAACCCCATGGAACTCAGCAGTTTTTAACACTCCAGAGGATGTGTATACATTTTACAACTTCAGAATGAAAAATTAAGAAATATTCCCTGTCAAAGTATGGAGAGTTGCAGCTACCTGAGGAGTTGGGATAGGAAGGAGAGAGAAGTCTGAATTACTAATGATTTCTTTTAAAACCTTCGTCATGGGAGGCAAAAAAAAATCTTAGATGAGAAAGACAGTTACAAAGTATCACAAATGAATTGTTTCTCCATACTTCCCCTTCTAATTTCTTTTTAATGTTTACATTCTTTTCTAGAGATTAGCAATCCTGCTGCAGGAAGCAACATTACACATGCATCTACAAGTGCTGTCCTGTTTAGCTGCTCTTAACCTATGTAGTTTTTGGAATTAATAAGGATATTTTCTCAAGGGAATTTCCATGGCTCAATGGGATGTATCCAATTCTTTTCAAAGTCATTCAAATCCTCTTTAATGATTTTTTAAAATTTCACATTCAGAGTTACAAAATTTTACTCCAGAGCTTAATCACAAGTAACATCAACACATTCTATGTGTTCTCACCCTGAAATATATTTTACGAAATTCAAAACTGAATCAAATCAGCTGGGATTCATCACTAATTTACTGTGGCCCATAGTATAATTTGGATCATAACATCAAGAGAAGAAGAAAACATAAAGAATGGAATGAAGAACATATAAGCAATTCATCACATGGTTTTTTTGTTTGTTCAGGGCTTTTTTCCTTGATTACTAGTTTCCTTATTTTGCCCTAGAGAAGATGAACTCTGATTCAGAGTATTCAGTACTCTAAATACTACAGTCTACACAGAATTAAAAGCAATCACTTTCACTGAGGCCAGAGCAGGGGCCTGGTGCTGCTACCAGACACACAATTGGAATTCTGAATCTGATTTTTAATAGCTTTTTCTTCCAACATTTGGAATGGGACAGACTGGACAAAAGCTGCAGTATAAGATGCCTTCTTTTTAACAAAGCTGTACTCCTAAAGTACTGGAAGAAAGGCCAAGCAAAGCTTCAACAATGCAGGAGAGTAAGAAGAAAAAATCCTTTAGTCCCAGGTGAAGAAGATTAGGAATATATAAATGTCTGGGCAAAGTTTAAGAGTTATTAAGAGGGAGGGAAATAAAATAAGATCAGTTTCTATCTAACAGCCTAGACAGAAATCCCTTGTAAGACTTTGTACACTTTGTACACACTCCCACTGCATATACCACTCACTTCTTGCCTCACCAGTCTGCTGTTTTTTCTCAAGTGTAAGACTAAGTGCAGGAAATGGATTTTTCATCAAGTTTTTCCCTTCCCACAGCTCCTTTTGGCTGTCTGCTTTTTCTACATTTTCTAGACGTGCTGGGTCCCAAAGCTCAGTCTGCTTCTCTACTATAATTAAATCAAATTAACAAACACAGCCACACCATGTTCTAGAACACACCAATGAGCCTCTAAAGAATCATTGAAATGAACTAGAATTTCCAAAAAGTGGTCAAGTTTTTGAGCAGAGGATAAGTCTAGTAAATTGTAACAGTAATGAATGTGGTCATATGTTTTTGTTTCATTGCATATAGACCCTATCAAACCTGTCAGCACAACTACAATTCTCAATACAAGACCAGTAATACATTTAGTCTGTTACGTTTTCAATTTGGAACTGGGATGAAAACACTGTCAAATGGGTTGGAAATAATTAAAGAAAAATTAAGTGTTTTATTCATCACATAAAAGGTTAAAGTTCACTGCCAGAGGGAAGTAAATCCACTTATTGCTTTATTTTTCTTGTTTCAGACATGGTTCAAAATGAACTCATGCAAACTCAGCCTATGTGTACTGAAATACTGAGAGCATATTCTAAAACATTAACATGCACTTGGTCATTATAATTATAACCCGGAAAACAAAAAAGAATTTGAGAAACCCTCAAAATCATTAAAAAAAAAAAAATCACTGCTTCTGTGTTTAAACTTGCCTGCTTAGTCTTGGAAGCATTAAATCGTAATTTGGTAAAAAATAATACCACTAATCTCCAAAAATAAAGGAAATAACTACAATCTTAATAATTCCTCTACTTTAACCCTACAGGAATGCTACAGCTGTGTACAAATATTCTGGTTTATACTTCCTATTGATGAACTTTTAAACTCCTTTTCCTGTAGGTAGCTTCTCATTTGTCTCTAATGGCAAATAAAAAACAGCAAATCATGTGAGTATAAAGAAAATATGAGCACTTCTTTTGTTGTAACAGAAAAGTGAGAACTGAAGTTTCAGCATATAAAACAAAATGTGTGACTATATTTTGACCCATGACTTTCTCTGGAGAGGAATTGAGAAAAGCTTATTAAACTTTGCTTGAGAGAGGTTCTTTGTATATTTCTACCACTCAAGTGAATAATAAATACACACCTTGGCTGAAAAGATTTTTTAAAAATATTGCCTAAGGTATACACAAAAACTCTGCTTCTGAGCCTCTGGCTACAAAAGAATGAGACCACCTGTTAACTTCACCTATGCCAATATTGATCCCTTTGGCAAAGAATAAAAGAAGATAATGTGCAAACTTAAATAATATATGGCACTTCTATTGCTAATATTGGAAGGTCATGTTAGGGGAAACTATTTTTAAAAAATTTCTAGGTATAAATTCAGTTTTAATACACTGAATGATTTAATCATCTCTCTCCAATTTAAAATTTCATCTTACAGTATAATTATTTTTGTGATTTTCATGATCTCGTCTTTTGGAAGGAACTGAACCTACTGGGTGTTTTTGTAATTTCCAGAGAACTAGTTACTTTCTTCACAAATCAGGATTATACATATTTCCACATAGAGTCTCACTAATAGCAAGCTTATTATGAGCCTAATGTTACATTTTACCTGTGCTCATATGTAGCCAACAACATTACGCAGGACCAAGTCTTTTATCAGTGCTTTCTAAAAATCCAGGTTAAAACAGTCCCTTGTGCCACTCATTTCCCAGCAATGAAATGTAAACCAAGTGAGAGGCAGTTTTCCCCTGCCCCCAGCATGTTTGTACTTCACATGCAATTAGTTTTCATACATAATAATTTTTTAGAGGTAGCTGGATCAAGTAAGTATTTTAGTTGGTAAAGGAAGTTCAAACTATGTACATCTACCAGGATTTGCTGTATTTCACAACTTTAAAACAAGCTATGTGTTTCCATTTGTTCCTCTTCTCATCTAGCATTACTGAAGTTTGCTATCAAACAGAAAGTAAACACGCTTTCTGCTCACCCTTTTTTATCCCATTCTGATACTAAAGTGTTTTTGATGTGTCTTTAGCTTCCTAGCAGATACTAAGGGGGGGTGACTTGTGTATGATATGACATTCCTTAATTCAATAGATGCTATCATATGAAAAATCCACCATAAGTAACATCAACAAACAGAAATCCAGCACAGAACTTTTTTCCAAAGAAAAGCCTGTGAACTAGGATGCTAACTTAAACCCAAGACACAATAGAAACCTGAGATCCCTGAGACAGACAGTAATGTAAAGTTACATGGGAATCTGGGGCTGTTTTTCAATGCCAGTCTCATGGATTAATTGCTCACAACCACATCTTGATTCAAAATGCTGTAACTGAAGGTTAATATTTCAAAGAGACATATTGCTGAAGCTTTAGTTCTAATAAAACTGACAGTGATATAACACAAACGGAAAAACTATAATAGTCTTACTAACATATAATTGTAGCTGCAAATGAAAAAAAAAAGTATAATAAATAGGTGTAGGCACAGAGGAACTCAAGAAACACATGTGCTGGCTCAAAGGCTATCATTTAGAGGCCATCCACAATAGCTGTCAAGTAAAACTGCTTAAAAGCCAGCCTGTATTTATGGAAGAATTACTACTTTAAAAAATTATTAAAGTGTATGTTGTGGTCTAAGAACAGTATTCTCAGTTCAGTACTCCCGCAAAACCATGAGCCACTTCCCCTCCCTGCCAGCTGGAGGGACAAAAGGCAGAGATCACAAAAGATTGAGATCAGAACAATTTACTGGGAACAGCAATGGGATAAGAAAGTGAAGAATAACAGCAACAACATTAATAACAACATTAGTAACAAAAGATTAAAGAAATTATCCACAGAATACCAGACTGCTCTGTCTGCCGTGTTTTCTCTACTATGAGGAACCCCTTATTCCCTGAAGAGAGTCCCTTCCCCCTGTGCCTGACAACGATGTGAAGTAGTATAGAATGACATCCTTCCTAGCTACTGCAAAAATTAAACTTGGCCTGGATGGAACCAGGATAGCATATGTGACAGAAATGCCAAGGGAACAGGATCATGGCTGCTTAAGTTCTGAGAGAGACAAATGCAACTAATCTGTGATGTTTAGAACCCTGTATTCTAATTACCTACACTAGCACTCAAATTTGAAGTGCCCAAAACACCAGCATTTTGATCAGTACCAACAAAGGTACTGACCCTTTGAGAAAAGACTTGAAGATTCTTCTCCCTTTTCAAAGAATGGCTGAGCTTGGAAGAAACCTCAGGAGGTCACTTTGTCCAACATCCCTGCTCTAGTGGGCCACCTACAGTAGTTTACTGAGGATCACATCAAGACAGCTTTCAAATATCCCCTGGGATAAGACTCTATATCCTCCATGGGAAGCTTGTTCCACTGTTTGAGCATTCTCACAATGAACACACCTATATATATATACACTATTTGTCATGTCTCAGTGTACCCACCAAAATTATTCTAAACACGAGATGCTGCTTGCTTGCTCCACTCCCTTCTCCTTCCCCTCTCTGGGCATGGAGTTAGAGCAAAGGTAAAAATTGCAAGATTAGATAACATCAATTTACTGGAAGCAGCAATGAGAGAAGAAAGGAAGCAACAACAACATTAATAACCAAAGGTAAAACACAATGGAAAAATTTACATAGAAAGCGCAATAATACCAGACTCTTCACCTGCCACAGTTTTTCTTCCCCCAGTCTGACCAGAAATGAGGGAATCTCTTACTCCAGTCCCTGACAAGTGATGAGATGATATCAAATAAAGTAGGGTCTGGTCAGGCCTCTTTCTCTTTATGGTAAAAAATTAAAATTATTCTGGCCAAACCTAGGGCACCTTTCTATGTATATAATGGTTAATGCAATTTCCTCTATAGTTTGTGCTCTTAGCCTGTCAGCAGATACCACTGGAAAGAGCCTGGCTCCACCTTCTTTACAACCTCCCTTCAGGTATTTGATAATGTAGGCCTTTTGAACCTCTTCCAGACTAACAGACCCTGCTCTTCCAGCATTACCTCCTGTGGGAGGATCATCAGTTCCCTAAACATTTAGGCGCTCTGGTAGGTCCATGACACTCTTGCACTGAACAACACAGTCCTCCAGGTGTGCAGGCCTTGCCGGTGCTGAGGAGAGGGGAAGGCTCACATGCAGACTACTCATGAACAACCCCTGTTCAAACAGCTGCAAATATTTTCCAGGATTAGTTGTTTGATCACCTTATCAGGGATCACAGTGAGACTGACCAGCCTGTAATTCCCTTGATCCCCCTCCTTATTCTTCCTGAAGACAGACAGGACATCTCATTTCCTTCGAAAGCACCTGTCCCAAACACTATGATCCTTAAAAAATTATTGAGTGGCCTCACAGTGACATCAGTGAGCTCCCTTAGTACATATGGGTGCATCTTATTAGGACCTCTGGACCTAGGCAAGACAAGCTTGCTTAAGTATTCTCCAGCCTGTTCCTCTCCCACCACGGGCATGCTTCCTTGCTCCAGTCCTCCAGTGTCTGGATCCTTAGCACACAAAGATCTGATCTTTCTAATAAACACTAAGATGATGAAGGCAGCCAGTACCTCAGCCTTTTACAATTCCTGTGTCACCAGGGCTCCTGCCCCATTCACCAGTGGGCCCGTATTTCCCCTAGAATTTCTTATACTACTTACACACTTACAGAAGTTTGATTACCTCAAATCGACTTTCTGACACTATCTTTTCCAGGAATCACTAACTCAGCTTTAACCAAGCATGAAACTTGTTCTGACAGTAAAATTTTAGTCATTACAAACACCTAACGTTCAGCTAGTGAGCAAATGATACCGAAGCCAGCAACCATCACTGGAGCCAGCAAATCACCACTACTATTTATACACTTTTAACCACTTTCCTAAGACATCCTCCTATTCCTACTCCTATTGTTTTTATCACCTTTTAGCTTATGCTTCGCTTTTCATTATCTGTAAATGGTAAGCATGAACAAGCCCCAGTTTCTCCCAGTATTTGACATTCTAGGAACACTGATGGGTCTGAATGAGGAAAATAAACATTATTTTCTTGTCATAGGGTTTTACAGATGCCCTCCCATAGCTCTGCTAGGTTTTCATGGTCTAAAGACAAATTGCTTATTAAACTTACATCCAATGTAAGTCTTACTGTCAAGTACTTCCTTGTTTCAGCTGTCCAAAAGCAGCAACAAATTTAATTTTTTCCCCAAATTTCCACTCCATTGCCTTAGGTAAACTGGAGCTACAGACAACATTAATAGAAATATACCATCTTTACAATCTTTACCATCTTTACAAAATTTACATCTTTACAACGATTTGTTGTTTTTTAGTTTTTTTTTTTTCAAATCTGGAACTCAGCTTTATTAGTCTGTCAATCATATCTCCAGAAAAATATGTTTGTATATTCAAAATCACTTATTTGCTGTCCGCCCTTATTTACGATGTACATGTGGATACTTCAGTGATGAATTACATGAACGGAAAAACGCAAAATAGGCATACATTTGCAAGCCTATCTACAGCTTTAAGAACCAGCAACTTAGTAACCTGGCTACTGAGCATATAAATTTCTTTTGTGACCCAAACTATTTCATATATTTTAAAATTCTTCAAGTATTATTATATATCTCCACCAGAGGAGAAATAAGAAAAATAAAGTTAGGAAGAAATACTTACAGTTTACCTCACATACTGCTTTACCTCACATACTTTAAGTCTGTTCAAAGAAAATTTTAATACCACACCAAGGAAAAAAAAACCAAAACAAAAAAACACTTCGAAAGAGGCAATTGAGAACTAAGACCTACTACTGAATTTTATGGTCTGTAATAATTCCCCAGTGACACAAAAATTGCTAGTGTTTATTCCAGCAGCAAATGTGACATATAGTTTAACTCTGTCTGTGTTGTTTTCTTTCAAACTTTGAAGCAACTGAATTAACATAATAGGTCTCCGATATATTCAGATTATTGTTACAGTAACGTCACAACACATCAGTGTTATTTTTGATGAGTGGAAGAACATTTTTGAAAGAATCTTTACATCACTTGAGAAACTGCAAATTTTTTTCCCTGAAAGAAAAAGGGAATATAATAAAAGTGTACTACCTTGTCACTTTACAGCTTGACTCAATCAGCTCACTTTCAATATCCAACACACTGGAAGGCAGGTTGTATTCCAAAGGTGAGGACATTCTTTTTAAACGCAGCAAGCCAGCACAGAACTTTGCTCCCATCTCCTCCAGTTCTCTTGTACCTATCTGCAATCCCTATTTTGAAAATAAGATTTAAAAATACAAAATAGGTACAGGCAGATGGACCCACACATACTGCAAAATAGCTCTTTAGGTTAATATTTTCTTACTTTATTTAATATATCCTCTTGCTTTAAAGACAGATATGTAGAATAAACAAAAAATCAGATTTAAAATCTGATTTGTAGAATAAACACTTAGAGTATTAGAGAAGACTCAGGAATACCTACATGATTCCTTCATGGCGGAACAGACACATCCACTTTTTTTTGGAGCTTCCTAGCCTACACTTCTAGCACCCCAATATTAACAAACCTTTTCCCAGTAGTATTGGAAGAGAGACAAAGATTATGTCTAGGTTCATAAGTATAAATTATTTTAAAACAAGAATTTAAAATATTAAATTCCTCAATATAAATTCCATCAAATAGAATTTTTAAAAGTAAAGAATTAATACCATAGCTGTGATCAAATTCATTGTTATGTTTTGACACACAGGTAAGACTACCTAAGGCAGCAGTTACTCCATGAGACAGATGTCTCTTCCCCACCTATAACTTAGAGGCTACATGTGTTAATTCTGAAAACATTTCTTCATGTGTTTAGTAATTAAAACCAATAAACAAATTCTCAAAAGCTATAGCTCTTTTCTAACTTGAACTATATAGCCAGGCATTCTCCTCTGCAAAGACTATTTAGAAGGTAGAACTTATGTAATACTCTCCAAGTTTACATATCTGATAAATCTTTCCATCAAGTAATTCCACATTTTAAATTTAGCCATAAGTACAGTATATATAGGGATATAACCTCTGACCTCAACAATTTTATAAAAAGACCGTCATCTAGACTGAGCCTCAAGAGTTATGTAATTAGCTAGTACTAACTGTATATACTCTAGCAAATTCAGTGGCACAACTTCACTCAATTTCCCTCTATGCAATTTCTGTATCTCTGGAGAATTTTAAAGGACTTTAGCTTGGATCTTCTCAACCCCTTAACATACAGATTAGTTAAAAAGAAGCTTTGACAAACCAAACAGGGAAACAGAAGAGCCAGGAATTGGTGGTCAGTTAAGTCATCAAGTACAAAAGAAGCAACAAAGAATGAAGTGGGAATTTTTTTACCAAAACCTAGGGAAAAAACACACAAGCTTTGTACATGTTGCCACACTGACACTGCATTTTGAAATGCAAGGTTTAAAAGAAAGTGTGTTGCTCTAGAAATGGTACAGCCCACGCCAGCATATTCTCCATGTGCTCTTTTGAACATATTTTATAGAAGAAATGTTTGATTTTCTTCTGAGTTCTTTTTTGCCTTCGTAGTACTCATAAACAAGGTGCTTTTTTGTAACAAGAAAGATAAATCTATATCCATGATTCTGAACAGTGCCATCCTCCAGCCAAATGGTACTGAAACCTGTTAGCAGTGAACAAGAGTTGAATATTTGAGTATTATTCTTAATAGTAATACTACTTACCTCTTTTATAATGCTTTTATGCGGTAGGTTTCAAAGCACTTATTAATAAAGGAAGAATTATCCTCACTGTACTGATGGAGAAATGGAGGCAGAAAGGGTTGAAGCGATTTGCACAGTGTCTCACAGCATGTCACTGACCCCGCTGGGAACAGAAATCAGTTCTCCTCACTCAGTGTAGTACCTTATCGAACAGAGGCCAATTTTTTGGCTTTGTTTTGTATTTGTTTGCACATCATTAACTTTCGAAGACCCCAATCATACCTGGGGCTCCACTATGCTAATCACAGGAAGACACAGTCCCTGCCCCAAAGAGATTAAAATAACATTAAGGTCAGGAGGCAATAAAGTATGTAGAAGAGGAAGGAGAAAGGTAACAGTAATCTCACTGTTACACAGGTTACTAATGTGCACAACTTGACGGTTCAGAAACTTTTCCAGTTATCGTCTGCATTTGTTGCTGAAGAATTTATCGTTAGTTGGCAAGTTCCTTATAGGCAATACATGTCTAACAGAGTGTCTCTAAGTTGAAAAAGGACAAGAGTACAGCATGAAGGAAAGTGCAAAGACAATTGTTATAAAGATAAATAGCGTGCGCATGTTCTGTGGCTGCTATTTTTAGCACAGCAGAATGAGGACGTAACTAAAGAGAAACCTAATTGGAGCAGACTGGAGGTGGATAACTGGGAAACACCTGAATGATAAATTTTGAACTTACTACACTGAAGGGTCTACATAACTGTGGTAAAAGCCTCATGCTAAATCTTGATTTGCTTCTTTCCTTTCTTTTAATCATAAGGGAGAATGTAGTATCACACAAATACCAAATTTCTTAATTGATTCTTCCATCAGCTAAACCTCTTCATTGTCATGAAACAAGATCTGAAGTCTGGTTCAGGCAATCATCATCACCATCATCAGTTGCCCTTACTAAGGGACCTGAGGTCAAACTCATTTTCACCGAAGCCTTGATAACACTCCTTTTCTTTATCTTCTAATGATCTTCAACTGTTGTTCTAGTACCTTTAACTGAGGCCTATTAAAGTTACTTACATGCTACAGGCATTGCATTTAAGCTAAAGCCATCTCAATGTAGCTTCTTTTTTTTTTAAACTAAATTTAATTTCTTTTTCTCTACATCTTATAAAACTATCTTTCTTCTAGACAGTAAAATTTGAGGTGGAGAGTTGAAGTCTTCCTTACTAAGCGTTTAATGAAGCTATCTTCATATCAATAGAATATCTCCCTGATTAAATTTGCCACTTGAAAGCAAAGATACAAAAAGGCACAGAAGGCTATGACCTCAAGTGGAGATGAATAATCCTGTAATACATACTTAATAAAAGGAAAATAGCCATATAAAGATTCAGAGAAGTCAACTGGTCAGTAAAATATCATGTATATCTTCTCATTTCTTATTCATCAGAGGTTAAAAAGACATACTCATTTCTGAGAACTTGAATTCTAGAGACTGAAAAATCATGGTTACTGAGAAATTTGTTACCCAGATCTTTATTTCCTGAAGTCATCTCTTTATGTGCATCATAAGATTGGCAGGTAACAAAATCTTTTCAATTAACTTAAAAATCAAGCAATACTTCGAAATGTATTAATCTTCAATCAGCAAAGACATGGATTTCTGTTTCAGGTGGCATCAATCATTGAAGACATTGTTCTTTTGTCTGGCATCTTAATTATGCTCCATAGTAGATCCTGGAGAATCCTTTCACCTGAAAGTCTGTTTTTCCATATCCCGAATCACAGATGACTGAGCTATCTTTACCGTACTTACTGTCAAGAAGTTAGGCTACAAAGATTCCACGTGACCAGCTCAAAAAATTTGTTCCTAGAGACAACTCTTTCACCAGAGATCCTAAACAGAGGTAAGACTATCTAACTTCAGCTCAACAGCTTTCTGGCAGGAAATAGTCTAGATTCATCATTGTCCAAATGAAACAAATCTGAATAAAAAGAAAAATTATGTTACACTTTGGCAAAGACTCGGTCTTCTTCCACAAAGAACCAAATTGTAAAGTAATCCTCTCCATGCTTTGAACAAAATTCATCAAGGATGCCAAACCATAAGACTAGTGAAGTGTTTCAGACTTCTATGTTTCCATCGCTCAGATCTGAACTCTCATGTCCCTTAGGATGGGAAGTAGGAGGGAAGGGAATTTCTGTAGTTCAACTTCTCTCTGTTTTGAAATAACATATTATGACATATGTAATCTAATTTATACAGTAAGTTTATTGACAGACTTACTGGCCCTACTCCTTCCACAAAATAAATCTCAAAAATAAACCAAACAACACAACAAAAGCCCCCCAAAAAACCTGAGCTTAAGCCTTTTAATCTCTTTCATCTTCTCACTGCAGAAATACAGCTCTTTGAAAGTCCAATCACCTTGACTTTTAAGATATATTTTCTTAATAAGTCTGAGCATCATCATAGTGAAGAAAAAATTAAGAATCTTCCTGTATCTTCAGAGGATGACTAAGAGCTCACAAATTGCTTTACTCCATAAAATGAATGGCAGAACAGTAATTTAGTTTCATTGGTTAGTTTATATGGCATAAAAGAATGCTCTTCCCTTGAGTAAATTATTCTTCCACAAAATTCAGCCATTTTTTTCTTTCCTTATTGAAGAATAGCTTTGGAGGTTTTCAAATCTTGAAAGTTCGTCTACAAAGCATCTTCATTTCACTTTTCTAAGAATATTTTCAAACTTTCAAAATAAGCAAACTGGATGATTTATCTTTTTTTAAAGCTCTACAATAACCTTTATCATCTGAGTAATATTTTGACAACAGCGGGAATGTATCTGTTGTTAATTAACAAAATGTAGTACTTACAGGCCTACTGAAATTCTCAACAAAATATCTGTCTTTCTACTCTTTAGGGATATAAGCACAGATGTTGGAGCATACATTAATATACTAAATATATCTTGTTTCAACTCTTTTTTTTTTTTTTTTGTTTCTGTCCTACCCAGCCTTCTAAACCTCTTTCTGTCAAGCACTTTATTTGAGGCTTGTGATCATTTTCTTGATTAGCATGCCTAAACTCAACTTTCAAGCAGAGGAAATCCACTCCTTCCATGCATGCTGTCTAGTAGTGAGACACTACCAACACAGTCACCTTTTGTTTACAGATACACAGACCTGTTAACACTTTTCAAGGAGAGAAAATTAAAACAAATTGTAAGTCAAGAAGCCACACAACCATGTGAGATCAGAGGTGATGTGTAATTTGTAGTGCTGGTAAATGGGTATGAAAGTGTTTTGATTTGTAAGCCTGTTTCCCCAGCTATATGGGAAAATTATGTAAGGGACATTGCTAAATATATGTTGAAGAACCATGATCTACCATGGTGAAGTCCAAAATTGCCATATGTAATGGGAATTTGTATTATAGTATTGGCATATACTACTACACAATCCTAATAATCTGTTGGACAGAACACTTCTGAGTTTTTTTAACTGCATGCATACACATGTGTTACAAGCAATGATTAATATTAATCGTGTTAAAACAGCCCATAAGCGTAACTGCTATGCAACCTACAAGGTTGAAAATTTTATCACTTCATCCTAACACTAGCCTACCCAGACCTTAAAAGGTTTCAAAAGCTTAAAGCAAGCAAGAATTGAGCAAGCAGGGTTACAGAAGAAGATACCAATGCAAAGGGAAGAAATTAAAAAGTCAGAAATATTAACTGATGTATCCTCTTACTTTATACTTGCCCTGGTCACATCCACATAATGTGCTTTCCATTGTGTAGCTCCTTTGTACTCCTATCTCTCTCCAGACAACAACTCGTGCTGTAGATTCCTTGGACTTTTCCACAACAAAGCTGCAGCTGCCCATGCAGAATGCGGGGGCAGTGTGACTCAGGATCTTGGGGAGTGCCTGCAGGACAGCAATTAAAAAAAAAACAGTGATTCTTTTATTTCTCATATGGATGGAGGTGAAAAGGGACCATGTAACCACAAACCATTACCAGAAAATCTGGTGCAGTTTGTATTAAAAAAACAAGAAAGAAACAATTCTCCATCTTGAGTTTTCAAAACTCATTGTGTTCAAGTAATAGTGTCTTCAGGCCTTTTCCTAGTTTTTAAAATCCCTTTTTACAGGTTCAGTCACTAAAATTGTTAGTCATGCGAATAACAATCAGGATAGAGGAGAATTCTTCTTCACTGATCACCATCCCTCCTAACTCACCAAGCTAAGTTTGCTCAAATTAAGTGTACTACATACTCCACAGAAGTATTTAATTCAACTGCAGACTTTTTCAGAAATCTCATTAACAGACATAACAAAAGCAGTATTTTAGTAACAAATAAAATTCATTTGTATTCAGCAAAGCACTGGGTGCGTATTTCACTTCAAGCATGTGAATCAAAGTTCAGTTCTGTTTACATGACAGTTTCAGTGAAAAGGTCATGCAAATATATATATTTGACTATTGCTAAATGACTGTTCTTTCCAGTTTTTTTTCGTGTCAGTTAAGACAAAACACATGACTGCTTCAAATTTATTATTTCAGTAGTAATACATAACCCATTAGTGCAAGCTTGCCCAAATATTTCATTCCACCTTTTTGAAAATAAAAGGCTTTTTCCAACAGCCCTTATTGACTACTGTGTTTTGTGCACTATAGCAGTGCATGCTGAAGTGACAAAAACCCACATAAATGTGTTAGAGCAGCAGACATGATTGGCATCTGGCTCAACAGCCAGGCAATCACACAAGATAATCAAGATGATTTTTTTTTGTGAGGCACATTTAAAGAGAGAAAAAAAAAGAAAGCATCTGTACTCAAGGATGCATAACAAGTGTTTTAACATGCATTCACATGCTTTTGAAGTTTAACTCCGAATCTTTTCAAAAAATCACAGGGCCTGCACGCATATAGGTCACACAGGTTTGCAGTTCCCATGAGGCAGCATTGGAGGTAGACACACAGAAGAAATAGGTAACACTCCAAGAAACATGTAATTCTCTAAATTTTTTACATTTTTGAAAGCTTATACAGTGCAGAGGATGTGTTTGTGCAAGTTTATTATATATACCTAATTAGGGGCACATGTCTTAATTACACTGTATATAAAGGAATAAATAAAAAGGAATCTTGCATATTTCCATATCCAAAAATAAGTATTTCTCAGAACAAGTCAGTTTTTTGCCTTGTTGCTAGAATATTGTTTGCCATGACTCAATAACTTGTTTTTTATTCTGGTAATTACAAATGCACAGAAGCATATTTTCCATCTATTTTCTATGAAAGTATCATTAATTACAAAAAAACCCCATAAATGCTGATGCAAAGAAACAAAAAAAAATAAAGCACTAGAATGTTTAAAGTTTCATTAAGTGTATTTTGAAATACACTCACAAACTAAAAAGAGGTGATTTTAAATAAATCTGTTTATGCTATAGAGTCATTATTTGCATAGGACAGGATCAGGAAACTATTTGAAAACGCCATTCCAAAGCCATGCCAAATAAAAGGTACAAATGTCAAACTCACCCTGTAAGCAGGGTCTTCCATCAGGTCACAAGAGGCAGCATTAACATTCGTATGCCACATAGTCTCTTTGATGCTGCAGCCATACATAAATACATTCTTTTTACGAGAATGACCATGATAATCACAGTAGACCTATAATAAATCATTTGGCAAAATAAACTCAAGGCATATGTAATCAAAAATTTAAGAAAGTAACAGGAAGACTTTTTTTTTTTATTTGTACTGTTAAACGTTCTAAATCCTTTGAATAATTCACTCGCATTAAGACAAAAAAGTGTGTGATTCATCTAAGGAAGGTTTAACCTTCTAGCCTAGCTAATGTAACAGATTTACATCTACAGGTTTGCAGAAGACCAGTTGCCCAAATCAAATTCAAGTGTGACATGGTTTACAAGACCATATCAAAATGTTTAATTTATAGACTAGCTACCCAGACAAAGGTAAAAAGATTCAGAATTGCTTACACACACATACTTACCAAAGGCAAACGTTTTATAGCAGCCAGATATTGCAGTAACCCTTTAGCATGGTAAATAGTGGGATGCAGATCTGGATTTGGATTTTGCCACTGTCTGTTTAAATCTTCTCCACTTAAAGAGCAACGGTGGCTATTGTGGGGGGGTGGAAAAACGCATGATGTAGTCTGTATTATCATACTTTTAAATAAGCCTCCCCCCCACCTCAAGTTTTCCTCATCAACACTGCTTCTTTGGAAGGAGTCTGGCAAGAAACAAACTTCAAATTTCTAACATGCCAAATAATAGAAACGCTTGGGGTGTTTTAAGCTATGCTATAGAAAATCTAAAAATAAATTAGAAGTAGCCTCTTAGGTGAAGCCAACTGTAATATTACTTATTTGCTGTTGAAACTGAAGGCTTGCAATTCTATCCAAATTCTAGCTCAAAATCAGTAATTTCATACATATGGTATCTTTAAAATTTTGGTGTCTTCTGTAATTTAGAGACTAAGGTCAACTAGAAATCCAATACTTGAAATGTGAAGTTGTTAAAGAGACAAGGAGCTGTGAGAAAAACAAAGACAAAAAAAACCTGAAACAACCAAAGAAACAAAAAGATCATCTCTGTATTCAGTCAGCTATCAGCAAGAACTTTTAAACTTGCAGGATTTCATGATCATGCAGTCATCTTCACATTTGCCTTTAGACTGTGTCTGCTGGGACAGCCTTCTTAATGGTCCCTGTACCCTGAATTTAATTACATGTATTCTAGTATACACATTCTTTTGCACATATAAAAACAAGGTTGTACTGAAATCTGTAATTAGTTTTACTTTTGTTATTTTGTTCACAAAACATTTTAAAATAGTACTTATAGTAGATGAATAGAAACTGTAACTTCACCATAGCAAAATTTCCATTTCACATGAATTCCCTGCAACCAAGTAAATGTAGAGTGCTCAGTGTTTACTTATAACAGTTTCAACAAGTTCTGAAATACCCCTTAAATTTATTAAGAAAAGTATAGCAATTGAAATAACTACTATTAATAACTTCAGTCAAACCAGGATACGCTATTACCCTTTCTCTTGCATACCTATCAACTTCCACCTTTTAAAAAAATTACGTAAAAGGCTTTCTCAAATATATGGCACTTTATTTTTTCATGTAGACCATGAACTTGTTTAGCTATTCCTAAATGCAGATGTGGTCTTATATAACACTCTTACACAAATCCAAGACAGAGAGACAATTAAAATTTCATGTCAAATCACATAGGGATGATTATCATCCATGAAAAACTGGAAATATTTTTGTAAAACTTAAATTTGTGAAGGAATGTAACTGCCTTTTAAGAAGCCAAAAATCCTAGCAATATTGCAAGTGTCCATTGCTTTTTTATCACGTTATGTATTGCATTTGTACCGTTGCCCAATTAGTTTAGATTATTTATTTTTAAATATTGATGCAAAGAATTAGAGTACAGGTTAAATATTTGTGAATAAATATATGCTTACTTTCCATTGATGACGCCATCTGGATTGAGCATGGGAATAATTTTGAAAATATAAGATTCCCGTAAAAACTGTGCATTTGGACTGTTGCTCATAAGGTATTCCAGTGTTCCCTTCATAACCCAGCTTGCATTAGTCTCTCCAGGATGCACACGAGCAGAGAGGAATATATAAGGACGATTCCCTAAAAGAGATATCCATAGAAATTGCAAAATATGATTTAAGCTAAATAAACAGTTCATGGATTGGAAAAAGAGCCAATAGTCCACTGCATTTATAACTATGCAAAAACCATTTATAAATTGAGTATTACTGAGTATCGGTATTATTGATAGAGCTTGCCACAACATTTTTGAAAGGACTGCTAATTACAGAACTATCACAATGAATCTTTAAATTTGATCAGACAATTACACAACTAATTTGAGCTGGCAGTTATGATTCAACTCTCATGACTTTTTCCCCAATAGGCAACAAAAATACTGAGGTGGACAAACAAATCAGGAAATGGCAAAAGTTTACTTCAAAAGTTCACTTCAAATTACAGTAGCTAGATGTTAGCTTTATGAAAGATTTTTTGACAAGCTAATAACCTCAGCATTTTAAGAAAAAAGTTTAGTCATCCAGTATTCTGTTCCAAGAAGTGCTGTCTGCAAAATGTAACGTACAAAACTAGGAGCAAAAATTTAAAATACATTAATATATTAATGTACATTACATTAATATACATTAATATATTAATATATAAAGATATAAATATCTTGTTTCACTACCACAAATAAGTATTATTAAATACAAAACAAATCCTGAATACTGATGCCTCTCAGTGTCACAAAATTCATTAATTAACCTTATTTTACACTGCTATTTTTACATTGCACAGTGGTTAAGACTAAATTTTTTCCATACCTAGTTTTACATTATTTTCAGCTGATGAGAAAGAAGAGTTATACTTACTGAACTGACAGATGTGTTCATAATAATTGGACTCTGGCATGGCTGTAATAGTGACTAATGGACAGCTGTTGCCAGCCAGCGTCTCACAGAGAACGTCTTGCCGAAAATATATCTGTTGAGGATTGTGCATAGATTCCAGCTTCCTAAGATGCATCTTCATACCAAAAATAATAAAAAAATACTTCAAATTCTTTGCAGTAACATATGACACCATATTTCAAATGTACTATTTAACATATCTTTCTTTTAGATGTTCTAAATAATGTTCAAATTTCCAGGATAATTGTGACCATGAAATACCATTTTCTACATCTCTGACCGACTGAATACTTCTCTTTACAGAGTCTGGTTTTCTAACTGCTTTGAGAAAGAGGAAGGAAAAGAGGATAAATTATTGTACACAGATGGTACTATAAGGGTATGTAGAAGGTAAGAACCTCTGCTTCATTAAGGTTATCTGATCAGGGACCTTTTTGCAAGAAGAGGTAATAAGTAAAGAAAAAATCAATACATGGGAACAGAGAGCCGAGATGTAACAGCAACCATAGCAAAGACTAAAGTCACCAGTCTCTCTTTGAACAGGCCATTTAGAACCTACAGACAAAGACTGGGAGAGAGTCACCTGATAAACAAGGAGGAGCCTGAGAGTCACCTGGTAAACAAACAGAACAGGATCATTTGGGACATTCAAGAGGGGTTGTGGTACCATACAAAACTCAAGCACCTGATTCCTATAGTATGCCCTTAGCCATCTCTGCACAGCCTTACTCTCTACCCTGTGCATCCAAGTGCTGTGTGGACTAGTACAACTAGAAGGACAGGTGTACGTCGATTTGGGGTCAACAGCTGGAATGCACAAGGGTCTCAGCATCAGTAGCTGGAAAAGCCAACCTATTGGGACCATCTCTATGGGTACCACAGGTTGTGTCCCAAGTCCCAGCTACTGTTGAAATTAAACCAGACTCCGGCAGCTGGAGTTGTAAGGACTCTTCACTCCTAAACAGGGGTGTCAGCAAAGAACTAAACAGTGGTGTCAGCAAAGAAGCAAGGGGATGTCTCACTGCCAGCGACTGCAGTGGATAAAGGTGTTGGTGTACAACCACTGAGGCAAGGACAGTGTTTCCATCAAAACATACCTGGTGGGACAATAAGGCTTGAGTTTCTCCGTGACAACACCTGAAGGAGGAACAAGACCACGTGCCTGGTAACAGTACTAGGGATTGGGGTGGGGGGCAGTGGGCAAGGATCTACATCTTCCCTGCAGTGGTGTATGTGGGGGCACATGTGAAACTTACTAGCAAACTTCATGGTAAGCTACCCAGACATTATGGGCCCCAGGTCAAGGGAGGGGTATCTAGCAGGCAGACATGCTGGCATCTGGGCAGAGGCACAAGTGCAGAGTGCCTCTGAGATAAGTGCATGCTCACACAAGTGAGCATCAGGCTGGACTAGACTGCAAACTGGAGGCCTGCACAGAAGGTAAGAGAGACGTGGAATTGAGGAAGGGCTATGGCATGGATGGGCCATGCCAGTGCTCCGCAAACATGCTTCTGATTCCAGAGAGTAGGCTGGCTTGTGCTTTTACTAGTGAACAGCAATTCACACCAACTGCAGAGGAGGATGGGGTATCTGTACCTGTTATGCAAGTAGCGTTACACAGGGGTGTGCCTTGTCTGGGTAGCCTTGTCTGTGCCAGTCCGTGTAGCCGGCCCTGCCAGGCAGGACTGGGCATGCATGTGTGCATAAGTACCTTTCTCTCTCTGGGATACATACTCAGACTTGCTAGTGAATATATAAGCAAACAGGAAAGCAGGAGCCATGTCAATCAGCCTGGGACAGAGACATCCAGGTACACTGATTGGCCTCCAGCAGGTGGGCAGGAGGAACCTCCACAACCAGGAGTTGCTGGAAGCAGCAGCTGCTTATAATATCCCTTAACGGGTACTTCTTTCAAAACCCAGCATAGCTTAATGACAAACTGCATTTAAAGCTACTATACACTGGGCACTGAGTCCTCTGCTTTGCTTTTTTTGCTGTGACAGAGGCATACAAGAGACATTCTAGCCAAATGAATTTTGCTTAGTATTAAAAGCTTCAGAAGACTTCTTTAGACATTTCATAAACGTAAAAAGATCTCTAATTATCATAGTTACACCAGCTTTAGTTATCAGAAAGTATATGTAGAACAGGATACAAGTGTTTAACTCAAACACAAATACTCCATCAAATTAGCACTGCTTCCAGTCAATTACAGAATCACAGAATGCATAAAGTTGAAAGGGACAAAAGTGTGCCATCTGGTCCAACCCCCCCATAAGAAGCAGGACCATCTATAGCACATTGCACAGGATTCTGTCCAGACAATGCTTGAATTCCCCAGGAATGGAGATTCCCCAAACTCTCTTTGCAATCTGTTCCAGGGCTTGGTCATCTGCACAGTAAAGAAGTTCCTTCTCATGTTCATGTGGAAATTCCTGTGCATCAGTTTGTGCCAGTTCCCTCTTGTCCCAGTTCTTAGCACCACCAAACAGAGCCTGGCTCCATCCTCTCAACACACCTCCCTTTAGATGCTTCCAGACATTGATGAGGTCCCCTCTCAGTCATGTCTGCTTGAGATCTTTCCTCATAAGAGAGATGCTCCAGTCACATAATCATCTTTGTGATACCCAAAAAACCCATTAAGCCTGTAACCATCAATTTTATTTTTCCCAGGACTATTCATTAGAACAACCTATACATTTTGTCAATCTAAATACTAATGTTATGAAAAATCTCCCTTGAAAGGAGCATTTTGAACTTCATAAAAAGAAACAAAATTAATTCAGTCACAAATGCAATATATTATACTAATATTATAAATAGTCATTTATATAACAGATACAGCTTCTCACCTTTAAAGTTGAGTATGTATATGGATAATGGTAAGCAAAGTAGCATACATCATCTTTGTGCTGGAAAGTCACTGTGAATGTAATTGTGTAATAGGATTTCCCTTTCTGGCCCCCAGCAGCAATTGAACTTCTTGAAAAGTGATTCCTAAATCAAAAAAGGAAGGTAATACACACATTACATTATTTCTATACTATTGATTATTTCTGAAAACCCATTCTAAGGGTCAGAAGGATTTTTAGTGACTGAATTTCTCTTCTATATACATACAGGTTAAATGCAGGTTCCCACCAGCTTTAAAGATACTTTATTATAACAGTGATACACACATTGATTTGCATTGATAAAAGGTGAGCAAACAAAAACAAGCATCAAAATAAAACAAACAAAAGCAAACAGATAAAGTAAGCAAAGAGCTACCAAGCAAGAAGGATTATATATCGATATGCTGCACCATCTGATCCTGTGTTTCAGAACTCCTCTACAATAATTCCACCACAGATTATAAAAGACTCATTACAAGGATCATGAAACCAGTATTACTGGAAGTTACTAACAGGATTTCAAGTAAGCATGCATGTATATGTTCTCTTAAAAGCTTCCCAGAAACACTGTCCAATTTCTAAGAAAAGTATAAAATATTAACAGCTTAAATAGTAGTATTTTGCTTACAAAATGAAAGCCTGTATATTTGTATCACATATATTACTCTCTGTAGTAACTCAGAAAAAAAACTCTTCATAACAGAGTAACACAGAACTATCAAATGCAGACAAAAGAACTTCTGCTCAAAGACTGTACTTCACATTAACCTTCAGTGTAAGATTTGCTGTACGTTTGGTTTGTGTATATACTTACTTGTAGTAACAAATATCTGTCCCAACACGAATCCAACATGGTCGAGAACGTAGTGCTTCCTGAACAGAATACATGAGGGGCTGCATACCTGAAAGAAGAAATGCATCTCACTTTAATGCTTATCATTAAACAGAAACGTATTAGCAATAATGGACCACATCAATACTTACATACAAGTCTACAAATTACCTCTACTTAATCACTCAACTATCAGAGTGCATTCTCATGAATGTCTGGGTATTGTACTGTGTGCTTTTTAAACTGGATGACAAAAGATTGCTGATTTTCAGAAAATAACAACTAAAGAAAAGAGTAAGACTTATGGAAGATCAAAATGGAATGCTTAAATGAAAGCTGAGGTTTGCATGAATGGTTGAGTACAAGCAGTCTTCAGTTCCCCTCCATCCAACTCACACTACAAAAAAGCTTCACAGAGTACACAAAAAGTTGATACTATCATCCATTCATGTAAATAACTGAAAAATAACTGATGTTTCAGGACAATTTTTTTAACAAGTAACTCTTTAAAGTCTGGGGTTTTTTTTTGATAGTACACTTACATTGAATATTTGATATGAAGTTAGAGGAGAAAAAATACATAGTAATTGAGTATACTTTATTTATTAGATTATTAGCCAACCACACTGACTGATTCAATCAGTGCATTAAAAAAAAATCAAAAGAAATTATTTAGTATGCACAACATTAAAAAATATTAACTGACTGATGAAGATTAGTAAGTAACTTAAAAGCATCTTACTACTGGTCAAACTACCTGGTATTCTGTAATTTTATCAATGTGGATAAAAGTATATAACAAAGGAGAATACAATATTACTCAGTAACAAAAGTTTGAAGCTAAAGGTGGGAGGAGGAATTTCTTCCTTCTTAAAGGACAAATTTCAGAATATATAGCAGGAAAAAAACAAACAGTTTTAAGCTGGGAGACATACACACTGCATACACACTCCCAGACAAAAGGAAGAAAGGTATTTTCAGCCATTTGTAAACGTTTGAGTGAGGCACACACCGCAAACACTACTTACTAGAGACACAGATGTTCACTTATGAACCCCAATATTTCAAAGTAGACTTATTTTTCCTTACCATAAATAAGACAAAATTGTTTTGCAATGTCTCCGCTTACATTCACATCTACCCCTATGTAGAAATGGATTAATGATGACAACTGTCGTTCTTCTTGATCTGAGTGAATCAACAGGTTTTTTTGTTGTCTTCCCCTGCCCAATGGTCCTAAGATAATTGTAGTTGCAGTTACCAGTAAATTTCTTCTGCTTTGGCCTCACGTACAACAAAACTTCATTTTAAAAACTGACAGCCCTTGGTTTAAGATGCATTTCTTCTTTTTAACTATGGCTATCAAAATATATTCTAGCAATACTATTACAATAAAAAATTTAAACTGACAATACGAATACTGCTAATCCTGTGGAGGAGGGAAGGAAACAGCTGAGTTGACTATCACAGGTTTTTTTTACATATTTCTTCTCAAAGGAAGGGAAACATATCTTACCATAGTTGAACTGACTGTTTGACTTTTCACAGTTGATGATGTTAAACCGGTAACCAGTGCCAGTTTTCATTCCACTGACTTCAAAGTAGAACCATTGATGATAATGATTGCTATTTATATCTGAGTTCAGAATTAGATCATACTCATTTCTGAAAATTAACCAAAACATATCATAAGAAGCAGAAATAAAAAGCCTAAACCATGAAAAGTAGAGTTAAAATATCTTACTTTCTGATCTGAATAACTTTGCGCAAGTTTCCAGATTCAAATTTGGAATTAAACTTCAAAACATCTGCCTCCTCTGGTACAGAACAACTGTGAGCAGAAAAAGGGACCAAAATTAATAAGACAAACTTAGCTAAACCAAACAGCTTTATTTTAGTCCTCACTTATCAATTCAGAAACTATTTTGATCCTTCCTCCAAATACTAGATAGCCTAGATAGTAGAAGCACTGTTATGTCAAATCAAACTGCATATGAAATCTTCTGTAAATATTATGAGTCACGTCACAGAAAAAGTAGAACTGGCTTAGAGTATTTCTTGAATACTGTTTACAGAAAGGTAAAAGCTTACCTAAAATTATCAAGGTCGTACACAACTCTATCTATAATGTCATTTTGATAAATCAGCCTTTCAATATCTTGACAGATTTTTGTCCTGAAAAAGAAAAGTACAGTTCTCACTAAAATTGTCACTTTCTGTTTCCAATCACAAAAGAGGAATTGCCTCATACAGGAATACTAATGAAGTTGACATGAAGACAGTGGTACAGTTCAGACAGACCTCAGCTTCACCCCCACTTATGTGCACAAATTCAAGGTGTATTTAAGTTTAAACACCTGCATTCACTGCTTCCCGAATCCAATATTTGTATGTGAGGGAACTGAGTTTTCATGCACAACTCACTGGGTTTTATCTGAAGGAAAAATATGCAGTTTCATACTTTATAATAGAAGCAGAAATTACTCAAACATTACTTATGTTAATGCTTTAATACATGACAACACCTGATAACATTAGTAACTTAAATGAATCCTACCATAACCAAAATTAAAGAGTTTTAGGGAGTAGGTTGTACAGTGAGTGTGTTAGTGAACTAGCTTTTCACCTCTGGAGATCTAGGTTCATTTATTGACTGTGTAACAAATAAGAAAGAATTATGTGATGTCAGCCAAATGTCAGGTGTGTGCTTATCCATATCATAAAACCATTGCACAACTGGCAGTATCTAGGTCCTGGCTTGGAAAAGTAAGAATGTGTTGCAGTTCAAGAATGAAATATAGTGGCAGAGCTGTGTGGAAAAGCTTGCACAGCACCTGCAATAAGAAGAAAAGGAGGTAGATTAACAATGAAGAATACAGAAACAGAACGGTAAAGTACATTTAGTGGAAATTCTCAATTTAATTAAAATAAATACTCTTAACAAATGAGAAGAAGTGCATAACTCTAGCACATTGTACTAAATTGAAATTAACTGAAAAAGAAAAGAAGTCACAAGTTCAAATTAAATTTACAATATTGTGATAAGGCTGACTCACCAGAATCCATATGATTAGGTTCAGCTCAGGACAGAATCACACATTTTTGACCTTATACTTGGTCTTAGAAAACTCATTTGATCTTGGCATGCCTCAGCTCTAAAATGCCATAACACTTCCTAATATCACAGGATTTTTGCCAAGACAAAATCCATCAATTAAAATTCATAATAAGTATTTTATAAATAATAACATCATTTAAATACCGTTATAATAACCAGTGTAGATGAAAGCAAAGGAGAAATAGATGCTCGTGTGAAGGAGAAGTAGTAGCAGACATTTTCATGTTCCAAAACATGGAGATAAAATATTTAAAGAAAATTAAAGGAAAAAGAAATCTAGGACCATCACCCTGTGCTTAGACATTACTCCTTTGTGGATCCTGATAATTAGAAAACACTAAACTGTAGAGGAAAAAAAAACCAACCCAACTAAATTTTAAAGGAATAAAAATATCCAAATTTATAGGGTGTTTTACTATATAATAATTTTCCTCCTAAAAAGATAGAGTAGTATAAAATACTTCAGCTATAATCAATTTAATTTATCCTAACAATAATACATTGGTGAGATATTTGGTGATAATTACATGCAACTAAATTTAAAAGAGAAAGAAAAAGCACTCCAAAGCACAAATTCAAAAACATTTAATCTCTTGGCACCTTGCAAGACTAAAGAAACCCCCAAATCCCACATTGTTCTAGTAAAAATAAGAAGAAAATCCATTAAGTCACACAAATACCCCATACAATATTTTCTCAAATTACATGGATGGATTAAAGCAACTATTTATTTTCTAAGTAAGACTTACCCAATAAGCAGTAACTAAGTGCTCACATGACAGAGAACAAAAATCACACTGAATATCAAGAGTTAGGACACAGCTTTGTAAAAGACTTTAAAGCTGTTCCATGCTCCCCATCCAACAATTTGTACAATCCAGTATAAACTATGAAATCATGAAAATATTATCCCGTTTTTAAACAATTTCTGGGAAGATTTTTATATTGCAGTAACAAGACTAAGTAGTTTGTAGGAAATGGAATTCTTAAAACAGTGTTCCTTTAAAATGTGATGTTGGATTTTTGATTCAAGTTTAGCCACATTACCTGGTATTTCATTCTTGTTCCCACAAAACCTCAAAAAAGTTACTTTCAGCATAAAAAATACAATAAAAATAGAATATTTCAAGCTAAAATATACCCTAAAATTACCTTCATGGTCAGCCTTATGTATAATTGTACAAGGTTTATTTTTCCAATGCTTTATATCTAACAACGAGCACTGGAAAGACAAATTGTATCTGACTTCACTCAATTTTTTTATTCAGAGAAATTCAGAATTATTAATTACTATAAAAACATACATAAGAATTTTCAAAATTTGGTTAAATGCAGTTCTTAGGTGATTCCCGACTCAAGATTACCTCCCTGCTAAATTAGCTGAATATATCTAATAAATAACCTGCGAGGAAAGATTCTCCTCCTTCAACACTGAACAATATGTTCATTATGCCATTAGAGTGTTCCAGCGCTTGTCATTTCACTACAAAAATCACCTTTTCATTACTTGTGCCAAACAGCTGAAGGATTTTCATTCAACCACCTAAAGACACTTAATCTCCTAATCATTTTAATATCTAAATACAAATACAAAGAAACTCATTAAGTTGGTTTTAGTTATCAATATAAAGGTGAAGGTGTTTGGTCTCATAATTAGGCAAGTGGTGAGGTCTCGTAGCTCTACATGTTCTGTTAGTGTACTTACATATTGTCTTTACAGTAACTCACTATGTAATATTAGCCAGTTCTTATACCAGTTCTGTAAATTATTCTGAAGAATCTCATCATTCTTCATCATCTTCTATTATCTCTCAGTGAAGACATAAAAGGGTGTGTTATGTTTTTGTTATATGTCATTCTGCAGGACCTAACACAAAGTGCATCCTCTGCATTTGTTAACTCTAAATTATCTTATACTGTAAACACTAAAGTCAAACACTTTAGTGTATTAATTTTTTAACTTTTTCCACTATGTTTCCCTGAAAGACAGATTTTTAGCTCAGCAGAGAAAAGAGGTAAAGAATCTTTTAATAATTAACTGTCCTATCTTTGCTAAGACCTGAAAGGAACATTCAGGTGAGGATTTTTTAGTTTGGTTGGTGGTGGGTTTTATAGGTTGGTTTGTTATTTTGCAAATTATAGGATTTACTGGGAAAATGATGGGGAGGCAGAAAGGGAGAATGTAAACTGAATTTCATATTTAGAAAATGAAGTCCAGAATTAGCAATTACAGAATCAGACTGTGTTCCTCTTTATGATTCAGTACTGATCAATGCATAATCACCTACCTTCAAACTGCATGTCACTGGCAACCATTATAGATGCCAAAGTAAGCAGCTATTGTGATTAACAATTGCTTGTTAATCATAGCCATAGTTAGGGTTGGGTGGGACCTCTGGAGATCATCAGGTTAATCTCATCCTAAACACTGTTTCTCAAAGGAATGAAAACAACAACAAAAAAAGGAGTCCGGTAACTCACCTCTGCACCCCATATCTCCTTTCCAGAATAGGTTCCTTAAATGGGGGTGGAATATGGCCAAAATAATCTGGATAGGCTACTTCTGAGTATTCCGGAATAGACTTTGTGTTCTTCACCATTTCAAGATAAAGATCACAGTCATGAACTGGTGATACATCAGAAACTTGAAGCATGGTATGCTCTCCTGATGAACTAGATCTAGAATCTTCCTCCTCCTCTGAATCCACTCCAGTGCAGCAGAGTTTTCCCAGCTGGACAGATGATCCTTCAAAGAGACTACCTCCACAGGGTGAAACATGCTCACAGGGTTTACTACAAGCAAGTGTGGTATTGTTAGCTTTACTTTCCTTCTTTACTACACACCCCGTATCACAATATTGATCATTTTTTGCACTATTCTGGAGACTGATTCTGTCCAAGCCTTTCACAATTTCTTGGCTTAGACATTGGCACGATGGAAGCACGTTTCTTTGATCATTTTGCTGATGTAAACTACTGCCTTTCATGTTCTCTTTCTTTGGTAGTTCCAGAAACACTGGCCTTCTATTGTATTCCTCTGTCAATAAAGGATTGCACTCCTTTAAAGCAACTCCTTTTGCTGATGTGTTTGCTTCAGTAGAGTGCTCTTCACTGGCTGTAGGAACAACAATAGGTCCACTCAAATTTGTATCAGGTACACAAGGCTTTGGTTCCTTGGAAACTAAGTCCCATTCCTTAAAAAACAAAGGTGAAAAATAATTTAAAATATTATTAACAAAAAAAAATAAACAGTTCCCAAGTTTCATGTACATTAAACATTTGTCTTTCCTTATTTTAAATGAAATTTAAAAGGTGACAGCTGCTATAAGGCATCAGAGCAATGAAGTTTGTCTTTTACAAGAAGGCCTTAAAACAGTAACAAGCAGTTAAAGTCAATGCAATTACCTACCTATTTTAACTACCTATTTTAAGTAGGTGCACAGCATTTAAGAAGATGCCTAATACAATTAAGCGTTCTCAGAAATCTCATGTCCTTCACTTGCTGCTGTATACAATTAATCAGACATCAAAAAACAGCTTTCCTTTATATCTACCCAGTGTACACCTTTCTCCGTAAGACTGAAGCAACCATTACATCTAACCAAATAATTTATGATAAAGTAGTCCCATATGTAGGTCCAGAACTGCAGACCCCTGATTCTTGGCTAGAGGAACTATCAACCTAAAAAAGAACATTGAAGTATATTCCAGAGTCAACCTGACATGGCCAGAAATGTCCTGGGAACAGTATACTTTACCTGAAAGTTTTCTGAAAGTTCTGGGAAAAATTGCTCATACATTTTTAGTTCTTCTATGGGTCTTCCCAATTCTTGTCTAGGTTTCAGTTTATTAATATCAGTCTCAATATCTTCATTCTGAAAGATCACCAGAACAAATTAATCTTGCATCCAAAATTAGTGAACACATTAATATGAAACATTCACCTTTACTCCTGATACAGCTATGCTTTAAAAGATAAAATACCACTATTTCAAAAGTAGCTGAACTGCAGCCTTCACCATGAAGATTCAGACTGCTCAGTATTATTAGTATGCCTACACCTCCATTTCAACAGCAATATTACAAACATCTCAATTTTCTTGCTTTTATCCAATCTTATTAGACACAGATACCAGATTTTACATTAAATCCATGCCTATTCCCAGCACAGAACTTGGAATGTGAAGACTTCACCTGATTGCAGTGACAAAGCAATACTGCTTCTATGGAAGATACTCCCTCCATCAGGGCTCATGAGATCCTTGAATACAATATGTTTTTCCAGTTCATGGATAGACAATTCTATTAACTCCTAAATACACATAACACAAAAATATAGAATAAGGCAGTTCTGACTAAATACCCATGCATGTCCCAACTGGCAGCTAGAGAACAGGAGAATACCTTCCTTAAGTGGTACAACAGTTAAAGGTATGATGTCTACCTCTACAGCTGGCTGAACTTCAGCTACCATGCTGAAATACTGATCTAGTCAATCCCAATCCAGAATGCTGGAAAAGGTTAGAACAGCTCCTACATATGGACCAGTTTTTGTAAGAAAAGCAGGCTGAGAGACGTACAAGCTGGGAAAAGAACACTGCTAAAGGAGTGGTTCTGTTCTGTGGTTCTGTTCCACTGCACTCCAGATACATCACATGTGAAGCAAACAAATTTTGACAAAAATCCTGAAGCAATCTGAACAAGAATAGTTGACATTTTCAAGCAGCACCCACCTTCTTTAAGTTTCTGAACATTTTTTCATTTTAGAAATTGCCCTGAAAACCTCCTCAAACTGCTTCTAACACTTAAAATTGTGCTTATATACCAGATTCAAGCAACTTAAATAAAAAATGCTATATAAGACTTTGCCAATTAATTTTGTCTCTACCAACCTTAAAATGTTGGTCCTTGTCATCATCAATTTCAGTTTCAATTTCTGATTCTGTTTCAGCATCATCGTTATCATCACTTTCATCTACTACATCATCCACTACAATACAAAAAGGTTTTGTAAGGCAGATTATACATTTAATCCAATTATACACGCTTAAAGAAGATTTTCGATGCTTCATGTTTATTTTCTTTTTCACGTACTCCTTGAAAAAAATGTGAAAACCAACTAGTAAAGTAGTACTGGACGGTTTTGTTAAGTTTTCTCTGTTTTCCATGTAGAAAATTTGCTGATTGTCATTAAAAGGCTCATTTAGAGGTTTACAAATTATGCTGATTTTCTAGTGTACGCAGAAGGACTACATGCACTGCTTTTACAATACTATCTATACAAGATTATACTTTTAATAAACCCAGACCTCTACCCACCCCCCAACATTCCATATGTCTTTTAATATAGAACTTCTTCCTTTTAAAGCACTATGTATCCTATTTCCTTTAGGTTTTTCACTTATTTTTATAAAAGGTAACAAACCTATTAAAAAAATCATATCATTAGTTCACTTTAGTAAACGAATACATTTCTAAACAGGTACTATACAGTACCAATCTACTGTATTAAGCAGAGATTTAGTTTCTGTGGGTTTTGAAACACACTTCTAAATCTATTTCTACTCTGAAGACAAAACATAAACAATCTTTGAATTACTGGAGTCTGACCCACATGAACCCCAAAAGGATAGCTTACTTTCAGACTACAGATCTCATTTTGTTTCAGGAGATATCATGAATAAAAGATATTAATAAGATGACTTTGACCCTTCATTTCAGATTAACTTTCTGACAGCAACTTCATTAGTTGCTTACCAGGTCTGAAGTTGTTTCACTTTATTGGAATATGTACTAATCACCTGAAAATAATGAAAGGTGTTCACAGTGGGATGAATCAATTTTCTACAAAGAACCATATAAATGCTTTGCAGTACAGTGTTTTCTAAGAAACTAAAACAGTCCAAGAAAGCAGCTCTACTTTCTTATCATGCAAATGAAGGAATAACCAAAATAACAGATAAAAGCCAGTTCTTCAAATGGCAAACATTAATCTAAACTCATCACCTCCTAATTTATCAAAGTAACTAAAGGAAAGGAAAGGATACAAGCTCCTGTAAGACAGGACATACACTACAACACATTCCACATAGGAGAATGTATACGCTATATGCGTTGAAAGGAGAGACCATTTAAGTTTGAATACAGCCTGTTCTTTACACTTCAGTATTGTGAACATCACCTTTTAGTCCTTGTTCCTCTTTTATTTTATAACCACATGTGTCTGGACAAAATTTCTATCACTTTAAACTTAACATTAGAAATTGGTTCTCCACACCAACAGTCACAGACCCTTTGCTTGTTGAGAAGTGTCTCAAGAGTCCTTTTAGCACAGAACACAAATAAGTGCAATTGATTCCACTTTCCACAAAGCAAAATTAGACATACTCAAAGACAAAGTACTACAAAATCACATACCATCAGGAGGCAAATTGTACAGCTGAGCCACAGGACCACTGGCAGGAATAACTGGGAGTTGGAAATGGAAAGCACTTTTAATAGTTGGTAAAGGAAGACGATTTTTGGGAAAACATTTTCTCATTATTAGGCTGGATATATTGACGAGAGGATCAAGAGTTCTCACTGCAAGGCACTCCTGTTAACAGGAAAATAAAGAAAAGTATTTCTCAAATTGAAATTTATATATTTTTACATTTATATAATATTTACAAAAAAATTTGTTCATGTCTTCTTTGAAGGACAGAAAAACTTCTAGCAACTCAAATTCACCTTATTTAAAAAGCCAAACTTCCCTATAGAAAAACATTTTCACCCCCTTCTTTCTAAAAACTAAGTTCAACCACCCTTCACAGAGATAGCCACATCAAAATAACAGCAAACACAAATTTAATTCTATACTCTTTCAATGTTTCAGTGGGATACAGAATATAACCCTTATTCCCATAATCAGGAATGACCATGGATCTCATAAAAGAAATATGACAAACTTGAGGTCATAGCCAAAAAGGCAAAAAAACCAACATAAAAAAACCCTATCAGGATAAACTTACCTGTGAAGTGTTGTAAAGAATTTTCATCCCATTAGCATCAAGAAATGCTTTTCTTCCCAGTTTGATATTTGTAACACTTTTAATGCACTGTAACACTCCTTTACGTATCAGCATGTATCTGTGTCGACTATCATGACGGTGCCAATCAACATATATCGTTATAAGCACCTGCACATATCCTCTGTCTACTGCTCTCCTGGCATTTGTTTCTTTGCAAAAAAAAGTTAGGAAAGAAAATTAAAATTGCCCAGTGACATCAACATTATTTTCAATTTTTACTTTCAATGTTTCGATTATTCTTTTTATCCAAGTAACAGAATTGTTTCAGTTTGAATAGTATTTTAGCCACCCTTCGCAGTGTTTTACATCAACCTAAACAGAAATGACTGGAAAACTAAGACTAGTAGCTTAAACCTCATTCTTGGAACATTTCACATAATTTTCATGGTTTATTAGAAGAATAACATGCATTACACTTAAAAGGCACTTTTAAGATGCTGTCACCCAGTAAATTAAAAACCAAAAATATTTCTACAAAGCATATCTATCACTATCTACACCCACTGTCCAGATACAAGATTTGAAACAAACTTCACTTCCAATCCATATAGTTTTACAACTATCACTCAAATTTCATAAGCTGAAAGTACTTCTACCCCAAATATTGGGGAATCAGTATGACAGCTGACATACATATATAGTAGACTAATGTTGTTATGAAAATATTTTAATGATATAAACTATATGAAGTTACAAGTTAAAACCACTAAGGAGAAGACATCCCTAAATAAATGAACAAGACCTCCTGTTTTAAAGACATACCTTTTAAACACCTCATTTTCCTCCCCAATGTTAAAGTTTAACTGCCAATTTATAAAATGGAATACTGACAACAATTTGGAAATATTTCTTTCCCTAAACTTCCCAAGAAGAAATTGCAAAATTCATAAATACACAAACCTGTAAGACCAAGGTAATACACTGAATAAACATGAACAAATTCAGCACCCTGTGATAGTCAGTACAGAAATTTCTCACCATTTCTTTGAAATGGTTTTCTGCAAATCTCATCATTCTTATTCAGCCCCGCTAGAACTACTATGACTGTTGTTGCTTTGACACAACTCTTTGGAGAAAATAATTTTTTAATTCCTTGCTAGTTACAATGCTGATTCAAAATCTGCAAAGATGATATTGCAAAGATCAATTGCTGCTGGCTGAGACAGTTCATGTCTGGAAACACACCATTGGTTTTATTACCTTTAATTCCACTTCATGAGCATCACTGATAGATTTGTTATTGGGACCCAAGTCCTAATTATTCAGGAAGGTACTGAAGAATACCTGTATGTTCCCTAGGCATCCAACAGATATTTTCAGATGTATGTGTAAAAAAGAGGCACAGGAATTATGCTATAGACATCTATTACTGAATGGCTGAGGTGAGTGAAGGTAAAATAATATTTGTCCACCTTGGACCTAGATCAGTTCTGCAGAAGTAGTCCAGCCTTTCTGCTGCATAACTGGTGAAACACTAACCAAGTATTAAACATTCATGTATATACAATATAAATAAAGCACCAGAAATTGCAGATGAAACTTCTACATTTCCTAGCCTTATTTTTGTTTTGGCCACCAACTTAATGTTTAGTTTTACTGTGTCCATACATACACACACACCCATTATAGCTCAAGTAGACATTTTCTTGTAGTCAAACACTTACTTGATTTTAGCAAAGCAGCAAGTGTGTCTAAAGCAACCCTGTCAACATAACAAGAAAAGTCAAAACAGCAACCAACCAGTAAGCTTAATCTACAACACTGTAAAACTATACAAATTATTTACTGCTTAGAGACTTATAAAGAGTCTAACTTCATGTTTTCCTGGTTGCACTGTAGCACAGACTTCACTTTTATATTGCTACAAGATCATGTATTTGAAGTCTGACGTCAAAACTTAAAAATATCAATGCAACATCTATACAAACTTCCAGCTTTCCATTGTGACAACGTAATGTTTATGACTGACACTCACTGGTTGTGATATTTTGAAATTCATGTCTTTGTTAGCAGTACAACAAGTACTTCCACAAAGTAAAGGACATTATTTAAGAAAACTGTAGGTCAATACCAGCAGGCAGTATATGAATATATTAAGAAGCAATGCCCATCAATCTGTACTACAACACAAGATGGTCAGCATGAGATTTTTCTTGTACCCAAAGATCTTCCCTCAATTCAACTATGCAACTGCAAAATGTATATACTTATTTTTCACATTTTTTGTGAAGATAGATTTGATGCATCTGATCTTAGACCATAAATAAGGATATAATGATTAGTCACATTATAGAATAGTACATTCATATGTGGAATTTTAGCTGAGCCTTAAAGGAACAGGACATGTTTTTTGAACCCTACTCCTGCGATCACATAACGCTATTTCTTTTTTAACAAAGTCAGGATATGCACAATATGAGATCAATACTTTGCTAATCAGATGAAAAATTTAGTTTTCCACTGGTATGTACTTCAAAAAGGTGGAGTATATAAAGAAATGATTATTCAGTTACATCCACTTGCCTATTTTTTAACCGTATATTCACCCAAAAAACCCAATCCAAATAAAAAACAAACAAACAAACAAAAAAGCCTGAAATGTACAACCACCACCGGAGTGGGAATCTAAAGTCACCACTTTCACCTACATAGTTAATTTTAATTTTTTTAACATAATAGCCTACAAGGTAGTAATTGCTAAGGCTTTCTATTCTATGTTCTTCCTCCAGATGTCTATTTGCTTTGCAGAAAAATGGAAAAAAAACTCTATTATCAAGCAAAAGGGACAGTGTTACATTAAAAGCACAAAGCAGATAATTGAATAAGCTGAACTGGAAGAGGCACAAAAGGTTCATCAAGTCCAACTCCTGGCCTTGCACAGCACCACTCCCAAGAGTCACATCCTGTGCCTGAGAGCATTGTCTAAATGCTCTTGAACTCTGTCAGGCTTGGTGTTGTAGAAACAAACTGAAAAATGGTGCGATTGTCTTGATCTTGTTCTGATTTGGGGTTAACCACTGTACAGTTTCCATGCAGGAATATTAGAGATAAAAAATAATGTATATTATTTTACAGCTACTGCAAATAGACATTCAAGTATTTTGTGTTACTCTACTGGGAAAAAATAAAATCTCTCATATTTGTGATACTCCTTCCCATCACCCTTCATTTTAATCTTCAAATATTAATTGCATTTGATTTCTCCAATACGGTTTTTCATTTACAAGTAAGTTTTGAAAAAACTTACAAGGTTTTACCATATAGTATATCAATGAAATCTTACTTACTTCATAAGGCTAGTGTTCCTTTTACTAAAAGGGCCAATAATCTTAAACATCAGTTCTACTACTCCATTCTTTCCCAGAGATACTGCATTTACAGCTGGAAGTTAAAAGCAATCCATTTTAACACGATGTAGTAAGGAAGGAAGGAGAAAAAGATCCATACACTCAAAACTAAAATTCACACAAATTAACTTTGAAGTACAAGAAATGCTAGACATTTTAGTCCTTTAAGACATACAGTGACAAGCAGATGCTACTCTACACATAATTAGCATGACAACCCAATCCTGATAAAACTTGGAGAAGAAGAAAACTTAATTATTACTTTACAAATAAAACCACATACTACTTCCAATGCAGGTTTCTGCTATCTTTGGTACTAAGATACAAGACAAAACAAATTTTCTTTAAAGAAATTCAGTTTATTGAAACAGCAGGTTTTCTAAAATTTCAGGTTGTATGACTTGCTGTCATAGAACATGACTGTGATTTGGACAAACAGGTATATTCACCATGATTTGAAATCCAAGAGTCTGATATTAAATTAAAAAATGCCAATTGGTATAGCTTTCCTGAACTGCATGTTCTGAATATATGTTCTCAGAAAAAAAAAATTATAAAAGTAATCTATCTGAATGGGAGCAAATGAAAGGAAATTATGCTAAAGCCTATTTTGGAGAAATATGTGCTTAAAGTATATGTTTGAAGTTCAACAGCCAGCTGAAAATACAAACTGCTGACACAGACACAGCAATTCATTTCTCAGTTTAGCAATATGTTCTCCTAACAAACTAGGAAGAGAGCAACTAAGAATTACTTCAATATAATAACTGCTGTTACCACTGTAGAATTTAGTACGTGAACACAAGTGGCAGTTTCATCATCAATAGCAGTAACATCATACCAGAATCTAAGTCAAGTTAGGACTTACTCTAAAAGTAACTGTATGCAAACTTGAAGAACTACTACTCATCAGAAAATTGTAAACTACTACTTTTTCTTTTTATATAGAGTGAGAAATACAGAAAACCAGAACTGATCTAAGAAGTCAAATTAGAGACTGAGTCCCATTTTCAGAATGAAATAAGTTTTCAGATAAGCAATGTAACTAATGTAACTATCTGTATTAGACTTTTCATTTTAGGAGTGTTTCACCTCCTTATCAGACAGCTCAAAAGAAATAAAGCTTCCATGTTTTGAAACTACTAGGGCTTTATGAATTATTGTTCCTCATGTGAATGACCTGAAAACAATCTTACAGTCTATCAAATCAGTTCTCTGAGGGGGATCATGGCCATGTTTTAAATTTCTTGCACATAAATAAGAAGATTAACAATCATTTCAAGCTCAAATGAAAAAAAAAAAAAATAAGAGCTTCTAACTGACAGTTGAGATACAGAAAAAAACTCATTATCTTCATCAACTTCCTACTGCCTGCCCTAACAACTAGGCTGTTGTAGAAGAATATTAGTCCAATAGTGGAGAGCGGAGCTCTTGAATAAAAGGAGTAAAGAAAAGGTTTAATTAAGAAATAATTAGGTTAAATTTAAATATTTTCTGTGTTAAACAAGTTTTAAATTGGTAATAAAGAAATTAATATAACATCAGAAATAAAAAACATGAGAATGAATAATAAAGAGAATTTATTTATTTATTTATTTCTAAGTGCTTCTGCAATCAGAATGTTAGCATTTCTAATTTAGAGCTTTAAACATCAGCATTTATGCAAATCAGATGGCTCAAAATTCCGCACACCCAATAGCACTGATCAAAAATAATTTTTTTCTAGAATTTAAGCATTTTCAGCATATAAGGAGAAAATCCTTAGAAAAAAAACAGTTTAAATAATTAATATCAAACATGCACTCAGAATTGATATTTTAACCTTATCTAGATAAAAAGCTTTATTCACATAGGAAAGAAAATAATTTTCTGCAATACTTACAGTTGGTTGAATAAACTCTTAATACTTGAAGACATGGCAATACTAGCCTGTGGTTCTGCAAATTATGCTTCACTAAATTCAATGATATGTTTAGGACACCATTTATTCTTGCTTTCATGCCAATCTTCTTGTCTGACATCAAAGAAATACAAGACAAATCACACTGACTATGAAATTGTTAAAAAATAGAAGTTAAATTACTCAACTCTTTCTACTGATGTCATCTCTGCTTATCTACTTTCCACCAGTCTTTCCTCCCCTCTAATTACTTCACTTTATTTTTTTTCTACTCTACCAATTCTGAGTATGTGGATGCTTACACCATAACAGAAAAAAATTATTAAGTTTCAATTATAAAACTGTAGTTATTAAGCCATATCACCTTTTGGACCAATTTTTGCAAGAAGAGTATGAAGAAGCACCATTAGTTCTTCATTTGGTGGAGAGGCTTTGCTGGAAGTCAAAAGCAGCTGTAACAAGATCTGTGTCCCTCCTTTGGTGACTAAGACACTTGCTCTCCGACCACCACCTAGAAATTAAAACTGAACTGATACATCTAAAGCCAAAGAACAATTCAATTTCTAAGATACAGTTATAATGAAGTCTTTAGAACAGCAGTATTCTATTTATATATGACTGCACTATGCAAGAAGATGCTAGACTTACACTAACAGCAACAAACTATTGTGTAGGATTATTAGAAAGGTAACTTCAGGTTTTACATTCTTTTAATTCTGCATATGCTTCAGCAATCAACAACAAAAACCAAAATAATGATACTTTATGAAAAACCCAACAACAATAAAAATTAACTAGAGAAAACAAAAAACATCTGAAAAAGCAAGCATAAATATAATCATATACTACTCCTTAATAAAAACTTACCAACTGAGACTACCTCAATGAGAATATTCAATATATTTAGAATAGTTTGAGGATCTCTTGTATTCTGCAATAAAAAAGAGATTTATGTTTAACTTTTGATACTTAAAGATAGGAGGAATTGCCACCACAATATTAAATAGAACTTCAGATGTACCCATGTAGCAACCACTGCACTAACCAGTCCAAATTAACCACAAAACCAATTAAAACAGACTTTTTAGTACGGTACGTCAATTAGAACTAATAGGTGACAAGCAATTTCTTAAAATATCTAAATAAAAGGGAGAGAAATTCACTAGTAGATTACTTAAAGACAGTATCTATTCATAACAGACCAACACAAGTTTTGAAGACTCCATAGCATAACAACATATTTCATAATACAAATATAACAGGAAATACATACATTTCATAATGATAAAATGCAAAACGGCTATGAACCCATAACCAAAGAAATTTTAAAAATTCACCTCGAGGGTTGACAGGATAACTTCTATTCCAGTGGAGCCCTTAGAAGTCATCTCCTTCCTGGTTTTTTCTGCCAGAGAAAATACGCAATAAAAAAAAATATGTTTTTTTACTGCAAGCCAGTACATCTACAAATTGACAAGAAAACTTACACAGCAAATAATAAAACTTATTAAAAACACATATAGGTCTATACTAAGAACTAAGTAAAATACTTAAGCAATGGTAAAATTAATTTTTGTTTTCAATTGAATTGTTGAACAATCTTGTGATGGCCTAGAAAAAAAGGTGAAGAAAAATATCAGTAAGAAAGCTTCCTTCCAGATACTTTTATATATATATAATATATATATATAAAAGTATACTTCTATACTTTCACATATATACTTTCATATATATATAACACGCAGACATATATATGTATGAAGAGAATTATTACTTAAATTATAGCTATTTGACAACACAAAATGGACTCAGCACTACCAGTATTATACTGGATACATTAAACATAGGGACGGTTTCAACAATCAGTGACAAAAACGTATGGATAATCAAGTTCACTAAATCAAAACTTAAGTCCAACAAGGGAGATACAAGAAGCAAGGGTCAAAAGGGAAACAACTAAAACCACAAAGCTTAGATAATTACCTTGACTCTGGACCAGATGAAGGATCTTTGAGGTAATATATCTGGCATTGTCTGAGTCTCCTAATACAGAGTCCAAATTGATCTTCTCCAGCTGTGACAGCAGGGATATAGTCCGAGAACTGGCGGAAGCACTACAAAAAATATATGATTTTTCCATCTAAATCAGAGAAAAAAGCTCCTAACAACAGAAACTTGATTCTACAGTAATAATTGTGGCTAATTCACTTACGTATTTTATCTGAATTGGAAAACAGTCTTAATTGTCAATTCTGGCAAATTTACAGATTTTGCAAAGCCTGCAACAGACTAATAGTACATAATAGCATCTTCAAGAGCAACTGTGAACAGGGAAATCAGTTGCAGCAAGTATAATGCAGCTATAAATGTTCTTAATCTATGCCATCTAGAGTGACTTATATTTATTAATTTATGTAAAGTGACAAGATACAGTATCAAACCTGCCATTCAAGGAAAAAAATCTACAAACAGACCAAAAGACTGCTTGTCTCACAGGATGGCATTTCAGAAAAGGAAAAAAATAATGTCATTCATGAAGTGAACAAACTAGCACATATCAGCTGAAGAAAAATAACACCATTTTGAAGAAAAAACTTAGGAAGGTTTCTAGAATTATCATCTAAGTTTGCATTCATTGTGACTACAAGGACATTTTGGCCTGCTGTCATGGGTTTATGCTGGCTGCCAGCCAGGCACCAGCAAAGCCACTCACTCCTCTCCCTCTGCAGCTGGACAGAGGAGAGAAAACTTAACAAAGGTTTGTGGGTTGAGATAAGGACTGGGAGAGATCACTCACCAAATATCATCGTGGGCAAAACAGGTTCAACTTAGAGATATGAAGTGAATTTATTACTGACAAAATCAGAGCAGGATAATGAGAAGCAAAATAACCCATTAAAAGCAGCTTCCTGCCACCCCTCCTTCCTTCCAGCTCTGCCTCCTACCCCAGCAGGGCAGGGAGGCAGGGAAGGGGGGTTATGGCAGTTCATCACCCGAGGCTTCTCCTGCTGCACCCTGGGGTCCCACCCATGGGAGGCAGTTCTCCATGAACTTCTCCAACATGAGTTCATCTCATGAGCAGCAGCTCTCAGTGAACTGCTGCAGTGTGAGCCCATCCCATGGGCAACAGTCCTCCCAAAACAGCTGCACTCTTTTACAGGGTTCAGCTGCCTTGCCACGGCCTGCCCCACGGGCTGCAGGAGAACCTCAGCTCTGGTAACTCGAGCACCTCCTCCTCCTCCTTCTCTACTGACCTTGGTGTCTGCAGAATTGTTCCTCTCACGTATTCTCACCCTATTCTTCTCTGGCCACAATTACATCTGCATATTAACTTTTTTCTTCTTCAATCTTAAATCTGTTATCACAGCAGTATTACCAGCATTTCTGACTGGCCCAGCCTTGGCCAGCGGCATGTCCATATTGGAGTCACCAGGGATTATCTCTGCTGGACATGGAGGAAGCTTCCAGCAGCTTCTCACAAAAACCACCCCTGTGGCCTCCCTCCCTGCTATCAAAACCAGCAAACCCAATAGTCCTGCTAACAAAAATTTGCCTTGAAAATATATTTTAGTGACACCACTTCAGTCTAGACATTTATACAGATAAGTAGAAAGAAATAATTGCTCTAAGTGTTTATTCTAAACAGAGTCAGTATAGAAACTGTTTTATTTGTTCTGTACTTTTAGATCATAAAAATTATTCAGAATAGTTTTGAGATTCACATTCCTACATGACAGTAATTTTTAAACAGATGTTTAACATTTTAATTGCAATCATGCAATTAACTACAGGAAACTATGACTTTCATGCATTAACTACCTTGGCTTTTTATTCATAACATTAGAGTCCTACAGTAATCAACAATAATTCATTTTACATACACACTGCTTTATCTACAATAAAAATAAGATCTACAACACTAGCTTTATAAATAGCCAGTCAGTTTTGTTTATAACAATGAGGAATTATTATTCCTTGATTTATATTTACATCTGTGTAAAGATTTCACACTTACAGCTAATTCTACTAAAATGCTAAAAGTATGGGGAAAAGTTAGTTGAGGGCAAAAGTTATACTGCCAGGAAGGCAAATTGATGTGAGAACTGCACAGGACACTGCTTCCACCACTCTCACAGTTCTACACAGATATCTATATGAGAAGCATACCAAAAAATCAATTTCAGATTACAGATGATACTTACAAACTGGTAACAAGAATAAAAAAATTGTTATATTAATTATAGCTCTTAAATAAGAGTAATTTTATAATGTGAAATAAGCCTACCACCTTCTCAGTTATTTGCTAGACTTTAATTTAAATTTTTAAAAAATATTTAATCATTACAATTTTTAATTAATAAAATATAATTATTTTTAATCTACATTAAATCTGTCTTGGGTGCTGAAACATGAATTTCCTTGTGTAAGTAAAGCATAATCACTCCAATCCTTTCTCATAAACTAAGACCATGCTGAATGATATAAAGCCACTATACGGCTTTGTTTTTGTTATCTCTGCTTTTCCATTTATCCATTGAACTTGAAATGCTCCAAAATTGACACAAGATTGTAATGAAGTCCACAAGCTCTGTTGATCCAATACACAAACTGACCAAATTATATAAGATGTTATCTTCACCAGCTCCAAAAGCAAAAGAAGTAGGAGTCCAGCCAATCCACATGTAAGCTAATGTGTAAGAGAACTGCTACTTCAACTCGTGTTTGTGTGTGCATATCACTTCCATTGTGGTACACCATTGGTCCCACAATGAAATTAATGTAGTTTGAAAGATGGAAACAATCCAAGAAAGCAAAGCTGATGTTCAGGAATAATAAAACATTAATTAATTAATTAATTAACAATAGCATAACAATAACAATAATAACAACAACAACCATTTTTTTTAAGTTTTTGTAAAGATAAAATTCACTTATAGGCATTAAAATGTCTGAGCAAACCTGATTTTTGACTGTTGCAGCCTAGAAAACTCAAGCAACAGACACATGGATGCAATTTACCATATACAAGAAGCTGACATCTAACACAATTCTTCCATAGTTAATAAAAGCTACAGAAGGTTTAGGCAGGGTAAATAATTCTCAGTACTGTGCAGTAAAACAACTTAAGTCCTAAGATTTAGAGTTATAATCTCCTCCTGGGGACAGAGTAGCTATCAACAGCAATAACTGCTTATTAGTGCAGAGATATCTTTAAAATGGTTTTAGCCTATTCATCATGCATAAAGTCTTCCAACCTAAACAGAGCTATGTACATTTCATGTCTTCATCATACACAACAAAGCATCCCTAAAAATTAACATCAGCCAACACTGAAATGAAATAAAGTCTTGATTTCCTCTTAGTTATGGCTGAGTTTTCTTCCTAAAACAAGAATTATACTCTTATTTACTAATATTTTACACTAATCTACATAGTGGTTGTAAAACTATTTGACAGTTTTCAATGTCTGCACAGCACATCAAAAAAGCATAGGACAGGGATTACAGCAGCCAGACAGACATATAGCAGCAGAGTCAGAAATATTGCTGTGAGCACCCATTTGACCTGAGAACAAAATGAAATCACAAGTTGTAATGAGACTCTCTCATATTTGTAATGTAAACATGTATGTTTTGACCAATGAACCATTCAGCATCCAAATCTAGAAGACTATTCTCCAAAATGGAGAGGCACCATGAAATTCAGTATTTTCAATGCCACAATAAGAAACAGTCAGAATGAACTCTGTACTGTCTGAGGTACGTTTTCTCTCAAGCTGCCAACAATGCAGAACCTCAAATACCCTGAAGACTGTTGCCAGAGTTTTGTGGTGACCAGACACAGAGACACAGCAGCAGCCAAAGACCCAGGAGGAAGTGCTGAGATTTTCCTGTGCTTGGATTGTGAAGGCATAAAAGTCCAGGGCTTGATTTGTTGGTGGTCACTCCTAAGAGGCACCAGCTGTGTTACTGCACCGTGAGTAAACTGGTTTGTAGAATGAGACTTTGTAAAAGAGACTTTGCAACGGGAAACCTGGGGTCAAACTGGCACAAACCAGTCTCAAGAATTCTGACTGGAGTATTCAACATGAATTTGAATCATCACCCATCAAACTAGAAGACTAACTACAGTTTCTACTCAGTCAAAAGTCATTGTCAGAAAAAATGGGACGACTCAGACTGACCTGACACATCAATATGTAGCTGTCCAGGTTTCAAGCTGCAGTGAGTACCTGAGCTTATCACTGATGCTGGAGGGCTGCAGAAACAATATGAGACTAGTTTTCCCACAAGGTGAAGAACCCTTCTTGTTATTAGGAGTGACATTTTTCACCCCATCCATTCTAAAGCCTTCTCATAAGAGCACTCTGTCACTGAGAGTTACATAGAATCTCTATCATCTTTAGTTCCTAAAAAACATGAGTAAAGAGCACCAGAAGAAACTTCACGACACCATAAAAACAATTCTCTTCAGATCTGGATAAACACCAGGGCTGTTCTTCACAACACATATATGCCAAACCAGTCCCTGATGACCTGCAAATATGATTGAATAAGCAAAGGCAATCTCATTCTTTGTATCCCTTCATCTGAAAGGCTTTCTCCCTGAAGTTTAATATTGTCATTTCAGGCATTTCTTAGTATAAATGCAAGAGTCCTTTATCTGTTCCAATGATGTACCTCTCTAAGCACAGTCTCTTGCACATATTTCCATCAAATATTCTTAACCATTCTCTGCATTTTACAGGAGTATTTTCAAATAATTTGGCCCTCCAGTAGTTTTGCAGATCTTTTGAGTTTCAAATTGTCCATAATTTTAACAACTTCCCTCTCTTACAGATTATTAGTAAAAAAACAGAATATTTCTCACCATTAGCTGTAAACAGAGAGAGAGCACATCCAGAAGTAAATTGTGCACCATTTCCTTCTGACAGAAATCAACTATCACTTGTAACCAGTCAGTGCTCTACTCTGTCCTAAGACAACCAACAATTATTATTCTCTGATAGATTTACACTTTAAGCATCTTGAGGTTGATCCAGTACAGTTTGTATCTCTGCAGAGAGACTCTTCCTTCATGCCACATTCAAATGCTACACTTCAAAATGCCCCTCATACACACACTTTGCCTGCACAAAGGAAGCACCCCTGTCCTTATGTCAAGGATTGCCAAAACTTTGAACTTGACTCTAGCTAACCAGGGAGCTTTGTGGATTTCCTCTTTTTCTTGTTGCTTCAGGAGAGCCACAATTAGATAATAAGGAAGCATTCCCAGAAAGTGAAGAACAGAGGACTTCAGGGATTCACACTTGAAAGAGAACTACCTCAACAAGGGGTTCGTATTTGAAAGAGAACTTACTCAACAAGAAAACTTCTTCTCAAAGAGAGATTCCTCGTTACAGGGATACTTCTTTCACTCCCAAAAGATTTAAGCATTTGAACTCTGATAATTAAGAAGTGCTAGATTCACAATCCCCCATTATTCACTGTATGCCACTTTCTATACACAAATGCTAAAAACACATCATTGTAGCTTTCTACATGTCTACCCACAAAGAGAAAGAGAACTCTAAGCCACGGCTGCTCATAAAAATTCAATTATCTTAAAATGGTTTTTGGCTATTGACCTTGCAAGAAGCCTTACAAAATATAATAGTCAAATGAGGGATGTCATCTGTTTCTCAATATAATTGAGAAACTACTTCCCCTGAAACTGCTGTTTGCAATTAGCCAGCACACAGATGTATAAGGGAGTTCCTTTTTCCACCACAGTAAACAGATCTGCATTTTGGCACGTTACCATGAGCCTTTAAAACAGGCAGGTTTCTCATGCGCTTGTTCAGATTTCATACCAACACAAATAATTTCAAACTATGGTTTTGTTTTTTTTTCCTCAACCACTTCCTCAGTTACCAAGTAATCGTTAGAGAGGTGATACTTCTGACTGGTTCACAGCTATCTCTGTACACAGAGTCACCAGAACTTACTCACTTCTTAGGGAACAACTGTTTTGAATTGCAGAGATGGAAAATTTCATTTTACCTCTAAGTAAAGAAGAATAAATGGCACTTAAGTAGCAACTGCGCAAACATCTAATATTCTTTGTAATAGTATATTTTATGCATTATAATTTTCAAGAATACTCATTGCTGGCAGAGAGCTTGCTTTGCTTATTATAATGCCTAAGGGGCTAGTCTACCACAAGAACAAAACATAAAAATTTTTAACCATTTCTTTTGATCTACCCCTCAAAAACCGGCCTGATATAAACCCTAACCCTGTTCAACCCAAAGTCAGCAAAAGTAAGGATGATTCTACATACAAGAATTTAAAGTGAAATTTTAAATAGATCCCAACATACAAACATAATTCACAGTAGAGCATGTTCTTCATGAAAATTCACCTCCTCACACAGAAAATAACTGGTACTTCAGAAAACTAAGACTGAAGCCAGAATTCCTAATTTCTCTGACTTTTTTTTTAATCTGATTAGATGGTTTGATTTAACAAGGTGGTTTAATCTGTGCTACCTTAAGAAAAAAGTAAGATTGAAAGCCTTTAAATAGTTTTCTGATGCCAAAAGGTCTTCCAGAGAATCTCACAAATTTCTCAAATTCTAGCTAAGAAGAAAATAACAAACCTGACATCATCTGCATCCCACTCTGGTTTATCCTAGCTATGTGCTGGATTGCAAGATTGTTGCAGGATGACATACATTTCATGCCAAATCCATGGCTTCTCATAAAGTATTATAAACTTCTTTAATTCCTTCAGTAGAAATAACTTTTTATTTTGCCAATATGTGTATAAAATTATGAAATTAATTAAATTTTCAATTAAATGTAATATGTATTTTCTATTTGAACATTTCTATAATTAACTGAAAATTTAGATTTAAAAAGTTATTTAGTAAATATGAAGATACTTTGTGTTAATCAATATTGACTCCCTCAGTGTTTCAGGACAACTTGCACATCCCTACTAGAGACCCACAATGTGTATTTTATTTATCTTTGTACTAAGAAGATTCTTACAGTTCTTACTAAGATAAAAACTGTTTTTTCACAAAGCTCAAATAGCTTGATGTTAAGAGGTGACTGTAGTTTTAAATTTACCTTTTTTCAGATGATGCTTTTGCTTTGCTCATATCGGAAATATGATTCTTCAAATCACCATCTCTGACAACCTGTAAGATATTAAACAATTGCATATTATTGGCATCTTTTGTTCTTTAGAGAAGAAATGCTGACACCATACTGAATGTCCCTTCACTAGAAAAGCTAAATTCACAGTGATTGCATTTCTCCATGCTCTTCCCCCTTCACACTATTTGATACAGCTTTTAAAATAAACTATTGCTTTTCAAGTATGGAGTATGATTCTGCACTATAATTCAGGCCTACCAAAGATGAGAAAGTCTGATTACAATAAAACAGAGACTTGTATCACTCATTTACTAGACATTATTTTCCTGTCAGTGACAGAATTTTATCAAGTTTTTGAAGAAGCCAGTAAATACTTTTCTTAAACTTACTTGACAATACTATGATATGCCCCAACATACTGATTTCTGACTCCGATTTTATGTACCTATAGAATAACGAAAGCTAGAGGCACAGTGAGAAACATGGAGTATTTTGTGTTCTTATTTAAGCAAGACCTCAATACATTCCTTGGACAGAAACCATATCGTGCCAAGGACTCAATTTTCCTATCCATCTAAGGACATAGTGTCCTCAGGGCACACCGCTTCCTCAAATGGTGCCTCCAAGCAATTAAGGTTGCAGTCTACAGGACCATTAACTGAGCACCAGTACTTCCATCTGAGATGCACTATGAATGACAGACAAATACTCCAACTATGAAAAAAAAATGTCCTCCTAGAGTTCAGTGGCTAATTTAAAGGTAGAAGACAGAAAAGGGGAAAATGGATGTTCAAAGACATGGGTGCTGCGAATGAGTAAGATAAAGCACTCTTCTCTTGGAAAATACAGGCAAGAAATTCAGCCAACAATACACATACACCCCCTCCCTCAATCCCCTGCTCCACAAAGAAATTTGTAAAACCTCTCAAAAGTCCTTATTGTTCATCATATAAAAATAATCAGATTTTTTATTACTAGTAAATTCCACTCCACTGCTAAAAGCCTAAAGGACATAAAGTATGAAACAGGCTTTTTTCCAAACTTACATGAAAGCAGAATATTTTCCCAGCATCCAGGATGAAAATGCTTAACTTTTCACAAGAATTCCAGCTTGACTCAAGTTAACAGGTGTCTTAGCTTCGTCCAAGCACCCTTCAGGTGTACACTATCTTGAAATCCTTTAAATAAAATAAAAATTACAAGAGAAAAGTTTTGTCCACCACATTACTGACAATTACATTAATTACAAAGTCTGGATTATTCCAACCAGGTTGCAGGTCTTACTGGGTGGAAATCAGACCCTTGGATTCAAGTAACCAAGAGCTGTTTTGCTTCCAGTAAAAGCAGGACCTGCTGTCATGCAGATGATGAACAGTCTGCCAGTGCCAGTAGTGCCTATATATTATTGTCTACTGAACTGCTGTACAAGTGGAGCCAGCTACTGAGCTGAACCATCTTGAACTGCAAGGTCTTTGTTTGTCTAAATTCACCACAAAGTATTTCAGTAAGCATTAAAGTACTTACTGATGCTCCAGGTCAAGGGGAGAACTCAAGTAAAAAAGAAAAAGCACAAGAACAAAACAAAGAAAACTCCAACAAAACTAACAACAGATGAGAAGGAGCAAGGAAAAAATTAAAAGAGAAATGCACACAGCAGAAATCCAGAGACATGTGGTGGGACATCTATGCATACTAAAGAAAAAAAATCTCTTTAACATTTGACTAGATAATGCAGAAAAAACATCCAAATTAATTTAAAATTAATTTACACATATTTTAAACAATGCCACTTGCCTTTCAGTGGTGGCAGAGCAGATGAAAAATTAGCATGAGTTCTGCTTGCAAAGGACCAACAACAACTGAATGAAAGCATTTCAATTTGGAGGGAAGCAGAGGAGAGCAAGAGGTGCTGACTAAGTAGAACTCCAAACTGATAAATGCTGGATTGTCTGCAATCTCCCTTTGCCTTTTCACCTTGCCTGTGAAATGTTATCTCATTCATCCTCCCATCTAGACATGGGAAACAGGCAGTCTTCACAAGATCAGAAAGCAACATTGTAATAATTGCTGTAATAATGCTATCAACAGTACAATAAATTAAATGGCCTGCCTGAAGTTACACATGATTTTCACATTTTCCTTTCTTCTCAGAAAAGCACATATTTACCTCACTCCTAGGTGAATTCTTTGTCACTGAGTCCCCTTCTCTGCTGATCCAGATTTTCAACATCCTGAAAATCTGACACTCACTGACAAAGTTCGTGCAAAAACAAAGAGGATAGCCCCTCCAGTATTTACCTTTCCTATGAAATTCTGGCATTTGCCAAAATCTAAAATTAAGAACAACACATAATCCATGGAACTCCTAGTTCTTAGATAAATACTCTAACCACAAAACTACTCTACCAAATGGCAAGGACCATCACAAAGCAATTTTCTTTTGCTCAAAACAATGGCTAAAGAAATGAACTTGCACTGTTTCATTCAGACTTCATGTTCAGATGTGTCTATTAGGCATTACTGGGAGTGCCTACAAAAGACTTGTATAAACTCCATGCTCTCCATCCTCCTGAATACTAAGTTTATATATATATACATACATATATATATATATATGTATATGTACTAGAAGAACAGCAAGATGCTGCCACTCCAAGGCAGCAATAATTCTGGTCAGATGTCATAATAGGTTTCAGAGGAGATTTTACTGACACGAGTTCTGGGGATCCCAGTGTAGCAAGGATGTCAACTTGTTGAAGCAAGTTCAGAAGGGGGCAATAAAAATGAATGGAGTGATGGAACAATTCTCCTATACAAAGAAAGGCTGAAACAGCTGGGACTCTTCACCCTGGAGATGAGAAGGCTCTGGGGAGACATCAGAGCAGCCTTCCAGCACCTAGAGAGAGCCTACCAGAAAGCTGGATAGGGACTTTTTACAAGGGTGGGCAGAGATAGGACAAGAGGCAACACAGTTGCTTTAAACTGAAAGGAAGAAGGTTTAGGTTAGACACTAGGAAGAAAAAACACATGGTCAGTTACAACAGTTTAGTGCTGAGCATTTCTGTTGTCATTTTAATAACATCATACTAGAAAAAAATTCTCATAAATTAAACACACAATAATGTCACATATGAGGCTCAAAATTTTTATTTTAACCGAAAAACCTCTACTTTCAAATTAGGTTTTTCTTTCTCACTGAAACTGGCAGAAATCCTATCTCTCAAAACCACAGAGTTTTCATGCCAAAATCCTGCTATTAAAACTTTCTCTTACAGAAAACAGGGATAATCGCTCTGTTCCTGAAACTGAAGGACATTCTCTGTTTACATAAAGAGAATTCACATGTTCCATTGACCAAAATACTTTAACACAGAACATACCTGCCTTGGAAGGATAAATGTAATTTTAAGAAAATTTAAAGCATTTGCATTTTCTTTACTTAAAAACCTCTTGTCCCTCAAGAAACCAAGCTACCACACACAAGAAAACAGCGCAAATAATTTTTAAAAAATCCCCACAAAATCCCAACAACAACCAGAAAAAAAAACAAAAAAAACCCAAAAAAAACAAACCACAACCAGAAAATAGACTACGTCAAAGAGCTAGAGATGTCTGAAATTCTCTATGTCTAATACTAGGATCTTCCTGCAAAGTGCTTTGTAATTACATCCCAAAAAACACAATTCTCTCCAAGAGAAACCAGCAAAATCAAAACCCAGTATGGATATACAAAGTTTATCAATACTACCAAATCTGTTCTACTTGCACCATATTGTATTACATTTTTATTTTCCAGAAACTTATGTTCTTAATAAATATTATATAGAAAGGTATATTTTTGAGTCTGTTAAGTATATATTAAAACACAGTATCTTATAATCATAAAGGGAGGAGTTGCTAAAATTATATATCAAATTATACTTATGAAGAGAAACACAAAAATTTAAGTTTTTTATGTCTATCTACCACAACAGCTGTACAAAACCTGTAAGACTGTTCATCTACACAGGTATATTTCCATGTTTTGCTTTGTATCCAAAGCTTGGTGCAACCCAAAATATTTTCAAAGGCAAAGCTCAGACTTCAATTTTGATTATCATGGAGCTATTGATTTGAAAGGTGAAAAAAATTAACAAGACTGCAGCAATGAAGTCATTACTTTGATGTGTACTTATCAGACAGTGCAAGCACGTAGCTGAACAAAATCTATTGTAAATGCTACAGTACAGAAAAAAGGCAAACTAGTACAGAAAAAAAAAAAGGAAGGAGTACAAAATCTCAGGTGACAGAATAGTGTCAAAACGCAATGCATTAAAAATTAAATAGAAAAACTATAAGTATGAACTGAGAAAACACATAATTATTTAAAAGGTCACAAATGCTAGGCAGAAGAAAACCTATATTGAAACCCTGAAGCTGGTTACATTCTGGGCTTCCAAAAGCACTTCAGCCTCTCACAGAAGTACATGTGCGTTCTCCCAGTTCAATGCAGACTAAATCACAAGCAAATGCATTTTTCATATTATTTCATTTCATGCATCCCAAAGTCTCAGAAGCTGTTCATGGGTCAAAATATTCTTTTTCAAAGTACTTGTAAGTACTGTTTAAACAAAGTCATATAAAAAGACTTCTGCATTCTTTGCGCTCTAGGCAATCTTAATTCCAAAATACCACTTGTGGTTTACATTTTTAAGCATTGAAGCAAATTGTTTGCAAGAACAGACTATTTACCTAAGTGAATTAACATTCATAGGAATATACTCTTAAAAATTTAGGATAACCAGCAACACATGGCAGGAAGAGTAATGGTCTCTGTAGCAAGAGCAACCTACCCAAAAATCTTGTAGAGAGCAGGTAAACACTGTGATAACCAGCATTCTAAATATAGCAAAACCACACAACACGCCATACAGAAATGAGCAGTATGTTACCTAGCATCGCACAAAAGAATTACTCACCAGGACAGAACACTCTTCCTTTGACAGCAGTAAGAAATGACCACTGCTATTAATACAGTGGTGCTGTCTCCCCATCTCATCCTCCTGCACCATAAGGAGGACTGCCCATTTGCAGATGTTCCAGCAATTGTACCTTAAGTAGTTCCTTTGTCAATTTAATCCTTTACTCTTTCATACTTAGCATATTGTTTTCAAGTGCAGTGTCTCAAATGACAACTTACACAACTATCTTCTTGAAAAAAATGGTTGGTTGTGGGTTGCTTTTTGGGTTTTTTTTTTCAAGAATGCGGTTCTATTTTAATGCTATACAAAGTAGCATGTGAACAATTTCCTTAATAAAAACATGATAATTAATGTTAGGTAAAAAATCTCACAAGCTATTTGGAGGTGCCAGAGTTATTTGTACAAACTGCTTTGTATCCTAAAATCTCAATGCACAGAACAATCCATAGAAACTTTGGTTACCTATAAACCATATTAAAAATCTGGGGAAATCCTTCAAGCTTCACATTAAGTTTCAAGTTGGCAAACACTACATTGTACTTAATCACAATGCAATAAACAGAACCATATATAAATGAATGATAACTAATGTGGTAGTGACAATCTGTTTCCTGAAGCTGACTATTCCTACCCCAGTTCCTGAATCTTTACAAGCAGTGGAAAACAAAAACAGACTTCCCTCCCATGACGAACCTTAGGCTGTATTTCATAGCAATTAAAGTCCTAATCAATAGCCCAGAGAGAGTCAATTATCAGGACTGGCTGGTTTTTTAACTGAATTGTAAAACAGGATGGAATGGCACTGAGTACACACTGAACAGCTATCTCTTCCTATTAATATATATCAGTACAAAAAGTTTTAGTGCCATCAAAATAATATAACATACCTAAAAGTAACTTAGAAGTGGGTTTTTTTTCCATGAGAAAAGGTTTGTTCAAGATAGTAGAAAAACTATTTCTTCCACATGTAATTTTAAGACTTTATGTGGAAATGGCAGAAAATAATCCCTTACCTAATGACTACTCAAGACCTCTAAGCAGAAAAAAAAAGGAAGTTTTTGGTGGAAGCGAGCCTAATTCATAAATCTAAAACAAAATGAAAAGGCTAACAACCTTCATTAGTCAAAGAAAATATACATCTGAAAATCAGTTATTGCTTTTCCCTTATACCATTTGCTATAAATATTTATAGTAAGGAACAAAAAAGTCAGCTGATTCGCTTACCCATTGCTGCATTATAGCAGAGTGCCGACTTTTTGACGTGACTAGGTAAACTGCAGCATATAATCAGACCTTCAAAATGACATACATAAAACTTCACAGGCAACTGAAGCACCAAAGTCCTTTACAGAAGGCTGCCAACTATGTCATGCAGCCATTAGCACTAGCCCACTTGACTGCAAAAACAAAGTCTGACAAAAGTAGCCAAAAAGCTAAGCAAGCAATCAAGAAAAGCATTTGCTGGGAAAGGAGCAGACTAAAACACAACCAGTACTTTATTTCTTGCCTGGAAAGAAGCTCCTAGAAAGTTACTAGCATTGCAGGCATAAGGTTACTTCAAGATGTGACAAACTTGCTGTCATCAGGGTCACATAGTATCACGTTCAAAGTTTATGTGATTTAAGCTGACAGAAATACTGCAAAAGTCAGCTACTTCTTGCCCAGCCGGCATAACCCTTTTATCAGATAGGAGGTGGATGGCACAGGGAGGGAGGAAGAAGCAATAAAAATAGCCAGAAGGAAAAGGACAACCACAGTAGAAACTAAGTATTTCCCTACGCCATGAACTGAATAAGATCTGGAAACCTAGGAACTTTTGCCAGCTCTTGGAAAAGCTTAATACAGTGGTAAATGTCAGAGGTGCTTTCTAGCACCTAACCCAGTGATTGCTCCTTTGGGTTACACTGTCTTGATGGTTAAGATCAGTCTGCAAAAAAAATCAACTCAAAGATCTACACTTCCTAGTTCACAAATTTGAAAAAGCAAACCTTCAATTCTGGTTTTAATCTAGATAAAAAAACAAAAAGGGGAAAAAATCCATGGCTTCATGTTGCCGATTTATGTACCTAAATATACCTCAAACCCTTCAAACCTCATTGATATGAAGAAACACAATCATAACAACCCATAATACTCCCAGCAATTGTTATTCTTTTCAAAATCTTGATTTGTGCCATTTAGCTTACAAATTAACCTTGGAACAATTACAACAGTATTACCTACCTCTAGTATGCAACCCCTGGTAACCCTGTTTCTCAGTAATTTTAAGTTTTATAAAGGATGTAGAGGAAGTTTTTATATACCTTGTAATATACTAAATGTTTTAGGGCGACATTTTCAGGACTGTGGCCTCTGCAACTGTTGCAAAAGAAAGAAAGGATGTTTGGGTGCTCCTGCCTCTCTGCTAGTTCCAGTCTTCCTATGGTTACTGCATTTCCAAATGGAAACCATGCTGAATCATCCATGTATCCAGGACACACACTGGATAGTTCATAATCTTCTTCATGCTTAGCACAGGATATTGGACAGTTAAGCTGTGGATAGTGGCAGGGCCTGAAAGCATACCCATCGATACACTGCTGTTATAAATCTCTCCTAAGCACTCACACAAGCAGTTGCCTTGTTCAGCACTCTCACACTCACTCCAAGAAACCTGACATCCCCTCTAAGTTCTTTAAGGAGTTTCAACGCTTCAATTACTGCAGTTATACTCCAGAGCCAGGGTGACTTGATTAGCACTAAGTGGTTTTGACCATTAGCAATTCGTATCACAGGAGCTATCTCCTAAGAGCACGCAGCTCACAGATACTGGAATTCAAGGAGACGTTTCAAATAACATACTGAGAGCCAAAAAACAGGTGATCCCCAACTGTGCCTAGCAGAGTATCACCATGAATTTTAAAGACTGCAAAGTTTCTTATCATGTGACACACTGCTGACAAGCTGTTGAGTGAGAAGCTGAACTAAACTAAAACCTAAACACAAGGTGAAATAGCAAACTCCTTCTGTAAACTAAAAGGACTTCACAGAGCTTCTCACCTTTTTCTCTTTACATGTTGCTTCTTACATGTAATTTCAGGGAAGTTGCTCCTAGCAGCAGTGAGATAACTAACACAAATCTTCTGCCAAAACAACTGAAAATTCTTCAAGCTCAAAAGCTTAAATTTGGAAAATAATCTGTGAAGTTACTGAACATGAAAACTAAAATATGAGCACTGCCACCTCCAACACCTGAACTGAATGTTAATCCTGAGATCAGGTATTGCTTTACACAAACATATACTGGGTGTCACTTCACATACCAAAACTACTCCTTGGTTTAAGATAATTTCCACCCTTTTTGAAAAAAAGAATACAGAAAGAATCTTTTTTTTAATTAAACTTAAAAAAGAACGTTATTTTTCTTAATTTATAGTGGCATAAAAAAATCACAATAGTGAACTGAAACATCAGAAACTACATGTTAAAATTATCTTGACGTTAAAAAAAAGTCTTCAGGAAGGGACATTATCTTGTCACTCCCCGGGTGAAGACATTAAAAGATATTCCAACACAGACTTGCATTCACAACACACAGCATGAGGTATAATTTCCAGAAAAACCCTTTGGTCATAAATATAATTTCAGTGAAGGATTAAGCAAAAGATGGGGCTATCCCATGAGCAACATCCTGTCACTCAGGGTTACACAAACTACATATTAAAAGCTTCCTGCAAAACAGAGAAGCCTTTTAATGAAATGTAACCCAAAAAGGTAGTGCAGTGTTTGAAGAAACATAATTCATGGGAATACTCACATCATTGTAACGCTAATTTTCTAATGCTGGAAAAATTAGTACACAAAAATCAACCTTCACACCACAAGGTTATACAGAAGCTTCACAATGTTTTTATACCATACAGGTACAAAGGATTTTACTTTCTGTCTATACCTACCATTGAAATATTATTGCTCTAAGTAACCATAACAGTTCGTCCAGCTGAGGATTTCTAAACATCTCACACAAAGCTTGGTGCCTGAAAGCAGTTTACACTGAAGAAAAACACCACCCCACCCTGATGTGCAACCTGCTTCTCAAACCTCTGTCAAGCATTTGAACCGGTATCTACAAAGAAACATTTGCTGTGCTAGATTTCCTCTCCTTAAAAAAAAAAAAAAAAAAAAAAAAAGGAAAAAAAAAAGAAGAAGAAAGAAAAAGACAAACCAAACCCCAAATGTTGACAAACTCCTACTCACGGAGCGTTAAGTGAAACAGACGTTGGGCAGGCCAAGTAGTACGGCACATGAAGCAAATGTTATTCCCAAGGACGTATTTTCCACCCAAAGCCCATGCTTGGGCTACCCCTCGGGCGGGGCAGCGGGGGCAGAGCCGCAGCGCTGGGGCCGGCAGGGCCAGGGCTCCGCGCAGCCCCGGCCGCTGCAGGGCCGCCGGCAGAGCAGGAAGCGCGCACGGGCCGGCTGCGCACCGCACGGAGCGCGGGGACACGATCGGCCCGCGCCCGGCGCGGGGCTCCGGGCCGCCGCCGGCTCCACCCCGTGCCGCGGGCAGACCCAACCGCGGCCAGGCCCGGAACGAGGACCGCTCCTACCGCAGGGCCTGCGGGCGAGAGGGCGCAGGGCGCGGCTGCCGCCGAGAGCCGCCGTGCCCGAGCGGCCCCGCGCGCATCCACCGGCGCCCGCAGGAACGCGCCCGGCGGCCCGGAGAGCCCGGCACGGAGGAGCCGAGCCCCGCCCCAGTCCCGATCCCGGCCCCGGCCCTGCCCCGCTGCGGCCCGCTCCGCCTCGCCCAAGGCGGTGTCCGCTGGCGGGGCTTCCCTTCGGCGGCAGGCGGGGAGCCCCACTCACCCCGCGGCGCTCGGGCGGGGCGCCGGGCGGCGGCTCCGCGCTGCGCCCCCGCCGTGCTCCTGCGGCGGCGGCAGGACCTGCCCGCACCGCAGCGCGTCACCGGCCCCGCCGCGCCCCGCCCG
>QUSF01000011.1:14174931-14404609 GCA_003676055.1 Chloebia gouldiae
TTTTTATTATTGGTTTTAGCATTATAAAAGGTTTGGTTATGAAAGCAATCAACACCACCATACACGTCAACCACGCAGTCCTGGCCACGCCGGAAGAGAGAGAACCTTTGAATCAAGAAGGAGAAGAACAGGAAGATGGAGAGGTTTGGTTTGAAGATGAGGCCCAGGACTGTGAATCCCCAGTTTAAAGACTTTATGTTCATGGACAATCTCAGTTTCTTTCATTTCTTTTCGTTTAAAACAAAAAAGGGGGAGATGTGGTGGTGCATTTTTATGTTCCTTAAGTTATATGATGTTTTCTTATTTAATATTGTAATGGTTTGTTCCCGTTTCCCCTATTATGTATTGGTCCCTCCCAGACTTTCCCGCCTTGTACCCCTTTTCCCGCCTTTCCAGTAAATGTCAATCTTCCCTAAAGTGCTGAGTCATTCCCCTTACCCCTCTCAGGTGCCTTGTCTGTCACTCGGTGTTCCTTCCCACATATCTAGAAGCTTCCATCCAGGGCACCGAGTGATTGGACGAGGACCTGGGGCCCCTCCCGTGCCCTTTCCCCATTAGAGGTTTCCCTTGTCCCTCATGCCCTTAGCCATCCCCTGCTGGCTCACTATTGGTCGTTTGTATCCCCTCCCACACCATATTTAAACTGTTGCTCCCCATTGTTCGGGGCTCTTTCTGGTGAGCACCCGTCCTGTTAGGGTTGAGCTTTGGAGGTTCCTGTCTGTTAATAAACCAAAGCTGCTACACCAGAGAGAGTCTCCTCTTCATTGCTCTGGGTATTGCCTTGTGTCCATGCGAAGCCCATGAGGGTGCCTGCTAAAGCCACTTGGTGGTCCAGCGGCAGGCATCCTGATTTGCCCGCCTCGCCTACGGCAGGAGCTAGCCGGGGCACAGCTCCATTGGGAGCGGGACTATCAGGGAGCGAGGCACGCGGCAGTTTGGCGCCCAACGTGTGGCCCACTCGCATGGACCTCACAGTGACAAGTGACCGGTGGAGATCTACGCGACTCACCGGAATATCTCTGTGGACGTCAAGCTACCCCGGTGGGAGCAGACCCCTGTTTTAAGGGGTGGCGCTCCCGGGGACCGGTGCGGGCAGCTTCGTTTGCACCTGCGAAGTCCGTGCCACCAGAGCCTCCATCCACCGCCGCCTTTCTGTTTACGGATCCCCTTTCCGGACACTGCGAAGGGTAAGTAACAGTCTCCTGGGCTTAACCCCTACCTTTCCTCAGGGTTTCCTTTTCCCTTTTTGTTTAAGAAAGGGGGGGACCCGTTGGGTGGGTGTCCTTTTCCTGGGAGGGTATCCTTTCCCTGGGAAAAGTAGTCCCACATTTTGGTTTTTTTTCTCCCTTACTCGGGTTGTGGGGAGCGGGAGGAGGGTAGTTGGGAGGGTTAAGCTGTGGGTCCGGGCTTCTTGGTTTTGTTGAGATTTTCAGCGGTGGGTGTGGTGCGGCACACTGTAACATCGAGCAGCAACGGGTGCGAAGCTGTCCGTGCCGCAGAAGAGGGTTTATTCCCAGGTTGTGGGTATCCTTGTTGGGGGGGATAAGAAGTTTAAAAAGATGGATGTTAAAAGGTTTGTGCGATGGCTGTCACAAACTTTCCCAGATGTTTCGGCACCTAAATTATATCAGGTCTCCTTTTGGGACCAAGTAGGGAGGGAGATCCTCCGTCAGGGGGATCCTTATCTCTCTACTCATGCGTTTTTGGCCTTACAAATTCGAGATATTGTTAAAAACCATGAAAGTTTGCCACAGCCACCCGCAGACAAACCTAACCCCAGTTCAGTAGCCCCTACTCCTCTTTCCTCCCCCTCTACCCAACGCCTGGGGATTCTCGGACAGGCATCCCAGCTGATGCCGCAGGCTGATTCTGGCCTCTCCGGGAATCCTCGGGTCCCCCGGCAGAGTGGTGCTGGCCACACTGCTCTGCCCTCTTCCCAAACCCCTATTTCCCCGTCATGTACAGCCCCATCCTTTAGAGAAAATGTTGGTGGTTCTAATATTAACCCTAGTTATAATTCTGCCCCTTACCCCAACCAACCACAAAATGGCTTCCCTTCTACCCATTTCCTTGGGGCACAAGATGGCGGTGACCGCATGGCTTTTCCTGCCACTTGTGCTCCTTCTTCCCAGAATCCTCCTCCCTCCTCTTCCCATAACCCCTTCCACCCTTCGTCCAACCCCTTCCTTCCCCTGACCCAACCCACTCCCTCCTGTCCGCCCACCTTGAGCTTCGGCAACGCCCTGTCCTCTGGCCCCTCCCAGGGGGCGGGTTCCCCGGCCTGTTCAGTTACACCCTTGGTTGCTTGCCACACCCCATCTGGTGCCTCCCCCTGTTCCCACGGTCCACCTTCCGGTTCCCACGGGTTGGGTTCTGGCGGGGGGGGGGAGCGTGGGAACTGCGGCCTGCCCCAGTCCCTTCCTGCCTTCTCTGCCACGCCGGTCACATTCATCCCGCGGCAGGGGGGTAGGCCCCTTGCACAGTGGTCCCCCATCCCGCAGTCAATAATCAAGGACCTCTGCAAGGCCCAAAAAGAGTTTGGAAGAGAAAGTGAATTCTTTCGGGGTCTGTTGAAGGCAACACTCGCCTCCAGCGAGTACGTTCCTGCCGACATGTGGACACTAGTGTCATGCTTAGTCACCCAGGCTGAGTTTCTGGTCTGGGAATCCGCATGGTGGCGGGAACTGAGGGATGTGTTGCCAGACCTGTGGGCCTCTGCAGAGAACTCCACTGACGCGGATGGGGCAGGGTTATCGATTGACCATTTGTGCGGGGTGGGGGACTGGGATTCTGGCTTAAAGCAGGCCGAGAAAATCCCAAGGGAGTCACTCAAGGAGAGCACCAGGGCGGCCGAGCGAGCATTCCTGCGGATGTTGCCAAGTGGACAAATTATTAACTATCTATCTTTGAGACAGGGGCCGGCAGAGTCCTTTATGGGGTTCGTCGACCGCCTCTGCAGGGCGGTTGAAGTGCAGGTTCTGGACGAGGGGCTCCGGAAGGGGATCTTGACTGAGGTGGCCCGGCAGAACGCCAATGAGGCCTGCCAGCAAGCCATCCTCAGTCTGTCTCTCGAGCCAGAACCGACCCTCCAGCAGATGCTGGAGGTCTGCGCAAAGAAAGTCATCGTGCCCGCAGAGGACTCCCATGGGACCCCCCGAACGACATCGAGGAGGGTCTCCTTCGCTGCCCGTCACGCCAACGTCCACCCCAGGGTTGCTCCGCACGACCCAGCCACCACCACCACCAGGGAGCCGAGATTCGCAACCATGTCATCTTTGCGGCAAGAGAGTGCACTGGGCAAGCCAGTGTCCCCTGAGAAATGAATTCAACAAGTTTAGGAGCCAGCAGGGACAGGGCAATTCCACCCCAACCCTATCCGAAAAAACTAGGCTCTGAGCGCAGTTCCCCCCTGCGCGAGGATACAAGTTCGGTGGGACCCATTGCAGTAACATCAGAGGGGAGGGACAGCTCAAAGGAGGACCCACCTGAGGACCGGACTGGATGCAACAATAACACCGGATGTGACTCTTTGCGGGCGTCGGCTGGCGAACCAGCCTATATGCGGGAGGATGTGGAGTTCATCTCCCAGGCCTGGCTTGGTCGAGACCCCGACCACCCCAGGCCCATCCTTAATACCACCTCAAATTTCTCCCCATATAGGTTGGCCCTGACCGAGCCTCTTCACTTGACCGACACGGATTGGCGGTTCATTACAGTAGATACCGAGTGCCCGGGGACCTGGAGGAAACTCCATGGTAGGTACATCGTCCTCGGGGACACAAAATACACGCCACTCGACCTAACAATAGCACCGTGCCTAACACCCGCACACGATGACCAGCTGGTGCTGTGGCTGCACTGTGCTCACCCGCCACTGTTCCTGCCAAAGGGCCAAGTAATAGCGCAAGCTATTCCCATACCTGGGCCTGTCATCCACCCTGAAGACCTGTGGAGGAAGCGCCCTGAGAAGATCTACCGCGCGTGCCAGGCCCAGGTGATCGGTAAGGAACAGCCCAAACTTTCATGCTACATGTGGAAGGGCGGTGAGCACAAGTACCTCAACGGGTTACTGGACACCGGGGCAGACGTGACGTTTATCCACTTGCGGGATTGGCCGTCACGTTGGGAATTGCAAAGCGTGGCCGGACAGATCCAGGGTGTCGGGGGCACCCAATTGGCTAAGCAATCCAAAAACATCGTAGAATTTGAGGGGCTGAATGGGCAATCGGCTTATTTACGCCCATTCGTTCTAGATTATACGGAACCCCTATGGGGCAGGGACCTAATGGCCCAATGGGGGGTCACAATTGACATTCCGACCCCTCAGGTTTTTCGGGCAGCGGTCACTGAGGAGCATCCTACCCGAAGGCTCAGTTGGCTGACTGATGTTCCGATATGGGTAGAGCAGTGGCCGTTTAACAAACAAAAATTAAAAGCGCTCCAGGAACTCGTGGATGAGCAACTCGCCAAAGGGAATATCCAGGAAACCACATCTCCCTGGAATTCCTCCGTCTTTGTCTCAAAAAAACCAGGCAGAGACGAGTGGCGGCTCCTCCACGATCTCCGCGCAATAAACAACATAATTGAAGATATGGGCCCTCTCCAACCGGGGATGCCGTCCCCCATGATGTTACCCCAAAATTATCAATTGGCTGTTATCGACATCAAGAATTGCTTCTTCCAAATTCCCCTTCACCCAGACGATGCCCCACGTTTTGCCTTCTCAGTTCCCTCCATCAACCGAGAAGCCCCAATGAGGAGATACCACTGGAAGGTGCTGCCTCAGGGCATGAAGAACAGCCCGACCATCTGCCAGTGGTATGTCTCCTCATTGCTGTCCCCCATCCGTGCAGCCACCGAGGGCGTGGTCATCCAGCACTATATGGATGACATCCTAATTTGTGCCCCCAACGATGATCTACTTGCACACGCGCTTGACCTGACAACCAATGCGTTGGTTGCTGCAGGGTTCGAGCTCAGGCAAGATAAGATTCAGAAGATGCCTCCCTGGAGGTACCTGGGGCTTGAAATCACGAAGCGGACCATTGTTCCGCAAAAATTGGCTATCAAAACCACAATTTGGAACTTATCTGAAGTTCAGCAGCTGTGTGGTTCTTTAAATTGGGTGAGACCCTGGTTAGGTATCACCAACGAAGACCTAGCCCCTCTTTTCGATTTACTGAAAGGGGGGGAAGAGCCCAGTTCTCCCAGGGAACTCACCCCAGAGGCCAAAGCTGCGTTAGAGAGGGTTCAGGAGACGATGTCTGCCAGGCAGGCCCACTGGTACCAACCGGGCCTGCCATTCAAATTCATCATCCTAGGCAGACTGCCACACCTCCAAGGAATAATATTCCAGTGGGCGAAACCCTTAGGGAAGGACCAGGACCGGAAGGATCCACTCTTGATCATAGAGTGGGTCTTCTTGAGTCATCAGCGGTCCAAGAGAATGACAAGGCCACAAGAGCTGGTGGCGGACCTGATCCGCAAGGGAAGATCGCGGATCAGGGAGCTGTCAGGGTGTGACTTTGATTGCATTTACATACCTTTACAATTGGAATCGGGCCATTTCTCAAAAGCTGTGTTAGAACACCTCCTGCAGGAAAATGAGGCTTTACAGTTTGCTCTGGATAGCTACACTGGTCAAATTTCCATTCATCGGCCGGCCCACAAAATTTTTAATTCGGATGTTCAATTTACTCTAACTACAAAGAGGACTCAGAGTAAAAAATCTCTAAAAGCTCTGACAGTTTTCACTGACGCGTCCAGAGGGTCCCACAAGTCAGTAGTGACTTGGAAAGATCCTCAAACTCAGCAGTGGGAGGCAGATATTGCCGAGATGGAAGGTTCCCCTCAAGTTGCTGAGTTGGCTGCAGTTGTCAGGGCCTTTGAGAGGTTCTCTGAACCATTTAATCTCTGAACCATTTAATCGGCATATGTAGCAGGTGTAGCGTCCAGAGCACAGGATGCCATCCTGCAGGAGGTTCCTAACAAAGCCCTGTATGAGTTGCTCTTGAAGTTAATTAAACTTGTCTCCCACCGAGAGCAACCATTTTATGTAATGCACATCAGGTCACACACCGATCTGCCAGGGTTCTTGGCCGAGGGTAATCGGTGTGCCGATTCCCTCGCTGCCGCCCCCGCGCAGGTCGCCCCACTCCCTGATGTCTTTAATCAGGCCAAACTCAGCCACCAGTTTTACCATCAGAATGTGCCTGGTCTAGTCCGGCAATTCCATCTGACCCGCAACCAGGCCAAGGCCATCGTGGCCACATGTCCCTCCTGTCGCTCCCTCCCCTTATCATCAATTAGCGCAGGAGCCAACCCTAGGGGGCTCAAATCGTGCGAGGTGTGGCAGATGGACGTGACGCACGTCCCCTCCTTCGGGAGGCTGAAATATGTCCACCTCTCCGTGGATACCTTCTCTGGGGCAGTTTTCACCTCTGCCCACACAGGGGAGAGGGCCTCAGATGTTATCAAACATCTCGTCCAGGCCTTCTCTATGCTGGGCGTCCCAAAATTAATAAAAACCGATAACGGCCCAGGTTACACTTCCAGGGAGCTTGCCGGCTTCCTGCAGCAATGGGGAATAGAGCATAAGACCGGCATCCCCTATTCCCCATCAGGCCAAGCCGTGGTGGAGCGGACTCACCAGAGTCTTAAGCAAATGCTTAAAAAACAACCGACTATGAAACTTGAGTCCCCCCAGGTCCAACTCGCCAGGGCACTGTTCACCATCAATTTTCTAAATTGCTCTTTTGAGCACCTGAACCCGCCAATCGTGCGGCATTTTAACACCAACGAACAGGCTCGCGTCAGGGAGAAGCCGCCAGTACTCATTAAAGATCCTGAGACCCGGCGGCAAGAGGGACCCTACGACTTAGTCACCTGGGGACTGGGATACGCTTGCGTATCCACGCCCTCAGGCCTGAGATGGGTCCCTTCGAAATTCGTCAGGCCGTACGTCCCGCGGCCCCAGTCAAAAATATCGATAGGTCCTCAGGTGGCGCATGCCGAATGGCGGCGAAAGCGCCGGTCCTCCTTCAGTCCCCCTACCCGATCCCCTTCTGATCCCTCCCTTTCCCTCGTTCCCGAGACCGAAGTGGCCAGCCCCTTTTACCTTGACCTCCCCCTGGACCTTTTGTTTGCTGAAGAGTAATCTCTTTTTCAGTTGTTTTTCAGTTAGCCCGCGATCCAGCCGTCCCGACATGGATCATCGCTTAATCCCCATCCTTCTCGCCATTCTGTCGATTGTCAGACCCCAAGTCGCCTGGGTCATGCCTCAGCCGCCGGCCAACGTGTGGACCACGTTGGCCAAATCTTTAGATCAAGATCAATTATGTTTATCTACTACCTCCGCTGCCAACCCCTTCCTTTCCTGCCTCGTGGGGATCCCATATCCATTAGGTAATCTCTCTTTCACCTTCCCCTCGAACTTTTCCTCACCCCGAAACCGGACCGGGGTCTTCAGTGTCCAGATTTTAAAGAAATCGGACACTTGGAGATCCTGGGTCTGTCAATTCGCAATCACTGAGAACGAACCACAAGAATTACAACTCCTTGGCTCCTCCCTCGCCTATACCTGTGTTCACTTTATAGTATCCACTTCCAATCCCTTTGCCCAGCCCTACGAGGATCTAAAGCAAACAATCAAAGAATTTACAGCTAAGGAATGGTGCTCCAAATTGATTCAAATCCTCAGTTTCCCTACCCCCGACGATCAACCCAGAAACTCCCCAAGGGCACCTTCTTGATTTGTGGTAATAGGGCTTGGGAAGGCATCCCCTCTCGCCTAATAGGAGGGCCATGTACTTTTGGGCAGTTGAGCCTTTTTGCTCCCAACAAAACTCAAATTGCTCATTGACAAGAATAAAATTGGACAGGTCAATTGGCACGGTCTAAAAGAGACACTTCACTCACTGACTGGGATGAAAATTGTAATGATGATGTAGTTCATTGGGCAAAGGCGACAAGTGTTGTGACCACTTTATTTGTACCATGGGCGGCTATCGCTCACTCGTTCCGGGAGTTGTCGCACCTGGAGTGTTGGGTTGCTAAAAGAGCCTATCTTACATCATCTGCCATAGCCGACCTCCTGTCAGACGAGAAAATAACGAGGCAGGCCACCCTACAGAACCGTGCAGTGATTGATTTCCTTTTACTTTTACACAATCATAAATGTGAATAATTTGAAGGTTTATGTTGTATGAATTTGAGTTCAAAGGCTGAGGACGTCCGGGCGACCTTAGATAAAATGCAAGAAATGATGCACCATCTGAAGAAGCAAACATCGGACTGGTTGGGGTCGATCTTTGAAGGATGGGGCCTGGACAGCTGGGTCCAATCAATTGTTAAAACTGGAATTTATGTTGTTTTAGCCCTTGTCGTTTTTATTATTGGTTTTAGCATTATAAAAGGTTTGGTTATGAAAGCAATCAACACCACCATACACGTCAACCACGCAGTCCTGGCCACGCCGGAAGAGAGAGAACCTTTGAATCAAGAAGGAGAAGAACAGGAAGATGGAGAGGTTTGGTTCGAAGATGAGGCCCAGGACTGCGAATCCCCAATTTAAAGACTTTATGTTCATGGACAATCTCAGTTTCTTTCATTTCTTTTCGTTTAAAACAAAAAAGGGGGAGATGTGGTGGTGCGTTTTTATGTTCCTTAAGTTATATGATGTTTTCTTATTTAATATTGTAATGGTTTGTTCCCGTTTCCCCTATTATGTATTGGTCCCTCCCAGACTTTCCCGCCTTGTACCCCTTTTCCCGCCTTTCCAGTAAATGTCAATCTTCCCTAAAGTGCTGTGTCATTCCCCTTACCCCTCCCAGGTGTCTTGTCTGTCACTTGGTGTTCCTTCCCCTACATCTAGAAGCTTCCATCCAGGGCACTGAGTGATTGGATGAGGACCTCGGGCCCCTCCCGTGCCCTTTCCCCATTGGGGGTTTCCCTTGTCCCACATGCCCTTGGCCATCCCCTGCTGGCTCACTATTGGTCATTTGTATCCCCTCCCACACTGTATTTAAACTGTTGCTCTCCATTGTTCGGGGCTCTTTCTGGTGAGCACCCGTCCTGTTAGGGTTGTGCTTTGGAGGTTCCTGTCTGTTAATAAACCAAAGCTGCTACACCAGAGAGAGTCTCCTGTTTGTTGCTCTGGGTATTGCCCTGTGTCCAAGCGAAGCCCATGAAGGTGCCTGCTAAAGCCGTTCTGCGGTCCAGTGGCAGGCATCCTGATTTGCCCACCTTGCCTACGGCAGGAGCTAGCCGGGGCACAGCTCCATCGGGAGCGGGACTATTTGGAAGCGAGGCATACGGCAGTTAAGCATTGAAATAAGCTAACTAGGGAAGTGGATGTGTCACCATCCCAGGAAGTGTTCAATAGATCACCAGACATGCAACTTAGGGCTATGGTTTAGTTGACATGGAGTGATTAGTCAAAGGTTGGACTTAGAGGTCTTTTCAAATTTTAATAACTTTATGATTTGTAGGAAATTCAGTCTTAGGAATATACCTTTAAATGGGACAATCCATGGACTTAGAACAAATATATACCCATCTATACACTGTGTGGAAAGGCAAGGACATCAGAGGTTTCATAAACTAAAAAAAGGAGCTTATAAATTTACATAAATTGTGTTCATTTAGTATTGTTGGCAAGGCAATACAAGCAACAAATTGAGTCACAGATTACTGACATTTCAGACAAAGATAGGCTCCTCAGTCCTGCATTTTTACAGGCTACTAAAAAAAATATTTACTACTAAATAAGTTGTACAGCATGACTTCCAGGGTCAGACCATACAACTAAAATAATCACAAAATATTTTAAAATATAATGGTTAGCCCCTCTGGAAGCAGGAAAGGGCTGTAAAGCATTAAAACAGACTGCCCAAGAAAGTGGTGGAGTCATCCGCTCTGGAAGTGTTCAGAAAGTGGGTGGATATGGCACTTGAGGAGGTGGTATAATGATGAACATGGTGGTGCTGCTGAGTTGATGGCTGGACTCGAAGGACTTTTCCAAACATAAAAAAAATCTCTGATCCTATGATAAGAGCAAGGAGAATAAGAAAAAGCTCTTCAAAATAACTTAGTGGGTAGCAACATATAAGCATCTCTAGATCCTATCCTGTTCCCTGTAATTATCAACTAGATAATCGTTTCCTACTAAAACTTAACCTCTACTAGTTAAATCTGCCTTGCCTGTTGCTATACGTCTATTACTGAACAGATCCAGTCAGTTCCAGATAATGAAGCTAACAACTCTCCATCACTCTTGAAAACAATCACTCCTTCATTTGGAAGCCAATGCTTGCCTACATGCACATTGGAGTATTTGTTTTTGACTCTTTATCTCTAATGTATCTTATCAGTTAGAACAGTTTTTCATTGAGATGATCTTTTGTGCTCTGTTATGCATGCATTTAAGTGCATAAAAAGCATTTTAGTTCAACTTCACATCTGTGCTTCATTCAGCTACCTTAGCCTTTGTAATACTACAAATGCAATACAAACACATCAATATTCTTCAAAGAGAATTCAGAATGTATAGATTTGTTGGATATTTTCATGTAAGTTTCTAGGGACTGGTGGTGGGAAGGAGTGGGCACTGTTTTTCAGAGCAGGAAGCAGACAGGTTCTAATGTGATGCACAGTTTCACAGGTTCATACCAAGTCAGCCACTTTTTTCCATATGCCTACTGACAATCACATTTAATTTACACATGCAGAATTTTAACATAATGCCCCCTCCATGACCCAACCAAAATCAAAAGTGAATCTCATCTGTTTCAGTCTATCAAGAACCTCCATACTCACGGTATAAAAAAAAAATTAAATGTGTATAATTTTCAGCCTAACTGAAGGTCACCTTCTTTCTATTTATGACATTATTTGCATACTTTGAGCTCTCTCACTTTCCTTTTTTTCCCTGCACCAATTTCTTCCATTAAGAAGGACAACTAAAGCAATGGTAAGTTCCTGAAAAATCAGTAGTACTTTAAGTAAAAGGTAAAGAATTATCTTCAGAAGCAAGTATGAGATACCTCCTTCTTGGGGCAAGGCTAGGAAGATATCCTGCAGCAGATGACCATTTCCACAATGGACTTACAACATCTCTTGAGAGAGAGGACAGATCTCTGCTATTTAGGAAATGATAAACAATTGCAATTTTGTACAAAGAGGTCAGTAAGTAATTCTACACACTTCAAATTCTTTAGAGCAAACAAAACAGACTTAAATCTGATTTTCATTTCACACAGTACTTGAAAGACTGGAAATACCTTTTGGCTTATGCCAGTCAAAATTTCTTTTACAGAATTTTTTTTTAAGACAAATAATACAGGACAAGTTTGCTCACTTCTCCTCTTAAGTATCCCTAAAAAAATCATAATGCTTTAGTATGAGTTTCTGCAGTGTAAAAATAGGCACCCTGTGTTACAAACTCATACAAAATACATCAGTACTTTCAAAATTAATGTAACATCATTTTGGAAAGACAAAAATAGCAATCAGTCAAATGACTGCACCCTAAACTGTCACATGGTTAGCTGAAGTTTTCTTAAATAAGCCAGCCTATTTAAGTCAAGTATATGATGACATGTACTAACTGTATTACAGGAACAAAGGTACTCCATAATTAATACTGAAGCAAGTTTCTCATAATCCTTGATCTACTCCCACTTCACCAAGACAGAAGCACAAAACATGCGTTGGACATAACAAGCATTATATGAAGGTTGCTCTTTTCTTCTGTCTTGCTTAACATAGTGGACTACTTTGTGGCTTAGTAGACTAAGGAAAAAAGGGATATTTTTGTAATAAATGCAAGGCATTTTAAATACTAGTAGTTTTGGTAAACTATCCCCAGAAAAATAATAATTGTTTGTGTGTAATATAAAAATAAATAAAAACTGATTTTATTTCTCTGGATTTTCTCGTGTGCATATCACATGTACCAGAAGTTAGATCAGCCCTTCAAAGCATTTTTGTCAAGGCACTTCATTGTATCATTTCAGGTTGAGGTGCTTTGATGTTCTCAAAGCAAAGCATCTCACCTTGGAGGTTATTGCAATGAACACGTATTACGTTTTTTAACTGCTATGGTCATTTCACACACACATAACCAACCTGGTGTTCATTTTTGATGCTTGGTATTTTAGTCAAGGGAAGTGATAATTGCTTACATTTATTAATCCATTGCCATGATTACTTCAACAAAAGTCAGCTTATAATTTCTACCATAAAGTCTGCACAGAACCACAAACAGGTGGTTTAATGGAATACTCTCTGACGAACTTCAAACCTTTTCAGAAAGTAATTTTTGTTAAATATTGTGGTTTTAAAGTAAGATAATTTCATAGTGAAATTATTATTATATGGACTACATCTCTTCTGTCCTGAAACTAAAAGTAGAATTCCCTTGAAAAACAGCTACAGAAGAGAGTGGTGGTCAAGCTACCAGTATCTTCTGTTTTAAAGGCAGGCAGGTTTCACATACAGATGTTTTAACTAACATCAGGTTCAATAATAATGGTCTGTTCTTTCTACCATAACATTGGGATCATTAAAAGATGTCTGCTATATTGTTGTCTATCAGCCCTGGAACTCCATATTAGTACAGTGCAGCTGTGAGGCACCAGACATTTCAACAGCCATTAAACTAAAGATAACTTATTCTTTCAGATAAAGTAGGTTGCTGTCATTGGTTTAAAAGGAGCTCTGACTGAAATTTCTCCTCTTGCTTCCCAGCTAGTACAAATGCTCTGTAGTTTGAATGCTGAATAGAAAGGACAATGGATAAAGTTAGTTTAATGCTTTTAGTTTAAACAACTTTATTTCCCAAAACCTTGGACATAAAATCTACTGAAGATAGCCTCTACCGGGTCAGTAAAGCACATCAGCCACTGTCTTCTACGCTAGCGATCTTAGCCTGAAACGGCAAGCATTGAGTAGCTCCCTAAGACGTCATCTCACGTCACCTGGCTTCCCTCTCAACAGAGATAATCAGCACTTCTCCGTAGACCCTGTACAGAACAAGGAGTTACGTACACTCTAGCACATTACGTTCATTAAAACGGAGTGCGAAAGGAAGGGGAGGGAACGTCTGACAGAAGACGAAATAAACCTACTGCGAGTCAGCTTTGCAGTTCAGCCGCCGCCCGCTCGCCCACGGCGCCGGCGCGGCCCCTGCAGCGCCCGGGCGGGCAGCGGCAGCGCCGGCGTGCGGGCCGGGCTGGGGGGCCGCGCCGGGACCGCCTGGCAGCGATGCACAGAGACACACAGCGGGCCAGGCTAGAGGACACGAGGTCATTTGGTCCAACCTGTCTGCTCAACCAGATTCAAGCCTGCACGTGGCACAGGTTTGTGTCTATACGGTTCTTGAGCATCTCCCGTGAGATACATAATCTCTCTGGGAAATCTGTTCCACTGCTCGTTCACCTGCATGGTAAAGTTCTTCCACGTGGAAGTTCTTCAGGTGGAACTTCCTGTGCATCAGCTTGTGCACATTGCCTTTTGTCCTATTGCTCGGCGCCACTGAGAAAAGCCTGGCTCCGTCCTGTCGACACACGCCTTTTAGCTATTTATCCAGTGTTCACAACAGACCTGGACACAGACTCTGCTCCCGCTATGCGGCAGCGCCCGGCGGCACCCCGCACTGCCCGTCCGCAGCGCGCAAGGGAGCCTCAAGGCCAGGGAGCCTCATGGCGCCGGGCCTGCGCCGCGCTGGGCGGAGCCGCGGCCCCGCCCCGCGTTGCTCGCGGGTGCAGCGGGTGCCGAGCGCTGCCCGCGGCCGCTCTCGCCCCGCCTCGCCGCTCTCGGTAAGCGGCGGCCGCGCAGGGGCGGCCGCGGCGGGGTGTGGCGGCACAGGCTGCAGTGTGCGGCTGCGCCGGGGCGCTCGGGCCGGCACCGCGGGCTGCCGGCGGCGGCAGCAGCAGCAGCGGGTCTGCGCGTGTGCGGCGGCGGCCCAGCCGGGAGCGGCGGGCGGGCGGCGGCGTGGGACTTGGCGGGTGAGGCCCGGGAGGGGTGCGGGGCGAGGGGCGCAGGCAGAGCCCGCAGGGGCGGCGAGGGAGGGCGGCGGAAGGGGGAGCCCGCGGAGCGGCGCGGCCGGCCGCAGCGGGGCGGGCGGCGCGCTGGCCCCTCCTCTGCGGCGGGGCGGAGGAGCCGCGCGGCGCCCCCGGAGCCTGCGCGGGGCCCGCCGCGCTCGCGCCGGCCGCGGGCTGGCGGCGTCGGAGGTGGGGGGACCTGTGGGAAGAGGAGAGCCCCGAGGGCCTGATTGCCCTGGAATACAAGGGGGAATTTAATTTATTGCAACTGATTCCCCACGTATTTCCTCACCACAGCCCACTGAGCCTGGCAGCCTGCGTTCGCGTGAGAACTGGTGACAACCTGACGGGCCCCGATGGGGAGTGAGCCTGGCTGGGCCGGGAGGACCCCTGGGCTGCTGTTCAAAAGCCCTTTTATCGTCCCCTTTGTTTTTATTAATTCCCAATGCCCTGGAAGTCTTCTGCCACCGGGGCCTTTGTTGGAAGCTGCCGTGGCGGCCGTGGTTAAGCTGCTCCGAGCCTGCCGAGCTCGCAGCCGTCTCTCAGGGAGCTCCGCCGCCGAGGGGAGTTGAGCATCGCTGGCACCTCGCAGGCAGGCTGACCGGGAAAGCCTGGAAGTCCGCGGGGGTGCCCGCGTGTCGGGAGGTTGTGAAAGAGCAAAACCCGTTCGAAATACCTGGTCGGTGGAGTTTAAAACTTAAATTCCAGACTGCACTTCTTGCTTAACTTCAGTGGTGCAATCTTTTCTGCTGAAGAAATCGTAGGAAATATATTTTTTCACTTTTACAGTACCCTCTTTTTAATTCCTATTGCAGAGCAGTAGGAGGACATGTAGTCTAACAGTATAAAAGAACAAATAGAAAATTGTGATGTCTGCATCTGTTATTATGCTTCCGATTTTATTTTTAATTTGACAGCAGACACTTTAGTATGGGTCTGTACAGTTGATGTCCTGGTGTCCCTAGTTTTTGAGATTTCACAGCTTACAAGCTACTTGTAAAGATATTATGCATAAGAAAACTTTTTCTTAAAGACTTTTTATTAATAAGGGTTTTTCTGTTGGTCTTGTGTAACAGTAGATGTTTAAATAAAATGTTAGTTCATTTCCCATTCTTACCTGATTATTGAAAAGAAAAAAAATTATTCCCACAAAGCACCTTCTCTAATTTGTGCAAATATATCGTGTTTCTGATAGGAATTTAAAGGTGCAGCATCATGGTTATGAAAGCTACCCTAGAAGATGATGATTCAGGATGGGAACTCGGTATGCCTGACAAGATGGAAAAGAGTAATACCAGCTGGATAGATATAACCCAAGATTTTGAAGAAGCTTGTAAAGGTGAGTTGTAGTCCTTTCATTCTGAGAAGACTTGGAATCCTTTGGAGGCCTAAGCATAGTTCTTTGAGCTCTTCTGAGCAATAGTTTGACCCAGGTTCAAGCTCTAGATGAATAAACTACATTGATTCTGAGTTAACTCTGAGGCTGGAATTATCATGAACCACCTCACTTTGTTTCCTCTTCCAGATTACACAAATACCTCTTTAATTAAAGATTTTTCATCTTACACATTTTCACATCTGTTTTTTTTCTTTTGCAAAGATTTCTTAGTGTCTCTTCTGCCAAGTGGAAATGTCATCCCTGCATACAGAATCAACACTCTGTTTCTTTCTTGCATAATTTTGGATCTCCAGGGTCCAGTAATTCATTTAATTCATCAGTGCATCATTTTTCATCTTTGAAACAAGTCTGCATTTTTGAACTGATGCCATGTATCTCAATAATGGGGAAGCAGTTGCTTCCATTTAAACAGTGCCTTTAGTACTGTTAGGTGCTACTGCTAGTTTACAGTTTTTCCAACTGACTTTATGATGACACTAGAGAAAAATAAATATTAAAACTGCCTCTTACCACACAGAATATGACATAATGATAAACACAATTTCTGTATATTATTTCTGTATATTACTCTAAATTACCTATAAATAATTATTTCTCTATATTACTTATATCTGTGTACCCATCAAATATATCCAAAGGCTCCTTTAAAAGTTATGAGGAAAAGCAAGCCTATCAGTAGTCTCCCCTAGGAAAGACTAGGGCACCTGAATAAAGGAACAGAGGAAACAGTTGTATTCCAGGCTATTCAGATGCTACTATTTCACAGAATAAGCAGCACAGAATGATTTGTGTTGGAAGGGACCTTAAAGACCATCTCATTCCAACTCCCCTGACATGGACACCTTTCACCAGACTGTGTGGCCAAAGCCCCATCCAGCCTGGCCTTGAACAGTGCCAGGGATGGGGGATTCATAACTTCTATGGGCAACCTGTTCCAGTGACTCACCACCCTCCCAGTAAAGAATTTCTCCCAGTATCTAATCTAAATCTATCTTTTAGTTTAACAGCATTTCCCCTTGTCTTGTCAGTGCATGCCATGTAACTTTTTACATGGCATGTACTGACATGTACTCTCCATTCTTTTCTAGCCTTCCTTTATGAACTGGAAGGATGCTAGATGGTCTCCATAGACCCTGTTCTTCTCCAGGCCAAACAGCCCCAATTCTTCCAACCTGACTTCATAGGAATAGTGCTTTAGCCTTCCATTCAGTTTTCTTAGCCTCTTCTCAACTTGTGCCAACAGATCCATGTCCTTCCTGTGCTGGCACCCCAGACCTGGATGCAGTGTTCCAGATGGGGTCTCACCAGAGCAGAGGGGCAGAATCCCCTTCATTGACCCGCAGCCCAGGATATCAGCATTTTGCTCTTGTGAGTGCACTGTGTGCTTAGTAATTCTAAAACTTCTTTAATTCCTAGGATAACAGAGGGATGAGTTAACCCCACTGTTAACCACTGGGGTTTTTTTTAGTGTTTCAGTCGTGAAAGTGCTTTCTAAGTAAAAGCAGTAGTGTCATGGGTTGACCTGGGCCAGATGCCAGGCACCCAGCAAAGCCACTCACTCCTCTCCTTTTGCAGCTGGACAGAGGAGAGAAAACTTAACAAAGGTTTGCGGGTTGAGATAAGGACTGGGAGAGATCACTCACCAAATATCATCGTGGGCAAAACAGGTTCAACTTAGAGATATGAAGTGAATTTATTACTGACAAAATCAGAGCAGGATAATGAGAAGTAAAATAACCCATTAAAAGCAGCTTCCTGCCACCCCTCCTTCCTTCCAGCTCTGCCTCCTACCCCAGCAGGGCAGGGAGGCAGGGAAGGGGGGTTATGGCAGTTCATCACCCGAGGCTTCTCCTGCTGCACCCTGGGGTCCCACCCATGGGAGGCAGTTCTCCATGAACTTCTCCAACATGAAGAAGTTCATCTCATGAGCAGCAGCTCTTAGTGAACTGCTGCAGTGTGAGCTCATCCCATGGGCAACAGTCCTCCCAAAACAGCTGCAGTGTGGGTCACTCTTTCCAGGGTACAGGTCTTTCAAGGACAGGCTTCTCCAGCATGGGAGCAGGGCCCCTCTCTCTACAGGTCTCCCATAGGAGAGCTGTATCCACCTGCTCAGGTGTGGGTCTCGTCCATGGGCTGCAGGTGGATCTCCGCAGACCTCCATGGGCTGCAGGGGTACAGCTGCTTCACCATGGCCTGCACCACGGGCTACAGGGGCATCTCAGCTCTGGCATCTGGAGCACCTCCTCGCCCTCCTTCTTCACTGACCTTGATGTCTGCAGTGCTCTTCTTCTCCCATGTTCTCACTTGGCTGTTCTCCATCTGCAGTTGAAACTGTGCAATTTGCTTTTTTTCTTCTTAAATCTGTTACCACAAGGTATTATTGTTTCTAATTGGCCCAGCGGCTCTCTGGAACCACCAGGGATTGGCTTTGCTGGATGGACATGGAAGAAGCTTCTGGCAGCCTCTTACAAAAGCCATCCCTGTAGTCATTTCCCCACAAGCTACCAAACCCAGGCCATGCAAACCCAATGCAAGTAGAAATTCCTGATCTGCTTTCTGCAGCTTGTTCACTCTTGGCATAAGGAAGTTTGGTGTGTGACAAGACTACCCTGGAAAAGCTGTGCTAGTAGGATGATTGTAATTGTTTGTTTTGTCCTGTTCCTTTGTAGAACTGAAGTTAGGAGAACTGCTTCATGACAAGCTGTAAGTATGTGTGTGGGATGATTCTGGCTTTTAGATACAATTGCTGCAAACATGTTGATGTTACCTAATAACTAAGCCTTTTTAGACTTTAAATAAAGTATTTACAGTATATAGAATATTATACATTCTTAGCAGTGTGTATGTGCTGCACGTGTATGAATGCTGAACATATCTGATGCTCTAAGTATAAAATTACATTTTTCACTGGGATTGAAATTGTATTTCAGAAGTTGATAGCACATCTTATGATCTGTGGTGATTATATTACTGCACTATCTTATAGGACATGCTCTTACAAAAAAAGGCCAGAAAGACTTTAAACCTGGTTGCCTGCCCCAAATGTCACTATCAAGTATTTGATAAACAATCTGTATGCTTTAATGAAATGTAAAGCACTTCATGCTAAAGCAGAAAGTGAGAACTCTACACATTGAAAGTATATTTCAAAGAAAATCATGTGATAAAGACTTGCTGAATTTATTAAAGAATGATGAATTTAAATAATTTATTTTAAAGATTACATTCTTCTTCTTCGTGAAGGTGTTCAGTAAAGAGAAAAGTTATGTTTGAAACTAAAACAGAAAACAGAAGCTTGCTATTAAATGAAAACCTGCTTAAAACTGTGTGCAAGGATGTCACCAGCTAGTTACTAAGTTGAATCAAAGCACATTTTCATGTATAGTTTTAGACATAAGAGCATGTCAGAGCAAATACACTTATCAGAATTTAAATGAATTTAAAGAATTTAAATTAAAACTTTTTCTATTATAAAGCCCGTTGCAGTTCTAACAAATGTTGTGATAAAGTGCAGCACTGTATCTCTTCATATGAGGCAAGTCTTTTGGTGTGACTCTTCTGCAAGCTTTTTTTCTTCTGTCCCGACTACAAGTGATATGTTGTCACATGCTGAGGGTTTTTTTTTTTTTGCATCAATTTTCTTAACATGTCCATTTAAAAAAAGCTGGTATATTCAGTATACATTAGTCTATGTTATGTATATTGTCATTAGTGTGTGGGAGACATATCTTACTTGTTTTTTTGGATATGGTGTACTAAGGAACAGTTTGTTCAGTTAATATCAGTTTATGATTTTACATGATGTTTAAGAAGATGCTATGAAGTTTGTAGAAACAGGTGTGCAAAGATATAGTTGTGGGATATTTCACTCAGGACTGTTCTTCATCCTTAGAGAAAGGCTAATAATTTACTTTTAGCCATCTCTTTTCCTATGAATTTGTTGAGAGATCCTTAACTTCCTGAAAACTATAATCTCTGAAGATCAGTACTAATGTTCACATACTTTATTGTCTGTGGTCAGAATATAGTGTACTTGGTTTGTCATTCTATGTTCTTTTTTGTTATTTTGCAAACACTATTTTGTATAAAGTAATTACATTCAGCACATTTATTTTATTTGTGTTCTTAGTTTTGGTCTTTTTGAAGCCATGTCTGCTATTGAAATGATGGATCCCAAGATGGATGCTGGTATGATTGGAAACCAAGTTAACAGAAAGGTTCTTAACTTTGAGCAAGCTATTAAGGTTTGTGTGAATTTCCTGGGTTTGCCTACACTGTCTATAGAAATACACATTTTTATCAAATTACCGTTAAGCACAATACAGCATAATGTTTTCAGTCTCCTATTGAAGTCTATGTTCTTTTCTTTTGGACAATTAAGTAAAAAATAGCTTGTGATGTTTACCTTTCTTGTTACCTGCAATATCACAATCATGCTAACCCTTCCAGTAAAAAGTAATATGAAATTATTGGGTGTTGTAACCTCAAGTAAATATGTTTTCAACATTGTTTTTTGCAAGTCACTCTATGCTTCCCCAAAACATGCCTTTTATATGAAGATATATTGGTTAGCTTCTATTTAACCTGAATGGGAACCACCTTCCTTAAAAAAGCTGGAAATTAACACTTTATTATTATTTGAGTTTATCAGCATTGAACAGAAGCTAGATAATTTACCAACACTGACAGTAATGATTAACTTTTAATTTATGATCAAGGTAAATTGGAGGACTGAGGTCGAAAGTCTTGCTTTTATTTCAGAAAAAGTAATACACTCAGAGGGAAAAGTATTTTTTTATAGTGAACGTTTGGAACGTTTTTTATAGTGAACGTTTGAAATGGAGTCAGAGAACTCTGTAAAACACTGCCGAAATCATGTAGAATGTATGCAGGATTGCATACACCGGGGAAATTAAATGAACAAAGTTGCAGCTGTTTTGGTGTTCACCTTTAAGATGGTAAAACACTGCAAATATTTCCAGTTTAAGAAGCAGTCTTCAAAGAATTGGTCCTGAAGAATGAAGAATTATTCTTCATTCAATCTTTATTATGATTGTACCGTTTTTGTGATTTTAGTATTAGCAGTTAACGGTTTTAGACTGTTCTTGGCTAGTAATAAATAAGAATTGTTACTTTACCATTCTCTTTGGGTAGTTTTATGTTTGGTCAGTGTTAACTGATGGGAATGAAAAGTTTTTAAGAATTTGAGACGTGTTATAACGCTAGAGGTACGCAATTATTCTGAAGTCTTAAACAAATTTTAATTCCTTTTTTGGCTTTGGTACAAATAAACTATATTTTGCCTGTATAATAATTCGCCTGTACTTAGGGTTTTGGTTATGTTTTTTTTGTTTGTTTTCTAAGGATGGTACCATTAAAATAAAGGATCTCACTTCACCTGAGCTGGTAGGAATAATGGACACGTGTTTTTGTTGTTTGGTAAGCAGTTTTCTGTTCTTTCGGTTAGATGGTTTTGCTTTCAAAATACAGTCCTTTTATCCATCTTAAAAAAAAGAAAAAAAACCCAGCAGAACTTAAAAAAAGATTGACCAAGCAGAAAACATATATGTATACTTTTTAGTTGCTTGCATTATTTATTTTAGCTTAATTTTTATTTTTAATTTTTTACAATAAGAAACAAAGGACGATAGCTGGTAACACCTTAAAAACGTTAAAAGTTTTTATAGTTTCTGGTTTTCTAAATGTGAGTTATCTGATTGCCTGCTGTGTATTGATGTTTGACTTTGTTGGAAGCTGAGTGTGCAGTAACTGGTAGCACTCTGTTGCTCCCTTTCTGCACAGTCAGAATTAACTGAGCTTACACAAGCATTTTGAACAAAGAAAATAAATCTATTTAGAAAAAAGAAGTTGAATATAATTTATTTATTAATTGCATTTTTTTTTCTGTGTATGTGCTCTAATTTCCTCAGTGAATGATACTCATTATTTTCAGTTATTCTTTAAAATTACATAAATAATATTATTTTCAAAAACATTTCAGATCAGTTTAGTCAGAATGACATGTAGAGATCATAGTAGATCTGATATAGTGTAACATCTTTTGTTTTCTACTTCTGGTCCTCAAAAGGCACAGTAGTGATATTAAATATATGATTCTACTTAATTTTTTGCTATTTCAAGATAGAAATTTAAGTTACTGAATCTTTCCCTGTAGCTTAAAGAAACATGGAAGTGGTAGAGACAGGGGTTTGTGACAAGAGGCTTTTATGATGTAAAAGAGAGAGAACATGAAGAACATTAGTGACTTACCTCATAGTCATTTGCATTTTCCTTTCACTTTTTATGCAGAGAAAGTTTATAAGTGTGAAGTTCTCTTAATATAATGTCATGTCTAAAACACAGGAGTTAGACCTGAACTTCATAGATGAGTTTTATCCAACACCAGAATTCTAGTCTTGAAACACCTTCACTTGCCCTTTTTTGGTACTTGGAAGGTTGCCTTGATAAGGCGACCTTAATTTTAAGGCTTAGTTTCTTAATGAGTTTTTGAAGCACAGTAAAATGGAAAAAGAATGGATCTATAAAAATGAGGACTTGGCTGTCATGAGTTAAATATTTAATTTCCTTTTCTCTAGATAACATGGTTAGAAGGACATTCCTTGGCACAGACAGTATTCACTTGCCTTTATATTCATAACCCAGACTTCATAGAGGATCCTGCTATGAAGGCTTTTGCTCTCGGAATCCTAAAAATCTGTGATATTGCCAGAGAAAAGGTTAATAAAGCAGCTGTTTTTGAGGAGGTATGTGTTTCCCATCTCCCGTGGGGTTAAAGATGCGACATTATACCATCCATAGTGCAAGTAAAACAATGTATTAGTGACATTTGTTAGTGTTTGATTCGAGTATACTGTAGGAATAGCAGTTCATTGTCCTAAAAGTATTAGACTGGATACCTTTAAAATGTAGTTTTCCCCAATGAAGATGTTTCATGCTCTTCTGTATTTTCCTTGAATACTAGAGCCACATAAATACTTTAATCAAGAAGCAGTGCAAGTCTTGTGTTTAACCATTTGAAATAATGTTTCAGTTGTGGTTATCTTCCAGTTTTAATTTTTTTTTATTTTTCCATGTTAGATAGTCATGATTGCATTTTGTCTAAAATGTCTGTCTGGCAATGAGATCAGCATCCTGTTCTCTGTGCTCAGAGCAATCTGTTTCCTTTGAGCCTGGACAAGTCACTCTTGCTGACTATATCTAAAATGGATCAAATACTATTTTGCAGCTATAGTTCTTGTAACATATTGGTAGGGTGTCACTTGATGAAAATATGAAGGGCATATTGGTATTAAGAATTTTTGCAGAAAATAATTACCTCAAGCTGGATTTGGGTGGGCAAGTCATTCAGTGTATTCATTGCATGTATTCAGCTGTGTAGAATAAATCCTGGACTTCTGTACTTGATCAAATTAAACAAAAGCACACACACGCACCGTTCGTCCAAAAGAGAAAAAATATCAAAAAGACATAAAACCTAATAAGAAAACCACTCCCAAAAAAATGCAAACAAAAAAACCGTCTCAAACCCCAACATGAAAATATAACTACAGATTTTATATTTCACTATATATTGCTTCCTTGATCTTTCTTTTTTAGGAAGATTTTCAGTCAATGACGTATGGATTTAAAATGGCCAACAGTGTGACAGATCTTAGAGTTACAGGTACAGTTTATGGTTTCTTTGTCCAGCGGTGTCTTTCTGTTTTGAGCATGTGATTGCTTTCAAACACATCTGATTAATTGCTAGGAGCTCAGCTGTTTTTTATTTGTATTGTGGAAATTGCTGACTTGATAAAAAAGAGATCAAATTATTTTTCCTTGGAAAAAAGGTTCAGTTGTCTTGTTAAGTCCCTGAGAAACAGAAGAAGTGCTTTTAGCTGTGCCAGTGAAGTGGCTAGGCATGAGCTCATCATGGTAAAGATACAGACCACTGGAAACTGTGTTGCTTGAATTCTGCTTTTTTGCTTCATATAAACAGGTTGCATTACAAAAAATAACACTCTAGTAGCTCTACAATAATGAATATTAGGTACATCCATAAGTACATATGTTAATCTTTTGATGCACAAATTTTTTATATATGTATTTCAGCTTTCCATTGATGTATTTTTGAAAAGGTTGTGCACGCTTTAGCTTTGCATCAGTTGGTCTATATTCTGATTTTTGGTTGTTCCAAAACATCCCCACCATTTCTCACAAGATTATTTTTTGTGTAGTCTTTGGCTAATGGAAATGTAAAGCTCTTCTGAGTTTGATTGCCCCATAAAACTTCTTTTCCCCTGCGTGGTGAAGGTATTCCTAGGAATGCTTCTCTGCTTTTAATTGTGCTGTGTTTTTTTTCCAGGTATGCTGAAAGATGTAGAAGATGATATGCAAAGACGAGTGAAGGTATTGTCTTCATGTTTGTCTTGTCAATTATATTTCAGGTGTATTTAACATAGGTTTAGGGTAGGGAGTTGGATTATGAAGAATGAAGGAGGTTTGTGTCGTTATGATGGGGTTTTTGAAGAACTGCCATAATGGTTACTGTAATACGCTTTTAGTTTGCCTTCTAGCTAAATCTTCAGACTTTATTTGTAAACTTCTTAGTAGTTGCTTCAATAGTAATAGTAGCTGGAATCATGATGTAGAAGATACACTGGGCTGGGACACAGAAAGTAGGTGTTTAACTTGCAGGTTTTAGGCAGATATACTATGTGATGTTAAAGAAGTAGCCTAATCTTCCTATACCACAACTTGTAAAGTAAAGCATTCATGCACTTTCCTTGCTTATTTACAGAATTGTCTGAGATAGATCTTATTACCATAGGGGAGTCATTCAAATATCTAGATGATATATTAAGAAAATTTGAATTTGAAAACTTATTTTTTAGGTTCTTTAACAGGTGGATGTTTTAGAGAAGGCAAAGGGATTTTATCAGTCACTTCCCTTTGCAATTTTTAGTAAATTATTTGACATTTCTTTACCTTGCAGAGCACCCGAAGTCGACAAGGAGAAGAGAGAGATCCTGAAGTTGAACTTGAAGTAATTAATTGTTTGCTTATTTCCTGGATTTCATGGATGTAAATGGGAGATTTAAATATGGCATAACCACACCCATGCATATAAGAAGCAGCCAGGAAGTGTGACCACCAGGAGCATGGGAAGAGCTGTCAAACAGTGGGGCATGCTGAGGCTTTTTGTGTGGCAGTTTGTGCAGGGAGGGCAGGAGTCCTATGGGAGTTCTGTACACCACAATACAAGAAAGCCATTAAGTATTAGAGTGTCCAAAAAAGGGCCATGAAGATGATGAATGGCCTTGAGGGGGGCTGTATGAGGAGCAGCTGGGATCACTTGCTCTGTTCAGCCTGGAGATGAGGAGACTGAGGGGAGACTTCATTGCAGTTACATCTTCCTTGTAAGGAAAAGGGGAGGGGCAGGCACTGATCTCTTCTTTGGTGGTGACCAGTGACAGGACTTCAGGGAAAGGTCTGAAGTTGTGTCAGGTGAGGTTGTATGTTGGATATTAGAAACAGAGTTTTCAGGCAGAGAGTGGTTGGGCACTGGACCAGGCTCCCCAGGGAGGTGGTCACAGCGCCAAAACTCTGAGTCCAGGAAAATTTGGACCACACTCAAACACATGGTGTGGCACTTAGGGTGGGCCAGGAGTTGGGCTGGATAATCCTGGGTCTCTCCAACAAAGGATAGTCTATGATTCTATGATCTAATACCTACTGCTTGGTAATTAGCAGTATTATTTTATTACAGCATCAACAATGTTTAGCTGTCTTCAGCAGAGTCAAGTTTACACGCGTCTTACTCACTGTCCTAATAGCTTTTACGAAAAAAGAGGTATGTTCATTTGGCATTTCTGTGTTTGAATTTGGATCCTATGAAGTACCCATGTTTCATTCTTTAAGATCAGGCAATTACTGTGTAGATCCTGGAGATTTGAATTGATGTGGATGGAGGTAAAGCTTTGAATAAAGCCTTACAGTGGCAAAAACTCAGTTTTTGTTCAAAGTGGGAAACACAGGGAAGGCTAGTAGCTGGCATTATTATGGCCTTGCAGAAAGACAGAATATTCATTATAAAACATTTGAAAATCTTCATAGATTTCTAATTACTCTTTTCACACATGAACAAAACTTCTTATTTGAGTTCAGTTCCCTCCTGTGGAGTTACTTGATTCTGTGCAGTATTTTGTCCATATCAGAAGAACTGTTTGCTTTTCCTTCCATGTGATATGGAATTCATATCTAGATATCTTTGGTCTGAGAAGAGGAATTTAATAGCATTCCATACAATTTGCCTGTTTTTTTGAATATAAAATTTCCTAATTGCTGAGAGGGGAAGAACTACATGCCCCCCTAAGCAGATTCTCATGCATTGTGTACAAGACTTTCACTTTTAACTACTGTAAAGTCTTACACAGCAAAATATACAGCATTGAATTTATGTGCAGATACATAAAGTACAAAGAACACTACGACACAGAAGTGTTGGATTGTTTGGGTTTTTTTCAGAACTAGTTATGTAAGAATATCAGAATCTTAATGTCCTTCCTTTTTTTTTTATACTAACATTAATTAGATAGTTAAAATGTATTGGTTTGTAATGATAATAATTGTTTCCTGCCTTTCAGACGAGTGCAGTTGCAGAAGCTCAGAAACTAATGACTCAGGCAGCTGACTTGCTCTCTGCCATACACAATTCACTGCATCATGGTATGCAGGCACAGAATGATACCACTAAAGGAGGTATGTATCAAATTACACCATTTTTTCCTTTTCTGGATATGATCCCTTCATAAACATAAATATCTGTGTATTTAAAAAAAAGTTGAAATCACTATTTACTTGGAACTAAAACACTTGTATGCAAGTTTTTACAGATTTGCATTGTTTGATTTTAATTTTATTTTACCAGGTGGTGGTTCTCCTGGAAGCAATTATGTCATTTCAAAGACAGAGTTAATGTTAACTTTTGATTAAGTGCATTGCACTTAGAATCAGCGTATATGCCATTTTAAAATAGGGAACAGTACTTCACTGTTTGTACAGGAGGACTCAGGTTTTATAAAGAGTAATCGTTGTCTTAGTTGGGTTGTTGGAGTCTCAGGAACTTAACTGTCACTTTAAAGAATTCATTTTAGCTAATTAAATAATTTGTATTATTGAAGAGTGTTCTGAAAACACAACATACATGCAGCTTTTCTCTCTCCCCTCCTCCTTCTTTAGATCATCCTATTATGATGGGGTTTGAGCCACTTGTTAATCAGAGATTGCTGCCACCAACTTTCCCTCGATATGCAAAAATTATTAAAAGGGAAGAAATGGTCAATTATTTTTCCAAACTAATAGACAGAATAAAAACCGTATGTGAAGTAGTCAACTTAAGTAACTTGCACTGTATACTGGTAAGCATGAATATTTCTTATTTATTGCCAAAAAGAAGATCTGAAAATGTGATTTGCAAAAAAATTATTCCATATGTGTATGCACTTGCTCACTGGAGAGAAACCTGACCGCTGTGCATGTATTTGCTGTTTTTAACTGTTAGGTTCAGTTTCAAAGTTTACTATCCTTTCTGATAGTTATACTGTTCTTCTTTTGACAAAGACCTTTTCTCCTCTCAAACATCAGTTTTTTCCCTTACTTAATTCATTAAGTAACTGTGTCTTACTGGCAAAGCCCAAGCAGACTTTTTTGGTTGAAGATCTGTGTCTACAGCAGCATAACATAATTCTTTGCTATATGCCTGATTTTTTTCAAATCCACTAAGCAGTATTCTGCACATGTGCCTATAACACAAGAGAACACTAAACAGGTGTTTAAGCATGCAGCTCCCTAAATAGGCATAAAGTTAAGCACGTACTTATGTTCTTTCCTGAATAACTAATGTTACTCTTAGTTACTGCCTACATTTATTAGAAGACACTTAAATGCTTGAAATATTTTTTGGTATCCATGCATTCACTGACTGATAGAAGAGATACAGTTACAGCAAACCTCTTGTGTTTCTATTTCCTGTTAATTAAAGAAAGGAGTGTTTGCATGAAGAGTATGGTACCAGTTAAACCTTTCTTGGGTTTCAATCAATTTTTTAAAATCAATTCTCAGTTTTGTTCAATACCTGCTGTAGTTACATCATGATCTTAACAATCCCAGTATTTTTTCCTGTACTATCATCTTTCTAGTTGTTGCGTTTCAGAAAATTCAGAAACCTTTTTGTTATGCAAAAGTAATTAATTGCAGAAAATCTTCATAATAAATTTTGTTCTGTTTAAGGTATTCATGGTTTGTTTCTTACAAGCTGTGTAAGCTATGCTGTTTGTATGCTTTTAAACAAAATATAGGTGTATTTACACAGGTGTATATATTTCTTTAGCAAGGATGCATGTCTGTCTATAAAAATGATTTAGTGTATATTTATACATATTGGCATATTAACCTGATTTGTCTTTTTTTTTTCTTTTCCTGCGTATACATTAGGACTTTTTCTGTGAGTTTAGTGAGCAGTCACCATGTGTTCTTTCAAGATCCCTGTTACAGGCAAGTCTTAATTATGTCTATTAGTAAAATACTTCTGTATTCATTATAGATTCCTCTTATGAAGTATTTCAGTAATTTGCATGTAAGTTAATAATAGTTAAGTGGTAAAAATGTTCTGGTGATATTTAAGTATTGAGTATTATGGAAGCAATGCTTTTCTATGAAGATGATGAGGCATTGGAACAGGCTGCCTAGAGAAGTTGTGGATGCTCCACCAAGTGTTCAAGGCCAGGAAGGTGTCCCTGCCCATGGCTGGGGGTTTGGAACTAGATGATCTGTAGGGTGCATTCCACCACAAACCATTCTGTGATTCTATATATGGAGGCTTATGTTTTGATGTGTGTGTGTTCTCACCTTCCACTGCATGTATTTTTGTAATCCCTTTGGGTGCCTGACAGCAGAGTTTTTTCTTCAGCTGCTGAAGAACTGTGTAAGAAAGGGAAACAGAACTCATGGAGGGAAGTTATATGAGTATCAGACATGACTGATGTAAGTAGTAGCATCCAGAGGGACTGAAAAACATCAGCAGTAGTCTGGAGATATGACCTTATCTGTGTCCAGAGAAGGCACATATTTTATGCAAATGTTCAGAAATATCTAATTTATCATCCAAGAAATTAAACAGTTTTGCATACATTCTATTATGCAAGTAACAGAGCTGTATTTGGTGTCCTGGGAATACCACAGAAGTGTCAGATCTCAGTATTTCCGAGTCTTTAACCTTGGACCTTGCTGAACCATTTTAATTCTTAAAGTGATCTTACAATATTATTATATATAAAAGGTATTGCCAGAGCTTTCTATTAGTAATTCTAGAGCATTACTCTTAACTTAAAATGTATTTCTAAAAACACATCTTTACTTTTAGACAACTTTTCTAGTAGATAACAAGAAGGTGTTTGGCACTCATCTCATGCAAGACATGGTAAAAGATGCCTTAAGATCTTTCGTCAGTCCTCCAGTACTTTCTCCAAAGTAAGTGGATCTTGAGTGTACTTGTACGTGTTTACATGTCTGATGAAAAAGTATTTTTGCTTACAAGAGCAATGACAAATGTACAAAAAACATGCATTTTGTTTGTAGTGCTTGTGTATAAAGGAGTCAGTTGCTGTTGCTGCACTCATGCTTTTTTCTGGTTTTGTGCTACATAGACTGGTGGCATTTATAAAAAAATATGTAGGTACATGGTTATTTCTTTTTTAGGTGTTGTCTTTATAATAACCACCAGGCAAAAGACTATATTGATTCCTTTGTCACACATTGTGTTCGGGTAAGTGTTCTTTCCAATTACAACATGTATGTGTGTGTGAGTACTTGGCAGATTTGCATACATTTGAAAATGAGACAAGTTATTTTACACACCTGACATGAAGGCAAAGTTGAAGAAGTTGGCCATCTTAAATTGGTAATGACTTCTAAAAATCCAGTGTAATTATTGCTGGTTTTCTTCTGCTTCCAGATTTTTATTTAGCATTTCACTTTACAAGGAATCTGCTTTAGAGAGTAGTTTCATGCCACAAATCCATATCACTTATAAAAGCAAAACTATTTTTACATTTTGTCCAGTTTCAGTTTTTTAAGATTCTGTTATTGAACTGGCATGACAAAAATCTTAACAAAATCAGAATTACTTAGGTTGGAAAAGACCTCCAAGCTCATTGAGTCTAAATCAGTACTGCCAAGTCCATCACAAAACTATGCCCCTAAGTACCATGACTACACATCTTTTAAATACTTCCAGAGATGTTGACTGAACCACTTTCCTGAGAAGCTAATTCCAATGCTTGACAAACTTCTTTGTGAAGAAATTTTTCTTAATATTCAGTATAAACCTCCCCTGGCACAACTTGAGGCCATTTCCTCTTGTCCTGTCACTTGACAGAAGAGATGAGCTCCACCTGGCTGCACCCTCCTTCCAAGTGGTTGTAGAGATTGATAAGGCCTCCCCTGAGCCTCCTTTTCTGTAGGGTAAAATAAAAACACCCTCAGCTGCTCCTCACAGGACTTGTGCTCCAGACCTTTCACCAGCTCCATTGCTCTGCTGTGGACATGCTCCCTCGGTGTCTGTCTTGTGAGGGGCCCAGAAATAAAAGATTTGAGGCAAGGCCTTGTGCACCAGTACTGAGTACAGAGGGACAACCACTGCCCTGCTCCTGTTGGACACAGTGTTTCTGATACAGGCCAGGATGCCCTTGGCTACCTTAACCACCTGGGCACATGGATTTAGGCAAAAGAAATACCTCTTTAGCCCCTGGTGACCTTCCTAAAGGATGCTGACTCAATCTCACACTGACTTTTGTACAGAGAAATCGGCTCTTGCATCATTCCATAGAGTTTACTTTCCTGCTGACTTGCACTTTGTAGGGAGTGGTAAGGAACCCACCTCCTAATGTAGATGTATGAATCAAGTGCCTGATAGACATCATAGTACTTCTCCTGTAGTTTCAACGTTGTTTTGGTAATTTAAATTTACACTTTGCTTCTTTCAGCCCTTCTGTAGTCTGATTCAAATCCATGGACACAACAGAGCTCGTCAGAGAGATAAACTAGGCCACATCCTTGAGGAATTTGCCACACTACAAGATGAGGTAATGTCCTAAGCAACAGGCCAGCAAAGTTTCTTTCCAGGTATATTACTGCCAGAGTGAAGCATGGTACTAAATTCTAAATGAATGATGGAAAATCCTTGAGAAAAGGGCACCTAAAATTTAGCACAAGAAATTGTTAGGATGCATCCAAAAACTTCATGCTAGATGTGCTGAACAAAAACATACTATATTTTTTAAGATTAACTTTGTCTAGTAAGTAAACTTCAGAAAGACCTGTTGCGATGTAACTTAATGATAGTTGCACAGCTTTTAGTCTCTATCCTGCTTGTGATTATCAGTCTGCAGGATGTAACCAGGAGGAGATAGATAAGGTGTGCTTACAAGACACCTTGGAAAATTCAGCCTTATACCTGCATAAGATGTAGGTATAAGATTTTAAGATTCTAAATTTTATAATAATAATATTTAAAAAGAATGTAAAAAAAACACTTTAAAATATGTGCTCTGACTGATTTTGGACATCTCTTAAGAATGGGGAGAGATGAGGAAAAAAATATTCTTTCTTGCAGGAAATAAGTTTCCTCAGCAGTGAGAGCCATATAATAATATTTCCCAAGATGTATGTGGCAAGGAGAACAATTGAGGAACTTGGAGTTGGAGGGTGATTTTGTGTGGTCCATCTTTCTTCGAGATGATTTGAGGTTTTTGCAGTATTGTAGCCGAGGAACTGTTTTGTTCATTTAGTAGCAGGTTATACAGATTGTTCTGTTTAGGCTTACCGATGATATTCCAGCTGTGAGAGACTTTGTCTTCTATACAACTTGCTTCTTAAGAAAAAATTGGTCTTGGCAATATTTTAGTTACTCTGGTAGAACACAGTGTGTTTCTTGCATATAAAGCTTATAAATTTACTTTTCAATGCAGCTAGTTTTTTGGGGTTTTTTTAAGAGAAATAATTATTGCCAATATAGAACAATGAACAACAGCATGTAATGGGTTCTGAGTTTTTGCTCATCTGACTGCTAACAATCTATAGACAAATACATTTAAAAATTACAAAATTTACCTATCTAATGTTCTCGCTATATAACTGTGTAAAATATTTTTGTTCTGTGCAGCAGAATTTACTTAGGTGAGTATCTTTGCAGTTTTCTGACAGTTCTAGACTTATTTCCATCTTTTAATCTGGAGCATAAATTTACCAACCCAATTTGTTAAGATTTTATTTTTGGCTTAGGATGCTTTTCAGTCAAATACTTTTCCTCCTTTGTCTATTACTTCGAGGACCTTTGCTTTTTTTCAACAGGCAGAGAAAGTAGATGCAGCGCTTCATAGCATGTTACTGAAGCAGGAACCACAAAGGCAACATTTGGCTTGCTTGGGCACCTGGGTCCTATATCACAACCTTCGTATTATGATACAGTATCTTCTCAGTGGCTTTGAGTTAGAACTTTACAGTATGCATGAATATTACTACATCTATTGGTAAGAAGATGCTTTATTGACAGCTCTTTGAGGGGGGATGCTCCCAGACAGCTATAATTACATATATTTAAAGGAGGGACTTCAAATAAATTTTGTGATCTCAAGCTTGATCAACACTGTGTTGAGCACTATTTATAATAGTGCAAGTGGAGAAAAAAATCTGTAAAAAACAGCTTTTTAAACTTACTAAATATAATATACCTTTTTTTTTCCTGAAATAGTAATTCTCACTCTGTTTATTTTTTTGGCAGAGGGTCTTTTATTGATAATGAATGAAATGTGTGCTGATTTTGGTAGACAAGAGCATGCAGGAGAAAAGCCATTTCCTTTATTCTTTCCTGCCTTTGTAGTATCAGGATCACTAATCTTATTGATCTTTAGTATTCTGGAAAAGTTCGGCAAAGTTTTAAGTCCTAACTGTAATCTGAAAGTTGACTAGCTAAAATTAACTTCTTATCTGGGGTGTATTTGAAGAGACATCCTCCACTTTTAGTGAAAATAATCACATTATCTGGAAATAGAATACTTTTATTTTTCCACTTCCATTCACATTAATTCTTTTTCATAGTTATTGGCTTGTGCCAAAAGAGAACTTTGAATTTTTTTTAAACTACCAAGAGATTCCTATATCAGCCATAAGCCTTCTTTCTGAAAGGTTAAAACTGCAAATGACACAAACTTCAATGTATTGCATTTCTATGTTGTTTCAACAGTGGATTAAGTGTGAAAATTAATATTTCATAAGTTTCCAGAAGATGGCAGTCTTTTTCAATAAGTAACTCAATCAGTAGCACCATCTTCTGTAGAAGACAGTACTTTGTTTACCTGCCCATATTTCCCTTTACCATTTTATTAAAACCACTCTTTGTTGGAATTGTCACCTTAACTGCTTTTTTACTCAAGGGAAAAAAAAAAAGGAAAAATGGTTTCTGAGAGGGAATATGCAAATGAAACTCAAATTTCTCAGTAATTTTTCCTCTGATTACAACTTTTTTATAACTATTACTACATTTTTATTGTACTCCAAATCTGTATTTTTTCTATTCTTTTTCCCCTATTCCTTTTGATTTCAAGTAAAGTAAGATATTTATTGGACCCACTTCCACTTTCTAAAAAATGTTCTTGAAGTTGTCTCTTTAACTCTGAAAGAACTGCATATGTATGTTGTGTCTATGGGCTTGGCCCTTTATGTAATACTTCGCAGCTTTTTAATGCCTAAGAAAGTCAGCAGTTATCTTGTTTCTCAGAATAACAAGTCATAAGAAACAAAAGTAGAAAAGATATTAACATAGTATCTTTAAAAAAAACCCACATGATTTCGTGGGGGAAGAGTTCTAGAAAAACTTGGTCTTAGAGGAGTTTTGAAATAAGAATCTTAGACTTAGTAAATGTGTAAGAAGCTTGCACACCTTGAGCTGTTTGTGGTTGAATCTGAACCAGAACATGGAAGTAGACCAATGAGTTGATTCCAGCCGTACAAAACAAAGTGTTTTCATGGGCCATAAGCATTGTCCTTTGCTAGGACACATCCTTTACCTCTTGGAGCACATGCCTTGGCACTGGGCAGGACACGCGCAGGACGAGTGCACCACAGCCTGTAACAGCTCTGTACGGCTTCTGTGCAGGTACCTCTCAGAGTTCCTCTATGCCTGGCTGATGTCAACGCTGAGCCGCGCCGACAGCTCTCAAATGGCAGAGGAGAGGATAATGGAGGAACAACAGAAAGGCCGTAGTAGTAAGAAAACAAAGAAAAAGAAGAAAGGTACCTAGATGTAGAGTGTTAACACGTCCTTTTTTCCCCTTTTATGCAGCCATGTAGAATTAAAATTCAAAATTTAAATAGGCAACACTGATATGGGTAGGAAAATATCCTAGTATTTATGAAGGGTGAATGTAAGAGTTTCCTATTTATTTAGTCAGTTTTTTACTTTCAAATAGATCTTTCGAAAAACACAAACTCATTTATATTCACCGTATATAGTTTCATCAGTTGTGTTATGTGTTGGACCTCCTCAAGGGTTTGTAATTCCTGCAGAATTATGCTTTTAGTGACTGTAACTAGATTCAGACACTAGACTTTCAGCGTATTTTTGTAATTTTTATTTGGCTTTAGAGGTTTCTTAAAGCATGTTTCTCAATTATACAGTGGTGAGTTTCCCTTTCTTTTCAAGAAGAACAAATAATTGGATATGAACAGCTCAGGATCATATCAACTAAATTCCCTTGTCTCTATGAAACATAAATTTTAAGGAATTTAGAGATTTTAGACGAGCTAAGATTTTAGTTAGAGATAAGCTTTACTAGAGTTAATTAAAATAAATGAGTAGGCCTTGATGAAGTTAAAGAGTTAGTAGTTAACTAATGATTGCTTGTCAGCACAATGTTTAGTTAGCTGGGTTTGTAATGAAGAATATAGAAACTGACAAATATCTTTTAGGAACATAAGACAATTGTGGGCCTCCTCTGTTCTGAAACCAATTGAAGACAAGGAATGGGAGTTCTACCAAGAGTTCATTTGTCATATTTGCACTGAAAAGGCAGAAAGGTCAGAACGAGGAAGACTTCATTTTACTTCCTCATTTTGGGACCCCTCCCCATGAAAGGGACAACCGACCCATTTCAAGGAACAAACTACGCATGCTTAATAGCCTTTGAAATGATTAGCATACGAAGTGGGGAATGGGATGTACCAAAATGATGTATATGTATTTGTATTTTGGGTGTTCAATACTTGTATGGATAAAAGGACTCTGTAATTACTTGGAAGCTGTGGTATTTGGGAGCTATCCCGCATGCTGCCCGGCATCAAATAAACATACACTTTCTAACTTTAAACTGTTAGAGAGTTTTTGTCCATCACAGTTGGATATCAGTACTAGATCAATATCCATATTTTTTTAATAAATCATCTAGAAGTTCAGAAAATCAGTAAGGTTGAGATGCCAAGTGTTGGGCGGTTTGGCATTAATTTAACACTGGAAACTAAAGGGAAACTTATAAGAATGCTGTCAGGATTATTAGGATAAAAAGTGTTTCAACTTCTTAGCCCTAGAAGTCAAAAAGATCCCTGAACTAGGCCTCTTGTGTACAGACTAAGTCTTTGAGGCTGTTCTTCAGTGGTTTATAATGTCATGGCAATACCACTGACCAATTTATTCCATTGAGAGTAAAATTGTGTTCATGTGACTGGTTGGTGTGTCCTGAAGTATTTTATGTAACCAGGAGTCAGATGAACAGAAATGCATTTCTAGGCTTTGTGCTTCAGTTATTTTAAACTATAATTTAGAGTTATGTGACTTTGTGGAAATTTGGAAAAACTCCTCTGATCTGAAATTAATGCATGTACTTACACTGAAGTAAGAAAATGTATTTTTATGTAAAATTTGCAGTTCGCCCTCTCAGCAGAGAGATCACCATGAGTCAAGCATACCAAAATATGTGTGCTGGGATGTACAAGGTAACTCATTTGTGTTCTATTTGTTTCAAATCTTTTTGTAATAGGGATCCTGCATACATTGCATACCTTCTTTTTTTGTAGTAGTGCTGGAAATTTAAGTTCTAATTTATAATTTTCTATGGTAAACTCTCCACTGTTTTTCTATCCTTCCAGGTATACCTACACCATAATTTTGATCTTCCTCACAGCAAAATATGACATAAAGCTAGTACTTTTATCATTTTCTTTTAGACAATGATTGCCTTTGACATGGATGGCAAAGTAAGAAAACCTAAATTTGAACTGGATAGTGAACAAGTTCGATATGAGCACAGATTTGCTCCATTCAACAGTGTTATAACACCACCTCCAGTGCACTACCTGCAATTTAAAGTGAGTAATCTTCAAACGTGATGCTGCCCATGCTGTTACAGAAGTCATTTAGTCACCTGCTTTAAATATCACTGTCATAGTAAAAAGAACCTCAAAGTTCACATTGAAGCTACATCACAATGGCAAGGACTTCTGGCTTTAGTTTTCTGCAAGATATATTGGACCGAAGTCTTTATAAACTTAGATGTTTAAGAATTGGTCTGATATGGCAGTTTAAGATGCTTCTGTTGATTTGCATGAAAATAAAATCCCTTGGAAGTCTATTAAACGGACTTCTTGGCTGTGGTTAATTATAGCAGCACGTTTTTTATTAGCGGAGCAGGCAAATGAAGAAAACAAAAAAGTGCAGTGATATTTAGAAGGGACCAGTGAAAGCTTGTCTTGTCCAGCCTCCTCCTTGAAGTAGCATTATAAAATCACATTACCTCTGTCTTTATCTAGCCAAATCTGAAAAAAGTCAAGGTTGGAGATTTTCCAACATCTTTGGTTAAACCTGATTCAGTTATTTTCTTCTGGTCCTTTAAGTCACAGGATAACTGACTGAGGGCTGTATTACTTTTTTTTTCCTAATGTCCAGTCTGAATTACCACGCTACAACCTGTGGCCTCTCATGTTACATTGTTTGCCATTATGAACAAGGATGCTTTATCTTCTGACAGCTTTGTAACTGTCTTTCAAGTAGTTGTAGGCTGCTATTAAAATTACCCATTAGCATCCTTCCTATAAAACTGAGAAAGTCCAGCTCCACTGACCTCTCCTTGTGGCTTATATCCTCAGTAGGCCCCCAGCCATCTCTACATCTCAACATAGTTCTAGAACTGAGTGGATCCAGCCCTGTATGCAGTATTTTAGATAACAGAACAGAAATACTGAGTTCAGGATTATAATCTTCTTGATATGCTGACCATACTCCTGCTTGTGTAATCCTGTATGAGGCTTGTCTGATTAATAGTAAAAGCACATTTATTGGCTCATATTCAGCTAGGTGTTTGCAGTACCTTTGGCTGCTCACCCAACTATTAGTCTTGCCTGTGGGGTTAGTCTGAACTGAAACAGTGCTATTTTCTATTCCAGTTACTCTCCCCAGTTGAATTTTATGAACTGTTGAATATCATTTCCACTGTAGTGGAAATTAAGAAATTATCACGGTCTTGTCATGAACAGTTTTTTTTTAATTCATAATCAAGAAGAAAAAAATTTCAAGAAGCAAAATTATATAAAATGAAGTTTTGTACAGTTTCAGAACCTAACTTGCTGTAGCTTTGAGTAAACAATGTATCTTTTTTTTCTATCTTTTTCCTTTAATTTCATACCCTGTTCCATACTACTGTTAAAGCAAATGCATGGCAACTTCTTCAAGAGACAGACTGTTTTATAAAAATTATGAGAATTTCATTGTGTTGTGTGACACTGTAATATTTGAGCACTGTGCTGTTTCTTGGGTTTTGCCATTTTAAGTAAGTATTTTCAACTTCAGTTTGAATTTTCGAAGTGGTATTTAGCTGACATAACTCTTCTCTTGAATACAGTAATGTGATAAAAACAATCTCCTGGCAATTTTTAATTTCCCTTTTACATATTTTAATATGTATTTGTGCATTTCTGTAACGCACTAGGAAATGTCTGATTTAAATAAGTACAGCCCACCTCCTCAGTCATCAGATCTCTACATGGCAGCTAGCAAGCACTACCAGCAAGCTAAAATGATTCTTGAGAATATTCCGAATCCAGACAATGAGGTAAGACTGAAATAATAGGAAAATGAGTGCTCAAAATAGTGTTTTTTTTCAGCTGGATCTCCTTAAGATCCAAAATGTACTTCAAATGCTGAGTAGAGTGCTTTGATTAAGGAGGAGACAGTGGAGAGAGGTGGCATCTTGCACAGTGGTCTGTTTCAGTACATCAGCTAGCAAAAGTTGTGCTCACTGTTAAAAAAAAGCTCTCTCTGCTGAGGACCTGAGATGCTGGACAGCAGCTTATTTCCTTGCACGTTGCCTTCTAGCCCCTTTCTAAAAGCAGAGTACTTTTAACCAGACAGTGATAACATGCCTGTCATGCTTATCTGGCATCTAGTAATTCAGATGGACTCCTGAGAGGTGGAGAAAGTAGGTCTGAATATCATTAGGATGAAGAAGATTCAGTTTGGCACTTGTTCCCTGGAGCAGTTTTCTCAGCACTGAGCTGAAAACATGGGTAGGAATTTCTCCCTTTGTCCACAGTCTAAATCCTTACGTGTCTGTGACTGTATTTTGGAGCAAGGAGGATGCTTTTTTTGTCACATTTAAGCAGATTAAGAATAGTTTCAGGATTAGGTCCTCCTGAGAATTTAGGACTCACTTTCTCCTCTCTGGATCATGGCGGTACTACACATGAGCTATCTATTTGAGGCCAAGATAGTTAAGAGGTAGTTTTGAGCACATTCAGAACACATCCATACAAAAAGCCACCAGTTTCATACATGAGTTCCTCTTACCATTGTGTTGTAATGTTGAAGATTAGATGCCTAGAGTTTATCTATACCCTTATTTGTGAGTGCCACAGAATTTGCCACAGTTCCCGCGTTTTTGTTCAAGAATTATTAAAGCTGTGGTTTCTGTGGCCTGTTGAATTTTTTAAAAAATAACTATTAAAATAAATGTACCCTTCATTAAATTTAATCAATTCAGCTGTTGTATTTAAAACCAAATCCAAAACAGTCTGATGTCTGTTACACTGATTCTGTAAGAGAACTGCTGTATTGCTAATAGTATATCAACATGACAGTATTATCTTTTAAATAACTGTGAGGTCAAATGCTTTGACTTGAAGACTTCTGTTTTATGTTTAGGTCAATCGAATTCTAAAAGTTGCAAAACCCAATATTGTGGTCATGAAGCTGCTGGCAGGAGGCCACAAGAAAGACTCTAAGGTAAGGAAATGCCAGCTCAATTGAACATAAAATGAAGCAATACGTACATTAAGGTTGTATTCAATGATTTGGAGATTTCCCAACATGAATGGTTCATCTAATTCTATGTAAAGCCACCACAGATTTCTTAAGAGCCAGATGAGGATATTCAGGCTGTAGTTACTCTAAGAACAGGGCATGTAACTAAATTTATTTTTCCCCTGGAAATAGTTTGTTGTAGTTAACTAAATATAGAAAATCCTAACCTATAAATAAATGTTTTGAGAAAAAAGAGAAATACATGTTGGACAACACAGACTGTAAGGGTATTCTTTAATAGCAAGAACAACCAAGTGTAACAGCAGTTTGTGTAAAAGTCATGAGAGTGCTGGCTGCCACAAGGACTAGGTTTTTTCAATCTCTTGCTGTTTAGGTTTTTTTTCTGTGTGCAGGTTGTTTTCATAATGAGTATTAAATGCAGTAGTACTGCTGTCTAATATCTAATCTTAAATCTTTTCTTTATAGGTTCCTCCAGAATTTGACTTCTCTCCTCACAAATACTTCCCAGTTGTGAAGCTTGTTTGAAGTACAAGAGATTTTCTTAGGATACCTGAAGAATATCTGTATAGCAGATACCAGCTCTAGGAGAGGGAATAACTAGTGCTGCACTCAGACTATGAGGGACGGATAAAAGTACTGTCACACGGAGTATCTGTAGTCTGCTGCCTTTATGTGATTTGAATGACAACTGCTGATTTAAAGTGGTTTGTATAAAGTTTATTGGATTTGTATGTGTGAAGCTGATTTTAATCAATTCTATTACTAAAGAATGTTGTATCTTAGTTCATACTATTACAGATTTTGATCCTAAATATTTTTTATTACTGCATTCTGACTAAGTGGTGCGTTAGGGACTGAATAAAAATCATTGCAATAGAGCCTCATGTCTGATGTGCACAGCTAAGCTGCAATTATGCATTTAACAAAGTCACTTGGAGAAATTTTGAGTTTCTTTGTTTTTGTTTAATTGCATCAGAGTTGCTCAGTTCGCAAGTAGAGAAATATTGGGGTTTTTTCTCACCACATCCTCCAAGCTAAAAGCATCAAGAGCATATGAAAATTAGTCATTGAACTATTGAGTGAATGATTCCTAGTTGGAATTAGTTCCTTTGTCTTTGTTCTCCAAGTGCTGGAGAATCTGCACAGCAGACACTCCAGTAGTCACTAGCAATAGCACCAGACACTGGGGACTCTATTTTACCAACTCTGCAATTTTGTAACAATCTTAAGTGTTTGCTCCTGCAAACAAGGAATTGCTACATTTGCATGATCTTTATTCTCCATTTTTCACTGCAATGGGGCTGCTACATCCTATTGTCTTCTATAGTAATTTTCAGGTAGATTACCAAAACAGGAGAAGCTCCAAACCTATCCCTGCCTTCCTGGCATAGTTATGCCTTTCAAGCTTTCCAGTGTGAAATAGAGGTAAGCTGTTGTGTTGTAGAAAAAGAGCAAGCAAGGAAAAAATGTTCAAAAAGCAGACCTGACCCTGGCCAAGTCATAAAAGCAAATCCTTTGTTGGACATGACAATTCTTCATTTTGGTGTACAGTGACTTCCACTGTAGGGATGAGCTTGTAAGTCCATATTGACCCTAATGAAACAGAGTGAAAATTTAACAGGGTAGAAATCCATTTAGATTTAAGTAAAATGTGCCACTTTAAGCTTACTAACATAAGTGAAATATGCTGTTTAGTCTAGTAACTGCAGCACTAACAAAGTTGTCCCAGCTAAGGAAAAAATGCAAATTTCCACACTGAAAGATAAGAGATAAGAAAGATTCCTCAGACCTTGAAACAGGGCAGAGTAACCCAAGAGTTCTTTCTGTACTTTCTGACAAAAACTAAGTACAAGTGTAACTGGCTGTAAGTGTAATGCAAAACTAGCAGAATGAATATGCATAGACCTATTGTGAAATTCTATGCATACAGAAATTAGTAAAAGTAATAAAAAAGGATTGGGAGTTCTCAAAGGTGCGCATACTCTTTGAAAGAAAATCCCTGCTGCGCGAGAAATCCCAGTGTGCATCCAGCACTACAATAAACATACAGTCCCTACAAATTGATATTGGAATTGTGGAGTTTTGGATTTCTGTTCCGCATTTCACTACAAGGCATTTTTTGGTGTTAGTCCTATCACCTGATTTTACTGCGGATTAATATCACTTCAGCTTCATCCCCTGAGCAGCAGCACTCCCGAGCTAGAGGTTGGAAACAATGAGTAACCTCTGAAGTAGAACACTCACTTGTCTTCCAGCAATTTGAAGCTTCCTGATATAAGCAGAAGTACTGTCCTGAAGACATGTTTTTTCCAAATTCTCTGCTAAAGAGATGGCATATCATGTTACATGTTTGCTTATCATCATGATTAATATACTTGAATGCTTCCATATAGCTGCCAAAGAAATAAAAAGCCTGGAATATGTAGAGGTAAAATGGCACAGAGCATTCATATGGCTTCTTGTAAATAGTCACAAAATCTTTCCCATCTTAAAAATCCTGAACTAGATGACAGTAGCTCAAGGACAGCCTTTTTTATTTCTTCAAAGCAAGCAGCAAATAAAAGAGAAAACAAATTACATGTGATTTGCAGAACCAAGAAAATAGAAATAATATTTCCCCTTTTCATTACAATTAGAACTGGATGAGTTGTACAAAATAACATCAGTACACTAGAGATTCTGTTAAATACTTTTACTTTTAAATGCTTACCTAAAATGGATCAAGTTTAGTTGTAAAGAAAACCAAACCGATGTGCTAATATAACACCAAGATATTTAGAGAAAAATAGTAATGCCTCACACAACTAAAAACTTCCGTGAGAGACAACACTATGTATGCCACAGTTCCAGATAAATCTCTTGTTCAACTAAAGGTCTTTTAATTCTAAAATTCTGTACACTAAACATACAGGCCTCTTGTATACTAGAAATCTACCACCCGAGTTAGATTGAAGCACTGGAAGCCATTGTGAATAAAACTGTAGTCCTTCATTGTGAACATTGGTCTTTTTTGCATGTTTTTGGACCCTTTGCCCTGAGAGGTTTACAAGTGTGCTTTGTAGAGAGGACAGCATCCAGTTGGCAAAGATAAGCCCAAAAATGTACAGAAGCATAGCCAAAACAATTAATTTTAAAATAATCCTCTGGTAATATATTAATTACCCTTAAGTGTTTGATTCTTTGGAATTTCTAACTTGATACTGGTAAAGCTATTCATTCAACCTGAATATAGTGTTTCACTGTCTGTTTTTTACTGTTAGAATATATGCTTTTTAGCAATCAGTATTAAATCCCTGATCAACTTAAATCTCAGCTGCATAATTGTTTACTGATTAAGTCCTATGAAAATGCTCAGAAGATGGGCATTTTTATCCAAATTATGGGTAAACACTTTGATGTTAAACATGTCATTATTTGCAAAAAAAGTCCCAATGACCTGAGTTTTCCAATACTTGTCAGAACAGATGCTCATTCCTCTTCCCTCCTGTTTACAAGCATGTTTTCTCTGCTGTGTTGACTGTAGTAGCCCAGACCAGTTAGTTCTCACTTAAATGGTGAAAAACTCTTAGTGAACTCTTTCTGTGTTTAGGCTTAATAGACATCTTTTGACTTAAACTCTGACCTTCACTTGATGAAAACTAATACTCTTTTCATACACAAAAGAGCCAGCCTTATCTTACGGTACAGGTGCTATAAAATAGTACACTGAAGAGCAACACACCAGAAAAGGAGTTACAAAGTGAAGTACTTTAACAGAAAGCAAAGACAAATTTGTGTTTTCTTAAGTGGAAGGCTGGTTGGTAAGTTAGTCACAGCTGTCTGGCAGCTGTGTTGTCTCAGCAGAGATTGGTTCATACTCACAAACAATGCTCCAAACATGGGTGTTGGTCGTGGGACCAGAGACACAAATACAAAAATTTCTTCAAAACAGCTAGCTATACATGGTGGCTGGACTGCAGGTAAGAGTGCCTTTGTGTAAGCAGACGGTATTTCTAGCTCACAGGAAGTAAAATAGTTTTTAGTTTACATTTAACAAGTAAAGACTGCAGAACATTAGCAAGATGATGCATTGTGATTAACACACACTTCACAACAACTAAAGCTTCACCTGTAGAAGACACTGCCTTGTCTTCTAAATGTATAGTCTGGTTACCTCTGTCAGAAGTCTGGCAGAGAAGATTAGTCATGTTGCTCACCTTGAACAGCTGAGATTGCTGTTGTACAAGGCAAGTATTTGCATTCCTCTGTTTTCGCATAAGACAGGAGCTGGGTGACATAAAGGATAGTTGTAGTACAGCATTTCAGAGGTCTGCTGTCATGAAAAGTTTATGAATTTGAATTTTTACACTAAACTCGTGCCTGGTAGCGGTAACCAAAACACACTGTAGTACTGACCTTGTGGAATCCAACAAAGCTTTCAGAAAAATCTTCCTGGCTAATCTCTCAGCAAGAAGCTTCTATTGTCAGAATCCTTTTTTGTTTGTTGTTTTTTTTTTTTTAACTTTGAAACGAAGAACACATCTCAACAGTGTAATCTAGGAGTTTAATTTAGAGGCCCAGGTACATATATCATTCTGCATAGTATCTGAGACTACTTGTGCTTTCTCAGTCTGTGCTGCAGTAAAAAAGTGCCAGAACAGACACAAGGGTAGACTGCAGCATGGACTGGTTTTCATCCTTCGTTTTGTTACAGTAACACAACCCCTTCTTAAATTCTTAAAACTGAGCTGGGGATTTCTCTACTATGCATTGCTCAGCAGAGATCCATCCTTGGCAGAGGACTGCCACTGATCCACACATGTTCTTATTGCAGTATGACTATACAAGGTAGCCAGCTTCAAAGTTACTAACTTCATTGCTACCTGACTGCAATTTTGTAATTGATCGGAAGGAGAAAGTCATTGCAGAGGCCAAACTGCTTTGAAACGCCTCCAGAGATTTACCTCTTTTCCTCACTGCAACAGTACTAAAACTTCACAAGAAAATACTACTTAATTTGTGCCCTTAGTCAAGCCTTTAGAAGATAATCAAAACCTGCTAAGAGCACTTTGCTTGGATCATTGTTGCATTTGGAGGAAGAGGTGACTCAGTTGTATCATGAACTTCCTTTGTTCACAACTTCTGTCGTCCTTCACCATTGTCAGATAAGTGGTTCTTCGTGTCTTCATGGTTTTGAACTAATGAGGGGAAAAAAAGGAAGTGGTACAGAAATCTCTTTTAAGAGGCAGAAATTCTTCATATATAAAGTTCTATCTAGAAAACAACAATAAATTTTGTAAGGATTCTTAAATACTATGTAGTACAAGTAAAGTTACCACACCCCCCATTAAGGAGTAGGTTCAATGGTGCTAAACAGAAAATAGGTCACACTATAAACATCAGGGAAAGTTCAAAAAACAAACAGAAATCAGTTAGGTATAGCTTGCCACAGGAACCATGCAAAACATGATCTTAACAATTTAAGCATGTAATATTTAGGTTAAAACTGGCTTTTTTTCTTTTTTACCATTTTCAATCCCAGCAAGTGCTGCTTGCTTGTCAGTTTCTGATTCAGCTTCATTCACATCTAAATTGTAATCGACATCCTTGTCCTGGTTCACTGCTTCACGTTCCTGCTTGTCTGGAAGATTAAAATTAAGTAATTTTATGCTATACCATCTGCACACAAGAAGAGTGACTGTAAACATCTTCCACAAAATTATGTTGCTGATGAATGAATTACTTTTCTGAGTAGGTTTTTGTACTATTTTTCCTTTTAAGTGTTACTTTTTAGAGCAACTTTGGCTTTAAATGTGTCAGAAGAACTAGATAAAAGACAATCTTTTGGGATTTTGAAAGCACAGCAAAATCAGCTAGCACTCTGATAAACATAAAGAAAGAGCATTACACAATTTCAGAATACATTAAAGGACAGCCTAAGGAAGGGCAAAACCTGAAGTAATTGCTGAAAAGCCCTTCTTGTTTTAGCTTGTCCAGCAAGTGGAATGGTATATCTATAGCGTAGTGTTTTATGACATGCCAAGTTGTCACAAAAGTACTTCTCTCCCAGAAGATTTTCTTTACCCAGTTATTAACTCCTCTCAAGCAACATTTATTGACTATCAGATTTCTTTAGATAGAGGACTCAGACATAAATGGAAACATTTCTGATTGCCAAACTAGTATCAACCAGAAAAGAAGGTAGCAGCAGAGAGATGGATCACATTCTCTGTTCTAAAAGTTCTTAATACAAGCCTTCTAGTTAGTAAGTGGCTAAGAAAGAGGCTTGAAAATTTTAAGCCTTATGTAATTCATGTTCAGACCACCACATGCAATAGATTTTTACAGTTATGGACCTAAAGGTCTAATTTCAGAAGGAGTTCTTGAAAGAGAATGCCCATAGACTACTGAAGAAGTCTGTCTACTTTGAAGCTCCTCTGGCTACAAGGAACCTGTGCAGTAAAGTTGCACAATAAAGCCTGAAGAACAGCCTCCCAAGCCTTTTTAGCACAGAAATGCAGACCTTTGAAACTGAGTTTTCATGAGCTGCATGGCAGAGATCTTTCCTTGCACTAAATGTTGGATGATTTTTTTTAATCTCATTTTTCTGCTATTTACTTTCATTAAATTGAAAACAGTTCAGACAACTTGTAATTAAAAATCTCTTTGGGGTATAGCCTGCTCTGGCCAGCATCTTTTTGGACCAGTTAGAAAAATATTGCTTTAGCAATGTAGATGAGATTATTTATCCCTGTCAAGTTAGCAGCAATATTAACACTGAAACTTAAAATTCTAAGGATGTGTTTACTAGAAAAGCATAAACAGCATTTTTGTGGGCATCATCTCCTGCTCTGACTGCCATAAGGCTTCCTTTTGATTACTTTGGGACCAAATCCCTCAAGACGGAGGAACATCTAGACATTGGTCAGGTTTAGACACAGCATCAATGCTCTGCTGCTTGGTGCTGTTGAGATGTGTAGCTTAGGGACACTTGATTGCACCTATCCATGTTTTCCACCATGTTTTCCATCTAAACATCTGATCCATGTTTTTTAAGACTCACAACAGCAAACTTCAGATACCTGAAGTCTGAGTTACCAGTTTTACTCATGGCAGCTTATTTTGAAATAGGAATAGCTAGTATTCACACACTGACATTGTAAAAAGACTAACTGCAAAACATCCATACATAAGTGCATGCATACTCATCAGTGCTTTGGATGATGAACATCTCATTCTTTTCAGATGAACCATATTATTTTAAAGCCTCAATAACAAAATGTTTTGGGGTGAATTTCCCTAAAGACTTTGGAGCCAATGGAGAGACAGTAGGGCTGTTATGGTGATGCATAGGAACACTGCCTTGCAGCTTCATGTTGCACAATCAGAAGTCTCTCCATCTTTAACTCACGGATTGTAAGTGACTGCTTGGGACTGACACCTTCCACATCACACTGACCTTAAAAACTTGTACTAACTCTGGCTTAGTACCACTTGATACCACCAGCTTCTACCACTGTTCTGGAAGTCATGCCCTATTCCATCCTTTAATTTCTTACTTTTCATTTTGTTATTGTTTTTAACAATACATGACATGCTACAAACCAGCCTTTCCAGGGGGCAAATCATCCTGCTTATCATCATAATTTAGGAACTGTTCCCTCTCAACTTCCTCACTGGCAGCCTGCTCTGCTGCTGGCTCTGACATATCTTGCCCAGCTACATGTTTTTCATCCTCAGGTGGATTTGGCTCCTTCTCTGACACAGGCTGCATCTCCTTGTGATCCGCAGCAGCCTTGAGCAACTCTTGAGGATTTTCCAACTGACTAGAAAGCTGCTCCTCTTCTGCCTTAGGCTCCTGTTTTCTGTTGTCAGTTAGGCTGTCTGTTCTTTCTGAAAACAAGAAAAATGATTCTGAGTTTGAAAAAATAATGCCTTCCAGTGTGGCACAAGTTAAAAGCCTTTAATAAATAATGCTTTATATTTCTCACTAAATTACTGGTTTTCCTCTGAAACAATATCTTCCAATCACACCAGTACCAGAGATAAGAATAAGACAACTTGTATTTTTCCTACTAGAAACAGCTAAAGAAGGGAATTTTATTTACTGTCAACAGATTCATGCTTCTATATCCTTAAAATTTTGGTATGTGTGGTTAATAAATTGGGCAAATGAAACAGAGCAGTTTAAATAAAAATTGTGGTGTCCTATATAAGCATCAGGTTTCTGTGTGTTACATCTTTTTATGAACAATAAAATTGATTTGGTGTTCAAAAGTAGCACAGGACAAAATATAATGGGCAGATTTGCAAGTATCCAAGCCTGTTCTTGTTTAAGAGCACGAGTGCTATAATATTTAGTTGATGTTAACATATATCTGTCCTCACTTATCTTCATTTTTAATTTAAAAAATAATTTAAAAATTTAAAATTTCATTTAAATTTAAAATTGAATTTTCTCAAGCTATATGTAGACATTGTCTTCAACTGCTAGCTCTCTAAAATGAGTTGCATGCTCACAAGACTGTACTTTAAGATAGCAAGTAAGAGTAATTAAATTTAAGAACTGAGTTTCTATCACACACACCACAGTGCAAAACAGACACACAAGGATAAATCCATTCAAATTAATAGTTTCTGAAGTTTAGTGCCAAAAAGAACCCTTAGGCTAACTTACCTAAACCCATGTGTATCATTTCTCTCACTTATATTTTGCTCAATGACAACACATGGGAAGTACGGATGTGTGTTTGTTCTAAGCCTAACTTTCAGCTATTCCACACAGAGGAAGGGTTCCAGGCTGAATATATCAAACTTACTAAGAAAGCAAATTTTAAGTCTGCTTGAAAATTATTCCTTCCAAAGTTGGGTATTTTCTCCATATTAAATGAGGAACATGTCTGCAGAATTGTAAATATTTCTATTTTTTCTTGTGTGCAACATACCTACTACAACAAAACTGAACCAACAAATCCAAGCAAGTTTTCCTTCAGTTGGAAACCTGATTGATGTTCAGACTGTTGGTCTGAACTTTTTTCATCCTTATCTGGTGTACAAAAATGTTTCTAAATGTTCCATTAAAAAACAACTGTTCTTAACCAGTTGTTAGTGAGATAAGGATTTCCATCTCACCTTTACCGTGCATCAAGTCTGTCTTTCTTGCTGTAGGTACTGCTTTAGGAACATCTTCATTGGTTTTCTGCTGTTCCAAGTCAGCCTGCTGGAACCCTGTTTGCTTCAAAGCTGGGAGTTGAGTATCAACCTATAAAGTGAATGTAGTAGATAAGCACTGGTCTATATAACTGCACCTGGATTTGGAAGGGAAGTAGAATTTAGGTAAGAATTCTGCATGGGAAAAAAATCCCAACACGCTCAGAAATATTTGGACTGAAGTATTTATTGGTGATAGATGGTACTGTACAATTCTGAATATGCAGTAATGTTTCTGTGTAACAGCATAGCACATCAGGAGATTTTTAACATACCTTATTTAACTGCAGCTAATGATGAGATTATGGTCCTTGGTTATTCTCAGAGTGTTACAGAACACACATGTAACACCACACATTTATCCACTGCTGTTGTGCTACTGTGTCAGGATCAACAGAGCAAATAAACAGATGCCATTTACTAGTCTACAGGTCCAGGAAACTGAATTTGGTCGTTAGACTTTAGTTGAGTAAGGCTTGCATAGAACTGGTCTGTAACTATATTAAATGCAGGATTAAGAAAAGTGTAAATCAACCTACTAGAAAATAATATCTGTTTAACATGACAGAGCTTACTTAAGAATATACTAAATTCTGGTGCTAGACTGCTATAAGCATCTGACCTGCTAAGGTATTAAGCCCAAGATGTACACTGTCATGAAGATCTTCCAACTGGGCAATTAAAATTTTATATATTACTTCTACTTACATTGACATTGGCTCCCTCACATGGCCATGGTCTCCCTGTGTATCAGAGTTGGCATGTTTGCCTATCTGAGGCCCCCTTCCATCTCCTCCCCATCTCTGTATCTAGTGGCTAGCAGTCCTGTGCTTGGTGCTGTCCCTGTCAGTGAATCCCCTTATCTATACCATGGGGAACAGGGAGCTCAGGAATGCCATGTCACCACCTCTCCATAAATTACTCCCAGAATATATGAATTGAGTATTTGGGTGTGCAGGTTTGTACCATACCTCTTGCAAGACACATGACTCAGCTTATGATTCACCATTAATTCCAGGTAAAAATTAAAGATGGTCAGTGGACTGGGGATATACCCAGGGGCTTTCACACAGGTGAAATTAAGAAACCAATACTCTAGGGAGAGGAATCTGGAGCTGCCCGTAGAGAATGGTGATTCTCCAGCTACAGCATGTTTCTGGAGTTGAGATGAGGTAGAAAAGGTTTGAAAAGATGAGGTGGCCATGCTTCCCATAGCATGGCTCTATGGTTCATATGGTATGCCTTGTAGCACTCAGGCTCTTCTCTTCATGGTCATTGCTAAGCAGTCAAGACCCTGCTTGCCCTGATAGATTCTTTCCCCCCTGTCATCTTAGAAACACTAAATGAGGGTGCAAAGCCAGGGCCAGTGGGGAAAGAGCAGAGCTGAGCAGTTTGTGGATGAATTTATGAGAACAATCAAAGAGAAAGACTTGAGAGGAATAAGAAGGAAGAAAAAAAAAAAAAAACGTTCAGATACAGGATTACCTGCCTGGCAGACCTGCATCAGAGACTTCAATGGGACAAAGAAGCTACAGTTGATGGCTCCAAATAAATGTGTGCTTACTTCCATGGTCCCTGGAAACCAGAATGCTCTCCCAGTCATCATCAACTCACTGCATTACCATCACTGCTCTCCAGAAACACCCCAAAGGAGATAGTTATATCAAGGTGGGGGTCAGCTTCTCCCAGGTAATAAGAGACAGGAAATGGGAAATGGCCCCAGATTGCACCAGAAGAGTGCAACAGTAGATTGGACATCTGTTACTAATTGTCATTGGTACTGTCAAGACTCTAACTTCCCATTTATCTAAGCAGGGCAGTAAAATACTATGTTGTCAAATGTTCATTCAGTCTTTTGGAAAAATGACTGCAGAAAGAAGTAGCTAGGTCATCAAGAAGCCAGAGTTGCAGCATGACTACTTGGCTGTACTGAAAAGCATTTAATTTCCATCAAAGCCAGGCAGAACAAGATCTTTTCATATCAGCACCATGAAGCCCAGTATCAGCAACTAATCTAGCATTAACTCTTACAAACGCTTGATAAGCAAATGTTACTGCAGAATATTTGATTATTGCAGTAAAGACATTCAGAACAACTCCATCTTCCTTCAATCAATAAAACAAAAATGCTGTATTTAAAAATGGTTCTGTTTTATAAATAATTCAGCTCCTTAAGATCATTCTCTACAGCAGAAGAAACTGAACATCACCAGAAACTGAACATAAGACCATTTTTCACTTTTTGTTGGGCATGAATTCTTCGGCAAAAATACTGAGCCTGGACTTAAAAGCAAGAAGTTACATCTTAATTACACATGCAAAATCCCTTTACTTACCTTAAATTTCTAGCTAAGTAATTCTTAATGTCAAAGAGATTCAAAGGGTATATGCTAATTTTTTAAAAATTTAAGTGATTGGATAAAAAGATAGTAATTTAACATGTTGTATTTTCTTCAGCCAAGAAGTATACAATATTCTCCAAATTACAGAGTCCTAAGTAAAGCTTTTTAGTTATTAACCAACCAACATTTGATTTTCTTTCAGTTTTAAGACAGACTTTTCTATTACATAACCACATAGATCTTAAAAATAGGAATTACTCCAGCTTAAAGCACTGGACAAAATCATACATAGATCAGTCAGGGTAATCTTGCACTAAGTATAAAAGCAACAGGCTGAAATTCTTGGGCAAGCAAACAACTCAGAAAGTTACAACTTGGCCAAAGAAACACTGACACAGATACTAGGGAACACAGAAATTATTTAGGCAGTAGCTATATTACCTGTTAGCTCCTCTGAGACCATCCCATTTATATATAAAAAGGATAAGAGATAACCTGCCATGCCTTACAGATAATCTGCTTTGAGTGAAGATTGCCTCCAGCTATGCACTTTTGTGCAGGAGACTGAAATTGTCCTGCAGAGGGGCTTCAAACTCCTCAAGTTCCTTCTCAGATAATTTACCTTCCAAAATGGAAATGGTAAAAAAAACCCTAAAAATGCAAAAAATAATCACACACACACAAATAAACAAAGAAAAGGAATCTAGTGCAAGTAACTGTAATTAAAACCTGTTGCAAAGCCACACTAAAAATTAAGTTGACCACTACTTTATTAAGATCTTTCCTAGGTTAACTTTCTTAAACAAGATATATTTGACAAACTAATATATCATCTCCAAATGATGCAGGTTCTATTGACTTACAATGATGCATTTATTATTTACTTTTTATCTACTTATTTGATACTGTTGATAAAAACTATTGGCAAGTGCTGTAACTTTTTTTAAAATATAACTTGATAGCACTTCCTGTTTCTAAAGCTTCATTCATGTTGCAGCTCTCACATAGTGCAGGTTCCTAGGATAAAAGGTAACTTCAGTACTACTACACTTTAGTAGTTCTGTCTCCCCTATTTTACATAAAGGACTGGACACAGACTGAAACCTTTACCTATGGGAATCTCTGGACAGACTCTTCTAGCTGTTTTCTCACACGCATTTTCACCTCTTGGTAAAACCAAGATTCATTCCTCAGTGCCTTACCCTTTCCACTTCTGAAGCCATCAAATTTAGCCTTTTCCCAGCCAAAGAGAAAAGTGTATATTCCACTAAACCTCCACTGCCTTTGTAAAATGGTACATTCCACTAAACCTCCACTGCCACTCAGGTAGAGGGAAAGTCCCCACTGCAGTCACATGTAAAAGGTCTAACTTCTGAAACCTCTGTTTCTTCAGTAATCCTGAAGAAAGGGCTATTTTGGTACTGAAATAAACTAGGTGCCTTCTCACCCAAGAGCCTGATTGCCTCTTTCCAGGGCCATTCATATCAAGTTTAAACAATCAAATCCCATTCCTGACCAAATCCCACATCAATGAAGAAGCATCAATAAATTACATGCCAAGACAACAGGATGAACTGAAATTACATTTTCTCAGGATTTTCTGCTACCCTCTGTACCCCAGGAGAAAAAGCCAGCTGACACGCAGCCAACAGATTTGCCAAGCCTGCCCCACCCTAGTGAGCCTTCAATAGGTTCAGCAATGAATTTGTAATTCTTTGGCTCAGTATATCCGACATTTTATTAAGACATTTGATTATCCCTTCATTCCTATAGTAAAATGCAGACATAAAGGACTTCTGTGAAAATTCAGAGCTGATGAACCTTGGACTACAATATTCAGGGTTTGCTACTTCTCTGAAGCAATTCACAACTTATCTTCATCCTTAACATAAAAAGCAACTAAGTACTTTAACAAACTCAAAAGGTATTATTAATTAACGTTCAGTCACGTAAATACTCCTTAATGGATCCCACACCACTTTTGGCATCAACTGTCAAATTTTGTGCATCTCAGAGACACAGTGATTTGGAATCTCCTGCAGGATAGCTCCTTGTTCTGTCCTTGAAATCACCCCATTTCCCACAGATCAGAAACATTCAACAAATACTGAAGTAGTGAAAAATGTAATTAGATAGGGTAATGCTAATAGGAGATAGCAGAAAGGTGAAGAAACACTTAAGAATTACAAAAAAAGTATTTTCAAGAAATTATCCAAACCATACCTGGCTATCTTCTGTGAAGTCTTTGTTTTCTTTGATTTGTGGTACATCACTACTCTTCTTTCTAAGCTCATCTATCCTTTCTTCACATTGTTCTTTTAATTCTTTCATCTGGTTGACGCATTGTGACCTGAAAAAAACATGAACAAGACAATAAACTCTCATCTAAACTCTTCTATAATGTAGTTTTGTAAAATTATCTAATTTTTTTACTTCATTATATCTATTTTTTTCTTTGCATTGTATCCTTGTCTTAATTCTACTACCTGGTCTTATATTTGATAAGTCACTAGGAAAAAATGAGGCATTGACCTAAGTCCTAAGGACAAATTCATAGTACAGGCATGTTCTATTGGAAGAAATTAATTTAAACTACTTTTGTCTGACCAGCTCAACAAGCTATGTGATTTTTCCATTGTGTCTTTGTGTCATTATGTTAAGTCCAGATAAGTTAAAATCTGTTTTGGTCCTTGAAGCATTTCTAGTATGATACAGAAATTCATATTTTGATTTTAGCCAGAAAACAGGAAAGTACCAGTTGAAATATAAAACAGATGTAATCTACTGTTAGCAAACGGAACGCACTTCCTCAATATTTCAACAAAGTGCAGTGCTGCAAGATGTAACAAAACATATGTTATAGAAATGGAGTTCACTAGTAGATACTCCAAGTTCCAGAAGGAATATGTCCTAAAGATGCATGCACTGTACATCTACATACTTTTAATAGTTATACAGCACCATTAGGATCTCAGCCTTTGTGACAGCAGTGTTCTAACTGCACCCATGCAGCCTGCCTTTTCCCCACAGCTCCCTAACTCCTACATAAGGTCTGCTGTTTGCAGCAGTGTTTTCCCTAAAGCTGCCAGGGCAGTGTTCTCCCCTTCTGTGGATGTGCTGGGGATCCTGTGCAAAGCCCAGGAGTTTTGTCAATCTGTTTCTCAAGGCAAGTGGCTGCAGTCAGGGCAAGATCATACTTTCTCTCCCATTCCCTTCCTAAGTCATTTTACAGCTTCCAGTTTATATCACAGGAAGAACAAGACCTAGTGAATAACAAACCAAGATAAGCATTACCCCATAATACACACACAGAAGTCTTAGAAACTAGTCATCATATGCTCACCAGGTATGCTCTGACCACACTATGAAGAAGAACAGCAGTTTGTTTGAGTGGATGCCAATGACAAGTGTTATCACACTAGGGGAAAATATGGAAAAAATCACTAACATTGTCAGTACCCACTGCACTGGAGAGCCTGCCCAAGGAGGAGCAGGCTCCTGGCTGGGGAACACATTTTCTTTTCCACACTTGTCTAGCAACAAAGAAGTTTGATGGGCTTTTTAAACCTTTTCTCCTTTCTCTCTCTCCTTTGTTTTTTGTTTTTCCACTCAAAGGTAACTTCCAGTTTTTACATACACCATCAGCTACAGACCTTGCAAACACATCCTTCTGCATTCAAAATCTTTTCCAGCAACCTCTGTACAACAGCATAGTCAATGTACAGCAAGTTTCTCATACCCATCACTAAGACTAAGAAGGGGGGTGAATTTCTCCTTATTCTGGCTCTGACCAAGTGTTATTCTGAGTGTCTATACCCTCCATGCAACAGACAAGCATGCTGCAGTTTCTCAAGCTAAAAATAAACTATTACATAATCCAAAAGAGTTTCCAGGCTACGTGCACTCTACCACAGCAAGTGACTCATTTTTATTGCACTTTCACCCTTCTCCAGCCCTGCCTTTCAAAAGTAAAAAAATCCCTTCTGTAGTTCATACCTAGAAAGGAAGAACAGTAGCAGACAAATATGCTAACTGACTTATTACCTTTATTATGTTTTCTTGTAGACCAGACATTATTCTAAAGTCTGATTTGACAATGCTACTACATGGAAGAGTCACCAAAATAAGCCGCGTTTCAAACAGGTGAATATCAGAGACAGTAAAACAGCACAGGCTTGAGTTATACTCACATTCACTATTTTCTAAGAAATAAAAGGACCTATTAATTGTGTAACAGTTTACAAGTTTGAAAAAGATGCAGTACGCAGACAACCTGAAGTCAGAAACAGAGCATTTGAGAAAGCTTAGACTTTGATCCCATAATGCACATGAAAATAAAGTTCACTTAACATCGAGGACAAAACCTCACCATTTTAAGCTTATTATCTGTAACAGAATTCCCTTCTTTCCAAGGAGATTTGAATACTCTACTCTTGTTTACAACTTCTAGAGTACAAGGACAGCCTTAGTTTCTCCACCTCATCCCATCACCATGACATTTCAAATGTGCAAAACTAATGTTCTTAAATTCAGTCTCTGTGGCACATTTTCTCCTTCACTACACAGTTTAATTCCACGACACAGAGCTCACCTGTGCACACACAAAGGAGTGCAAATAACACCCTCCCCAGCTGCTCCTAGGCTCATCAAGGGAGCCACCAGCCCATCCAAGGATCATCTCCAAGAGCCTAAAGGAGCACAGAGGCACAAAGGTAGAGAAAAGCCCAAACTACAAACTCATAAGGAGGGACAGCTCATCTAGACCAACGCCAGAGCAAGTTTTGCACTAGCAGACACTCAGTCTCAGGAGAATGTTGTGTGTGCTCATGCTTCATGTGTTCTGTGTTCTGTATACTCAGCCATGCGCAGATGTGCTCTACATGCACAGGAATAGATGTGCAGCCCCTCCCTCTCCAGGCTGCTGGATTTGCATATTCCCAGCATGAGAAACGGAGTACCTTTGTTCTCCAGGAGCATCTACCATATCTTTCTTTCAACCCTACCAAAAGAGATTACTATTGCACTTGTCAGATCTGCAAATATCACATTAATTTTCAGATTTTTACACACAGTGAGATTTCTAAAGATGCATTTATGTAACAAACAAAGCTCTTAGGAAGAAAAATGGATTTGAATACTGGAATGTATTCAATATCAATTTCAAAAGATGAGTCCAGAGGCTTGTGTTTCAGTCTGGCTGCTGCAAAAGAGAAGGGTCGGTGTGCCAGTGAGCCTTTGCTGAAGAAGCTCTAACCATGACCAGACAGCACTAGGCACAGTGTACACCAAGGGTTCATTGTGAAGTCAACTGCTGAGGAATGCACACTCCTTTTGCACACACCAGTAAGGCCAGAGAGCTCCTGCTGACTTCTGCAAGGAAAACACTAAGCTTGTTCCAAAACAATGCTAAGATAAAACTTCAAGGCTCAGGTACAAGAAGAAACAATTATTTTTTTTCTTCTAAGATCACAGATTTTGTTCTTATGCATTGCATATGCACAACTGCTTTTACCACTGTCTTCTACAGAATAGTAACGGAATGTTTAAAAAGAGTGATTTACAATGTGCTTTTTGAAAAAGACATTTGACTTCTGTCATCTTTTTATAACATTTTAATTAATTTTATACAAATAATATGGTCTATTTTTGCACTAAGGTGCAAAACCTTCATCCATGCAAATCCAGGTAAAAGGAAGAAGCACATAATCAGGTCTAATGCCCCTTCCTGGCAAGGCAGATGAACAGAGAGGCAACACAGTAATTTATTCGTAATTGGGAGGGTAGGAAGGAAGACAGATTAAAAATAACATTTGGAGTCTTTCTAATAATTCTTATTTTTCTAAGCCCACAATAACATTGGGAAAAGGCCATTTGTAAGCATTTAAAGTGACAGTATTAAGTGAGCATAGAGCAAAGAGAAACATATGTAGCCAAGCACCATCAAATATCCATTTCTGCAATTATCTAAACACAATGTAATGTTAATTGTGTAAATTAGTTTAGCAGAGAAATAATAACATTCCAACATTACCTTAAGGGTACACAACAAGCAATGTTTTAAAAATACATGTTCTGGCTAGAACTGTGTGAACACTGCACAGTACCAAAGCTATAAATTATTTTATTAAAATTTAAGTCCAAGTTTGTTTTCCTCACTTGTACTCTTAAGAAAAGAGTCTAGAAATAGAAAACGAACCTTTAAATATTTTGCAGCAAAGCTAATGAAGACAGCATTGCTCCTTGGCTGAGATAACTGCCTTTACATACTCCCACGGACGCTGTGCAGGAAACGGTGCACCTGCCTCAATACCAACCAGAAGGAGATCAGCTGAGTCCCAGTTCACCTACCACATGGCTGATATACCACACCTATCTCTACACTTACCCTCATAAAAGCAAACCCATCTTTACCACTGTGTCATGCTTAGCTCTTCACCTTGAGCCGGCCCAGACTTTGGAGCTATGCTGTCTGAATACAACCTTCCTCTGTTAAACAAAGAAGGAGTCTTTATGGTACCACAATCACAGGAGCTCTGTCAGGGATTTCCTCAACAGAACCATGCTTGTAAACACTTCACCAGACATGGGTGATAAACCTCTAAGTTTTTAAGCCAGACTAAATACATTTGCCATGTATCACTTCCCTGCATGTGTATATCAAACCAGTGCTTAACACGTATACCTCTCATGTGGAGCATTACTGTCCAGCAGATAGATATATTTGTGCTATATACAGATCTATTTGTTCCCGCTGATCTCACACTTAGAAGACACTGGAAAACAGATTCACTGACTAGTGCAGAACTATCAACAGAGTCTCTGGTCTGTCATTTAACTAAACAGCCAACAGACTGTGCTTAACAACCATGGTACACTACAAATACAGATGGGGAAAAGGCCACTTAACATACACATAAGAAACCCTTTTATTGAAAAGCAGGTACAAACTAAAGTTTCCAACTTCCTTCTCCTTTTCTATTAGAAGTCTTAAATTCTCCATTAATATAATCTATCTAGGTCATCTTTATTACATGAGTAATAATCAAAAACAAAAGGTCAGAATGAACTGGTAATCAGGAAGTATCACTAATATTAATCTTTAATTTTAAGGTGGAAAAAATGGCTGCTGAAAGAATACCTATCACTACAATAATTACATTCTTGATGGAAGGTAATTATGAGAACATGCAAACAGAAAATTCTATTGCTTTTTTATACCTATGCACAAGGGAAAGATACTACAGATTGTGAAGGCAAGTAAAAGAAACAAGAATATTACTGAGCAGAAAGAACAGAGAAGAAATACCAGAAATGTGTATTCAGTGTAAGGATACTGAAAGTACTGTAAGTACTTTTTGTTCAGTTATCCATGCTTTAAAATTCAGTGGGAAATCTCAAGAAAAAGCCATAACTAGGTATGTCATGTAAAGCAGAACACATGAGTCTGATGGTACAAGAAATTCCCAAGACCTCTGTCAGCTCATCAGGTATTCCCGTATCTTAATTCAAACTTCTTCACAGTTTAACCTCTTCATGTTTCAATTTTCCCCACACAATTCTTAAGTGATAATATTGCTACCTTTATCCTCTTGCAATAGAAGGAACATCAAGAAGTGCCTGGGCACAGAGATGAAAAACACTGGAAAGTTAATGCTCCTCTCCAAGATCAACTGTGAGCAATTTTAGGTGAGTCAGATGTTACCTTCTCTTTAAAAACGTGTATTTACTAACAGAGCTATAGCTAACAGAAGGGTTATAACCAAGTCACCTATAATTTGGGAAGTCATCTTTCCTAAAGAATATACTTACAGATCATATGAGAACTTCTTCTGAAGGTTAGTCTGGTTCTTCTGAAACCAGTAAACATCCAGCTGTAGCTTTCCATATTCCGTCTGTAACTCTTTCAAGTGTTCTGATCAAAGCAGGATTAAAATACAGATATATGTACAGATTCTAAACCAGAAACATCAAGAAACAAATCTATAACAACAATGCTAAACTAATTAATCTGTCATGCAAACTGCATTCCATACACAAATGCATATATAATTGTTGAATTTATTACACAAGGGTGCATGGGATCTGGTAAGAATAACCTCTGAGCATAATATATTGGCAAAACAGTATAATACATATTTTTACCTACTTTTCCTCCTATAGAATACACAGAACTGAGCTGCAAACCCTGCTAGGTTGCAGTCTGGAAAATCTTTATGTCTGTGAAGTCATAATCAGAACATAGTATGAAACAGCATTCACATTTATCAGTCATATACAGACAAGCTTGCAACACTTCCCTGAATAATATGCAATTTATACCCATGTTCCTTAGCAACAGAGGCATTTATGATTTAGTTTTATTTCTGAGAGAGGTGCCCTCTGTGAGAGGGCACCAGAAGACAATACCACGACATACTTACTTCTTTATCGGATTCATTCCCAAGTACCTCCAGAATACATTGCTAACAATTTTGAAGCACTAACACGAATAATAATTAATTAGACTGACTTTTAAAATTTAATATAGGATTTGTGAACTCCTCTGGTGCTAAAATGCATAACCCCACTCCTCAGGGAAGAATGCAAGAATATGTTGCCAGATAAAATGAAGAAAAAAAGTATTAACTTAGTTCTATTAGTATTATATCGTAAGAGTCAAGAGTACTACATCAAGCACAACATGGACAAATCCTCCTACTATTGAGGCAGATTAGTCTAACACTTAACTGGAGCTATGCAGATGAGGTATCTAAGTCATGGCAGCTCCTGTACCCGCTGACTTGAAGAAAGGCAGCATTCTTAAAAGGCAGCAGAAAAATTCAAGTCTTAAAAAGAGGGGGCCTACAAATCAATAGGAGAGAGAGTCACAGAGGTACTACAACATACCTCGTAAACTCTGAATCAGTCGATCATTTACGGTGATGTTACTCATCAGCATTGCCTGAAAGAAGCAGAAAAAAAGTGTTTTAATTGCAAAGACCTGTATTATCATTATAAACAACACCTATCAAAGCACTTGTAACAAGATCTACTTTTTGTGTGTAACAGTTGTGACAGTGTCATAGTTGAACAACACCTTTTAGCTACTTTAGAGATCTCCTATTGCAAACAACAAATACTCATTTTAACCCAGATTTTCCAGTATAGGAGAGTGGGGAAAGATATCACTGCACAAAAGAAAATATGAAGAATTTAAAAGGAATTTAGAGATACTAAAATTGGTTGTTACTTTATTCTAACTGCATCTCACAAGTGGAGTCACAGTCAGACTTACAGTATTTATTTCTTGAAGGAAGAATACAACATCACAGCTCACTATCCATTACCCTCTCACTCAGAAAGCAATGCACCTGCATTCAGGCATCCAAAGATGAGCTATGAAAGGATTAATCATTCAATATAAAGCAACTCCATGAAAGCAATGTGAAACCCTTGCATTGTATCCCTTTTCTACCTATCTTCTTGATTGCTTTCATGTTGGAGTGGCCTTCTTCCACCCCTTCACTTTGTTCTCCCATAAGAACAAGGAATAAGAACATAACACATTTTTCGATTCTTTAATCAATCTCCACCTACCATTTCATATACACGCATTCCCCAAAACTCCTGAAAACTGCATCAAGACACAGCTAAGTAGAATTATTTGAGACAGATGTCAGGATAACTCAGATTCATATTCAACATTTAGCAAGTCTTATGCAGAAAAATTCTTAAGAATACAAAAAAGACATCCACCTACTCTTCAGAAATTATCCAGTCCAGTCTTAGGAAGCTATTTCAGAGTCTTTATTGTCAGTTCCCTTATTATCCTTGTCCTGGGAAACTTCAGGGTTCTTCAAGGGTCCCAGAAAATCAACTCCCCTGTTTCCCACAGTTTCTGCTCTAGTACTGATGTGTGTGTATGTCCACACCCAAAAAAGAAACAGCATCCACTCTGTCTGCCCAAGTCACCCTGAAACACTGGCAGCATTGTTGTTGTGTTCCCAAGGCTACAGTAATAGGAGCCAGCTGATTATGTGAGTTCTGTGTTCAATAAATCTGAGCAGAATAGCACCCAGCAGAGTAGTAATTTGTCTTTGAATGACCGTTTAAAACAGTCACACTTCACAGAAGTGGTCATTCAGCTGTTGCTAAGTCTTTCTACACCATTCTATGTGTACAGGTTTTTCTGAACACCACTGTGAAACCTCGAGAAAAAAAACATCATGCTCAAGTAAAAAGAAACACAAAAACCAGTAACAACTTATATGTAGGATTGTTTACACATCTCTCCATCCCCTTTCTCATAGAATAGGTAAATAAGAAATTAATTTATTGTCACTGATTTATTGGGGAAAGGAAATTAATGTTTTACTGGAAACTCCAAGTTTGACTAATGTAGACAATGTAGTCAAGTTGTTTCAGGATTATCACCTTCAGGATAACACAGCATTGGCCATTACCAGAAACTGTCAGTGGACTAGAAAAATCAGTATGATGGAGCAATTTATAATTTTATGTTATTATAGTTTTTTGAGGGCTTTGTTGGTTTTGGTTTTATTTACTGGGGGGGAATGGGGAGAAGAGTGGGAACAAATGGGGGTGGGGGTGTCCTGAGACACCTAAATGCCAGTAAAATATAAATGTGACAGTAAAATATAAGTGTTACATGTTTTGTACATTAGGACAATAATAATTGTGATTAGCTGAAGTAAAAAAAAAAATTACTTCCCACATTAAAAAAAGTCTCTTTGAATCACAATAAGGAAAAAAAGAAATCTGCCCTGGTGTTTATGGATTGCATATAAAACTTTTTTTTGGCAATGCCACACCTATCTGCTTGAATGTGCGGGCAACAGTCCAGGCAAAAGTCTGTTAAATCCTAGTTAGCTGTTTAACTTGAGCAGGAACCACTGTTTAATAATTTACAGCACAGTACTGCAACTGCCAGCTTCCAATCTGACTAAGTCAATAACATCAGGTCTTCCATTCTTCCTCCTATCATTCAAGTGTTAACTAGTTTTCACCCTGTGGCTGGAAATTAAGCAAACATTATTTACTTTTGGGGTTTTATGCAGATCAAAATGAAAACTGCTGGGAAGTACTCAAAAGATACATGCCAATACTCAGTTCTAGAAAGAAACTCACATTTTAAACTTCATTTACCCCACTAAACAATAGCTTTAAACCCCAGGAGCAAAAAATCCAACTTTTAAAATCACCCTGTCACCGTATCAAAATCTGATATTCTGTGATATATTAAATCTGTAATACAGAACCAGCTTATTCTATTTGCAAACATGCTTGCACAGAAGTCCTTAAGACTACCAAAGAGGAAAAAACCAAGTCTTTTGACTGGAGACAATGCTGTGGACAGACAATGCTTCAGAAATCAAAACTCAGAAGTCACACTTGCACCAGTAGTGTGGGAAACAAATTGCTCCAGCTGTACAGCAAATTTTTTAATGATAGCAGCCAAAGACTTGTTTATTATTCACCACAGTACACGTCTACATAAGTATTATTCCACTTATGAAGCATAAAGTTACTGTTTAAAACAGAATGGAGAAATATGCACGAGGAAGCTTTGAGATAAATTACTTGAAGTATTTGTTTTGAGCACATACTTTGGACTATGTAAATGCATTTGATCTGAATAATGCCAAACAGTATTCTCCATACATATGTTCCTTGGAGGAATTACTAAAATAACTTCTCCAGCATTTGCTACTATCAAGAAGCAAGCTAACCCAAGCACATTGAACTGACAAACATCCTTTCTAACACTCACTGTATGTGTGTATGTAAAAGCATAATGAGCATGTATATAAAAGCATAATTGCAACAGAAGAAAGAAAGCAAATAGTCTGATAAGCATAAACGCTAAAACTTAAACGTAAACTAAAACGTAAAATTTGCGTACACAAATATAGCACAAAGGAGACAAAGATAAGCCACAGGATCAGTAACTCATCTGGTAAGACTAACACAAGCTGTGAATAAAGCAAGACGGGATGGCAAGATTCATACATGCTTTATAATCAGACTTTATAATCAATTAGAGAAAAGCAGGGCACTCATTTAATGATTGATTCAAACTGATTTAAGTCCTTCCAGCAAAGAGAAAGAGTGGCTCTGTCTTGCATGCTCCCACGACTCCCCACCACTACTCTGGCATTAATATGAGAATAATGACAGCAACACACTTGATGTTTTAGTTACCACTCAGTAGTGCTTACAGTAAGGCAAGGATTTGCCCATTTCCCATGCCCACCAGCCAGCAGATGCACAAGAAACCTGAAGGAAGCTCTGTCAGGCATCCCAAACTGGCCAAAGGGACATTCCTTACCACAGAACATTGGCACATAAAGGGGGGGAGCTGGCCAGGAGGCATTGATAGCTGCTGGGGGACTGTAGGAATCCTCTTCTCTTTGGGTCTCAAAGCCTGTTTATTATTAGGAGCCACCTTGGATCCAGGTGACGCCTCATGGGGTAAACAGGCTGAGGTGTCTTTTCAGGAAGAAAAAAAGAGACCTAAGTCCAGGGGGGTTTTGAGCCCAGGGAAAAGGGGTGGGGCAGAACCAGGAAGCCACATCCAAAGGGACACAGGTGAGGAGAGGGGGGAGGGGGCAGAAGGTCAGGGACAGATCACCACACCTGGGGCTTAGGGGGAAGGGGAAAGGTGTGCGGAATAGACCAATGTGACAAACTCCATGGTGCAATATATAAACTACTTAGTGCAAATTCCCAATCACCCAGTGCAAAACAACAACTAAATAAGCTATTTAATGCATCACAACAGTTGGGCGTCAGACAGCAGGTGCTGAGCAATTGGATTGTGTACGTCTTGTTCCTCTTGGGTTTTATTCATCTCAGTTATCAAAGTGTTCTTATCTCAACACAGAGTTTTCTTCAAAAATCTAGCACGAGGTGTGGGAAGTGACTAAGAGTCTGCATGATATTTAGATGCCAGCTGGCGTTAAACATGAGAACTTGCCACAAAAAGGCTTTTTGGGTCCAGGCCAAGAGACTAACAGCTAAAATACATAATAGTGTGCGGGTGAAAAGTTCATAAATAACGTTCTTAAGGAAATATTTCTCTTTAAGGTAGATCATTGTGTTGCACACTCATGTATACTTCAGTGGAGGCACATCAATTAAGTAAACCTTACAACAAATTTCAAGCTCAAAAAGGAGGAGATATTGTTCATTGAAATCTATTTCTCAATAAATGGAATTCCATTCTGAAACTGCACTTTTCCTCAATAAACATAAAAACCCCTACCCAATCAACAAAAGAACCCCAAACAAAAACCACCCAACCAAACAAATGAACAACCCATGCACCCAACAAAACCCAAACTGAAAAAGAACACCTGTTTCTACAGAGTGGTTCTGCCAAAGATCTTGCTTCACAGCCTGGGCTCAAAGCAATCTAGATTCTGTTTTGTCACAGAGGACACAAAGACATGCACACCATCACATGGTGCAGCTCTGCCTTCAAAACCATCAAAATTGCCAAGTTAGTTTCTTAAAGTTTAAGCACAGGAGGGTGGTACTTGACACACATGAATACAAAATTACTTTTACAGGTACTAGGCAACAGCAAGTAGACTGGAAAAAAAAGCCCTGTGAAATAACAGGCCTTTCATTTCACTTTACTCACTTTCTGTCACTTTAACTAAAACCTAAACAGCTAATGTGTGGACAATGTAGTCAGGTTGTTTCAGGATTATCACCCTCAGTAACCCAATGTAAGCAAAGCAAAATCATACGATATGAGAATATTAATATAAAACTTCCACAGGTATATCTAATGCACCTTCTGACTTTTCATCGATTCATTTAGCTGTGACGAGGTAGTTAACTTCAAACTACATATATTCCATATTCCTTCTCTCTAGTTCAGCTAGCCTCAGACCATCTTTTTTTTTTTCCTTCCTAACATGTGAAGACATATTCTGAACAGAGGTGATCTTCTAGACTTCTGCTGTACCAGTTATGAGGAATATGATGAAGCACACTGATTTCCCTTGCTAATATAGTAATATTGTGCTACAGCAAATATGGGACATGAGGCAGTGCTTCCTTACTTCAAAGCTTTTCCAAAACTCGAAGACATAACACTGTTTGGGTTGAAAAAAAAACCAAACAAAAAAACAAAATCCAAAACACATACAGGCTTCAGTGAAAAGAAAAAGTTCCTTTCTACTCTCTCCTACAGACTACAGAATTCCTTCTGAGTGGAGTTGGCTCCCTGCATACCAACAGGTACTTTGTGTTAGAAGACTGTGCTGGAAATTGAAATTTTCCCAGAGGGAGGGGACCAGAGAGCAGCTATGGCCAGTGCTAAAAGATACTGAGCAACAGGACAGTGCCATGCTTCAGATAGAATGTACAAATCTTGGCCCTTCTCAGTAAAACAAGATTTGGGTTGGAGAAGATTTATGTAAATCCAAAGAAAATTACCAACTGCAAAATCATACTCATGCAGTTCAGAGATATTAAAAATATTGTTTTCCTGTTATGCTCCTGTTATGCTCTTCAAAAAGACTTCTGTGTACATGCCAGAAGCTACGAGTCCTAAACAACCACATAGAATATACAGATTAGAAACAGCCTTTTTGCACTTCTGAGCTATTGTTATCAAATGTTCATGTAAAACTACTTGATCTCATCACTCTGTTTCTGTATGGACTTCCAGAAGCCATTTCCTAAATCTACACTAATCTTTAAAAATTCAAGCAGGTTTTTTAAAAGTAGACCAGTGACAGTAGTGTTTTATACATATTCAGAACTAACAAAATAATTACAACAGTAATTTTCTAGAACTACACTGCCTCAGTAAATGGTGAGCCCACATAGTATAACAGGCTCAGACTACCGATGTTCTGTGCCCTCATCCTTCAAGTAGCACAGAGACAGTTCTACTACAAAAGAAGGCAGATTTAACTCAAAGTGATTACTGCACTGCTAGTGACAATGATTTTAACTGGGCAAATACCTTACCGGTGTTTTGGTTTGGTATGAAAGTAAATCAGTACTGTAATTAGTCTGTATTTTATCAGCAGAGGAATAATACCCAGTGAGCAGAGATTAACTGCAATTATGATGGGTCTCAAATGTTACTTGTGACTTGCCCTTGGTTAGAAGTCCAGACTGTGTAAGTATGACTCATATGTAAGCTTCTTCTACAGCCAAAAGAACCATAATTTCTTCCTCAAAAAGTGCGATGCTTGAGAGAGATCAATCATTCCTACACAACTGCTGAAAGCATTTTAATTTTTCTTTAAGTACGAAAAGTATTATTTATGACTCAAAGATCGCTAGTTATAGAGTTTGTAAAATGCTTGTATAATGGGTTGAGAGTCTCAGGATTTGGATTTACATTAATTCTTCCTGACTAGGTGAATACTAGCCACTAATCCTCACAGAATAATTAAGTTCAGTTCAAGGAGCAAGCTCCCAACAACCAGAAAGAGTGAATTGATTACTTGCCTCCCTCTCAGGAATCCCAGATTCCACTGCAATCCATGGAGCCAAAAACAAGGATATATGTATATATCCTGTATATACCTTCATATCTTGTATACACAAGATATGAACGTACAAAACACATTTATACATGGATATACACACAAACAAAAAAGCACTCAGAAGCTGTCTTTTCTTATATTCCACATCCCTCTGTAAAATAACCTTTGATCCCAGACAGCTTCTTCCAATAAAGGTCATTAGTGAGGAGAATTAAGCTTTCCCTCTCTTCCCTGACGCCACATCAGAGGCATTCCTGACTTATAGTGGATGAATCCATACCAACTTGGCTGATGTCTTCTTTTGACAAAATGCATGGCTTTCCAGCAAAACAGCTCTCCCTGCTCTTTAACTAGAGCTGGAAAACAAACAGCATCTCTGGAGGGTATTTGTTTGTGTGTCACAAGAAAAGCAAATTTTGAATTTGATGCAAAATGGTGCACAGGCACATACATGCTCACCCTACCACTTCAGGCTCCTGAGTGAGACACATATTCTTCTTCAGCCACAGAATGCAAAATTCAGGAAATTAGTCCAGTGCACCACTTCCCTAGGGTATCACTTCCCAGGATTTCAAAGCAAGCTTTGAAACAAACTGAACAACTCTATTTTAGGGTGACAGAGGAAAAAGCACTAAGGAGGCAGGAATTTCAAATTCATTGGCCCCAAAATCCACCTTTCCCAGCATTCCACCACTAACACTCAAATGCCAAATGAATTCTAAGGCAGCCATAAAGCACAGCATTTTCCAAGCAGCAGCTTCTTCTGTCTGAGGAACACATGGAAAAAGAAAAACACCTAGGCAGTGGCTTAGGTGTTTGCCAAAGGTCATCCAGTTGCTCCTTAACCTACACTGACCCACTGTAACTAGGTATTATGGATGCCATGCACTTGAAGCTTCACCACCTATCGCCTGAAGACCACTACCTTCTGCTCAGTCTGAACCACATCTTGATGATGTCATTTGAAGTACATCAGTGAATGCAGGACAACCCTACCTTACCTCTCCCAGCCATAAACATTTTCTGTACCATTTGAAATCCTGGAGATGACTGGGATGGCTCTCCTCTGATGACTCTTGTCCAGCCTGTAAACCACACTCTAGATTCCTACAGAGAAACTACTGCACAGCTTTGGTGACCTTTGCTCTCTTCTCTGTATCTTTTGCAGCACTTCAAAACTCCACTGGTGATCCTCCCACAGTACAACAATTAACCCAGTGTATTTCTAAGCTGTTTTGTAACTTTTGCCTTGTCATTCACCCTTGCAATACCGCTCTTACCACATGGCTGTATAATATCTCTACAAGCCGCTTCAACTCCAGAAGTGAATGTGTTCACTTGTCTCCCTCATCTTTATCACCAACCCTTCCAGGAGAAAGCTCCAATATACTTCAGAAGAATGACTTTCTTTTCCAGAAGACACATTGACTTTTCCCCAGACACCATATTCCACCCCCTGTCCAACAGTTCTAGTTCTGTAAAATACTTACCACTACTTCTCTGGGTATGGATGCCACTTTTTATGAGCAGTTCCTATATGTCCACTAAACTCAAAAACACCACAAAGAAAGTAGATTGTGTGCTGCCACCTACCACTCAATTAATACCAGAAATTTGAAGCAAAAAGATGGCACATCATGCTTGGCTGAAGCAATATTTAATTCATTAAACTTCCTTAAAACTCCTGGATGAGGTCCTGTCACCATCTCTCAACATCTGCCCCTCTTGCTAGCCTGTGCTGAAAACTCTCTGGCCAGCCCTTTCAGTGTCTTTTAGTAACCTGGCAATATTTATTTATGGAAAGGAAGCATAATACTCCATTACATTCGCCCTTTTCTTACCTTTGAATTTTATTTTTTCTGCTCATGCATTTATTTTCACTCCCTGTAGGACTGAAGCAGAAAGCAAGAAAATGCAACAGATTTCAGTAGCAGCATCCAATAACAGAAGGCAGAAGTGACAAGATTGATTACTCACTTGAATCGTATCTGAATATTCTGAGATATCTTTTTTAAAAATGCACACATTAAAAAAATAAACAAACTATACCTCATATTTTTTAAAGTATATGCAAAGACTGAATACAAAGAAAAGAGAGAAATTATCAAGGATACATGTTTGTCTCAAAAGAGGTAAAAATAATTGATTTACTATTTCCCTGAAGACCAGGGGTAAAGATTATTTCAAAATAAACTAATGATATAGGACATGGATGTGCAAATTCTACCTTCCATTTTTACTTAATTTTTGTTCCTCTAAGTTCTTCAAAGATTAATCTGGTGATATTTTTCTCAGGCAACACATTTTAAGGCACAAACCATTCATGCACAGCAAACCTGCTACCTTAAGAGTACGTATTACCATCACAAGATGTGCCTGTTCAGACTGCTGAGTGTAATAGTCCTGGAAAGCTGATTTATAAACTTCAGTAAAGAGACTATGGGAGAAGCATTTGAATAGTCTCAACTAAATACTTCTGCTAATAGGGAGAAAAGTGATATTACTAACAACTGCAATCAAAGCAGTATCAGCAAGACAAGGAAAATACACAGCAAACCATTTTGCAAAATATTACACAGTAGAAATCATACACACTGATATTTAAGTAGCTTTGTTCACATTCTTCACAAAGGAATACCATCCCCTGGTGAAGTTGAACTGTCAGGAGCACTGCCATGGAAGTCTCACATTCTCATATCTTCCCAATACCATTGAGTTTTGGAGGCAGAAACCCAAGATGCCATAAAATTTGTAATGCATTTAGAAATAAACGTCAACCACTTATGCTTACAAATATACTTGGGAATATATCTTTTGGTGCATCTTTCTCTTCTTCTTAATTATTAAAACATTAGCATTCAAAAAAAAGTGAAGGTACAATCCAAGTATGGTAGTGATTTATAGAGAGGATAACAGTTTAATTCAGAACTGCTGAATAAACTTGGAACTTGCAGCTTCTAGTATTTCAGAATTATACAACAAATGCTAAAATGTCCATTCAAGGTTCATTACTCAATATCACACAATATAAAATGTTTTGCCACACCAGCATTGACTGTAAGCTGCAACATGTGATTATCACTTCCCATTTCAGAATGTGTCTTTGTAAACCACAGTATCACAGAAAACCGTGGCTAGGAAAAGCCCTACCTTCTCTTCCTGATGTACTCTGTTGGCATTTTCCATCTGAAAGTTGTGCAAGGACTGGATTTTGTCAATCTGCTGTTGCTGCTTCTCTAGCTCCCCTTGGAATTCATTCTTTTTTTGCTCCACAGCACCCCGCTCTGCCGCCGCCCTGCGGACTTTGACTTCCAGATCCATGACTCGACCCTGAGAAAGAGCAGATTAGCCAAAGCAAGCAGAGATGCTTCCCCCTTGCCAGAATCTTGTCCAGTATATTCAAGGAATAGTAAATTTTACAGCGCTAACAATGCAGATATCATGAAAGTCCTGCATCAGCCAGGGATACTAGTCATACACACACCTCTCTAGTTTTACGCAAATTAGCAGGAGTGTGTATTTTGCAGACACTGTAAAATTTCTGTTAAAGATGAGAAAAATGAAAAGCTCAGTACTTGAGCTTAAAAAGAACCCCAAAACATAAACATAACAAAGATCAGAGACTACCATCTTTCTGAAGTATAAGGACAAACAATTTTTTCAGTTTTGCCCATACCATTCTGAAGATTCTACACTTCTCAGTGTTGACCCCAAACTAACTCAATATGAAAATTCAGCTCTCAAATCAATCTGATTTCCTGGAAGAGTTTGAAAAGATAAGAGGGAGGACAACACTGCCCAACTTTTACATGAACAATTCACATATGGCTATTATACAAAGACATATATGAGAAAAGTTCATTCATAAACAGAAAATTATCATTCCTCTTGACTGCTCAAAGAGCAGCTACAGTCAGAAGAAAATTCAACACCATCACATCCTGTACATACATAGACATAAGCTAAGGAATCAAGCCTGATGTTTCCACATTCTTTTCTTCTCCACCACCATTTTTTTTTTCAAGTACCAATTTATTTTTGCAGGACATTGTTTCTAAACATTTTGGATTAAAATTTTTCTTCAGCAGCAACTAGGAATACAAAAACATGCAGGGGGCTGGGAATATCAACAGAATCTACCCATATGAAAAGAGATATGTGATTCCAGGTGGACTAAAAATTAGATATAATAAAAACTGTGCATTTTCCAAGACCCCAAGAAAATGTACCAAATCTTCTTACACCACAGTATGTAGCATGCCATGTCCCACCTACCCTGCCTCTCTGCCATAGAAAGAAAAAAAAGGCAGAGGAGGAAAAAAAAAGGAAAAAAAGAAGAAAAAAAAAAAAGGAAAATTACTTGCAGTTTAGATGGAATAGTAAGGAAAAACACTCCTTTCATTTCAGTTATAACAGCTGCAAAGTCTTGCCAACAAACAAATGGGTCTACAGAGTGCTTTAGAAGCTCCATCCATGTTCAGCTATGCTTTTAATCCATTCAGAGTGTCTGACCATGCCAAAGTGAAGTAATTTTCAGGCTAACTTTAGGAGACATGTGTAAGATGGTATAGGACCTTGTGTCTCTAGGTTACTGAGACCAATAGAAATTAGGATGGTGGCATATTTTTCTCACTATCAGCTGCTTCATGGCTGTGCAGCAACACTTCAGCAGTACTGACAGTTACTATACACTGGTAGCCACCATCCTAAGGCCACTGACTGAAGGGAAAGCAAGGGATCATCAGGGTCTCAGAGGTCACAAGACATATGCTTTACTGCACAGCCAGAGAAAAGTGTCCTGTTTGAACAGTGCCTGTTCTGGGGGGAAACAGGAATTCCACTCCTTCAGCTACTAAAATTTGGCTCAGTTACGAAGAGCATGCAAATTCACTAGGTAAACTGGGAAGGAGCTCTCATGAGTCACGTTTAATCAACATGTTAGTTTTTAGGTCAGTTTGTTAAAAGAATAACAAAGGAAATTAAAAAAAAAAAAGAAAAAAGAGGGGAAAAAAAAGAACTGTCCTGCAGAGATTGTTACAAACCAGAAACTTGACTCACATACCCTATATTAGAACAAATGGTATAGAACAAATGGTATAAAACCCAAGCTCAACAGCCACAAAAATATAATTATAATCAGAAAAATATAGTTATCATCAGACAAGATAATTACTACATGTGCCTTGTATGTCCTTCTTCAGAAAAGTCACTAAGAAACACAAATTCAGATTTTGTTTCTGAACAACAAGATTTCTTTGTACCTTATGCATACAATGTTATAGGTCATGTACAAAGATAAATCTAGGAATATCAATCTGCTAGTTTTGAGTGGGATAGAATTAATTTTCTTCACAGTGACTGATACAGAGCACTGTTTTGGATTTGTGACGAACACAGAGTTGATGGCAAAGATGATTTTGTTATTGCTGAGTAGGGCTTGCAAAAGCCAAGGTCTTTTCTGCTTTGAGTACTGCCATGATGGCAAGGAAGTTGGAGGTATCTGGGAGGTTGAGAGGGAACAAAAAACAGAGGATTGCATTTGTCACATCTTTAATGTGAAACAGCACAAGATACCTGAATATTTTGTGAGAGCAGAAGTAACAAGTATCACACATGCAGATGCGTTCAAGTTTTGGGTTCCTCTCATGTACAAATAGGCATTCATCCTATTCCCCCACTACTGATAAGCAATGACTGTAAAATCTGTGGAAGTTCTGACAACAAGCTGAAGTTCCTGACTTGCCACATGAGGGAGAATCATCCTTCTTGTGAACTATGTTTACTACTTGCACAAGTACAAAGTGACATGCAGAGCAAAAGGAACATTACCTGCAGATCCATGCTGCGAGAACTTGCAACCCAGTAATTGAAACCCAAAACAATTATGCATGCCACAAGTGCAGCCATGAGGAGTGGTGGAGACTTCATCCCACGACAGCTGTTTCCTAGTCCTATCATTTCAAGAAAAGAACAAATCTGGAGAACCACAGCGAGTATGGAAACCTGCAAATTAAAAAGGGCACATTATACTGCATCCCCAACTACAGCTATTTTATACACATTATAAAACTTTCTTTGCAGTAATACAACAGCTGTGAGCTGACAGGTTTACATCCAGCAAGGAAGGTAAATTATTAGTGTTGACCTGTCTAGATATTTCCATCTGAAAGACACGGAAAGGTCATCACACACTATTAGCTTCTACATAAAGCTTCATGCTCTTGAGGGGGATGTCTTGAATTCTCCTAACAATATAATGAAAATCTGCAATAAACTGAAGCAGCCATCTTTTTATCATACATCTACCCAAAAATCTACACAGACAAAACTGGGCTAGAGAATAGATTGCTTTTTAACTAATTTACTAAGAAAATTAATTTAGTCTTGCTGTTTGAGGACTAATTCACACTTTGCTTTCTAAAATTGGACAGTTTCAATTTATTCCATCTGACACCACTATTCTAACTTCTTGTTCCCAAGCTTGTAAATAAATATGTAAATAAGACCGAACCAAATTATTTAAAGGAGAATCAAAAAATAACAATTAATACAAACATGAGCAGACACTCAATTGATTTCAATGCTACATTGCATTAGGTGTTCTCCATTTTGATCCTCAGCTGCTTTTCTGTTCCTACAAAAAATAAATAATGAATTAGCAGTACCAGGAATACTACTAGTTGTTATTGAGATTTGTGTTATTTTTGTGAAACAGACCATCTTAAAAGATAGGCAGGACAAAGGGTAGTTGCAATTCTCTTTGAAATAGGCTAAATTGATTTTATGATGTGGTGAAATCTGGTCTTAATAAGCCTAATGGCACCTAGCTGCATGAATACTCCAGGGAATCTTGGCTGCAGTTTGTAGAAGATTGCTCCCTTGTAAACTGAGATTAACTTTTTTTCCTTCCTCATTCCTGCAGACAAAAGACAGCAAAAATAAACACAGAAGGCCAGGTACACAGCAAATATACATACATCACAAGACACTAGTTAAATCTCAAATTGGTACATTTACTAGTAATGTATTTTACAAGCTCTCAAAGAACATGCTTTTAAGCAAAGCAACCTCTTCCCTACTATTGCAACGCACAGGTGGCAATGTTTTAAAAAATAATAAATGGCAGCAACTCTCAAAGGACTTACATGTGAACATACACTGTAAACACAGGGGAAGAATGTGATGCCAACACTTCACAGGTACCAGAAATACAAATTCTACTGCATGTCCAGCACTTAAGTCCTTCAACAGCTCACCTATACCTCAAGTGTCCACGTGTATTCTCTGCAAAATTCCCTCTCTGCAGTCAAAATAGATTATATCTTCTAATTTCTCAGTAGACAGTGCACAATACTTCCAGATTCACAAAGGTTTCAAATCCATGTGCTTATTTGAAAAGTTTCCTAATTTGTATTTGAGGGTGGAACATACAGAGGATATAAGAGTAAAATGTAGCTTCCTGAAAATGTTGCCTCTTCATAAACACACACACACCACAAAACAATCCAAAGAAGTCTTGTTATCTGAGACTTGAGTTTCTTGCCTAAAGGAAACCTCAGCTAAGGCACAAAAGGACACAGCAGCACTGCTCCGGTGGACACCCACAGGGCCACACACAGATAAGTTAGATCAACACTAAGAAGCAAAGGCAAATAAAGGAATAATGTTGTTTTTTTTTTCCTTATAATGCAAAAAATTAACATGCAGTAGATTAAAACACACACACAGACATGCACAAATTTCCAGTAGAAAGCTATGAATTGCAGAAACACATACATCTTGCACAGACTATTTTCCTCCTGTGTCATCCTAAAAGAAGCACCTGGGAAGTACAGAGCCACCATGTCTTACACATGATCCCTGAAAAACAAGAATCCTGGATCTCTGGAGTAGCAAAAATGAGAGGACAAAGGGCACAATTAGCACTGCCATGTCTGCAAAGATCAAGAGAATCTATTTACTTTTGCATACCAGAATACAATACTGTATTTCAAAAAAGGTCTGTCGGAACCTGTTATGAAGTCATCTGTATCTTGTTCTTTGCTGTAAGAGTATTAGCAGAAACACCTGACACATGAAAAAACTACAAACATAGCACTGCAAGCTGCAGTGATTCATTCTAAGTGTGACTTGAATAAAATAACTGGTATTGTCCTCGTAGCTGTCATAAATAGAGAAAACAGTTCACATTATCAGCAGTAACAGCTTGCACTGTAATCTACTAGATAAATATATGGGACTAGCTGTTTAGCTCAAAAATGTTCAGAAATAAAGCAACTATATTTTTCAAAGAAAGAATTATTAGTTCACCATGCAGCTTAAAGCACATATATGTGCTTTAAACTAAGCTAAAAATGCCAATACACCTGGATAGTAAACAAATCTGGCAGCATCAGCACCTTTTCTGCTGTTTTCAGGTGTTAAAAAACAAACAGGCAAATAAGTGTTGATTTCACTAAAGCACGTTTGACTTCAGTACCAATGCTCTTTCTAGAAAAGAGCAGTGCTGTTTACCCTTAAATCATTCATAAAATTAGCAATATATTTTTATACTGAATAGCAGGAAAAGCAAAAGGAAGAGGAAAGGCATGAAAGACACAGAAGGATGTTCTGTTCATGTACTGCAGACCCAAAACTCTACCTCAGTTGCAATATTGATATTACCTCTCTCATTAGTTTAAAAAATAAAAACTGTTTAACTTGCTGCCATGGATATGCATACTCATGCATTTTGGAAGAGAGATAAGCAAATCAGCTTATAAGTTCATTTACATGAAAATCTGTTTGCACGTGCTGTTTTCTAGGAAACATCTGGCCTGGCAGTTATTTGAGTTGGACTGAAAATAAGTTTCTGATTTTATGGGTAAGAAGTAATTTTACTGAAGATGAAATTCAACCATCTCCATGGCACACGTAAAAATAAGCATATTCGTAAAATTCCTGGCTTCTAAACAGAAGATTTCATCCTTCTGTTTTTCCAACCTAGTGGTGCTTCATTGAGAAGATGTTTTAGACTCTGAGATACTCAAGCAAATTAACATACAGCATACTTTTACTTCCCACAGTAAGCAATTCTTTCTTTTTACTGTACTCAGCTGAAGTAGGATATCTGGTATCCAGCAATCTTCCACTACAGATAAGTAACAATGTTGCCAACCAAACCTCAAGACCAATATGCTAGTTGTAAAGACAAAACAAAACAGTGCATTTCAGACTAACATAAAAAAAGCCAAGTCTCTCTGCTCACAGGATTCAGCTCTGTGTACTTCTGTAAGAGCAGAAATAACTAGAAAAGGTGAAAAAAAAATCAATCAACACACGGCAGACAGTGTAGGAAAAATGTTCCCTTATCCCTTGCCAGCATACCTGCCTACCAACCACCTCCTCCACCACAAAGCCAGTATAAGCCAGAGCAGCATCTAAAGACGGACCACAGCTGAAGCAGCCACTGAAAAGTGAAGGCACAGCTTCTTGGAGGTCCGAGTGCTTGCAATTCTGAGTAAGTACAAAGCCTTACTAAAACCTCTGCATACACCAGAGATAAGAGACAAAAAAAAGAAAAAATAAAAAGCCTCAACAAGAACCTAAGGGCTAATGCACAGTACAGAGGTATCACAATCCCATCCCAACCAGATGGACCAGAATGGAGAAACCTCCTCTGTCAAGGGAGTCCCTATGACAGTGGTGCTTTCCCCACCTATTGCAGATTCTTTTCCAACCTCCCAGTGAGCTTCTGAAGGAAATCACTGGGTTTTTTTCAGATACTGTCATTCAATTCCTATGTCTGGCTGCTTGAATTGAAGCATACTGTATTAACCAAGCAAGTTAATCAAAACTACCTCCATCGACAGGTTAGTTAGGTATACCCAGATAAAACTAAATCAAACTAAATAAAATGCCAAAAGCTACTATAACTTGAGTTTTATTTTAAAAAATAATTAAATGAAATTGGAAAAATATGCAATTCTTAAAATAGTGAATCAGAGAGCAAACATTTGTGTGCCTGGTCTTCCAAAAATAAAGATTTTTTGGGTGGGTGGAAATGGAGTGCAGAAAAAAGGAGTCAAAACCTTTCAGTTTTCATTTTATAAATGGTTAATACACAGTAGTGATTATCTTTTAAAGATAAATCCAGCTGGTTCTTACTCACAGCAGGATCTTACTTACAAGTACCACTATTCACAGCCCCATGGTGAGCACCAGCTATAGCCAGCAGCAACCTTTATGCTTTCTGCTTGCACAGACTGTACACAGGGATCAAGGAACAGTACACTGTCACAAAACAGAGCATACAGATTTCTTATCATCCTCTGCAGCAACACTGTCTGAGGGTGGTTCTTCTTTTCAAATTTGCAAGTCAAAAAAGCTCAAACAAACATTTTTCCATTGGAGAGTTAAATTTTGTGCACTGAACTCAAGCCTGCTGATCACAAACTTCCTATATGCCTTTCATAGGGATTTACAAACTGCAGGAAAAAAAAATAAAAGAAAAAACACCCTGAAACATTCAGCAACAGCTGCTACTCAAACTTCTACACTTTGGATGAATGTCATAGAGTCACTATTCACCAAAATTATCAAGCTACACTTTCTATAGGAAGGGAAGGGCATTTTTACCACAACACATTCAGCAACTCCACTCTTATCCTGCTCAGGAATAACCATTTGACAGTCAATTCAGGTGTGAGGTCTTCCTTTTCTAACGCATTTTAAAATAGAAGTAACAGATCAGAAAACTATGAAAATCCTGAAAATGCCCTATCTGTCCAAGGATACAGTCACTGTTACAACTTGTTCACTAATCATATTTCAGCTCAAGAAGTCTCTCGTCTTTCAAATTACTACTTTACAAGAAGCTAATAACCAAACACCCTTAATGTCGTTTATCTGATTAAAGAGAATCCCAAAACAGGTATGGGGCAAAACAGAAGCTACAGGTTTAAAATAGTTATCTATTCCAACAGAATCCTGACAGACGCTGGCTAACTAAAAAGAACTTGCTAAAATGTTCTAGAATACCTGGACATGTTGCTTAGGTGTACTTTCAGATAACAGTATTACCACTGAAAATAATGTGTATAAAAAACAAAATTAAACAAGCAAGCTTATACACCTGAACAAGCTTATATACCTCAGGAGTTAGTCAGACTACTTCCTTATTTTTATACACATATTTTCTTGCAGGTATTTTTCCCATACAACATGAACTAGCTTAAGTTCACAATTAATAGGATACTCATTTATCATAAATGAAGATTACAAAAGAGAGTACAATAAGTTTAGCTATGTGATGAAAAACTCAGTAAATTGCTACCATTTCCCTACCAGGGAGCGCGGTCAACAACCTCAGCTCGCCACGCTGGCTGCCACAGACCACGGAAGGCCACCCGCTCCGACCCTCCCCGCGAAAGGCAGCCGGGAGGAGGCATCTCACACCTGCACTCATTTCTAGTGTAAGTATTTCCACCTCCGCTGCGATTATTCAGAGATGTTCCCGGCTCGAGACGCTTAAGAGGGAAGGCTAGCTGAAGAAGGAAGCAAACGCGATCAGCGTCGGCCAGCAGGCCAGCCTAGCCGCGGTGCCCCCGCGGGCACTGCCGGCAGCCAGCGGGAAGTGCCGCCCCTCAGCGCCCGCCCGCCGCGCGCCGGGGCCGCGCTCGGGGCCCGCCCGGCGGGGCTCAGCCGCGCCTGCCGCCCCTCGCGGCCCTGCCGCGGCCTCACCTCGGCGCGCCGCCGCCTGCGGGCCCCAGCAGAAGGGCGAGGGACCCACCTCGCCTCCCTCGGCCCCCGTCGCCCGCGGCAAGGAGAGCGGCGGCAGGCGGCGGCGGGGCGGGCGCAAGGAAGGGCCCACCCCGCCCCAGCCGGCCCCTCGCCGAGCGGAGCCCCGGGGGCACCGGCCGTGCCCTGCGCCGAGCGCCGCCCGCCGCGCCCTGCCCTCGCCACCGCCTCTGCCCAGGTACGGATTTGCTGTCCCGACCACAGCCGCTTCGTCTCCTGGAAAGCGGCGCGCAGGAGAAGCTGAGCGTCCGAAATCGGAGACGGAGCGACGGAAAACTCAGGAAGGCTGTTTCAGTACCTGTTTTTCACAGCCAAACAGATGATGCCGGTATTTTCTTCATTTTAAAAGAAGTTAGCCAACCTTATTATTCCATGGTTGTCGTTAACTCAGCTGGAGTTTCCACAGTCTAGATAGAATCATAGAATTGTTTTGTATGGAAGGGGCCTTAAAGATGATCTAAACTTCTTTCATTAGGCCAGGTTGCGTGAAGCCATGTTCCAAACCAGCCTTGAACACTGACAGGGGTGGGGCATCCACGATTTTTTTGGGCAGCTTGTTCCAGTGCCTCAGCACTCACAGTAAGTAATTTCTTTCATAATTTTATGATTTGTAAGGATTTCCTTTCTAAAATTCCCCTCTTTCAGCTTGAAGCCATTCCTCTTTGCCACATCAATGCAGTTTCTAATGAAGAGACCCTCTCCAGCTTCCCTGTAGGCCTCCTTCGGATACTGGAAGGCTGCTATGACATCCACACAGTCTTCTCTTTTGCAGGTTGAACAGCCTCAACTTTTTCAACCCAGCCTGCATGTAGTTTCTACATTTTGGCTTTTGCAAGTGGAAGTTGAAAAAACAGAATCAAAGCAGTATGGAAAAACTAGTGGAGTAGCAATTGTAGGTGCTAAAAAAAGCAATATAATTTCTTCACACACACACACACACATATATATATATATATATATATATAAAATTATATTTACATATATATATATCTTTTCATATATATCTGTAAATTTCTACCTGAAACAAAGACCATGAACTTAATAAAAGCGACCTTCTACATGTCAAAACATAATGCCAAATACAAGGTTTTCTTCCCATCTTTGAAGACTGTTTAAAAGTTGATCAGTGTAACACCTGCACTTTCACCTTTACATGGGAGAGAACATAGATTTGTTATTATATATTTATTTTTTAAAACAACTCATACAATAGATTTTTCTAGACCAGAACCAGAAATTTTTTTTAAAAGTACACAATGGATCACATCCCACTAGTTAGGGAATTGATTTCCAGGTGGGATGTGCAATATTAATAAAAAAGGTATTATCGTATCTTAAAAAATAAATAGCCATGTATTTGAACAAAGAACTAACAAAAACACAAGGGCACATGTACATATGTTGCCCTGCAGAAAAATTAAGGATCTTAGCATGATCTCTTGGGACCAGTACTAGAAGAAATGTACTACTGTGCCTGAAAAGTCTAGAAGTAAAGCAATTTTTAGAAGTCTTCTGGAGGTGTATCTCCTGAGTAATTTATATGTGAAAGAGAAGGGGCAACCCTCAAAAGTTTATTAAAAAAATAGATTACCTTGAACTATATTTTATTTAATTACATTCTGGTTCTTTTTGTTGTGGGTTTTTTTGTTGTTGTTGTTTTGAGTTGTGTTGTTGTTTTGAGTTGTTTTTGTTTTTTTTTTTTTGTAAGATAAATTCTGGTTATTCTTTTACTGAAAGGTATGTCTAACTAGAAAATCCAGTACTTCTTTTTCTTCCCTCAAAACTACTGATGTCTTTCTGGTAGAATATAATTGTCAAAAAAGTTCACAGAACCACAGAATTATGAGAGCTCTGGATATAATCCAGTTGAAATCAAACTCTGTACAAGACAGAATCACCTAGAGCAGGTTACAAAGGAGCTCATCCAAGAGGGTTTTGTGTGTGTCCAGAGAGGGAGAATCCATGACATCCCTGGGCAGCCTGTTCCAGTGCTCTGCCACACTCAGTGTAAAAGAAGTTGTCCCTCAACTTCTTGTGGAAGGTGGAACTTCTTGTGTTTTAGTTTATGGCCACTACTTCTACTCCTGTCTCTAGGTACCACTGAAAAGAGTCTGGCACCATCCCCTTGACATCCACCTTTAAGATATTAAGTAAGACTACTCCCAATGACCTTATGACCTCTACATGCCTGGGCATGATTTCCTGAATAGGCTGTTCCATTCACTTTTCAGGTATGGAGGGGAGGCTGACAGGATGTATCTTCCCAGGTCCTCCTTCTTGTCCTTTTTGGAGATGGCAGTAATGTTGACTTTCCTCTAGCCATCGGGCTCCTCTCCTGTTCTCCATGCTTTATGGAGAGTTGGCTTACTATACTAGTACTTCTAAATATCCCAAGAGAGAGGAGTCTGACTTCCCACAGTGCAAAATGACGTTCAGTGTTTAACACATTTTCTTTTTTCTACATACCATTAACTTAAATTGCCAGGCGTCTTTGCTGTTGACCTGCTTTATCCATGCAATCTGTGCACTGTAGAGTGTGAGGAACCTGCCTTTGAATTACCACGAAAGAATGACAGTGGAGTTTTTTTGTTGTTTTGGTTTTTTTTTTTTTTCAAATTTCACTAAGTCAGAGCTAAACGCCAAAATCAAAGAGGGCTGAGATGCTGGAGACAACAGCTGAAAGATGGATGATACACTCTGCCTCCTGTCTTTTGCTTTCAAAGGTGGACTTTGAAATCCATGTTACAGTCTTCAGAGGTACTGAGCATATTACAAGATCTGAAAGATCATGTCTGCAACAGCTTTCTCAATAGCGGACAAAAAGTAGTATGTGGGATTTTTCTTCTTCTGCACAACATGCAAGCATACGTATTTTTAGTAAGTGTGTGATGACTTCTGTGCACACTCAGGGTCTGACCTATCATCAAAAAACTTTATGGGCCACCCACCTACTGGAAGTCAAATTATGGCCTATATTTTTCAGGTTGTACACCTTAGTGATGTCATTTGGCCTTGAAAATATATATTCAAAAAATCTTGAAGTAAAATGAGTGCAGGCTGAAACACTGAATAAAAAGCTGTCAAATGGAATCTTATTGCAGTTGTGCATTACTGAAGCACAGACAATGATAACGGGTTTTCTTTTCCTGTCACAGATTCTGTGTGCTTTCTCTGAGCAATACTGAATGGTTCCCCTGGGCTTAACTTGTGCAAATGGCACAATTTTTCTGGCTCCTTCGGGTCTGCAGAAGTTGCCTCAAAGTGTCAGTTCTCTTACTTAATTGCACTGCCTCATTCAGAGAAAATGCCCAATGTGCTCTTATATGCGAACAAAGAGCTTCATGGAAAATTCAGACCAGCTGTAGGAATTACAGTTAGGCAGGCTGGTCTTGATAGGACAAAATAAACATTTACTGTAAGAGCAGTAAAATGCCTCCTTAGGAAAGAACATGTTGACTTGGAGAGCTGGATCTTTACCAGATGACCTGTCAGCTTCAATGATTGATTTATTTTTCTTCTTTTTCTTCTCTGTGTCTTTGGTATTTTGGCAGCTAACTTGTCCTCTTCTGGAAAATAGGTCTTTCATTCATGAGATGCCTCTAAGTGTTGTTTTAGGTGGTTTATTGACTGATTTTAACCATCTGTATTGGTTGATGCCATTTTCTTGGGAGAAGTATTACCTGCAGGCAATGGCTGTATTCACTCTCGTAGGTTCACCTTGGATGCCTAAGGAGTCAGAATTAATTCATCCTTTTCTCTTCAAAAATGATAAATGAAAGAGTAAGACCCTTATCTTCAACCTCTTTTGGCTTCCATATGTGTAAGCCAGTAAGAGGAATGGAGCAAATTATTTTCTCTGGTTTTTATATTGATAGACAACTTTCTATATCTATAGTTGCGTATGCAATGAAGGATGCCAGATTTGCAAGCATTTGCTACAAGCTTATGTGTATGTGTACAGTCCTGTGCACAGGTTACAGGCGGCACCTGGTTTCCCTAGAACATGGGTTGACATTTGTAAAACTTAGGACTATTTGACTGGAATTCATAAGGTGAAGGATATAGCCTGAGCTCTGCTGTGCAATTACAGAGCAAATCAGTCTTCTCTGTTCTTCAGTGAGTCAGAACAATAATGCTGGTTTTACCTAATGAGGGCACTGAGAGGCTTAACTTATTAGGGATAGCACATGGCTAGTCCAGGAGATAAAACAGGGTTTAAAAGGTTGAACAAATTCTCTCTGGGTCTTGAAACAGTGGTACTTTCTTTAAAAACTGTCAGTGATATGAAACTGCAATTCTGCAGCAAAGGGCAGTGTTAACTGACATGGTCACTGAATGCAGTTCTCTCTAACTTGCCTCACTTAGCTTATAGGAAGATAAAACATATAAGGATCATTTTTTTCACTTCTTAGGGCCAGAGTTCACATTATATAAGAGGATATGGTAATGTAATGATAGACTATGTGAAATTACATGAGAGCCACAGTATTCCAACTCCAGTGGTGCATCTTGGTACAGGGCTATGGTGCTGTTACTGACAAATGTTTGAGATCACTTAAAAAATCATTGACAAGGGTATAAATCAAAAGCCAGCTTTAATATTAAATGACATCATGACAAAGTTCATTGGCAAGATTCACTCTACTACTTACAGGACAGTTGAGCTATGGCAAGGAAAACCAAGCAACAACAAAGCCATACAAAATCCAAAATCAAAAGAGAAATGAATGGAGAACTGTGGTAGTGTGTTTTTTAGTTGTAATTGTTTAAGTTGCTAATGTGTTTTATTCCAAAGGTTTGTAATAGTTTATTTCTATGTACCCCTACCTTCTGTTAAAGTGGTCTTATGTTAAGCCCTTCCCCTGCACCCTTCTGTTATGTGTAATAAGGGTAATTTGCACCTATGGGGTGATATATATGTAATGTTTTGTATTACTAAGAAACATTGTCATAAAGCATACGAGCCTGAGCTAGGGGTCTGTCTCACATATGTTGAAACTACCGCTGATAAAACTTCATTTACAAGCTAATTCATGTAGCTCATCAAGAGATGGGTCATTTCCCAAGACTCCCAAGTGATGATCATCCAGACAACTACCCAAGATTGAGATCACTGGAACCACCAAAAGATACATCTCAATGCCGGGTTTCTGTAACTCCATCAAGCATGTACATAGCTTTCTGGACACCAGTTTGTTCAACTCAGTGCAGAGAAAAGAGACTCTAGGAATATGTGGGACTTTGAATGGAAAGAAAAGCCCAGTCGCCAAAATCTCTGCCTCAAGCAAAATCAACTGTATAAAAACTGCTTGAGCAGGAAGGCTGATGTGAAACATAGGGGACCATCTGCTGTAGTGGTCATACCTGTGTCTCACCCTGTTGTGGATGCAGGCGAACCCAGTGGGAGGAAGTGACGATGTCTGACTCAGTTCAGAAGGCTGAATTATTTCTTTATTTTAATTATGATAAAATACATTAATATACTATATAAAAGGAGGATACTAAAACTACATACTACTTTCTCCTACTCTAACTCTAATCTAACTGAATCGTGACCCTGCATTCGAGAGTCCAGCCCCAGGTGGATTGGATTGGCCATCAGGCTCAAACAATCCTCACCAGAATCCAATCAAGCACTCACTCCAGGTAAACAATTCTCCAAACACATTCCACATAGGAAAAACAAGGAGCAGAAATAGAAATTGTTTTCTCTTCCATTTCTCTCTGTGCACCTCTAGGAAAAATCCTGAGAGTGAGAGAAATGTGCTTGCCACATCAGCCAATGCCAATCCCGGGCTCAGCACTGTCCTTTTCTTTGTGGCTAGCTCAGATAGAATTTGATCGTTAAATAAAAACTATTTTTAATTTTTAATTTGGCTTGATTAATTTTTACTTATAACACTTCCATCAATCCTTTTACCTTCCCCTTTTCCAGTCCCTTCCATGTCAATCTATGTAGTCCTGCCCCTGCTATCCATCAATCATTGTAACCCCTGCCTTTTATCTAGAATCTTCCCTATCACTTATGTAATCCCTAACCTTCCATTGGGTTGTAGATGTATGCTCTCCTGCCCCCATGCACCTTATTAGTTATATGTTAATACAGTCCCACCTCATGTTCCTCCCTTAAGCTACCTGGTTGGTTGTTAGGCTGTCTCCCCCCACCCAGAGACAGTCCCCCCTTTATAAGTTGCTGCACTCCCTTGTTCTGCCTCTGCTTTCCTTCATGGATGCTCCTGTGTTACATCTGCTCATTTCCTCTCAGGGGAGGAAGAAAAGCCACTCGGAACAGCAAGCAGGAGTCCTTCCCTCCTTCCTTTACCTCAGTCCAGTCGGTGTGGAGCCTGTTCTTATCTGCTCCTCCTGGCGATAAGGGGTCCCAGCTTGTGGCCGAACCGCTACCCTTCTGTCTGCTGGTGGAGTGAGGCGGGGAGCAGCCATTTGTGATGCCTGCCTGAGGAAGGGGGTCGAGCTAGCTGGAAGATCTCCCTTTCTCTGGAGATCAGGGCACGGAGTCAGAGAACTGTAAGAGTGTGTATGTGGGCAGGGGGGTGTGGGTGGGTGTGTGGGTGTGTTTAGATCTATGTGACAAAGGACAGTGAGGGCAAGGACAAAAAGGAACACAGCCAAAAACCTTAACAGTACTCATACTTAACAGTAATTTAACTTAACTTACACCGTAAACTTAATAATTTAACAAAGTAACAACATTTAACTTATATCTAACCTAAATGATATCTTAATTCATAACATAACCTTAACAATTTAACAGAGGAATAAGTCTTAGCAGAATTTAACCTAATTTATAACTTCAAAGTTACACTTAGCAATTTAGCGAAAGAACAACACTTAGTAGCATTTAAGTAAGATTAAGTCACAAGCTTACTTAGAGGCGTAACTTACAAGGCACTTAAACATCTAAGAAAGCAGCATTTCTCTCAGATGTGCTATAGCTCATGCATGCAACACAGACAGAAAGAGTCAGTGCAGGCAAGGTACCTGTCAAAAATTCCCCTTAGAGGTCAGTGAAAAACTCACTTTGGATTTCCTGACAGGTGAAGGATCAGGCCTCGAGGAGTGGGGGCATCAGACCAAGAGTTGTTGTTGTTTGGTGATCCTCCAAGTATAGTAAACTTGAGAGTTCACTGTCTCAGAGAGGTGTCCCTCTCAGAGGGAGAATGCTGCTCACAGCCCACTGAGGTCTAGGAAAGCTCAAAGGGTCTCATTTGGACTGCTATTTATAGGGTCTCAGGACAGTGGGTTTTAGTCATAATGTTTCATTCTGGCCACAGTTTGGATCAGCTCTTTCTTTGAACATGTGAGAGCAGCGATGTTGTGCCACTGAGGCAAGAAAAATACCTTCCAAGGTTATTCATAAGGACAAAAGAAGCTCCTTAGACAACAGTTCCTGGGAGCAGACCACAGACCATGTTTCTGATAAGCTCAGGAAGAGCTGAGGCCAGGTGCTGTTTCCTAAGCTGAGGCCTAATGAACACTTCTTAGATCACAGTGCAGCCCAGAAGGGGGGAGAGGGGGAATGCACCACTACAGGTGTGTCTATAATGCACAGGCTGATTTACACCTCTTTATATGAATTCTGCACTACCTTGTACACAACACATGTGCTACATATGCAGATACAGGGCAGAAAGGAAAACAATTATAAAGGTTATGTGGGACTTGATAGAAGTACTTTAGAAATGCAGGTGGGAAACTGAGAAGTATCCAGCAAGGCAGTCTACCTATAAATTCAGTAGCAGTAACAGAAAGGGAGAAGTATATTCTGTTTAATTTACAGAGGCTCAAAACATAAGTTTCATACAGTGGTATTTGTTTATGTGAAGGTAGTGCTGTGTTTTCTGGGACTGGTGCCTGAGAGGCACAAGTGTCTGTGTGAAATAGATTTGTCCCCTTATGGGTCACAATAGGGAGGTACTACAGAGTGACAGCCTTACCAGCGATTTAGCACTAAGACAAAGCAAAATATTTCTACTAGGGCTGCTAGCAAATTGTTTGCTCTTGGGCTGAGACTGCTGCCAACATTAACTCCCTGGCTACCTGTGTGAAATCTCCTTTTGTCAGCTGTTCAAAAATGCTATGTACAGGATGCCACTGAAATTGAACAAATGGTGTTTCTACACCTCCAACCTAGCAACAGGATTAAGAATGCATCACCTTTGAAATACATCAACAGCATTTGCATCTTTTGAACCCCAAAGATAGGGGTACCACAGCAAATCCTGAAGTTTCAGATGAGATACAGCCTCTGTGACAGTTTTTTCCTTCTGCAAACCTGAAAGTATTATTGTACAACAGGCACGCTAAAAATAAATTTTGCACCACTGTTACCTGAAGAGACCAAAATAATTATACGGTATGTGGAGACAGCCACCAGATGGTAGCAAACACGAAGTGTATGTGTCTGTCAGATTTTCTCAATTATACTGGATTTCTTGAAAGAGAAAACAGTCACATACATATTTAAACATGCGAGCTCAACAAGCTGATCTATAAAAATACTAAGGAAATTCTGAGCAGCTGCTCAAAATTACATCAAAACCCACCATTTAGTTATATCCTTCATGGTTACTTTGCTACTGTTAGCAGAACATCCTTAGTGTTCCTTTTGACAAATAAGTGAGATAAAAGATGATTGCAAAATTCAGCACAACTGTAGTCTTCAGACAACTGATTGTTGAATTGTCAAATTTTGTCTTCAGTCTAAAGTCAAGAAGACTCCAGTGCTTACTGAACAGCCTAACAACTTCTGCATAAAGATTGTAGAAGTGAATAATGTACAGTGAAAATAAACTTTTCAGGATCTTTAAACACAACTCTGTGCTAATACCATCTGTTCAACAAAGCAGCAGTGAGACTCTAGGCTCCAGACTGTTCTAGACAAATATAAAAATTTACCCTTTCTCATAGAAAAATAAACACTGACCTCCTAATCAAAACCAGTAGTTCATTACATTTCTGCTGACCCTGAATGACACAGTGACAAGGACTGCATGATACATCTGTGGTCACAATCTCCCTAGACATCAAAACAACACAACATTTAGGAAACAAGTCTTTCCAAAGATGAGTATATGTATCAGGGCGACTGCATCAGGCCTTCTGGGAGCCTCCTTTGCCCTTTGTTTCTGGGTGAAGTCCCAAAACTTACATCTGCAGGAGTTATCACCATCAGATGTGAACAAACAAACACACAAGAAAACCAAAGCAAAAAATCCAAACCAACAAACAAAAATCAAAACAAACAAGAAAACCCCAATTCAACCCAAAAGCCAGAACTCTGGTCTATGCCACCACCACCACAAAATTACTGCTCTTTTGTTTGTAGAACTCTCTGATTCAAGAATTGAGGTATTGACAGGAAAGAGGATGATAGCTTTTGGAGAGCTCACAATATCACTGCCATCTCTGCACAAAGGATGTTAATGCTAGTTTGTTTTCCAGGTGTCTCAGGCCTCTAAAAAAGTTTGTATCAGAACCATGGGGTATGACTTGGGATCCTTTGCTTTTAAAACATGTGAAACAACAGTTTGGGATTCTATATATATGGATCAATTGTTGCAAAATTACTGTCACACAGTTCTTTTTGGCCTTTATGCTTTTTTGGATCTCTTTTTTCTACCTCTTCCCTTGGTACTCTAGAGGCAGCCAGCAGAGCTGTTGGGCAAGTATGCATCCAGCACGACAAGATCTCATTAAAGCTTCTACATTAAATAATGTTCTGTCTGGATTGCTTTGTTTTTTTTGTGACAGCTGGAAAGATGTAACTTTTTTATAGATAATCTATTGCTCCTGCTTCTACCACCTTCCTTGTGATGACAGAAATGAACACGTATCTGCACCTGTCCTCTTCACTGGTGGCTGCAGTTTTCCTTGAGAAGACGTACTGTTTAGTAATATGTTCCACCATGTCTCTAGAAGATTAAATTATGTAATGGGGACTAATTATACAGACAATAGCAGTAGTGCAAAGTGTAATGCTAGCAGTGCTAATCCCATTATTGAATTTATATAGGAAACAGCAAAAGACTATTTGGAGCAGTAGTCATAAATTTATCACCTATGGCACAGTGATGCAATCCTGCTGCTGTATCTTGGAAGAGGAATCTGTGCAACTTTTGAAACCTAATTATGTGTACGGGATCTGTAACCTGTTTATGGCATGCCAGGGATAATTCCTGAAGTAAATTCAGAGTCCTCTGCACAGCCATGGACTACCTTAGGTCCAGCAATAAACAAGCACCTTTCATGAGCTAGCAGTTCTGCAGCACAGAAAAGCACAGCTGGCCCAAAATAGACTAGAGCTGCATCAGATCTGCACCTACTGTGCTACCCTGAATAGATCTTTGTGGATACCACTTTTAGAAGTGCAGTCAGACTTGGCTCTGAGACAACATCCATAGGTCTTTATAGACTTGAAGGGTCTAAAAATAGTGTGGAATTATATACTTCAACTAAGACCGTGACAACCCACTGGAGCATAGCTCAGTACAGACCATTTCTTTTGCTGCCTGCGGAACAGTAAGCAGGAACTAATTGCCTTGATTGTTTCTCTTCCTTAATTGTGTGAATTTGGTTTTTAAGACCCTGGTATCACCTGCATGTGAAAGCAATTACAGATTTGAGCTGCCAACAGAACTTTGCCTATTCCAATATATTCTGGGACAAAGGGAGAGCACAAACAGGTTCTCACTTTCCCCTCCCTCCCCCCACCATGGCTGCTCAGCAGTACTCCAAGCCTTCAGTCTTACTGCAGAGCGTGATCTGTGTGCTACTCATGCTGCCAATATTACACTGCCATCACAGAATGAAGGAAATTTGCACAATCTTCTCTTGTAACAAAAATATCTTGTCAGGAAAAAATAATCTCCCAAACTTTAGAGAAAATAGGGATTTCCTAGGCAGACCTATAACATTTTTCTCTGTCTGCTTTCTGAGTGTGAGAAATGGCTACTCACTTTTCATAATTTTAGAAAGGTTTATTAAACCATACCAAATGTACAACAGAAGACTGAATAGAGAAGGTGTTAGGACCAGGAGCAATGGATTTTCCCCACCATGTGCTCGCCCACACAATGGAGGTTTCACCTTTTAACCCTTTAACCCCTCCCAAGGTTCTGCCCATCAACCCCTTCCTTGCTGTCCAGTGGTAGAGTTTACTTCCTCAAATCCTGATTGGAAGTCAGATGTTGCCAAAGTGACAAGCTGACCCTCCCAGGTGTCTCAATCCTGCCTGTCTCTTGATAACAATGTGAAACGTAACTATAAATCTGTAAAACTTTTCTTAACCTATATATATATGATAATTGTGAGAGTCAATCATTGCATTACTCATCTATCACAAGCGAGATTGCCATTTGATATAGAAAGGAAAATCCAGACTGTCTTGAAGTGTCTTGATTCAAATCTAGTCAGTCCCCTTTATAGAAACCCCATGAAGCTATTTGAAGCACTTGCCTAGCGTTTGTGTGACATGGGCAGCTGCGTGGAGCTGTCTAGCCCAATCCCCTGACACATGCCAAGGGAGGCCACCCCTGTCTGCCCCTTGGGCCGTTCTGGGTGGTGGTGTGAGCAGGGCTGCTTAGCTCTCAGCAGCAGCAGGCTGCTCTGTGCGGCTGATAGATGTCACTCCAAGTCAAAGGATCCAGAATAAAGGACACAAGAGACGTCACTTGTATGGGTTCTCAAGAGGCTTTAATCTCCAAGAGGGTGCAGGAACAAGCAACAGGCACACAGCCTTACAACGACTTTTAAGTATAGGGAGTGGTGCTAGGGGAGGAGAGAAAGCTCAACCAGTAACAGGATAACAGGGGAGAAGCACTAGGCAGGGATTGCCTCTAGACAACCAGTGGGGAATCACATGGGAGGAGATCAGACTAGGTGTATCAATGGACCTTTGAATGGAGGGAGATGGATATAGAAGGTTCTAGGGAAAAAAGTGGAGATATATTTGATGGACCAGGGAGGGGGCAGTATTTTCAGGATTGGCAGGGAAGGGTCTGGAAACAAGGGAGGTACAAGGGAGATTGGCATGGGGATTGACATAGGGACTGGCCAGAAAATAGGAGTAAAAAACTTCAGGGCAAGACCATAGGGGAAGCTGAACGAGGTACATGGAATAAACCACTTTAAATTTGCAATAAGAAACACATTAAATTTACAACAGAAAGAGACACTACCACAGTTGTGCTTTGTCACATCTCAGTGTATCTGCTGTGGTTTATACCACATCTCCAACACTTGACTTTTTCTTCATGCTTTTTTCAAGAGGCTGCACCCTCTCAGTCTGTTCTCTGCAGTACCTTGGGAGACAACAGTCAAGGTCTTGCACTTGCATTTCATAGAACTTACTGCTGTGAAATCTGACAGTCATTTACATATAGTTCTGCTCATGCTACTTTGGTAATGCACAGGTACTTCAGAATCAAGAATGCAAGAGAAGGAAAATTTGTGTTTCCTTTGGAGTTATGCATGATTTATTTACAAGGCACAAATAAAGAGACTTAAAGGTAATAGGTCTTGAATATTATTTCTAGCTCTGTTAATTCATCTATGTGACTTCAGGATAGCAGTATCTATATTTGAGCTTCCATACATGTATTTGTTCCTTACAATGCCTCTAATCCTTTTAAACTGTTAGTTGTCCAGTGTGTATATGTGCACCAAACATATAACACAACAGAAACATAAAGCTACATCATAGAAGAAAACCCAAATTTACACGCTTAAATGAACAGGACAGGAATGTTGACTTGCACAGTGGGAAAATAAAGACAACAACAAAATCAATAACAACAACAATGAAACAATATTACCTTGTAAAAATCTTTGAAACTTTCTCTTACTCTGCTCTTTTCATAATCACAGTCACTCTGCTCTTTTCATAATCACAGTCACCAAGTGTCTATTTTCAAGAGCTTGGGACAGCCAATGAACCACCCACTAATGGATTTCTAAATCCATTCATGAATGTATGGGAACACAGGCACTGCCACAGCCAAGCCTTACCTTAGAACCAGGGACACAAACTAACCAACAGTAGAAATTTGTTATCATGTTAGGATAAATTGTTGAATACTGTAACTTGATAGACATTATAGCAAATCTGTACTAGGCAAGTAATTATTCTACTGCACAAAAGCCATAGAATTGCAGAATCTTTTAAGTTGGAAAAGGCCTCTGAGATCATTACACCTAACCTTTGATCAGCACCTTGTCAACTAGACCGTGGTACTAAGTGCAATGTCCACTCATTTCTTGTACATCTCCAGGGATGGTAACTCCACCTGAGCAGCCAATTCCAATGCTTAACAATCTCATTTATGAAGATATTCCTCCTGATATTCAGCCTGTACCTCTCCTGGTCCAGCTTGAGGCTATTTTTTCATGTCCTGTCACTTGCTGCTTGGAAGAAAAGGCCAATCCCCACTTGGCTACACCCTCTTTAGGTGGTTGTAAAAAGTCATAAAGTCATCCCTGTGTCTTCTTTTTTCCAGGCTAAATAACCACAGTTCCCTTGCCTGCTCCTCATCAGACTTGTGCTCCAGACCCTTCACCAGCTCCATTGCTGTGCTCTGTGCAGAGTGATACTCCAGCTGCATCACATATTGCTACACCTTATTCTTGAAACATAATGATAAAGAAAGACATCAGTGAGGATTATAAACTCCTGGTGGGGATGGACCACTTCTTTCCAATGTAAGAAATGCCCCTGGTTCTTCATGTTTATAAATAATTCCCAAAAGAGCCTTTTCTGTTCACTTCATAGTAATTGCACAGTGAAGCTGTGCTTCAGATGAGAGAAAAAACAACCTACTGAAACCCAGCCATTTCTAGTAACTCAAGCTATTACAGTACCCATCACAAAGCAAATAAAACTGCGTTATTGGATCAGAGATAGTGGCAGCCATAAAAGGACAGAAACCACCCCCCACGTTTTTTTGTATGGATTCTATTTGTTTCACAAGAATCCACACTTGTAAGTCTAAAATATCAGAGAGCCAAAGAAAACCTGACTCAAGGTAGTTGTGGGGGGAGAGGGAAGAGAGGGGAAAGGTATAAGATACCATCTTTAATCATCTTGCTGCGTAGCAGAATTCAGACTCACATTAGACAGAAAGGTTTCCCCTGCAGTGAACAGTCAGAGTGCAGTCAGCCAGCTCCAGCACCCTGTGGAATAAAGCACTTCAGAATTAGACATTGAACATCACAACCATCACTGAAAGTTGAAATCTCATGTCTGGAAACAAAGGTAGCTGAGGTGAGTAGCTTATTGTACCTCAATAAGTGTTGTAGATACTGAAAAATTGAAAAAATACACTATATTTCTCCTGCATAATTTTAGTTACTGAGTTTCAGCAAAGATCTTATAATAATTTGTATTAAATCCTTTACTATAATAACTACTACATGAATGAAAACATTCATAAAAAACACAGGTTAGAGTACATTCCTAACTCTCTTTTTTTTCCCTCCAGGAGCTTCTCCAAAGGCTCTTGAATAATTTTATTTGGTTTAGCTTGTCTGTGAATTTTAAACATAGTTAATAAAGACAGTTTAAGCTGATCTCCTGGAAGTTACACAATCTCTGTTTTATACTAGGAAGTCTTTCCTACAAATTACAGATTGTGATGAAGCGTGAGAGTGCTACCACCAAAACACAAGCACTGGTTTTCTTTTGTTTTATAAGCATTTGCTCAAAGATTTACATAGGCTCTAATTTGTGTTACATATTTCTGTTCAGTAATATGAACCCATCTATAGAGATGTAAGATTCATGTTTTGAGTGTGGCTTTATGTACAGAAGGAATCAGAAGTTTTTTGCTTTATGATTCATTAGATCGCTTTGCAAGGGAAGTACTCTCCATTGTTACACCAATATCAGGGAGAAGAGACGCAAGTCTGCAGGAGCTAATACACAGACAAAGGAAAGCTAAGGCTTTCCTTTGGGCACCAATAAAACACTTCCTTCTTTAAAATAAGTATTTTCTACAGCAAATGTGTATAATTGTCTTGAAGCTAGAACTCTTTTGTACATTTATTTTTTTCCAGGAAGCTCCTTCTTGTGTCTGGGGAGGATACATATCTTGGAAATCAAGCCATGCGTCTTTACAAACTATAATTCTGAAGCAGGAACAGCTATTAACAGAAAACAGCCAGAATACTCATTGAATAGTTATCTTTCCTTGGTCAGAAAGAATCAATTCCACACTTCATGATCATAATCCAAAAGTTCACTGAAGTCTGGGGGATTTCATCAACTTTGAGGGGTCTCAGATCTGATCATTAAAAAAAAAAAAGAAAACTTAAACAAAATAAAATCTCAAAGCAATACTCCTCCACCTAGCTGCCAGCCTCTCTGTGGGGATACAATTAAAGTCGAGCAATGTAAAACAAGCTGAGGTTTTCACTCTGCTTTGTACTGCACCACTTTTGCATCTGAGAAGAATGCTTTATAGCTTTAGAGTAATTCTCTGGAAAAGTTCCTACACAGCTCTCATTCAGTGGGATTTCTGAGAGAATAGCTAGTGATGGCAGCTAAGGCAGCTCAGCATTCTTTTCTCAGGTATCTCCATAAACACCAGTAGGACCATGCTTGCTGAAATAACTGTTTTCATCACTGTGCTGAACAGTCATATATGTCTCCAAGGAATAATTTGTTTGCATGGTCTAGAGAGATGAAGAGCACAATTACCAGGAAGCTCCCAGCAATCGGTCAACTTCCCAGTAGTCTGAAGTTGTTTCTGGGTACCTAGCAAGAAGAAAGTCTCTGCTGAGGCAACACCACTGTACAAACCAGGAAATCAAAAGGTCTTGCTAACACTTGGAGACGTATTGTGGATCAGGCAAAGAGACCTCCTTTGTAATCAGGACTGAGAGAATTCTGTCATAAAACAGGAGACTCTCATGAGTTAAAGGAGAATTGAAGAGAAAGGAGGAATACAACTGGAATATGTACTCCTGAAAAAAGAAAAGGACTCTTCCCTGGGAATTGGACTCAAGGACTTCTTAATGACCAGTAAGAGTAGACTGACAGGAAAAGTGATCAAAAAAAGACTAACACATTGACTGTAAAAAGGGTAGGAGACAATGGATGAATACACAGAGAGAGCTGAATACACACACACAAAAAAAAAAAATGAACAGAGAGAAACTAAAGGATGAGAGAAGAGGAAGGGCAGACTTGAGTTCCTTAGTCTGGGCAGGGCACAACCTGGTTAGTTAAGTGCCATAGTTACTGTAGAACACGCCTACTCTCAGGACTACATCTGACTCAGGGATATCTCAGGCAGCAGTTAGCTGGGCTAGTCTCTCTAAACTAGGAATTACGTTGAACAGAAAAAGACATACTATGTTCCAGCAGAGACAAAGAAATATAAGCATATTGTTTTTCTGAAGGTTTATATTTCCCTCCAGTTGCTCCACTTTGAGGAACACTAAAACACTTGGGAGAGTCATATTATTCTGGTGTTTATACAGCATGAGAAGGTCATGCTTCCCACTCAATTTCCAGCTACTACTACAGTCTGAAGAATAATTAAAATAATGGTTATTTTATAAATTGCCTACAGCACTTCGGCTTTATTTGCCTTCTGTGCTGAACTGCAATATTTTCCATTTAAATTCATGATGCAGAACAGGATATGAAGGATAAACAGCAAAAATTATTGAATCTGCTCAGACTGTGGAAGATCACATACGTATTTCTGACATTGGCAAAAAATATGTATTATTTTAATACATACATATAATACAACATTTTCCCTAGAATAAATGGGACTACATTGTAATAAGGGAGAACACTGTCCTCTGTGTATTGTAATTTAAACCAGTGCTCAGGACTCAACACTTTCAGTGAGATATCTAAGCTTGATAAATGCCTACATTGTTTGTTTTGTTATTTCTTAGAAGGAAAAAACCAAAGGAAAAAAAAAAACAAAGCAGAAAAAAAGAAAAAGCAGTCCTACTTCTGCTTTCACTGGGGCGAATAGAGTGATTTTACTGATTATAAAGCCATGAGGTAAAATAATTCATATATGATCACTGCTTGGCACTCATTTTGCCAGACTCAGTCACAAAGCCAATGGCTAGGTGTCAGCCCTTGACATCTGCACACTCTTACAAGAGTGTGTTGCTGGCAGGTCCAAGGAGACAGGTTTGAACTGGCACTGTCTGTGTTGTACCTGCTATTTGAAGCAAAAAACAAATCTTATTTCAGCTTGTTTCAGTATGTCCCTATGTTAAAGCCTTCTTTGTCATCTAGCTATTGATTTTGTTGCTGTTGGCAATCTTCTTGTTGCTGAAGAGCATCTAGGCAGAGACACTGTGAGAACCAACTGAAACCAGCTGCATGAACAGTTGTCAGCTCCTTGGGGGATGTAAGGAAGTGGATGTTGTGGCAGTCTTCAGGTGATGACTCACATACCTCACATACAAACATATTGCAACAGTGGAAAATGTACAACCTCCCCAAAACATTCCTTGAAGATTTGAAGCTATATCTGAGAAGCCAAGAGCTAAAACTTTTGGTTTAGTTTTTCCCAAGCTATGCAGGAAGGCCACACAGAGCTATGGTGTTTTGCTTAGATGTGCATGCACACATACACACACACACACACACACAAACAGAGTGTAATAGAAGAAAAATTCATATGCAACCCTGAAGTACTTTGTAGTAATGAAGGTGGAGAGGAGGGAAGTTACATGGAAAGTTTGCTTTGGCTCAGATTCTCCCTTTGTTGTTCAAATGAAACTAAAGATGCACTGGTATGGTAACCTCTTTGCACAAAATGGTCACAGTATATCCAAGCTATTATCTATAGCAGATTCATAAAAAACAGCCTGTTAATACATTTCAGATTAGGTGTACAGTGTCATGATTTTAAAAGGAGAAAACTGTGTAGGTTAATCCAAATCCTACCAAAAGCCAAGACAAGTTTCCCACTGAATTCAACATCAGGAGCAACTAACAAGCTTGTAACAAGTTTTTTTTGTAGGAATCAACTAGCTCTATGCACATGGATGTGAAAGTGCTCCCAAATGCCTGTAGGGCTTGTGTATGATTTTAATGTTTGTCATGATTTTGTGGAAAAAATCTTGTTTTGTGTAAATAAATGTAGCAGATTGTTTGCCTACTTCTGCTTTGACAAATATCTTTTTTCATATCCCAGATATTCATGCTTCTATTACTTACAAATTGTTTCAGAGTCTAATGTCTGAATTCCTATATCCACAAGCTGGCTCTTGAAATTCAGATTTTCCTTCTTTTAATTTTCATTCTGTTGTTCCCAAATAATTTGATTTGTAGTACTCTGAAATATCTACAAATAATTATCAGTACAGACTGCTCACCGTAAGAATTGTATAATGTAGACATGGATGAAGTGTTGAATTGGAGCCTTTTCTCTTTCCTAAAGTGTTTTATTTTGCACAGCATTTCTTTCCCCTGTCCCCCTGAAATACTTGTCTTGGATCAAAGAAACTGGCAATAACACATAAGGAAGTAGAAATTTTTCAGCGGCTGACAGACCAATCTCTCTGTGTCCTCCAGCAACAGGCACTTTTGACTTTGATTTAGATAACTGATTGACATCTTCAGATATGGAACTGTGTGGGATTCTTATTGTGCAGGACTGTAAAAATATTTTATTTGGATGACTCAGAATTTTTCTGTTGTTGCTTAAATTTTTTGAAGAATAGAAATTTTGATAAAAGTTGCAGTTCAGTAGCAACTGATCATCACACAACACAAACAAATCATCTTTGGAAAAAAACACATAAAATCTAAACGGAGTATAAAAAAATAATCACAGGCTGAGTATGAAAATAAACCACAGAAGAGACAGAGAACTGTGTTCCCAAATAGTCCACAATAATGATGAGTACATTTCCTTTTAACTCATATGTAATATGAATATCTTAAAATATTTGTAATAGACTGCAGATGTCAACTGCTCTGTGAAAAAAAATTTCTGTCATTTTCTGCATTATGCCTTGGTTAATAAAATTGCTCAAAAGGACTTTAAAAATATAGTTTCTCTGGAACATTGTGTTATGGTATATGTATAAAACAGATCACTAAGAAGAAGAAAGTGAGCTTCAGGAAGTTGTAACAGTGTGCATATCTCTGCTGAGTTTACGTCCATAACACAAAGTCAGCCAATGCCAACCTGTCTCTTAGTAGGAAGATGTGAAAATGAGGATGAAGGGTGAAAAAACCCAATGCTTCAAAAGATAAAGCTTGTCAGAAAGTTCCTCTGCTTTCTTTCCACCTTGGAAATGGTTTGGCAATTTGGATTTCTGTTATCATTTGCCAGGTGTCAGGAACAAATATAAAGCAAGGAACAGAATGCAAGAAAGACAAACATCAGAGCTGAGCAAAGCTTTCCACCTGTGTAGGCAGAAGTACCCTGGTATTTGGGAAATCTAATAGGAAACTTGGAACACAGACATGAGGAAATAGGCGATTTGCCTTTTGAAACTTGTGGACTGGAAACTTGCTGCCACCCAGTGTCAGTAAATATCTGTTCCCATGAACTAGCCCTTGGAATTCCACCCTGTCCTTAGACAGACAGGGTCTGGGACCCCTGGGTTCTCATGTGAGGAGCTTGGGGTGCACAGCTGCTGGCTAAGGCACAGACAGGCTGTAGCCCACTGAAAGGGAGCATAAAAGGTGAAGGTAAAGACTCTGGTAAAATTGAGTGGTTAACTTTCCCTTGCTGTACCTCTCTTTAAGAAAAACCCCAGACATTGCATAAAAATTTTGCTATTCAAATGCTGTTCAAGCCCAAATGCATGTGGAATTGCACTAAGTACATACACCTTCCTCACATGTTGAAGCAGGACATCTCTTAGGTGTTAAAAGTGGCCGTAACTTACACAGCAGCCCAAACTTCTCACTGTCTGGCAGATTACTTCACAGACAAAAAGCTGCATGGGTCATGAGAGAAAGTAATTTCAAATTATGCTTTTATTTTAAAATTTAAGCACTCTTTGGAGGGTTATTTTGGGTTGAAGACAGAGGCACACACTCTGACACATCAGACAACTATGGAATTCTTCTTTAAGAAGAAACTGGAAAATTGTAGCATCATAAAAATTTGTGTCATGAACAGCCAGGCAGCCAGTGTTAAGCACAACAGTGGTATAGGTGAAGATTTTTTTCCACCAGTGAAGGCACTCATTTAAAGAAACAGGACTAATAATAATTACAATTACAATAAAAAACAACAAAAAAAGCTCAACAAAAAATTCTCAACAAAATCAATAGAAGCAACATACAGCATATAGGAATTAAGTAAAAAAAAAAAAAAAGTCTTTTTTTGCATGAAAAAGTCAGTCCCTGAATCTTTTTTATTTTGTAGCTCCTATTCATTTTGTTCCATCATCTCATGTCCAGTTGACTTGCATAGTGAATCAATTTTTTCCTCTTCCTGAGCCATCCAAAAAGAGTTATAAAACTTGGTAGAACAGGGATACCAACCTGGTTGAGCAAGCAAATGGTTTTTTACAAGTTCTGTAAGAACCCTCTCTGTAGAATCATGAATATGCAATTGTATCAACAACCTCTCACATTTTTCCAGAATTAATTACTTCACCTTCTATTGTTCAGAATCTTCACCTAACAGCAAAAGGAACCTTTAGAGGTGCAAAGACTGTATCTAAGAGAACACCTTAAACGTGTCACAGACATAATACACTATAGAATGTGAGCGCCATGATACAGCACTGAAATGGAACGATGAAGAATTCCTTTTGACTCTCATCCTGGAAGCACCTAGCCAGTTTCAAAAACCTTTTATGTCAGCAGTTACTTTGATCAAAATCACTATCCTGCATTGAAAAATACCACAATGATTTTTGGTATGTGAAAGACTTCAAAATATATTCACCTTGTCTGCTAGAATTTTTACTCTGAGAATAGTGTGTCATGAATTTTAATAGAAGGCTGTGCATTACCAGACACTATCCCAGATGCATAAATATCTTATGTACATAGTTAATTAATTTTTCTGCCATATGTTTCTATGCCATTTCAATAATATCTGGAAATATCTGTGTTAATATCTGGAAATGTTTAATATTTTGGTGAAATACTACATCAGGTAACAGTAGCATTGTGTCTACTTTGTAACCCCAGCACACAAACCTCTTCTCTTCACCAGTGCTTTTTTTTTATTCAAAAAATCATTCAAGATAGGAATATTTCATGATTACCAACAGGCTATATTTATTATAACTGAGGACTCTACATACATTGTTGCACAAAATTATAATGGACCAATCAACAAAATGATACAGTTTGTATGCAACTGTAAGTAGCACTTTAGCAGAAGTTTAACACACTGTACATTAGCTGTCTTACTAAGGTGACAACTTAAGATGATTACTTCATGGGAGTACAAAAGTGAAAACTTTCATTCAAGGCATACACAAACACACAAAACAGGTTACTACACATGCAAGGTAGGTCTAAAATAAAACCCAAACCCATCCTCTTCATCCCAAAACAAGTTAAATAAGTACCAGCACTCTTAGCAACCACCACTGTTACCACATTCAAAGTCTTATCTCTAGCAAGAAGCAGAGAAATGCAATCTGGAGAAATGCCCTTAGCTTGGAGTTTTAAATGTAAAGCAACGAAGTCACACGAACTCCATGTTTTTGTTTGGCAAGAGTGAAAGAGTTGTATCATTACAGAAGCACTTCACCAGTGTATTACCACTAATTCCTGAATCACTCTATAAAATAACTCTGTGCAACAGTTGACTGTTGTTGAAGGAAATAGTGTCTTTACATCAAAAGGTGATATGCAACCAAAATTCAAGTATTTACTATTAGACTGTAAGTAATTCTGACCTTCTGTTCCTGTGCACTGCATAAAGCAGATGAACTGTTATTTCTTCATTTTTATTATTTCCTTTGCCCTGGGAAAAGGTGCAGAGGAAAGAACCAAAATGTAGGTGCAATCCTACATCTACAGCAGTTGGTGACAGGCATGTGGGGTACATCTGTCCACATCAAGATGACCTCTGGATTTTCAACATGCAGCCTTAATGCTCTCAGATCACTTCCATCTCAACACCTAAAAGACTCCTGCTGTCCCCCTACTTTTTATTTGCACCATTTTCACCAGCTGTTCAGATCTGTTTCTCAAGCAGACATGTTATTCTGCACAAGTGAGGACCTGAGCTGCACAATGTCATTGCTGGACAATGAGGAGATAAAAGGGTGGAACAGTTCCTCTCTCATACCAGTTTTTTGGAAGGTCTGGAGAGACATTTACACTTCTGTATAAGCACCAGTGAAGAACTGCTGAAGACTGTATAAGATAAAAAGACAGCAAAGGTGGGGACTAAAAAGCCGCAACTTGAAGATTTTGGAGATGGATAGCTGCTCCTTCAATTGAGCAGCAGAACAAGAAGCAAAGTTTTGGTTAGGTTATTTTTGAGGCAAGTTTTCTAAATGTACTGAATGAAAGCATTCAGCTAAAAAGGAGAGGTACATGACAAGGAGTATTTTAATTTCTTGGAGTTCAAGGTAATGCCCAGTATCACAATTTTTGGCTGGTCTAGGTTATATCTCACAGCTGCTACCCACATGACAGGACAAATGTAGGTTCTCTAAGTTCTTGCTCTTTTACATCTCTGTGTGTAACACCTATCAGGCTGTATGGGGCTTTTTCATGCTCTGCACTTCAGCTCTAACTAATGGTTGTGAGATCATTTGAAGTGGTGCTGTGGTGTAGGAATGAGCCATAACAGATCCCCTGACAATGATGGATGTTACTGCCCATGGACCTGCGTAGTAACAGAGCTCAGGGATGTGCCAGGTAATGATCTAATCCTCAACTGATAGTAAAACTAGCTTCTCCCTGAGTAGCATTTTATCTTCAGCAGAGCAAGCAAAGGCTAATGAAATCCGGTTATATGGAGATTGAAAACAGTGGTAAATTTTGGGATGAACATTTGAACTCTGAACATCTAACTCTTGACACAATATCTCTGCTCTCAGAGGAGGGTTATCTTATCTAGAAGAAGTGTTAATTTGCACTGAGTTGTATTTCTGTGCAATCTGAACAGGAAGAGAACTGATATTTCAGAACTGGGATGTCTGGTGTGTGGGGACTCCCTGCACTTACAAATGTTTACTGTTTCGTTTAATGTTTGACCTTCCTGACTGTCTCATTCTCCATGTCTGGTCTGCGAATTCCCATCTTTCCCCTAAACAGCAAATTAAGACATTGATACCACCACATCAAAGGAGAAAAGATGATCAGGATCACCTGCATGCAGAGTATCCTATATGGCATAGACAGTTCTACTGGCAGCTAACTCCATTTCAGAGATTTGTAACCCTCTTGGTTCTTTTAAGAAGCAGTCCAGATTCTGTCACATTGCAGTCTGGTAAAACTACATAGAGGAGATTTGCTGTGTGTTTATACTACAGTAGAGAAATTAGATCATAGTCTTACAAGTCTACATCTGATTTTGACAAATATTTACATGTATTCGAAAGAGAGTTCATTGCACTTAGTTAACCCATATGCATAAAATGTCTTTAAGAGCTGAACTTTAATTGTTGAATGTATTTTATCCTGTTCTACTTTCTCACAGATTTATACGGTCAAGAAAGTGAAAAACTCACAGTTGTGGGACACTCCTGAAGAATAATGAAGACAAATTAGTATAGAAATACCTAGCTTTAAAGTATATGTCTTTCTAAGTAAATCAAACATAATTTTTCTGACTTTCCATTAGCTCAACCTTAGCAGATTCCAGCTTTTCCATTTACAAGTTTTACACTGCAGAAGGCTAAAAATTTTCATGTTGGTTTAAAGAGCTTTGGGGTTGTCCCATTTCTGATGGTCCCAGTACCAATTAGAAGTTAAGCCATAAGTACACAGCCTTCAAGTGCACAGCCTAGTCCCATGTCTAGTACAGAGTAAGAGGTTTCCTAGGAATATCAAGTATCCTCTATAGGAGCAGTTAGGAGGCTTGAAGTCTTAAGGAACTTGAAATAAAGAGTACAGATCAGAAATGGCACTGAGCTACCCAGTGATTGTCCCTGCCTAAAGGAACCAGGCCTTTCAGATCTGATACAGCTACTAAGTAAAGAAATCAAGCATACAAGTTGCCAGGGTATGTTAAAGAGAAAATTGGAAGGTGGGAAATGAGCTAAGTTTAGTCATGTGAAAATGTACATAGAAAAAATCTTCAACATTTCCGAAGAATTTTCTGCTCCTAATCTTCAAGCCTAAATCATGTTCTCAGTGAGCTGGTTGTCCCAGTACCTGTCTCAGTCCTTCAGATTATTTCCTCACTGGATGAGGATCAGAGAGGAAAAGCAATAGGTGGGGGCAGGGTGGTGATATAGGAGAGAGCAATATTTACACTATTGCCTTCATTGAGAGGATAATTTAAGGATTAATGCTTACTGCTTATTGCTTTTGAGGCCATTTCTGAAGCTGAAGATGAAGGGCAGAATTATTATGTTAATTATTATTCTGCTAAACATTGTACAGAGGCATTTAATAATCTCCAAACTGTCCACGAGGAGGTGTTGGTTCTCTCCAGATTTCCAGGAGATAAGGCAGGTGTCTGTCTATTGTTTAAGACTTCCAAGGGATAGGGAAATTATGCAATGAACAGTAGGATTACAGCTCTTTTCCATTAAAAAAAGTAATGAAGACCTTGCTTTAAAAAGTTGTTAGAAGTGTCTCTCAGTCTTTCATTTCTGTGTAGTTTGTACTGTTATTCCCATGGGGCCAAGGTGGAGTCTGGATAGGGGCAAGAGAAAGCTGAGAATGCAAAACAATCATGTCTGCACAATTGTAGAGTAATGGTCTACAGTTAGAAATTATTCTAAGCACTTCAGCTTGATGTTTTAGTGAGGATCAGTACACCTAAGTCCTAATGAGGCCTGTAGAATAGATTGGTCATAATAGAGAAGCAGCTTTCCTCATCTCTTTTTTCGTCCACATTATTCTAGATATAATGGGAAACAACCTCAAGGAGTTACAGCTTTGAAGTGTCTAATAAAGACAAGTTTTTCCTTCTTTGAGAAGAAATGTCAAGTGAAAGCATCTGTATTGAGGATGATAATTTCTGAGTGCAGTGAGTGAGCAGAGAGCTGACAAATATGTAGTGAAGTGTTTCAGACAACTAGCCATGGTTTTGAATCACCAATTGTACATTAAACCTGTACGTGGCCTGACATTATGTGCAGCTCTTAGCACAGGTGTAACAGAGAAATATTCAGCGTTTCTTCTTTTAGACCTTGCCAGATGTTGTATAATTCCTAGTGGTGACAAAAGTCTTTGAATCCCAAGAAGTTAAAAGGATCAGGAGGTGCTCAGCATCTCTTCCCTGAGAGGACTAAATCAACAGGCTCATTGCAAATCAGAACCCAGGGCAGTGCTGGTAGAGAAGTGATAACCTGCTGGTGGGCAGAGGCTGAAATGTCTATAAGCTCTATAACCTCACTGATCAACACCTCTCCATGCAGGCTCAGATGCAGTCATGAGACTATGCAGCATTTTGGCTTTGTGTAATATAAAGCTGGACTTGGCTGGACAAGGAGTGTGTGATTGAAGTCCCATCCAACCATGGTGATCCTATACATTCCAGCTACAAAACAAGTTTTCCAAAGTCTTCTTCATTGCAGCATTACAAAGTGTGCCACATTTCACTGGTTGTCTAAGGATATGATATAAGTTCAGGACTAGAAATCTCACTGGGTAGAGCAAAGAGCAAGTTTGCACCACATCTATACAACAGTTATGATCAAAACCTTCAGTTATTCACAGATCTTCAGGATCTGGCCTGATTATTTTGTTGGATAGAAAAATCAATCTTCAACATAAGTTTATCCTTTAATTTTGAAATCTGGTCCTGCTTCCTCAGAGATACTTTTTCAGCATGCTAAAAGGTAAAATTTTTCATTCATATTTGCTCAAGCAATGCAAATAATGCAGTTCAAAGACTGTTATGTTAAGCTGCAGGCTAATATGTTCAAAAACTTGTTAGCTGTTCATATTTGGTTGGGAGGGTGCTGTAGGCTACAATTCATTGTATACCTTCAAACTTTGCTTTGCTCTTAATGTAATATAAATAAAAACAAGAAACAATATAGGTATAAACATGTTTCAAGAGACTAAGTGTCAATGATATGTATGTATGCAGATAGATGTACATAAAAGTTCACTATCTAACTTCTCTAGCAACTTTCCAGGGATATTCAAAGCAGTGATACAAGATCCCACAACAAAGCTAAAAGATATAAGAGAGTTACTAAAATATTTGAAAGTTTAATCTGTGTACTGCACTGAGCTTTTCAATCACCCACCCGAAGTTAACCTAGCTGCATTTTTTCTATTTCTAAAGAAGGAAACACTCATGATCAAAGATACCTCTTCCTTATTGCTAACCTGTGATAAATGACAATCATCTGACTGAATAGTCAGGGTAAATCAGATAGCTCTGTTTTGCTTGCTTGCTTTATACAAGATACATATTTTCCTATTGGTCTTAAAGCACATAGCAGTTTGATGGAAGTAAACCTGCGCAGGGGTTTGCTTCCTGCTTTCTGATTTCAAACCCAGACTAAGAATTAAGCCTCAGTTGTTAAAGGATTTAGGATCATAAAGTCATAGGACGGTTGTGATTAGAAGATATCCTAAAAATATCCTGTTGCAGCCCCCCTGCCATAATCAGAGACAACTTTCAGTAGACCAGGTTGCTCAAAGACCCATTTAGACTGGCTTTGAACACTTGTGGAAATGGGGCAATATAAAGTTCACTGATTATCCTTCAAACTGAAGTTTTCCTTTGTGAAGCTAAAGAGAAAACTGAGCTCTTTGGCCCCACTCTCCAGCTCCTGCGGCTGCACAGACTAGTGGTGCCACCCCAGCACTCCTGCTTGTCCCTGTTGTGTCTCCAGCTGCATCCTTCTGTGGGTCTCCACTCTGAGTCTGGTTTAACTGGGGCTTGGATGATGTGTTGGGCAATGCAGTCCTGTTCGGGTGCTCACATAGCATCTGTGCCCATAACGTCCTACAGCCAAAAGGAAAGGCAGGGCTGTCCTTGCTCCGAGCTGGCCAGCCCTCGTGCCCAGGCAGAGTGTGTTCCTTCAGCCTGCTTGCTGCAAGGGGGCTCAGGAGGAAGAGCATACAGCCCTCACGCTCTGATGAGAAGTTCTTGCTTGCCAATTAAGCCATGCTCTGTGTTGTAGCTGACTGCCACCTTAGTTTATGGACACAGGAGCACTAACACGGGGCTTCAAAAAGCCAGGCCCAGTCAGCGCTGGTTGCAGAAAGAGGAGTTGCTTGGATTGTTTCCAGACACCCTTTGTGAGTGCAGAGCCTGCAAGGAATGCCAGGCAAGTCATGCTGGCCAGCAGTGCTGGTGTGCACCTGAGCTCAGAGGGCTCACCACAAATTCACCTGAGCTCAGAGGGCTCACCACAAATTCTCCTGAGCTCAGAGGGCTCACTGCAGAGGGTCACAGCACTGCCTCGTTGCCACCACAGTCGGAGCCTGGAGGAGCCACAGGAAGCTTTCCTGCTGCACTGGGGACACTGCATTGCTCGCCACCCCTGCAGCAAATGGACACTCTCAAGCATGGAAAGCTGCCACATCCTCAAGCTCCTTCCCACACAGTGTGTCTCCCCAGTTCAATCTAACCCACTTGATGGTTGGAGCAGCTCCAAAGCACAGGTGGCTGCAGCCATGGGGCAGGACACGGTGATGCGTTGGCATCCAAGGCACAGGGCAGGGGGCTGGGAAGGGACAAATTAAATACAGAAACAGCCACACAATTATCATCCACGGGACAGTCATTTCATGGCCCCAAAGATGCATGTGAGTTTGCTGGGCAACTTCCTGAGGGCTCCTCTGGCAGGGGAAACACTCCTGAAGCAGTTCCTTGTCAGGAAAAGCAGACACACTTCAGGTTCTTGTTTTATTGTTACCTTATCATGACTTCAGCACACTGTCTGCACCCAGACCATGCATGTGTGATAAAAGCAAAAAAATGGCTAACAACCTTGTGTTGCAAGGCCTTTTTAAGTCTAATCAAAAATTAAACTACCCAACTAAGAAGTGACACCTAGATTATTTCTCTTTCTAACCCAATAACTGACCCCTAAAGACCTGAAATGTGGATTTTTCTGCCCAGTTACAAGATATCACCCAAACCCAAGAAGAAGAAGGAAGAAGAAAGAAACTTGAGACAGCACTCTGTGTCCTCCATTTTGTACCTATCTACAATATGCTAAAAATCCTAAAATCTAAATTTCTCACTCATGTGACGTACTAAACTACTCTCTACAATCATTACAATCTATTTCACACTTTTGTGGTCTCTAGTTTACTTTGAAGCTTTGGAGGCCTTCTCCATGAATGAGGGTCAAAGTCAGTTCTTCCTGGGAGTCAGAGAACCCCAGGGCAGACAGGGGGATATTCCCCCTGCCCTGGGTTCCCACATCTGTAGCCACACTGCTGTTTTCAAAAAGAGGACATAAATAGAAGATCAATTAATGTTTTATCACTGAATAGAATTAGGTCTATTCCTTAGTTATAATGGCTCATGAGGTCATCATGGCTTATGCCATATATCCAATTTTTGTCTTCCTTGAAGAGATGCTCTATTGCAAATGAAGTGTCTAAAGTGCAGAATTTTATGTGATTATGACTGTGCATTTTTCCTGACAGAGAAATGCAATGAACCTCTATTCTCTAAGTCATTGCACTGCAAGGTTCCTGGTTCAGGGTTCCTCCCTGTCCGCTCTCTCCCACCACCCAGCCTCCCAGAGAGTTTTAAAAAAATACAAGGGGGGACTTTGGAATCTCCTTCATTTGTGCTGGAAGTAACTCATGGTCAGGGCTGCTTTACATCAGGCCAGAGGTCAGGATCCTCAGAAGATCAAGCAAAGCATGGCTTACCTTTCCCTGGTGCAGTTACCTTTCTGAATATTCTAGTTGGATTCCACTGGGCTGTTTCCTGCCATGACAGCCACTGCAGCAGGGGGTTAATGGGAGCAACCTGATAGCTCCAGGGGTCCCATGGCTCCAGGTGCTCCAGCATGGCTCCAAGATCTTTGCAAACTGATCTGTCCCTTACACTAGATGCAAATGTTGACAAAATGGAAGGATTGTTCAAATTGTTTTATTCTAGGTTTACAGAATCAAAAAAAAAGCCCTCAAGAATTTGTTTTTGTGGGAAAATAAGGGGGTTACTTTCTTGCAACTGTATTATTGGACTTTCATCTCTTCAGTGGGATTTTACTCTTCAAGAGGTAAACAAACAAACCTAAATTGACCATTAGCTGTAAATAGCCAAAGGAGGAGACTCCAAATTGTTTATATAAAACACTGCAACTACCAAGTTTTGGAATGCTAATGTTTTTCTTTTCAAAAGGAGAGCAGTGCTACAAACCTAAGCCCCACCTGCAGCTTAGCCTGACTTTGGCGTGGTGTAGCCAACAGCTGAACAGCAGCTGGCAGTGGTCTAACAATAAGCATGGTGATGGTGCCCATTTCGTGCACATGGACACCTTATTCTTGTCCTCTGAAGGAACTAATTCCGTGCACAAATCAGGAGAACAATTGCCACAGAGAATTTCACTGTCAGAGAAACAAAGCTGGGTTGTGGAAAGACAGGGCCCCCTGAAGGAGGGCAGGGAGAAGCTGGAATGTCAACACCTTGTGCATTGTCCCTGTTTCATGCCTCTAAAAGTGAAAAGCAGAGCTGGAAAACTGAGGGCCTGGCAAGGCTCTGCAGTTTTGGACATCTGACTTGCCTGGTGTGGCAGGATTACACTGGCAAAAGTTTCTCCACTGCTCAAATGAGTTTTTCTCTAACCTAACTTACTTCCTGCCTCATTACACTAAAACTTAAATACTTCTTAGGCGGTTACTGAGGCCTGGGGCACAGTAACCACAGTAATCATTCTCTGATTCTGATATTAGGACAATTTGACTGCTATTTTTGCGCACCTTTTTTTTGGTGATCTTTTAAAAATTATTGTTTTTTAAATTTCTCTGCAGTTCTAATGGTGGCAGATTGCCTAGTGAGGGATGAATTGGATTATTGGCACTGCTGCAAGCCTATTCCAAGTATAAAACGCGATACTTATTTTGTGCCTCCCAGTTTTTTGACAGCTGATATAGCTTGCTGTATCAGTTTTTTGGTTTCTGTTTGAGATAAACTGCAACCATAATACATTATTAAAACTAAGAAAAATATTTCCTAGTCCAAACTGGAATAACAATCCATGTGTATAGAGCATTTCCTAAGGCATAGCCTGCCAAGCACCCTTTCCCATGAGAGAGACTCCTGCAGCAGCCCTTTGTGGTCCTATACCTGTGCCCGGTGTCTTGTGCTCATACTCACATGATGTCCTTCTCAACACAGTCTTTTCCACCAGCAAATCTTCTTGAGTGCTTTCTTCAAAAATCTGTCACAAAAATAATCCAGAACACTCTTTCAGTCTCTCCTATTAGTCATAGCTTTAGAATATCTAAGCAGTTTATTTTAAGCCACTCCTTCATCTAATTCCATGTCTCTAATCAAATTATCCTGCTGTTAGCTGTTCTCCAGTAATCCTCAAAAAACTGATTTTTTTTTCTGCAGCTAAGCTGATTTGTAACAAAGTCTACTTCTCAGGCCTTAGTACTGGGGCCAGAGCTCTTGGCCCCTCCACCCTGACCCAGAGCTTGTAATGGCTTGAATATTTTCTCTTGGGTTTGTTTTCCCTGCACGAATGAGAATGATGCCACACTGCTGAATTGCTCCCACAAGCAAAGCCCATTTCAGAGGACTTCAAAATCCATTTACAATTGTTCACTTTTAAAATTTTAAAAGGTTTATAAAACCTTAACAAAAAATACAACAAAAGGACTAAATAAGGAAAAATGACAGTGCTGGGAGCTGAGCCAAGCCAAGCCAAGCCAAGCCAAGCCGAGCCGAGCTGACCCAAGCTGAGCCCCTCCCCACCCCTGTGACTACCAGCCACATGCTCGTCTACAAAACAGATGCTCTGCCTTTTATACCCTTAGCCTCTCCCAAAGTTTTGTCAGTCAATTCCTTCTCTGCTGTCCATTGGAGGAGATCACTTTCTTACACCTTGACTGTAGGTCAGGTGTTGTTATGCCACGCCTCCTGGTCACAAGTTGGCCTTTTCCAAATGTCCTGACTACCGAGGCTACTACATGAGGAAGGGGAAAGGGGATTATGGAATGACCATATTACCATAACATAACTATACATTTAAACATCCACCTAATATCTAGCTCTTACTTGTGAGCGCCAACTATTACATTACTCATCTATCACAACTTCCTTATATATTGCAGAAAAGGTGTCAAATGACATGAGGAAACCTACCAGCTGGGATGCTTTGTTCTTGCCACAGGAATGGCACTGTTTGGTGGGGGAAAACCCAAGGGAAGGGAGAACAGTCTTCTGCTCACTAGAATGGCTAATTGCTAATGAGCTTCTGTCCCTGACTCAGTTTAAGAAATCAAACAGCAGCTTGTCCACAACATAGTACTCTCACCATGATGAAGCCATGTACTTGAAATAAGACTTTTACAAATGAAAACTCTTGTTTGTATTATTGAAGTAGATAAACACTGTCTACTAGGGCTTATAAATAATTAAATAGGTGCTAGAGAAGGGTCTTGAACCTTGTCTCCTATACGCCCAATGAGACATCTAGCCATTGTGCCATCATATGCCTCCTAATTGCCTATCATTACTCTGGGCCAGTGAATGTTTAATTATTTCCACAGAGAGGAATAATTCCCACAAAAGAGACTGGTATTTGTGGAGCCTGGTAATGATATTGCTTTGCTAAACATGGTGCATGATTATAATATCATAACACTATTCCAGAAGTACTGTGATCTTGGTCATTTCCCCCAGACACAAAGTGGAAGCTCTGCAGTCACAGAGTCTGACCAAAATACTTCTTTTAAGAGGCTTTTTTCATGTGTGTGTCGAATTTTTTACTTTCAATTTTCTATGGATTGAATTTTCTCTCATGCCTTTCCTCCGCAACTCAAAAAATCTTGTGGCAGAAAGCTAAGAGATAAGGCTCTGCTAAAACAGAGAAAAGAAGAAACGTGACTAATTGAAATAACAAGCTTTTACTGGTAATTTAATACACACTGACATGAATTCTGCTTGCCCAATATGCTGTGTTAGTCAGTGCAGTAGTCAGATGGCCACAAAATAAACAAAACAGAAGGAAAAAGAAAGAATCTGAGCAGGAAAGAACCCGCCCATACTCCCAGGGAGGGTTGAGTAAATTTTTAGTACCCAAATATTTTAGGTGAATTATGTCACTTTCCCAGAGTCATCTAGATGAAAGGAGACAGGCTAATGAGAGTCATCAAGATTTCCACAAGCAGCCTGGTCTGATAGAAAAGCGTCCTTCCAATTAACTTCTATTAACATAAGGCCAAAAACCAAGTATGGTGGCTCTAAGGCTACTGGGTGAGACTGAGGAATCGAGTTAAATTAAACAGAGTTTAACAGGCTCATGTAGCACAGTGGGTCCTCTGACAGAGCTTTGTCTCATGCCTGGAATGAATTCCAGATGTATCTGCATTCCACTGAACAGGAGGCACTGCAATATCTGCCTTGAAAATTATTCAGGATGATAGAACTTTGTACTAGTATCTAAAAAGCTGGTTGAAAAAATTGGTTTGTCCCTGTGTTAATCTGAAAGTTGTTACTTTTTTTTAATCTTTGTCCAAAAGAGGTTTTTTTTTAATATTTCATCTCTGTTATTATTTTTTGTTCATTTTGGTTTTTGGGTTTTGTTTCTCTGTACCTGCAGTGTATGGAAATAGAAGGAGATTCTATTTTCCTCATATTTGTTCAAGTATTGAGAAGTGACAAAGGAGACAGAGGCCAGAAGGGAATAAAAACTTAGAAATTCATCAGGTGGAAACACAGTGACTAAAGTATGATAATTCAGGGATTAATAGGTTTAATCCAGCATGATCCTAGGGTTTTTGTTTTCTTTCCTTTCGCTTCAAGACAAAACTTTCCCTTACAGCTAAACACAGGGAAGTAATGAAAAAAAAAACCTCATATTTATCCTACTTGATGAGTGTTTTCCAGAACAGAAAGAAGGAGGAAGCCCTGTTTGAATGACTGAAAATTTAAAGGACTAAATTATCAGGAAAATGTTTCTAACCAAGTAAATGTTATTTTCTTTCTGAATGAGTTCTGAATATATGGACGGGCAACTACTAAATGTATTATAGTCCAATCCATATTGGATAGCAGCTAATGAACTCTTGGCTTCAACATGTTAGGATAGAGTAGTACCTTAATTCTTCTTCCCCTTCCTGTTAATGGGAAGAACAGCAGCTGGGAGGAACATTTGCTGTGGGCAGAGTGTAGGCTGCATTAAGGATCATTTAAGTAGAACATTTCAACAGGGATGCAGAACCCATTTAGATTTCAGCTGTGAACATGTTCCATCTTGTTTAAAACTGAGCCTCTTAGAATGCCTCTGCAAAAGCTGAGAAGTGTTAGAATTTAAGATTGCATTTACCCTTGAAGCAAAAGGTCATAAGAATGAAATAAGAATATCACCTTATTTGTTTATGTTAACAAATATGTGGAGTGATTTTAGTACATGTAGTTATGATACTGCATACTCCAGAGTTTGAAAGTGAGTCTCACAGATTCTTGTAGAGATGGCATTCCTACAGATTTTTCCAGAACTTCTATTAAATCAGTCAGAAGCTCCGAGAGACTTAGGGAAAGGGGAAAAAAAAAAAAAAAAAAGGGGTGATGCTATAAAGTGTCTAACTCCCAAAACCTTCAAAACTTTGGCATCCAGGACTGAATGATTTCAATATTTTTTTATTATATACTTGATTAGTCCATGTATAATAGCTTCTGTGGTTTATCATTCCTTCAGTTCTACCTGCAGTCTACAGATTTTACTGCCTGTAATTGTAGCAGCAGTTTTTCATGAGATGTCTAGCTGTATTTGACTGCAATGAATTTGTCTAATAACCCCTCAGTATTCATGATTTCCCAGGCTAAAGAGTTTCACAGCTCATCTCTATATTATTTGTATTCATGTTTTTTTTAAGTTAACCATCTGTTAAGTTTGTTTGATGTCTTTGGACCTTGTGTTCTAAGAAGCAGTAACTAAATTTTCTATTTGCCTTTTCTCTGTCTTTCAGAAGTGGTCATGCCTATCACACCTCCTCATCAGCTTCTTCACAGAGCTAAAGCACCCTAGTCGAACTTATGTCCTCTTTCAGTGAAGCTATGCCACACCTTTGACCACATTTGTCATGCTATCTCTACTTTTGCTAGCTTTTTCATCTGCTTTTCATCTGCTTTTCTTCATGACAAAGAAGACAAAAACCATATGTAGTCAAAGACTCCCACTATCTTTGAAACAGCTGGGTTGTTTACCAACTTATGAACTGAGCTTCTTTGGGACAGGTTTTATACAAGAGCTTTCTCACACGTTCAGGTTTGATAAGGCAGCACTGAAGTGTGAAGTTCCACTGCAAACCCCAGAAAAAATAGGTGGGTCTTCAGGCTGATTGTCGTCATGGTGCCAGGGAGGGCTCTAGCAGTGACATTTACCTATAAATACCTACCCAAAAAAAAAAAAACCAAAAAAAAAACAACTAAACAAAACAAAAACCCACACCAAAACACCAAACCAAACAAAAGAATAAGCACAACCAAAACCAAGCAGTTTTTAGAAGCATTGCAGTTTTAGAAGAGGAAAGGTACACCGCCCTTTGCCTTTATTACTAATGAAAAAAGCCACTTCCTCCCCATACCCCACCCCAGTTATCTCCGCAATGAAACAAGCGACAGAAAATGTTGAACCCTCCAAAATAAGGTAACCACCAAGAGAAAATGTTCTCACCACCCTCTGAAATTTGCTCTTATACCAACTGCTTGCCCCATCCTGAAAGAGTGGGGCTCCTGATGACTGGGTGAGACAAGCATCTGAACAAACTGTCAACTTGCACTCTCTCCCTAACTCCCACCGGTCTGTTTTTCAGACAGGGAGGTGAACAGGCAGAAGAACTTAAAAGGACAAAATCCACCTTGTGTGAACAATGCATAAACAAAATTTATAGTTCAGATTCAAAGGACAAAGAGATTAAGAAATGTGATCACCTGTGAGAACAGTGAAGTTCTCTAATTGGGAAAGACAAGTTCTACATTGCAAATATTATTCAGGTGCAGTAGGTGCAGTCAGGCACAGAAGGGGAAAAGGTTTCTATGACACTAGTACAAAAGCACTCCACAGGAATTTGTGGCAGAAAAATTGGGTGAAACAGGTAATTTACAAAAGCACTTATAAAAGCAGTATCATCACACCTAGATAAATTATTGAAAAAAGTTGTCAAATAAATAGCCTGATGGATATGATGACCATTTTGCTGGTTGAACAGCATTTAAACAAGTGCTCCTCCAATAACTTGTGAAAGGGATTGTCTGTGTGAAGTTTTAATGTGACTTTCCTTCTGCTAAACATTTTAAAATTAATATCCCTGATGCAATTTTATCACTCACTCATAATTTTTGCACTTTGATACTGCTCCGTTGGAAGTGATAGGAGAAGAGTTTCTCTTTAACAGACTATGCATGTTTTCAAAACTGGGAGGCCTGACCAGTGGTTTTATTGCAGCCACATTTAAAAATGTTGGTAAAGAAAGCAGAAACCATTTAAAAATATTCTGTGTAGTAGGTAGGCAGGGCTAATCACTTTAATTTAGCACCAAAAATAGTGGCTGGCAGCCAGCTCTACCTATAGGGTAGATCATTCTGGGGAGCCATTTTGTGCTGGGACTAGATGGGATCAGTGAACCTAAAGAGATTTTTTGCACATGCAGCTCCATCATGTATATTTGTCCATTTCTAGTTCACACCAATTTCTGTTCTGATTGGAGGAGACTTTAGGAAAGGCATCTGAAACAAATAGCAAAGAGTCTTTTCTAACTTGAGTTTCCAACCAATGTAATAGTCAGTTTTGCTTTATGGTTAGTCTTTTATGCAGCCGTAAAAGATTCCAATGCATTCATTGGCCTTTTTTTTTAATTGCTGTGTTCAAATGTTTGTGTTTCCAATCGAAAAGACTAGGCCGCATTGAGTTTTTCAGTACAATGGAGAAAAACCTTTGATTTCTGAATGGATTATGAATGATTATGAATCTACCAGTCCAGTCTGGTTTCTGTGTCATACTCAGCATTTGGCTAGGTTTGGTTTCCTGCTCTGTTTTTAAGTTACATATGTCCAAAGCAGCAGGTCTGTAATTTCTATGCTATGATTATTCATCTATGCTATGATTTTTCATGGTCAAAAAACCTCCCAGACTTTGATACTTTGGCATCCAAAACCAGATTCAGAGAGCAGACAAATTAAGCCTTAAAATGTGGATATTGATTTTAAAATAGTTCTGATCCAGATATCACTTATTGATCTGTAATACTCAGTAAAAACCAAAGAACTCAAACTGCCTATAGAAAAACATCACACCTTATTAACTATACAATTACCCATATCTATCCAAAGCTTGCCTAGTTTTTTTGCTCTAGACATGCAGTAATCATTGAAGTAGGGATGTGAATTCAATCTTCCCTTTTATCTGCTGAGTGACAAAATAACCAAGCATTAGAATCAGTTTTCTTTATCCAAAGGAATATTTTTATTTATTTTATTTTATTGGTGGAGTAAAAGCCACCGATGAATTTACACTATTTCTGTAGTATGGTGTAAATTACATAAAGCATCTTCTCTCTAGCTTCAGCCTCTGTTCACTGAATACTCTCCTAGCTCTTACATGTGCTAAGTGACTACTAGGATGGTCACTGTTGGCTAAAAGGCTTTATTAGATGGAAAATTAAGTCCTGCTTTTAGTTTTGAATCTCTATATTCACTTCAGACTTGGACTTGATGATTCTTGTGAATCCCTTTCAACTCAGAATATTCTGTGATTCCGTGATCTGTAAAAGAGTTCTGCTGAATTCATAACCCTTGTGAGGATTTCATATGAAATAAGTGAGGGATTTAAATCAAGAATTTCCATGGAAGAATGATTCTTGATTAACTCTAATTTATGCACACTGAGTCTTTCCTTCCTAGGGTCTTTCAAGGTTCATGACTAAATTAATTTCTAGAAAAGGACAGACAATGACGACATCTTGCTGCAAAGTGCGTCATTTATATGACACAGGCATATAACCTTGGATTATTAAATGCAACAGCACTAACAAATAACTTTGAACTGGTAAGGATGTTGGACTGGAAAACTTTATCCTCAATTGTCTGCAGAGCAATATTAAAAATATAAATCAGTCCAAGGTTTTAGAAGACTGTGTGGACACCTGGACATATTTTTGTGCCTTGACCCTTCTGCTTGCACTCAAGATCCACCAGGAATATAATTCACTGTGAATGGGTAGCTCAGGAAAATAATGGAAGAAAATAGTGGAAGAAAATAATGGAAGAAAACTCATTTTTTCATGTTTTAGCTCCTCCCACAGTGGGAGCTAGGTTTGCACCAGCATATGCGAAGGGTCCCCTGTCTGGTGAGGTAGGGTGTCAATAAAGTCCCAGGCAATGGCCACTTAAGAGCAGAATTCCACTCATGGTAGGAGGCAGCAGGAGACAGAATCCCTCAGTGGTGGCCAATTTTTCTGACAGTGCAGCCTCTTTTACCCCTGAATGCTGAGAGCAAGACAGAGCTAGGAGCTACGCCAGCCCTTTCCCCCAGCCCCAGTCTTGTGGTATCTCTGCCCTTTCCAGGAGAATGTCCCTCAGCTACCGTAGTAAAGCCAGCTGCACTCCCTCCCCTTTTCCACAGTTCCTTCTTTTCTTTCTCATAAGTACCGACAGTTATTGTTTTTTAGTAGCAAAATGGGAGAAAAGGCCTTAAGAGAAAGAAAACAAAAAAGGAAAAATCTTAACCTCGAACAAAGATGTACAATAGGGATGGGATCTATCAAGCTCCATAGGTGTCTGTTCTGGAAAACCCCTACAGCAACGTATATCACTTGGGCAGCATAGTTATTTCTTTACTGAGGCATTGACATGGATTTCTTTGGCTTATCCAGAGGCTTTTCCTCATTTTATACTAATTTCAAAAGATGCTTGAAAGAGTGGCATTTTGAAAGGAAGACTATTCATTGGCACGGCCTGGCTAAGAAGCTGAACATATTTTCTGTAAATTAGCTTTTCCTCAGGCCTGAGGTCATGTTATTGGGTATATTCCAGTAAGAAATGTCAGGTGAGTCTTAGGTCATAGACATTACAGTCACTGTGTCTCCAACAGAGATATGCTGAAGAGAGCATGTGCATATACACTGGTATGGTGAAAATAAGGGAGAACTTGTTCATGTAATTGCCACAGCTAACTGCCTTCCCCCATAAAAGGAGCTCTCTTCAACCATCCTAATAGAGGATGTGTTCTTCAGTATTTAACACCATAAGGAAAATTCTTACTATCAAAATGTTAATAGTAGTCCCTTTCTTTTCCTGTCTGCTCCCATATTCTGGAAGTGTCTGTTTGGAGTCAGGATTACTCAGGAGTTCTCTCGCACAGCTGTCAGAGGGGCACACAGGCAAATTGTGTCTGGTCTCTGGCCACACCCTGCTGGAAGTACGTGTGGCCCAGCCAGATAAGAGGCATTTTTCCACTGGAGAACCATGGACAAGACCTAGCTCATCCGTGCTCGCCAAGATTACAGTGCAACTTTGACATGCCATGACAAGATTTCAGTTTTAGTGACAGTATTATTGCTAATGAAGATCAAGACATTTTGAAATATCAATGTCATTTAATTGTGTGCATTTGTACACAGATGGCCTTTTGGCCTTTTTTTTTTTCTTTAAATCAGTTTGTCCTCTCATTCTGTCTGAAATACTCACAGCCCTGAAGGAGAGTGGCTGTACAAATTCGCTCATTAACTAGGTCAGTCTTTTTTCACCTAGAAGCGATATGCGCTTGCCCAGAAATCTAAAGTGCCTACCATAAAGAGGTGCAATGCTGTGAACTCACTCTGAGGATTTTACTGACATATCCTGAGAAATCCTAGTGCTCAAGGGTTGTTTGTCAATCCCTGGCTTTCTTGTTTACATTACCTCTTATCAGTAGAGCAACAGGCTGTTTGCATAGGAGCTTGTCTTCTTTCATTTTAAGACTTCTGAAGCTTCTCCCCAAAATGCTCCTTCCTTTGACTTGACACTGGATCTGCTCTAGCCACTGAAGCTATTCAAGGCCTGATCTCCCATTTCATTGGATGGGGAAACTCCCCAGGCTGTCTGCAGATTCTTCCCAGTAGAACACACAGCACTGAAAGGTTTGGTATGCACACACTCATGTACCCAAAAAACACCATAGGACCTGCCACCTTGAATTTTTCACGTATTAGATGCCTGGGGGATTTCACACAGTTCTCTTGCCCTGAGGTAGAACCCAGTCTGACTGGGAGGTAATTTGACTGAAGTCCTTCCTATCACAATACCCCACCCTCTGGTCTTGGCTATGAACCAGCTGGAAGGAAAGAAAGTCAAGTTCCCTAGAATTCCCCAGGATAAGGAAGGAAATATAGATGTGGTGATTAACAAACTGATTTTACTTGGAAAAAACAGCAGCACCTTCTTCATCCATGTCTTTTCAGTGACTACATGGCTGGCAAGAGATGAAATTATTCCTCAAAAGACACGTCTGTAGTCCTCACGAAGACATGCTGTTGGGAGGCAAGCCAGGTCTGAGGCAGGGCCAGGTTTTGCCCTGAAGCAGTCAGAGAAGGCGGTAGTATCATGGCATTACTGCTTATCTGGATTCCTCTGTGTGGAGTCCAGCATTACATCTCCAGAGAAGATATGGGCCATCATCTCTTTGAACCTGTCAGTCACCCTTGCAATTATTATGAAAAACCCAAGTTCTATAAACCAATTGAAATTTCAGAGCCAAATTAATTATCCTTTATCATTATGCCTAAGAGCAGAAGACAGTGCAGTTAGTACTGGAAAGACTAAAACTGAACTGCCTAATAGCAAGGAAGAGACTGAGTTCATCTAACCTTAGCCACATTAAAGGTGCACATCTAGCATGAGCCATTTTCCTGTGTTCTCCTTCCAGTCAATGGTACAATTCCATAGAGTGATTCACTGCATCCTAGGAATCGTGCCTGAGGTAGGTGGGGTGAATCACTCTGGGAAATTGCCTGGCTCTCTCTGAAGAGAGTTTTGCTAGACAGCTTTGATGACAAGCCTTTCTTTATGTGCTTAAAATTAGACGAGATGAATCCCACCTCTAAACGTTCAAACTTACTGTCTTTCTGAAACAACTAAGAGCTGCAAATTGCATGAGAATGCAAAAATCTGGTGTTTTGAAGTGACAGCCTTTACCCAAGGCCAATCCTGCATGGATTTCACAGGCAGGGTGGAAGGCAACTGGACAGTGCAGTCTGTGTGAGAGGTGCTTGTTCAGCCTGCAGAGAGAGGTGCAAAGCTGCTCCTCTCACCTTTGCTCCCAGGTCTAACTCCAGTTCTGACACCTGCTGATTTGCATTCCTCTTGTATTTCCACATCATGCTCTATGAGGTCTCTACTCCCATTCAGTCTTACAACAAACAGGCTATTAAGAGTTGCTCTACCTTTTAGATAGGTAAAGCTTATTGCTCATTGCTGTGAGTGCAGTGACAGGCCCATGAAAGCCATCAACTGTAGAAACCACTGCCATGGGTACTGTGCAGGCAGAGGTAATGGATGACTCTGTCACACAAACAAGACAAGTTCTGTGGAATTGACTTCAAACATTGACTCTCAGTGTGTCTGTTTCACCTAACACCCCATGGATGACTGCTGGAGGATTTCCACCAGTTACGACATGAACAAAAATGAGAAAAATATGAATCCTGCAGTATTTGTTTTATAGCAAGCACAAGATTTGTAGAAAACAAAGATTTATAGTGGATAAAATGCTCTCAGGTATGAATTCATTATCATTCTTTTCAGGCTATGGACTTCTAATGAGTTAGGAATACCAGACACAGGACAGTGAAATCATCATCTGAATTAACTATACTCATGTCAGTTATGACAATATTTTTTGTTCAAAGACTTGAGAATGGTAGGCTTTATATCCTTTTATATACTCCCTCTTAAATTTTACTCCTCTAAATATTTGCACATTTAAATCAGCAGCCCTAAATGCTTCCTTTTTTAGTATGCAAAGGTAATTTCTTTGTAGAGGACAGAATGGCACAAGTGGTGTCCTTGCAATGCCATTCTGGCAGAAAACAAGCCCTGGAATAGCCATGGATAAAAGCCCGCTTTTTCAAAGAAGGGCATTTCTGGTTACCTCATCACTTGATCAGAGGTCAAAAGATTTGTCCCTGTAACGATTATCCAAAGTTTAAATAGTGGCTGATCAATTAATATCTGTTTATCTAGAAGGTCTCAACAGAATTTCTCTTTTTGGTGGTCTATGTATTTGAGGACATAGGTCTTCAAAGGGATTGAAAGAGACACCAGAGTCACGCGGTGTTCCCACAGCTCCTGCCTTTTGTTATATCAGAGGAAAGAGGGAAGGCCTGATGACTCTTACACAGCCCTCTTACACAACCCACATCTGTCTGGAATCATGTCTGACCTCCCTCCCTTGCAAGCTGTCCTGAAAAGAAAGCAAAACCTCTTATTTTTAGCCTTCTTTCCAGTCAGGGATGCTGGCAAGTCCCTGCTGTTTGTATTTCCTCAGTTTGCACCCTCTAAATGAGGGAATTGGGGCCCCTGTGGCAAATGCTAGGTGTATCCTAATGGCAATCACTTCAAATGAGTCCGTATGAGCAAGAGTGGCTCTTCCCTCATGATGGCTGGGAGGGCCATGTTGAGCAGTGGTAGGTGGCCCAGGGCTTCAGAAGAACTGTTCTCCTTGCCCCTGCCCTTCTGTGCCCAGCTGCAGCCCTGGGAGCACCTGCCGGTCCATGCAGAGCCATGGAAATGGCAACAGTGAGTCTCGAAACTTCCCTCCCCGTTTTTGGCTTCACAGCTCAAATAAAGGGATTTGTGTGAAGTTACTTGCAGACAACTTTGCATGAGACAAGCAACTTTGGGAGAAAAAAATCCCAACCCATAAGCATTCCCAAGCCTTTAAAAATATCACATCCATTTGTATCTGCACGAAAAAAAAAAAAAAAATTAAGCAGTTTTCCTATGATTCTGTGACCATCCAAGTTTAGCAAGAAAGCAGAGAGGGAGAATGGGGGACTATTTGTCTGCAGACAGTAAAAATAGAATAGCATTTTTGCAAATAACTTTTCTAGTCTGCCAAATTATTTCTATACAATGTATGATACTGGCAGGAAATCTGCCAGTCCATAGATTTTTCTGGATTATGATCCATCAGTCTTAATTTCTCTCCAATAGATGATGATAGATGACACATAATTCACTACTTCACCTTATTTTTCAATGATGACTCTGTGGCTGCAGAAGCCTTTGTGGTCCCCAGCATCGGTTCAGAGGGCAGGAGTGAGATAAACTCAGTGTCAGTATAAAATAATCAGTTTTCTGATAAAAACTGCAACAGATGCAAGTGCTGGAGGTCTAGCCCCACTGGCTATTAAGCAGGCTAAAAATACAGTAATAGTCCTTAGTCTAAGTTTCTTGTAAGAATCTCTAAGGGCCTGTGACAATGTTATGGTTATTAAAAATTGTTCAAGTATATGTTGTATATCAGTCCAGGGTATTTCTACATTATTGTGTAAGCAATATCTAAGCAAATGGAATGGAATGTAAACCTTTTAGAATGGAAACCTTGGGCAGAATGGGAGTAGGAATCTCTTTCTTCTTCCAGGGTAGCTGGCTGACTTCCCTGGAGGAACTCTCTTGGAGCAAGATATGAATGAATTCGAAGAAGTCAGAGACCATACACCAATAATGAGGGGAAGCAAACAATATTCACAATTGCCCTTACCCAATCCCATCCCCCCCATACTTCCTCCCTTTTCTTCAGTCTTATGCTGAGTTTCACAATTAGATGCAGACAGGAAGCTGGTAAATTACTTTCAGTTGCAAATGCTGACAGGCTGGGTTCATGGAAATCAGTGACAAAACTCACACTCTTTTCAGAAGAACCATAACTTTATCTTCACTGCAAGAGGCAGATCACAGATCATGAGTATTGTACTGTTTTTGCAATCGTTTGAGATGAGCAAAACTGTCATTTTGTCACTGTTTGACATGAGATTATTTTGGAGCTACTCAACTACCTCATTCAGTTCAAGACACAGAATGGCTGTGAGTCAGCTGAAATTATTTGCTCCCTAGTTCCTCTAATAATAAGAGCATTTGGGTATCATTTTCAAAGAAGGCCACATATAAACAAGAAGAGTTAGGCAAGGATGCTGGTAAATAGATATCACAGTCCTTACTGAAGCCTCAACAACTGAACTGCTGTTTCAAAACAACCTTTATTCTGCTTGAAGACTTATTACAATTTTTAAAGCAACTCAAAAACAAGACACAGGTCCATCAACTCTACAGCTTGAACAAAATTTTAAGGAGGCATGTTTTCACTATTGCCTTGTAAAGGCAATTTACAATCTGTTTTGCCCTCCACCTCCTCAACAACAATTTTAAAATAAAGTAACCTTAATGTTTTAAAGACATGTAACAGAACAGAGCTTTATTTTCAAAAAAACAAGAATAAAAAAAAATAGCAGCATCTTGGGCAGCTAATGCAATCTCATCAGGACAAGTGCAATGTAACCTTACCAACTCCTACAGTTTAGTCTCAACTGCAGTAAACAGAACATGACTCTACATAAAATGTTGCACTTTCTAACCTTGTCCCATGGGAGGCATTATGCTTTGAAGCTGCCCGTTTCTAAAGTGACCCTGAAAAAAACAAGTATCAGGATTCACTTTCCCAACTTAATACCATGCATAGCAAAAGCACTGTGTGAAAATCGGCAGTTTTCCCCATTAGAAGCATCTGAATGTTTCCCCAAGCATTATTATTTCATTGCCAATTACAAGACAAAGCCATTTTTCACTACAGAACAGTTGACACCAAATAGAAAATCTGAAGATTTGGTTTTACAGATTGCTTGACAAGATAACGGAACCATACAGACAAGCTTTTTTTTTTATTTTTTCTTTATAATTTTTTTTCTAGAAAGAAACTATCCAACAACACAGAAACTCAATTTTCTAACTGTATCTGGAAACATGCTGCACCCACAAAGGTCTAGTGTGCATGTGTGCGTCTTTAAACAAAGTTAATGATATCACTTACTAAATTCAGTAAATGATCATGTTCTGTGAAAATGCATCTATATTGGGAACTGTTCATACATAAACACAGCAAGTGTGTATGAGTATGCACAGATATGCATCCCCAACCTGCAAATTCATATTTCAACTGAATTAATTCAGAAACTTTTAATTTTGCCTGTGAGTTTTGGTTCTCTTTGCTATGTGTCATGCCTTTCAAAGGCATTGTGAAAGAGATGCTGCAGTGCAGCGTAACTCAGGGATTTAAAATAAAACAAAATGTTATGCAAATCAAAAAAAAAAAAGAAAAAAGTTACAAAAGAAAGCCCATTCATTAATTATATTTGATGAAAAAAATTATGCATCCATAGAAATACAGAAAAACACTGTGTTTCTTCAGTTATATCCCCATGGTTTTTTTCTGTATATAGTAGTCTGAGATCAGATCAAAACTGGAGTGAACAATATGGTACGTTAAAGACAAACAACTCTGCAGTGAATAGGGCCTTTGGCAGGACTTAGCTCTGTGCATTCAGGAGGAGAGAAATGCAGAGGCCACACAATATGTAAGTACCAAAGAAAACCCACTCATGCCAATTTGAGGGCGTAAATGATCCCTGCAAATTGCACAGACCCTGTGTAGGCAGAACATCCCCTTAAGAAGCCCCAAGCACTCATCCTTACAACATAGGGCTTATTTCTCATTGTTGCTTGTGCAAGAAAAGCAAGTGTCAAATCTGCACACACACTATTTTTTTTTTTTCTGCTACAGCCACACACAAAGAGAAGTTGCACAGCACACAGGAATGAATTATATTCCATACTGGGCTGGGCATGCTAAGGATATGGCCCACTGATATAGCAGGGGTTTTCTTAATATGAGGAAAATTAGATCCAAATGCTTTAACTGTGATAAAATTTCTTGACAAATGCTACGTGAAACATCATTTCAGGTTACATATATTTTGCCTACAGAGAAAAAATATGATTTTACTCTTAAAATATTTAACATTCAGAAATTAATATATGTCCGAAGAATATCTTGGATTGCTATAAGCATTAAACTGCTGTACATTGAACAAATCTGTAACTTCAAACCCAGTAGTATAACTGGCATGCTAGAGTAATTGTGGGTGTTTCTTGTCGTATAAACCAGTTATTAGTATAACAGATTCACATGGTCCTATAGGGCTGAAAAAAGTGTGGAATGAGAAAGGGAAGGCATGAAGACTAAACTTCTATTCAGGAAAAATATTCAGAATAATTTTCTAAGTGATGACTATCATGAAACAATATTTGTTGGATCTTGTTTCCTGATATAAATTCAAGTAAGAAAATACACCTATAGGAAAGCAAAGACAACCCACCCCCAAAAAAAGAAATAGACCAAAAAGTCAAAATAAAATCAAAAGCCTTACAGCCTCAGAACTGAAGTAACAATGTAAAAATGAAAAGATAATATAAAGATTATTGGAAACTGGCAAATTTCTTATATTATTTCCAATAGTTTATAAAGCATTGTGTACTTTGAAATAAAACACAAGGATGAGAGAACTCCATGGGTCTCATTCTTTTGATTGTGTGTGCAACTCTCCTTAATAGTAATAGATTTTATCTTTTGCATCTTGGGGGAAGAATAATTTCATACGCTCACTTAGTCAAATCTTTGCCAAGATTTCTCTGAATGTCATTACTCAATTGATTTGCTAAGTGTGAGTTTCCTCAGTGATCAGGACAATAAATAACCATTGCAAACCATTGACAGTGAACTATCTCAGCATTATGGGTAACTCTGTTTTAGTGAGATTTATGTATTTGTTTCCCTTAAACAAAACATGATTTTGTAATTAAATCTCTGGTGCTCTAAAATTAGGGAAGTGTTCACTTTGATACTGCCTCAGCCTACAGACTTTTGAAAATACATATCATAGCCTAACAATTAAAAAAAAAAGGTATTTTCTTAATTAGTTCTATATTGTATCCAAATATTCTCAGTAGAGGTTGAAGCTTTTTTTCTCCACAATACTAATATTAAAAAAAACCCTAGGCAACAGATTAGAGAAACTTCCTTCATGTGAAATGAAAATACCCTTAACAGGTTGACAAAAATTCTGTCACAGGAGGTCAAGAAGTTATTTATTTACTGTGAAGGTGGATTCATTCTGAGATCCAAACTATCTACACTCTACACTGCAGTAGCAAAATATCCCCATTTTTTTTCTGCAGTCACTATCAAAGAAGGATACACTTATTTTTCTTGTCTTCTATATATAATGAAAACCACGATAGAAATTCAAAATGCTTCAAGAACCAAATGTAGCATAGTACCGTATTCTAAAGATATCTCTGAAACAGTATTGTTGGACTCAGTGATATTTTGTAATGTTCATATAATTTTATTGAATTAAGCAGCTTTGAAGCTTATCAGGCACTGCCCAACAAAGTATTCAGTCAAAAAAAAATTTACGAACTTTTTAAACTTTGAGCTATTAGCTCAATATTCTATACAATGAAAATTGTAAAATATTTCATAGTTTAAATTTTCAAGCCAACTCTTGCTGGCTCCTTGTACATTAAAACAAAACGAAACAAAACAAAACCAAAACCAAAACAAAAAAAAAAGGTAATCAACAGGAAGAATATCCTTAAGGAAAAGAAATTTAAAAAAATAAGAAAAAAACCAAGAAAAACAAGCTTAATCTGTAGTTATGCTTGAGAGAAGACTACAGCCTAAAGAAAATCCAGTATTGCATAGCACAGTCTAAAAATTCAGCTTTCAGAAAACAGAAAAGGAAAAAATGAAGCAGTTTGGTATTGACAGTTTCCATCAATGACGGTTAAGTCATCCAGTACTATGTACATTATTATACACTGTATGCCATTGAAAATCCTGTTTTCTTCAGTCTTAAATATATTCTTAAAATGGGATTTTTAATCATCTTAACAAAACACTTCCTGGCACTTTGCTATTACAATTATTCTGAACAACATGCTGTAACTGAAGTCCTTTTAAAGTGTCCCTTAGAAATGAAAGTGCCACTCTGCTACATATCATTCACCAGAAACCAAAATAGAACCACAATGCTGTATGTCTGGATCCACCGAGTGCAGCAACACCATTCCAAGTCAGATTGTGACCACAAATTCCAATAACTGAATGACACAGACCTCTTATACCTTGTGTCTGGATAATCCAATGTTGTAGCTGGTAAAGCTTCAGAAGTGGTCGTAAACAAGCACCATGCTTAAAGGCCTCTATGTCCCTGCAGGGAGATCAGGTTTGGATTTTTCTCTTGTGTGTTTCTTTTATAATTAAAAAAAAAAAAAAAGCACTTAAGATTACAAACATACATTCACAGCATAACACTGTGAGCTCTCCCACTGCAGTTGTGAAGGAAATCTTTAGTCCCATCTGAAGACAAATAGCTTTGATACTGCAAATTCTTGAGTAAAGCTGAAAAGAGCCTTTTCTCTCCAGAGGCCTCAATGTTGCCAAATCCTTTCTTTAAAAAACCAACAAACAACTCAGATTATTACGATCTTCATCGCCTCTGCTGTGCATATACTGGGTAGGCTAGCGTGACATTGAGAGAGTCATTGTGCTGCACAAGTGACGTGTGCTGGTAATGTAGCACCAGTTCTTTGAGCGAGTTATACAAGTTATATGGCTCTGCAAATCCATACCCAGTAGGTGTTTTGTTTATCACACAGTGCTTTACTTCGCCATCCACCCTAAAAAAACAAACAAACAAACAAAACCAAACAGTTTTTAGTTTTTCAGAGCAGTAAAATTGAGACAGAATATAAGGTATTAGCAATACATCTTAAGATGCTAGTCAATGCATAGAATTCCTCTGTTTTGTAGTGGGATAATGGTAAAAACCTATGTTTAGTCCAAATTCATGAATGTCATCCTAGCTTAGGGATGAAGGAGATAAGCAGGACTTATCTTAGCTGCACAGAAAGGAGAGCACACATGTTCTGGTTTCCCCTCTGTCGTGATTTGACACGGAAAAAGAATCTTCTTGGAAGGAAGAGGTCAATTTGGATATTGACACTTAGGGTGACCAATTGAAGGTGGACACGCCTCTGAGAACACAGAGGGGTTAAAAGCAGCATTCCCAGGGGATCTCGCTCTCTTTGGTTCCGGTCAGGGCAGTGCAGGACTCTCCCCTGCCTGGCTCCTCGCTGGGCGGGGGAGGGGAAGGCCCGAGGCCTGGCTGAGGTAAGGCCGAAGGGTGGAGGGACTGGAACCGGGCTGGCCCCTGCAGATGGAAGGGTGGAAAACATCTGGGATGTCTCCGTCCCCCCCCCACCCCAGAGTCTCTCTCTCTCTCTCGAAAGGGACAGCGACGGTTTGCCAGCAGCACCGCGGGAAGGAGGAGAGCAGGGGGGCCCCAAGGCCGCAAAGTGCCCAGCTCCAGGTGGGAGCCGGAGATCCGGGCAGAGAGCCAGCCAGGGAGTCGGGACTTTTAACCCTTCCTTGAGAAATGAAAGCTTTGTGAAATTTTACTCCTCTTTGGCTTGAAAGAGAGGAAGAGAGACAGCCTGGGACCCGAGATGTTAGGAAGAGAAAGTCTGGGTGAAAGGAGATGATGGAGTGGCTTCTAGCTGGACTTTTTCTTGTTAGCCATAGACTGAACTGATTTTCTCCTCTGAGAGAGAGACTGTATTTTAGGAGGATGCTGGTGAGCCAAGAGACCTGCTTCAGCAGCTGAAGAAAACACAGGAGTAGAGCGAACAGAGAAAAGTTGGGGAGGTTTGTGGTGATGCCCCCCGTCTTCAGAGAAGAAGAGATCTCTGTTCCTGAGACCCTCGGCCCCAGGGGAGGAAGAAAATGGGGGGGACTGTGGTCCCAAAAAATGAAAAACTGAACTGTTGTTTTTTCCCTCTTGGCAGAGTATCCTTGAAAAGAAAAATCCTAAAAGCAGTCTGTCCATCCATGCATCGGTGGTGAGAGCACTGTGCATGGAAGAGAGAGGGTCACACTGGCAAACTTTTTTCTCCGGGCGGTGCCATGTGTGACATGGAAACACAGGGAGTAGCAGCTGTGTTTCCGGGAGGTCTATGGTGCAAGGGAGACTCCTCTCTCCCCTGATAGACTCAGTATTGATTATATTGAATAGCGATGAAGGGTCCAAATGTGTCTCACTGTGGTTTGTTGGAGTTGGGTGGTGGGAGGAGGAATGTTTTGGAAGGTTTTCATTTTTGATCTTGTGTGTGTTTTTCTTTCTTTTTTTTCTTATATAGTAGTGATAGTAGTAGTAGCTTAATAAAATTCTTTTCCTTTGTTATTAAGTTTGAGCTTGCTTTGCTCTGTTCTTGATCACATTTCACAGCATTCAACAGAGAAGTTGCATTTTCATGGGAGCGCTGGCATTGTTGCCAGTGTCAAACCATGACACCCTCTGAGTGAGGCTGGTCTGTGGGAGTGGCATAGGTTTGAGCTGTGTAGGAAATGGAGCAGCAATAAGAATGGCCTCAGGACACCTTGACCTGCTTCTAAGCCTAAAGGTCCAGGAGCAATTGTGCCTATTCAAGTGACTATCTGCCCCCAGCTGAAGGTAGCCCCTTGCATGTTGGTTATATCATTCACAAATTAGGGTACATACACAACAGAGCAGGCATAGCAGCCTTGTTTGCTGCTCTCTCGAACAAGGAATGTTCCATCTCGTTTTCCCCGCAGCAGATTTTCAGCTTGGCTTCTATTGATATTTCCTACATTCCATGTTCTCTCATCATGATGGGGCAAGTCCTCATCATCTTCTACCATAGAGTATTGGCTGTTGGAAAGAAAAAATGTGTTTGTGAAACACAGAACAAAAATCCACTAATTAAGTAGTCGTCCATATTACAGTGGTTAGCAGGATGCCTCCTTGGTAAAACTAGGGATTTAAACTAAGTAATACTGCATCATTTAAACCACTGGATAAAAGTAAAATATAAGCTCAGTTTCTTGTTTCTGTGAAGAACACACATATAAATTTTAGGAAGAATATAAATAGATGATGTGTTATTTTTCAGAATATGCTGTGAGCACTTTAGTACTTCTGCTATTGCTCACTGTTTTGGTTAATAGCCAGTGCAACAAAATCAGTACCCTCTGAGTCAGCTTCATTTCCAATGATTGGAACACTTGGTCAGCAGTGAAAAATAATGCAATGCATCAACTACAGCTGCTGCCTGGAGAACCTCTGAGCAGTTGCACAGTGAGGCATTAATTATTTACAGGGGAATGGTTCTGTGAAAAGGTGCAAGGGTAGAGTGCTTTCTCTCTCTCGCAATACATGCTTCTCTACTAAATCAGCCACCAACTATAAGCTGATTCAGAGTTACAGAGAACCTTTGACCTAAAGCCCACCATGAAAAAAGAAGCATCTGGTTCAGCTGTGTGGACATCACCTTGGAATTCTGCAGTTTCAGAGCTCCCCAGTTCCACAACAGCCTGCAGTGGTTAGCCCTGTTCAGCTTGCAAGAAGTCTGTTAGGCTAATGCATTTATTCTCTTTGTAATGGGCTTTTAATTAGTTTTCCTTGGTCTAAGAAAAGATGACTTCTCACTCGTCCATGGTTCTGTTTTTCTGAAGATTCTCAAAGTAGTTTACAGAAATCAGCAATCGCACACAAAATTCTATTTTTCATAAAGAGAAAATGTATTTTTTTTTTCAGATAACACTATCTCCAGGTCCCTTATCCCATCACTCTTTTGACCTGCACGACATTCACACACATTCAGTAGTGGCTCTGTTTCCAGCCAGCATCTAGAGAAAGCAATTATTGTTTTTCATCCTGCTTCTTATATTGGGGGATTTTTTTCTGCAATACAACTTCAGAAGAAAAACCATATTCTAAGTTTAATTTTTCAGAAGTTACCAGGCTTACCAGCAAGGACTATCAAAGTGAGAGAAAATTAAAATTTTCTTCAAACAGTTTCACTTACTATTTTGATGCTACACTAAACCCACAGAGGGTTCTTTGTCTACTGTTTAAGTGATAGGAATACTAGTGGGAGCAGGTGCCTACACATTTTACATCTCATCTTTGAGTTGTGCTAAGACTGAGAAACTAACATGGCTTTAAAATATGCATATCATTTTTATCTCCTGCTTTTAACACAGTGATAAGCACAATTTCCAGGATAAGAGTAGGAATTTATTCATTAATAATAAACCAAGCCAAATGAAAGTAGATATGGACAAGGCCAGAATGCAAGGCAGAATGCACTAGAGTCATTGTCAGTCTGCTGCTTTCATATTATATTCAACCAGGCAGCATAAAAGGGATGCACAAGAAACTACATAGGCAGAAAATGTTGATACAAATAGTACTGAGACAATTTTGATTTTTCTATTTGTTCATTTTTCACTGTTACTGTGCTTCAGATATTTGTCTATACAACTCAAGCAATTTTTACCTTTTTTCCCAGGAAAGAAATGAAATATATTCATCAGCCTAACCTCTATCAGAACTTACAGTAAACTAAACTGTTTGAAATGACAGAATACTACCCTGCCATTTTCCATAAAAACAAAACAGACCATAAAACCAGAGGCTATTCCTCAGCACATACAAATTTATCATCTCCAAGCAATGTGACACAATGATGTGGGTACCCCTATACTGGATAGCATCATGGTACCCACAGCTGAGATATGGAAAAAGCCTGCTCATGCTTAAGAGACCTGAATAATTTATCCATTGTATGACATCTCTCTAAAATACTAGCACCTCATGAACTTAATTTTGCTGGCAAGAGAAAAGACACAGGTTACATTTCAGGTTTTTTGCTACAGTAACTTGATTATGCACTTCTGTGAAGAAAGGTGGAGAGTACAGACAGCATCCTTTCTAATACTTGCATTATATAGGCTGCCATATCTTAATAGTATGCATTGTTACTGAAGACCTAGGCTTGAGATTTCCTCTGTGTGGTCCAATACTTATATATGCCTTATCTCACTTCTATATTTAGGTGATTTGAAACACCACAAATATCTAAATCTCTCAATACTTACTCTTCTGCATTTTCATTTCCAAGCCATTCATTTAGCTTCTTTTGCCGAACGCCTTTTTGAGTCAGCCACCTGAACAATAATGCAAATGAAATTAGTTTTTAGTCATCGAAGTTGGATACCATTAAAAACCAAACAACTTAAAATTTGTTAATTCATGATACTCACATCAGGTACTGATCTCTTGTCTTCCTCAGCTGTATGAGGTCTGGCTTAATGCTGTTCATACGCTTGTCTATCTCTCTATATTCAGCTGCTTGCTTTTTTAAGTCTTCTTCTAATCTACGCCTGCTGTCCACAATTTCACTTATCCGAGACTTCAGTTTTTCATAGTTGTGCATGATTCTAGATGGAACAATGTGGTAAATTACACTGTGATTTCTTATTCATAACTTTATAGTCTGCTGTTTAGAGGTGTAGACACCTAAGAGAACAGATCATTTCTCTAGATGTAGTTATATATTTTGCCAGTTCACATCTACCCTATTTGAGGCTTCTTAGCTTACAACTGAAAAATTTAAAACTTGTAATCTTGCTTCAATTTTAGGCAGACCTATACTTGGGATTGCTTGTTTCTTCAAAAATTATACAGTTTGATATTCAAAATCAAATACTGACCTTTGTATTTCTTTTTCATTTCCTTCCCGTTTAAATTTTTCAATGTATTCCTTACTGTATCTTTCTTGTGTTTGGCACTGCTCTTCAAATATTTTTATTGTTTCATTAAATGCCTCAATGGCTGTTCTTTTCATTTGAATTTCCTGAAAATAAAATAATTGTTATTACAGTTGTTATCAGATAAAGGGGAAGATTTATTGGCTTGTGTTACAGAAACACTTCAGTACACTGCAGAAGAATTTCCTTTCAATATCCCTTTACCAAAAGGTATTCTGTCTGCTGAGCCTCATGGCATAGAGACAACAGGCCTGTGTGGAAGGTTACCACAAGATTTCCATTATGAAGTTTATCAAGAAATAGAACTGCTAAAAAACGAATCAGTTACAATCTTTGCTTTGTATAAATAAATAGATGCTTAGAACGTTATGGAAGTGCACTTTGCCCTTTGTATGAATTCGAATTGTTAGAGGCACACCTGGCTTTCTGAAATAAAGGTGGCCTTGACAGGTCTCAGGAGGTTACCTGGTTTACCCTCCTGTCCCTACATACCTAGCTAGTAGCCAAGTCTTAAGTCATTAGTTCAAGCTGGCAGCAATTCTCCAATTTTCTTCAATTCTTTTTAGGTGTATTTCCTGCACACTTTAAGAAGCACTCTTGATTCTGGGACTTTAAAACTGGACTTTCAGTAGGACTTCAAGGCATGGCTAATAATTGATTAAGCTGAAAGAGGCAGCTTTTCATTCCTGCATTTTGTCTACGCACGTCATAGGTAAACCATACCCTTCAAAAACTCAAAATAAAATGCAATGCTTCACTAAAAATGTGCCTTGAAAACTGAAACTCAGCTTGATGAGGTCAGTATGCAGAAGTGGTAGTAAATCAAGACAGTTATGTAATAGCTTTGGATGGAGCTGTCAGACTTGGGCAGAGAGTGGCTTAGTTTACAGGCGGTATCTGTTCAAACATGAGTAAGAAATTGCACTATTCTGAGCAAGCACATCAGGGCAATGCAGTGGTGGTGGAAGAGAGGAGTAGGAAGATAACAGTATGAATTCACAATAATATTCTTGACAATAAAATCTGCAAAGACTAACATTCTCCCTTTGGTTCAAATCCAGCTTACCTGAGATGTTCTTGTGTAGTCTTCATAGAGTCTGTCATATTCTCTGCTTTTTTCTTGGAACTGGGTATTATATTCATGCAATTTCTTTCCTACTGCTTCAATGCTATCCTCTTTTACAACTTGATCCTGGAATGATGAGCAGAAAGAAAGATATTCTGTAAAGAAACAATTATATAGCACAGCTTTTCTGGATAAAACTGCTTAAAAATGCTTAGATAATTACATGGAAATGTGATTCCTCTTTCACCAATATGGAGATAAACTAAATGCATAATATGCAAATGAGATATTAATGACAAAAAGGAATTTTGCATTGCAAGTGTTTAGCTTTATAATGAAAATTACATATTTCACCATTGAGTGGGATAATTATTAAGATGTTTATTTCCTAACAGTGTATCTGCATTATTTAAAGTTTTAAATATTTACATGCAAAGCATGGAGTTGGTTTTAAATAAAAATATCAGATTTTGTACCCATGTGATTTTTTCAAACAGTAACACAGCTGAAGTTTTTCATGTTTGGTAATAATTTCTCTGTATCTAAGTGAAATGCAAAGAAAAGAAACTAAATTACCTGCTGGTACTTAGATACTGGATAGAGTAATTTTACATCCAGTTTAGGATTATACTGGGCTAGAGATTCATTCCGGTAGTGGTTTATTAGCTCAACTACAGAGTTGAATGTCAATGGGTCAGAAAAGCCGTATTTTCCATCTCGGTGAAAAATTTTGATTAATTTGTTATTTCCTCCTTTCCTGCAAATAAAATATATTGAAAAGTTTGGCATGATTCAAGTACTCTTTCCTAAAGAATACTCTCATTAAGAGCAGTTATTGCATTTCATTATCAAGTATTAGAGACCCAGTGTAACTAGTTTTACCTCAGCGTCAGTGTGTAGTCCCCATGCATTTTGGTTGAAGCATCTCGTACCAAAAAGGTACCATCAGCTGTGTCTCGAAGCTTCTCATTTACTTCTTCTCTAAAATGAAAGCAAAAGTAACCAATCATTTCAATCAGTTCTCACACATTTATTCTTCCACAGTGCTCTAAATTCAAATTCAAATGTTTTGAAATAAGTGTGTTTTAGAAGCCTTCTATGTTTCCATATTAATACAACTATATATTATCTTATTTGAGAACAAGTGGGATAAAAAATGGCATACTCTGTGGTCTCACTACTAGACAAAATTATTATCCAAGCGAAGCTCTTTCTGCTTGTTCATACAAGCCTATGCAACTGGAGCAGCCAGTGCTGGTCTAATATAGCTATATATAGTACAGATAAAAATGTTGCTAATATATGGCACTTGTTAATCTGACTTGCTGACTCTGGTGCCTACAGCTGAGGTTCTGAATGAAAGACAAGAACAAAATTCTTTCTTAGTGCTATCTTTTCATGCTAGCATTTCATATAAGGCTTAAAGTAACAGAACAATCATTTTGCATACTACATTCTAAGTGACTGCCAGTAGCTTTTTAGTCATATTTGGAATAAAACCAACTGTAATATGTTTGCAATGGAAACTATCATAAAATTGCTCTTAAAATTGTGAATTTTCTACACGCAAAGCCTAATACATATACACAGAATAGCACAGCAAGAATAGCACAAAGCCAAACATAAGAAATAAATGTCTTGAGGTGATTTACCTTGAGATATCCCCCCAGTACCATTCAGCGTCTTGTAATGACATGTTGTTATTCATGCTATTGTTAGTTACAGTGTTAGGTTTCGGTGGCTTAGGAGGCAGTGCTGCAAATGAAAGAAGGAAAGAAAGTTGTAACTCACTGAAAACATGACCATATATTCCGTGAAATTGCACATAATTACATAAATTGTATAATTCTGAGTGTGTTTAAAAAAAAGAACTGGTTACCAAATAGAGTTGTCCATCATTAACAGAGTTTAAAAGACACTGCAGGAATCAAGAAATTTGAAAACAAAATAATTCAAAATAAAGTTTTACTGTTTCAAAAAAATGATGTTATCTTGCAATAATATATTTTAAGGAAAATATAACACCTTGTTCAACTCCTGCCCCTGTGAAGAAAACATTTGAGAAAAAAAATCTGAAGTTTGCTTTTACCTTCCTTCACCGTCTTTGGGTGAACACAAGTAATAAAAAATGCCACTTTTTTTTTTTATCCTTCTATGTAATGATCTTAGAGGATTTTTGCTGTTTTCTTACCTAGAAGTTGAGTAATAAAAGATGCAAACCCATAGCAATACAGTATATTTGAAGAAGAACCAGGGTTTGGTGATCCTCATCATTCTGTGCAATGATTTGCAAGAAAACAAAAAAACCAAACCCACCAGTTTAAGAAACCTATCTGTGACCTAAATATCCCTTGTGTTAATCTTAGTATCCTACAGAATAAATTGCGTTCCAAATGCCAAGACTGATTAGAAAAACACCCCCCCGCCCCTTTTTCAATGTCAAAGCTGCATACCAGTGGGTGCCAGAGAAGATACTACTGCAGCACTGACTTAGTGACAAGGGGGACTACACTGGATCAGGATTAAAAATCAACTCAGCTCTTTCAGTTCTCCAGTAAGTACATCATTCCTGTCCTGTAGATTATGACCAGGCTGAAAAGACAATGTTTTTCAAGTTGCAAGGAATATCAGGGTAGTGTAATACTTCTATATGATACGAAAAAATGATGCTACAGCAGGCATTCAATTAGTACTGCTAGATTTTAAAAATTTTTCTTCCTTAAGCAATCCAAGGCAATGATTTGGAATCACTGTTTCAGGAAATATGAATGTTACTACAGCATCCTCTTTTAGGCACAATATGGAACAGAGAGAGCAAAAATAGTAATAAAAGAAATAAAAATTTTACATGATAAAATAGCAGGACTAAAACTACATCTAACATAATAAAATCAAAACAGAAGCAGGCTGATTCAGTACAAATTCAATTTAGTAAGCAATCAGGTATTTTAATATATTAATATTCTAATTACTATAACCATGCACTAATCCACAATTTTATTCTAATTAATGAAAAAAAGAAAACTATTTGTATTAATAACAAAGTAAAACAACCCTACATATCCAGTAAGAATTTTTCAGCAGCTATTGTAAAGACCAAAATTAATTAAGTCTTCTATAATAAGACTGCAGTTTTACCTGGTGGATCCATTTCTATGTAAAACATCAAGTCTGTGCCACAATTTATATCTGTCTTAGGATATTCTATATCCAGTTCTTCCATATTCCAAACAGTATTGTACATTTGTAAGAGTTTCACTGAGTAAGCTCAGATACAAGAAAAGAGTCAGGCTGTCTTTGTAATGGTGTCTTGGAATTCATTTTGAAACCTATAAGGGGCTGCACTGTAACCTATTACATCATAATCCTCAGCCAATCATGTCAAAATAATGTCACCAAACCACTCCTGCTTTCTCATTTTGTTCTACATTAATCTTAAAACAATTTCAGTTTTGGGAAGAATCTACATTTAGCAGAATTGCAACATAAAGCTGGTATTACACACAAAAGGAGCAAGTGGACTCTCCTTGCCCATATTCCTGGTTCATTTTCCTGACTTTGCAGCGTGGTACAGTCCAATGCTGGCAGGATGACAAAAGGCTGATATGCTGCAGCACGTAGCTCTTAGACACAGGCGCACATAACACACACAGGGCAGCTCTCTTCAGAAGCAAGTTGGTCACATCTCAGGTGAATTCTCCTGCTTGAATGCCTGAAGTTTGCCATTCAAAAATATTTAAAAGGATTCTATAACTACTGCACATATTAGAGATGCATTAGAGAAGAGCATGACTGTGTGTGTTTATCTATTACACACTCATTTTACACAAACACACAGAGAGATGTATATATCCACATAATGAAATATGGATTATGGCTTTAAACTCTGCATAATTTTACTGTTTTTATGGGCACATAGGTCTGATAGAGTTTATATTACAATATAAATGTGCTTACTGCAGAGATGTCTTTCTGTCTTACAATTATGTAATAAAGCACTATTCACATCAATCTATATTAATTAATTTTTTTAATCTAAAGCCCAAATATTGTAATCTTACATTCAGCTGATTCACTCAAACAATGGAAGAAAGTCATAACTGAGCAAGGTTGTCAAAAATGGTTTTGCTAAACATAAAAAAGCTGTGAGGCTACAATAAGATTTAGTCTGCCTTTTCACACAGTTTCTCTTCCCTATTCTCACTGATATATTTATCAAGTTAATTGTTTTTAAAAGCAAGAGTCTCTTGTCAGTGTCTTCTTTGCCCCTTGACTTTATGTCAGCAGCATACTCTAACCGTTTATAAATATCCCATCTAAACTCCCCCATCACTGACTACAACTCTCTCTGACCTCTTGGAAGAAACATGGACAGAATAGACTATTAACTTCAGAGCAGAATGCTATGTAAATCAATATATTCACTACAATCTATGGGGGGAGAAAATCAGAGACCAAAAATAACTACAACAAAGCCTAGCTGTAGCAACTATCTGTGCCTTACACCTTAAGAAATTGTGGAACAGCTGAAATGCACTCTATCTCACAAATACTCATTAAAAAAATTAACACAATTTATATGATTTCCAAATATTTTGCCCCTGCCTGCCCCCATCTCACTGTCTGTGCCCCTGAGCAGGTTACCCCTTTCAGACAAGCATCAATATTCAAGAGCATGTCTGGAGTACAAACATATACAAAAAAATGCAAGCTAGTTTGCTTTATATATTACAAAGCTTTCATTTTGAAGCAGACCTTTCCCTTCCTGGTGAGGTAGATATGCTCCAAAGATTCTTTGAATTTCCAAAATACTTAAAATCACCCCAGACACAACTCTAAACACTGAACTTTGGGGCTTAGCCCACCTGCTACCCAAACAATTAACTTGCCATGGTAATTATTTAAATTCACTTACAAAGATTTCCTCTAAACACTGCATAGCTGCTTTTAGGTCTCATATGGGAACAGTAATTTTTTAAAATAACATTGAATAAAGATTTTCAGGAAAAATTACTCCCCTAGAGTTTCACTGGTGGCCAAATCTAGGACTGAGCAAACTAGTGTAATCAGGTTAGTGCTCAGCTCAGACTAGCCTAGCCTGCAGGCAAGAAAAGACAGAGGAGGCAGATAGGCTATTACCCATTTCGTATATAACCTGGAGAGGTACTGAAGTACTTGACTTGAATTAATGTATCTTAAGACTTTTAAAGCTCTTCCTGATAATCAGTTACAGTATAATACTTCCACAAGATAATGAAAAAAACCCACAGAAATTCAAAATCACTTACTTTGTAAATTATGCATCGCAAATGATCGCTCTTGTAAAACAGTCAAAAATACAATCCAATATTGGTTTCCTCTCATAAAAATCTTGCTTAAAAATAAACCCTAAAATTTCCATTTCCTAGGAAGCTTCTCTGAAGCAATGAAGAGATTGCTCTGCTTTCCAACCAATGTTCCATAAAACACCATAAAAGAGTAGTAACTTGCAGTGAGAAAATTCAAGCCTTCTCTCTCAACTGCTTAAACTTACTCTGTGCTGTGCAGAAGGTATCCACTTATTCTGGTTCATCATTAAAAATGAACCTGACTTCAGTACTGTGGAAAAAAAAACCAAAAAAAAAAAAAAAAAACCACCACCCTCAGTAGCTTGCACGTCTCTCTCAGATAGAGATCTCAGTTTCATAATTAACTTGGGTAGGTTCAAATATTTGCTGAGCCAGGAATTTCAGCTGGGGGATGGGAGCCAGATTCAAAGTAAAAGTTGTCATCAACTAACAAGTGGCCAATGCAGAGCTAACTTTCTCATTTTAGCTAAGTAAATGAGACTACCATTGTAAGAAGCCTTAAAATAGTCCCTATCAGTGGCTGCTGCATGCAGCATTTAAGATGAGAAAAGCACCATGAACAGCCAAATACAGGAAGTGGCTAACTGCAACAAAAAAAAAAAAAAAAAAAAATAGAATAAAAATTTTCCTTGAAAAGAGCTACATCTCTAGAAGCAGCCTTGTGCAAAGAAAATAGCCTGCTTGCAAGCACAGCATCACCTTTTCAATGCTCATGCTGGATCACAAATATAGATGCTGCTTCAAGACCCTTAGTCTGAGGCTGTGAGACTTTTTATCAATTTCGTATATACTAGAAGTATTTTTTTAAAAATCTGTCTGTATCCATGGTGGTTTCCAGTATATTAGGATTGTTCATTTCTTGGGCAGGCAGGTGGGTAAGGGAACTGTACAGAAAGGGAGGAGCTTAGGTTAAATCTATTTTCCTTGCCTTAGTGTTTGATGGAGATCAATCTCACTAAAAGAAGAGAGCAATAACCAAAGAGCCTACTTTCCTCTGTCTGCAGAGGTTATCTTCTTTGCCAGTTAAACTTCTACAAGGAAATAAATTCAAAGTAAAAGTAGAAACAGACACATTAAGAAAAGGGGAGGAGAGGACTAATATTGTCCTCTCACTTCTTGCAAACAGTGAGAATTTCTAATAAAAACACTGAGAATTTCTTTGGGATCTGCTTGTTGCTCCTTAAGGCACTCAAATAGTATTGAAAAGTTTTTGCCTCCTTAATACTACACATGCCAAAATCCTCCTATGCTGTGAAACACTTCTTGCACCTAATAAGGAAATCTCAAATACCTACAGTACATTTTGATGTTTTGCACTTGATTGACTAGCTTTACCTATAACAATCCCTTGCTTCCCTAGTTTTAGCCTCTGCCTACTTGAACCATTGTCAATTCTAAATATAATTTAAATCAGCAGAGTCATAAAGCCTACTTCAAGTGGAGATGGAAACTTGTGTTTCTGAACTAATTCAGCTTCAGACTGTACTTGATATACTCCTTTACTGTTACAATTACAGCAGTTGAGAACACTTCTTGGTTTTTAGGACCACAATACAGACGTATATAGTCAGAGGAGAAAAGACAACACAAACTTGGGTCACTGAACTTTTTTATCAATTAAAGAAGCACAGATACCCTCACAGAGATAATGAGTTCCTCATTATCCTGCAGAATAGATACAAGTGTCTTGTTAAAAATAGATACTGGCATGCACACATCTGTATTTTCAAATATTGCCAAGTCTTGTCATTTTATCTAAATTTCAAAATCCTGAGTTGTGCTCATTTAGCTTGCAGTCTACTATTCCTTGCAGTCATACTCACAGTGTTCTTCTATTAACATAGCACATTTTTTTCCTAAAACATTATGTCTGAAGCGGGAAAGGAGCTTACCAGATTTGACATATGTTATACACATACATACCTGCACATGGACATAACAATCTGTAAAAAAAGCTAATAATGTTGTACGTATTGTTTCACTTTTATCAAATTCTTGCAATTAGGTATTGAGAAACATGAAGTACGGGCTTGTGTGAAAACTTAAACCAAGGATACAGCATTCCAAAGTACAGGGGTTAGCCAAGCACTGTGGTTTCCGTTAGGTCAGGGATAAAGCATAACTTTTATGGGCTCAGAAGGGGAGCCCTCTGCTGGGTAGGACACGGATACACACGGTCACCGCCTGCCCTGGGCACCGCATCGCTGTCCCTGGCACTCGCAGCCTTCTGCATGCTCCAAACCCCGCTCGGCGCTGCTGCCAGTCCAACCAAGACTCTTACGTGATGCAGATAAGTTCTGACAACTGACAGCATTCCTACACTACAGCATTCCCAGGACACTACCGACAGGACTGTGGTCTTGGGCTAATGCCTATAACAATACAGGGTATCTCTGAGGAGGAATCAAATTCCAGGAGGACCTGGACCAGCCTTTACATTGCCCTGCTCTAGCTGTTATGCCACCACTCTTGTGAATACTTTTTGTAGCTAAAAGCAAAGTTTCTGCACCTTGGTGATTCTACCAGGACTTTCACCTTATCCCCAACAAGTGAACAGTTACATATAAGGCAGCCTTATTACCTCACTCATTCTTATGTATGATGCTCTGAGTAAGAAAAACTACTTCTTCAGGCTGCAGTATTTCAGTTTGAGCTGTTATTTACAGTGTTACATACAAGCCCAGGATAAACTGGGGTAGGCAGCCCAGACAAAGCAGCTCTGCTCTAGTCAGAGCACAGGCTTTTGGAGGCTTTGATTCATTGATACAAGGCAGCTCTTAGCTGTAGCTCCTCTTCTGCCCTTCACCAGCAGTGCTATGAGCTCCCCACATCCCCTTGCTCTCTCGCCATATCCCCCTTCCTCTTTGCCTTCCTTAGATGGACATTATTCTCACACACCCCAGCTCCAGAAAGGACCCCTATAACCCTAAACTCCCCACCCAAAATTACTTCCCAACTTTCCCTGTGTGGCCTGCCTTTGCAGCTACAAGTGCGAAACAGACCCCGCTGCTCTGAGCACTTACTGCAGATTACCACTATGGGAAGCTCTGGGATCTTCATCCAGGGCAGGCCACCTCCAGGAAGAAAAACCAGGAACCTTTAAGATCCTTGACAATTGACTGAAAAACTACCCCAGTCTTCTATACCTACAAATACATCCTAATATAGCCTATTTTCCACTATTTACCTTCACAAGTCTGTATGATGTGTGAGATTCTGTGATATCTGAGCAGTGCTATTTGCTAAAATCTGTTACAATTAAGATATTTTCTTCTAATAATATTTTCTGGTTTGGATAGCACATTTAGAGACTTGTACTCTGTTTCTTACTCTATAATTTAAAGTCTGTGCAGCTGTACATGAAGCTGGGATGTTCAGATGGGATACAAAAAACCACCTACCTCGCCCACCAACACCATCTTTTGTCTCTCCTGACAAACTTGAAGAATGAGACATGAACCAGAAAATTGATCTAATTTTTTCCAGCCTTATTTCTCCTGCAACATTACTTTATCTTCACCTGCTACACAAAAGCCTATTATTCTATTAAAAGGCATTGTTAACTTTAGTATTTTTGTGTAGGACTAAGCACTATTTTAATCCACAAACTAGAATCTATAGTTTGCTGATGAACACCATGACAGACAAAATACCCCAATCTATATGTTCTGCAGTAAGTCAAGTAATGGTCGAGGAGTAACTCTTCTTTTTGTGCTATGACATCCAAGAAGCATCATTCTAGCTAAAAGATATCCAACTGAAGATGCCTAATTTAAGATACTAATTTTAAAATGCAGTAAGATATAAAGTCCAACTGCTTACTTTCTACTGTTTTCAGGTAATTAGTGGGTGATGTGGTAAGGAAAAATCCCACAGCTGTGCAAAGATCTACCTGCTATTCAGATTGGTTATCTCTTAACACTCCATTTAATGTATTTATATACTGCATAAGATACCACTAGAATTTAATGTACAGCTTGTTTTAGACAGAAAGTTCTCATCTTAACAAAAAAAATTAAGAAGAAAGGAAGCTATCAGCCCAGCCTGTGAAAAAGAGAAGAAACCTGGCAGCACTGGCTTCCCTGTTATCACTTATTTGTCATGACATTATTTTCAATAAGTAAACTTCTTTCTGCTTAAGACCTCTCAAGTTCTCCACATGTAAAGTTCTATTTAAGACTGTAATTCTCAAAATACTTGCATGTTAAATAAGGTATATTTTACTGGGATCTTCTCTTTATTACAGTTTATCTAAACAGTCTTTATGGAAAATCACTAAAAGCAATAATCTTAAAGATGACCATTCCAAAAAAGACATCTTAGAGTGCTTTTTATAGTTCTATGAGAACAATAAAAACAGACCACTCCAGATGTTCAGGTCACTGAATGATATTGGTGTGGAAATGGACTCATGGCATAATCCTGCAAACTTATAGAACATATTAGTAAGATTCAACTTTACAAAACTTTTCAAACTCTTTACAGGCCTGAGGGCAGAGACTAGCTAACCAGACACTAAAAAGCCTTAAAATTTGTATCTGAGTTTTGTTTCCCAGCACATTAGTACATGTGCAAATGTTCTACTAAAAACATTCTACTAGACATGATAGACTTAAATGCACAGGGAAGGAGTTCTATTTTTGTAACAGATCGCATGAAAAATCCCAGAAGGACTGTCAAAGTAAACTATTGCATCATGCTATATTAATTAATGCAGAAGTAATATTAAAAACAATCAGGTGTTCTATTATAATTATTAATGCAGTGTCAAATCATATAAATCTGATGGGTACAATGCATCCTAATGACACTCTCAAAATTACTAGATTCCTTGTCCTCATTAGTAGTTATAAAAATATCTTTCACTTTTATACTTTTATACTTTCATCAAATGAAGTAACTTGGGAAGATAAGCAACCAAGTGATCTCGCAAATGAAACATTTAAAATTCTTGCTTTGAAACTGAAGGAACTATTGACCCTACCTTTTTAACCTCACAACCAGTGCTTCTAGACATATATATTTAAATACTCCAAATAATTTGCAAACATGTAACTACAAAAAATGCTACTAGCATCAGACTATTAGAATCTGTTTTGCTTTTTAAGGCTTGCAACATGTGACAAAGACAATAATTCTTTAACCATTAGCAGCTATTTGCTGATTCTTAGTAAAACAGGACAAATACTGTAAGTTTGGACTCTCCTAGTTGTTATGAAGCATTAGACAGAAAAATACACAGTGGTTCTGGAAATCCCTGTTAACTACTTCATCAGAATTGAACAAAACTAAATAGCAAGCTGAAAACAGATGTACACAAAATGTTAAGGAAAATTTCCTAACTAACAAAACTGGTAAGATTAGAAAAGCCTTTCAAACAGAGCATTAGGAACAAAAATTATAGGCATTTAAAATTAATCTTCATTAGCCGATGAAGAGGATTGTACAATGTGCCTACCTGAAATACAGAAAGTAAAGCACTTTCTGCTGTGTTCTAGCTCTTCGGATCTTAAGTAACCCTACAAATCTTACTGTCATGAACTTTATTTTTTCATTTGACTTCAGAAATGGGAAAGACATTGCATATCCAACATTCTATTCACCCTTTCCTTTGTTAGGTTATTCTCTGTTAATAAGTTGTGAAAGGAATTGCTTTAAACTAATATGTAAAGTTCTCTGCATTAATAATTTCCTTTGCACATAGTTAGCAACTCTGCTTTGCTTCTACTGAATACTTGATTCAAACCCAGGGATTTTGCATAAATTAGAGGTGTGCTTTATTTTGACTTAATTAGATGTTAACTTACAGAAGCAATACAAGAACTAACTTTCCTGGATGGGCTCTTAATATTATTCACATTATGTATTGATGTTGATAAATAAATATTTTGTGTATCTGGATTAAAAAATACATGTATGTAAATAATGTCTCCATAGGGTATAGCAAATTTAAGAAAATTTGCCTGGGAGTAAATTGAGAGCTCAATAAAACCCTGAGAATTAGCTCCCCCACCACTGTATAATAGGCATTCTACAGGTCTTAAAAACTCACAAAAACCTATCTGCTGTTTACTGAAAGAGAACAAAAATCCTAGGGCTGTACAAATTATTAACACTAAAATGATTTTAATGAAAAAAACTATTTCTTATAAAAAAAACATTGCACACCACTATAACATACACAAACAACTTCTGCTTAGCTCTGTAATTGTGCACTTTTGTTTTGCACTAAGTTGGATTTAAACAGAAAAAGCTGCAAGCATTTACTGTCATTAAGTTGAATTTTAATGTTTAAGAGAACATATAACTTTTTAAACTAAAAATATTTTTTACCTGGTACAGGCTGTCTCTCGTTCCATTCACTTGTGATTAAAACCTCTAGGATTTTTATGTGGTGTTCTGTATTATCAGAGCTGCAAGAGATGGATTAGGCAGTAAGAACTAGAAGTACAAAAGTTTAATTTAAATTATTAAAAACAATCAAAAGAATTTACTACAATGCCCTTACATCAGAAATAAGGTCAGAAAATTATTTAACTAATCTTATTTTGCATATTAATAATTCATATTTGCAGTAAAAAATATGGTAAAGATGATACACCTACCTTGCTATCTGGAATTTGAAAAGCAGAGGGCTGAAAATTTCAGCCAGAGACCTTGCATTCAAGAGATTTTTGCTGGAGGCTTGACAAACTCTGAGGAAATGTTTGAGCAAATACTGGAGTGTGAGCCAATACTGAGGAGGTATATTTGGAGATCTGATCAGTTTCTTCAGCAACTGAGCATATTCCTCTGAGCTCTGCACTTCTGCAAGCAAACAGATAAATGGTTCTTAAAACCAGCACAAGAACATTCAAGTAAAATGAAAATATATGTGACTCCTTTAGAAACACCAGTTTTACAGGAAAAAAAAATGTCCTTCATTAGAACCAAAATATGTCTTTCTCCTTTTAAAATAAGAGAAATGCTCAGGGAAGAGTAAAGAACAAATATTTAAAAGTCAAATGGAAACAGATATGCATTTTGGTAAAAACCACAATGTGTTCAGAGTGTACTGGTAGAAGTCTGTCTTGTGTTTAGCGTCACATATGATTGGGTAATTCTGAGATGCACTAGATAAGTCTCACAGGTGCTGTTCTAACTTTGAAGGTTACCAGTAACAATATCCTGTCCTGAGCTATATACTAGAATACTTGGCCCATGTGCTTAAAGCCTATAAGCTGTACTTGTTTGAAATGATCACTGTAGATGACAAATCTCACATGCATGTATTTCTCACTTCATAATCTGCAACTCCAATGTAACACAGCACTGCATGACCTCTAATACATTTACTTTGTCAGCACTGATAAAAAGTTAAAAATTAGCTTTCTGTATACAGTTAAGTCCTTGATTTTTTTCCCCCAGTGCTTCTATAGTACTTCTAGTTACTAAAATGAAGAGAGCTGTAATCCCTGATATTTTACATTATGTTTGCCTAAATAAGTAACCGAATAATGCAGAATAATGAGTAGATCTAAACTGAAACAGCTTTCCTAGACAAAGGTAATATATTTATGGCTCCTGAGATGCTGCCAGGTTGTGTAGAATTTTTGCTGCTCTGTGGGTGACAGCTGAACCACCAGATATCAAGAATTCTAATAAAAGCCTTTTTTGTTTGACATTTGAAATAATGCAATAATCATACCTTGAGCTAGAGAAATCATATCACTGTAAACAGCTGCTGGAATGATAGGATTGGGCAGGTCCAGGATATACCTCTTGAGGGCATCTGATAAAGTGTGAACATCAAATGTCTCTAAATCTAATGAAGAGGCATCTAAACGGAAAGAGCAACATGCTTTTTAGACTTCAGAAAGTGAAAAAAATATACAAGTTCATAACAAGCCTAAATTGGTAACTTATATCTGGTTCATGGGGAACAATTCATAAGAATGTAAGACACCAAGAAATATCTTTGAGATGAAGAACACACAGAGTTCAACACCATGCTTAGTCCCTTGGCATCTGATGAACCAAATAGTTTCCATAACTGTCTTCTATCACATACAATTGAGGGCTGAACTCAGAGTAATGGTAGTGACTTGCTGCATCTTGGCAACGTTAAGGAACATCAGAATATTTTTAACAGGTCTCAGTTTTATGTGTAAATATTTTGTGTAAGAAGTAACTACTAATCAAAGGTTTGGTCAAATGCAGCTTCTCTACTTCTATTATGACTAAAAGTTTGATTAACATCTTGGGGATCCAAGTCTGCAAATATTTATGTAAGTAAGTAGAAACAAATATACACGTGCAGAACTGTGTGCTTGGTGCTTTATGCAGCTGTTGAGATTTATCTTGTAAAACTTGATACCCTTCCAGGATAGTTATGACTCGGGATAAGGTTTGGGAGCGTCACATAAAGGACTACTTGTTAGTGTGCTGGAGCAATATCAGCAGCAAAAAATAAAAATAGGAAAATACGGAAATCCTTATTTAGTGAAAGTAAGGTTAGGGTTCACCCTATAACATGAAACTCTGGCACAGTAAAGTACTAAGTGTATACAAAAAGATCCATATTTGTGCAATAATTTAGAGGCGTTAATGCTGATCAGCCTATCTAGCAAGGTTCTTGGTAAAATAATTATCGAATCTGTTTGTCTACTTTAAACAAAGGGAACAGGGAGGTAGTGGACTCAAATAAATGGTGTGTCTACCAATACTGTGAAATAAGGCAGACAAGAGGGGGTAGTGAGAAACTTAGTGCTCCTCCACCTCCTTTGTTTTCCCCAACAAAAAGTTTGCAGTATGAGCTCAAACCTTCTCAGACATCCAAGAATTTGCATGAGAGAAAAAGCATAATAAATATCTTAGATGATATAAAACTTGAAGTGTGAGAATGATTTCTGCAAGAGCAATTATGTATCAGAGAATCCACAAATTCTTAAAGAAATAGCTTTTATTACTTTTGCTGCTTACTGACTGTTTTTTACTTCATAAGCCAAGTTAAATCATGCATCTTCAGTGTTGACCATTTCTCTCAACTATGTCCCAAATTACTGTAATGAATACATGAGTAAGAATATACTTACTCTGCAACTCTCTGGCTGTAATAGCATAAACAGACCTAAACTCTTCCATCTGCTGAGTTGACAAGATGTAAATCAGCTTTGATTTTGGAGCTAGATAGTATTGTGTTGATACTAACAGACAGTTATCCAATTAAAAAATGGAGAGCATTTTAACCACTAGCAGAACAGCACACAAATGCAAGTTCACAACTTTGAGACCAAAGCTGACTTTGCCCTCTGAATTAACATTCCTGCTAATTCAAGGAGAGCAGGCAGAGGAAATTAGATCTGTCTCTATCCCTGCACCTGGATACTCACTGCACTAGCTCTGTCCTGAAGATCCTAATCCTATCTTAAAGAGAAGTCAGAAAGAGACGCTGTTTCTAAAGGGAAAAATTTCTATTTCTGTTATTCAAACCTAACTACATTTTAAATAGGAAGACATAAACTGTGAGTTTTTAATTTCAAGTGACAGATACACCTTTCATAAAATTATAGCTCAGTTTAGAGACTTAAGAAAGGATTCAGATAAATAAAGAGATGCAATCATATTGCTTCCACCAAAAATTTGGATTTATGTGGACTGAAAGACATAAATGCAACACTAAAGAGGTGACTTTTATCATGAGGCTGCTAGCACTACATGCCTATCTTCTCTCCCTGCTTGTACAGATACACTTCTTCACTCTGACCACAATCAGCATAGGACAGGATGCTCTTTTATTTTGAAAAAAAACCAGACAACTCAGAGTATCATTACTTATTTGCTTTGTTAATGTTTGCAATTATTAAATATGAGGAGACTAAATCACTGAGTGAGTTTTCTTTCTTTGTCCCTTTGTCAACAAGGCCTGTAACCATTTTCATTTTCTACCCCTTTTATATTTGCACTCTTTTAGGCAAATGAATGCTCATACCCACATTGCATCCCAGCTTGCAAGTTATGGTCAAACTCTCCTCCTACTCTCACAGTGAAACAGCGCTGCCATGCCAGTATATTCTGGACTGAGGGAGAAATTAAGTATACCAAAAAAAGAAGAAGAAATATATTTCAGGAAACTTGAATGGGAATGTGGTGTAGTCGCATTTTACTGTCTGAGTATTAAATCAATTGTCTCTTTTCTTCAGTATCACTCTGTAGCAGGTTAATGGGCTGCTATTGACACCACACCTACTGGACCAAAAAAATGCACCACAGAACTGTATGTAAACTACTGTCCATTTGTTTACAAAATTATAACCTGCAGCCTTTCAGGAGTAATGTATTTTTACCTTGATTCTGAACAAAACATCTCATTTTTCTCAGTACAGCTAGACTGTCAGTCTTTGAACAAGCAAGATGACAAGAGACTAAAATAAATACTCTTCGAAAAAGAAATGTGCAGTGGAACCATGAAAAAAGGCAATTTGTAAAAATGAAAAATATTTTTCATATCAAGTGTAAAAGTTAGAAAACTTTTTTATTTATATACATCTTTTTAATAATATATTATTAAGAACTAGCACATATGACTAAGAGTGGTTTGACCACAAAATCTGTCTAGTGTTTTAAGGAAGAGAACTGTACTTACCACATTCAAATATTTGTCTTAATTCCACTGCACTGCTTGAGCCTTGTGCTCCATACAAAGTTGAGTACTCCAGACCTTCAAAACAAAATCGATAGGACATGTTCAGGACAACATTAATATTTTGGTGACTGTTGCCCTGATGCAAAATATTTCTGTTTTGTTCAGTAAGTACTTACAGTATAAACTAGCAACATTCTTTCACCTACCATACTACAGAATGTGATTGTTTTTTAAGGCTGTAAGACACCTCTTTCTGCACTCAGCCTGTGGTGTCTGCAGAAAGAGATGGCCAAAGAAGATCAGAGATGCCAGTAGTCCCACATATTCTGTAGAACTGTCAATGGGCTAACTGTAAAAGGCCAGGACTAAGAAAAAGATTCACAGATTCACAGGTGTCAGAGAAAATATCTGCATGTATCGCATAATGTGTTGTATAATTCACCTAATTGTTAGAAATCTATCAGTGAAGTATTTTCACATGAAAGATATTATTTACAACTTTTCTACATCAGTGAAAATAGAGAAGACACAAGGAAAGAGACCATATGCAGGGATGCAGAGCACTGACGATTTAACAGTATCAGTGGTGTCCCCTGAAAGCAGCAGCTCCTGATGTACACCTGTGCTAAATACTGGCCCTTCATATATAATATGAATATCAACAATATAATATGATATCAACAAGCTCCTACTCTTTTAGGAAAGGCTTACACTCTTTTTAAAGTGCCAGAGAAGAATGTTAGAACCCATGTTCCCAAGGACAGTAGCCTGATTCTCATCACAATACCACTTTTGCTCTTATTCCCCAGCTTAAGGCTTACTGCTTAAGGCTGGGGAATAAGAGCAGGAAAATAGCAGGACTCACAGAGCTGTTCCTTACCTCACCAGGAGTATGAAAGACACATAAGAGGAGGTTCCAGGAAGATATAAATAGGGCAGAAGAAGTATGACATCTTAAAAGGTAGAAAGCCTCAGAAAGTGGAGAGAATCAGCACAGGAAAGCAGGTGAGGGAAAAAACCCATAAAAATAACACCATCTGGCTCACTATAGAGCAGAAATAAAGAATTGGCTCCTGAAGAATAAAACCAGTTCTTGAAACCTTTTCATATTTTATTATTTTCTTTTTTCTCCTGCTTTGGGGCAAAACATTACTTTTCACTGTGTCACCAACTCAGTGCTATGCTGGCATAACCAACATAAGGTGCTTATTCGTGCCAAAAAATGAAACAATACCAAATTGTTCTCCCTTACCTTCCAAAAATACTTACATTAATTATTAAATGCCATTTGAGGTAAGCTTTGGTTTTGCTCCTACCATCCAAATAGACTCTAATGAGCCTCTAACAAAAATTAATGAGCAAAAACCAGTGCAACAAACTTTAAAGGAGATTATTGTGGATGTTAAGTAATGCAATGCATTATCAGCTCTAGAAAGAGGACATGCCAGCTCTGGATCCAGTTCTGCAGTGTTGGTTCACATAAGGAACAGAACACTTTGGTAGATCATTCTTCAGCCTACCTTTCTTTTCAATTGTCTCTACTATCTTGACAAGAATTGGTGGAGCAACATCAGGAGGTGTGAACTGCTCTGTAAGGTCTGGAAGTGAAAAAGCTGTAAAAAAAAAAAAAAAAAAAAAAAAAAAGCCAAGCTGCAGATGAATGCAATTACTTTTATGAAAATCATGACATGCAATGCAACTAGTTAATTTTTAATCACAGAACAAAGATCCCAGTGGTCAGGGCTATATGAGAAAACTCCATATTTAATCAAAAAATTGAAAAATTATGACAATTGCATTTTTTATAGCATTTTCTTTCAGGGACCTCAGTCCTAGATTCATTCACCCTATTGCCTAGGAAAACAAAACACAATAAAAGTTTGCAGTCTATGGATGTGCAGAAATACAATGCAAGTAAGGAAAGAAAAAATCTTTCAGTCTGAGATATTTACATACACTGTGCACAACTGTCTGTGAGTGCCTGATCCCCTTGGAAAAATAGACTTAAAAAGGCCTGAAATAGCAGTAGAAACAAGTATTTCATGCTCATACACAAGCTCAGTAACTTCAGTGCATTTTAAAGCATCATACTATTAACTGTACCATTTACTTGAAGCAAGAATTTTCTTTTCTACATGGACTGGTTAGGAATAGATAGCAGTATAATTGGAAAGGGACACTTTACAGATTCAAACAAAACTGCACACAGATTTAATACAAAGTCAGTTTTCATGCAATCTGGTTTCTTCGTGGAGAGAACATACTCTTAGAGGCATGTTCTGGCTCTGTAAGGAAAGATATATCTCTAAATACACAATTTTTGCCAAAAGAATAATTCATAAGTTTTAGAGTGGTCCTGTTTAACACTTGGAAACAAAAATGTTTACATGAAGATATTAAACCACTCCCAGAACCATCTGGCATAGTTTGATGGGTTATGATTGATAAACGAAAATTAATCATTGAAGCCAAACCTGCCATTTGCCTAAGCAATAGTGATGTCTGTTCAATTAAACTCACCATTGACAGAGAGCAATTCTTGAACACATATACACAAAGGTGCCTGTATGGATATGTATAAATACATATATGCACACCCTCTGCCCCTATTTTCAGAAGACTGAAACAAAATGATGATGATAACTAAATAGAAGGAGAAAAAGAGGAAAAAACCCCAGAAAATCATGAACAGAGAGTTTTTTAAAAAAAACTTTGAGAAAACAAAAAAAAAAAAAAAAAACCACAAAAACCAGAAAACAAACAAACAAACAAAAACCAACAAAAAAAACCCCAACAAAACAAAAAAAAATAAAGTGAGAAAGAATATTTATCAACAGAGAAAGAGAGAGCAGACAATTTTGGCTGGTAATTCACCCTATTTTGAATTACATAACTTCATAAAAATGCAAACAATTTTGCTGTGGTTTAACCCCAGCGGGCAATCATGTCCCACACAACTGCTCAGGCACTCTTCTCTGGTGAGTGGTAGCCAGAGGATAGGGGTGAGAGTCAGAAGGGTAAAAGTGAGAAAATTAGTGGATTGAGGCTGAGATAGTTTAACAGGGAAAGCAAAAGCCACATACAAAAGTAAAGCAAATCAAGGTATTAATTCAGTACTTCCCATGGGCATGCAGATGTTCAGCTAACTCCAGGAGAGCAGGGTTTCATCACTGGGTAATGGTGACTTGGGAAGGCAAACACCATCACTTTGTACATCTCCCACTTTCTTATTCTCCCCCCAGATTTACTGCTGAGTACAGCGTTCTTTGGTATGAAATGTCTCTGTGTCAGTTGTGGTCAGCTGTCCTGGCTGTGCCCTGTCTCAACTTCTTGTGCATTCCCTATTTCTTCGCTTGTGAGGTGGGGTCTGAAGTGGACAAGGCCTTTACACTGTATAAGCCCAACTCAGCAATAAATAAAACACAACCCTGTGATAGTAGCACTATTTTCAGCATGAATCTGAAATGCAGCCCAATGATAGCTACTATTAAAAAATTACTTCTACCCCAGTCAAAACCAGCACAAATTTAAAAAACAGTAGGACAGCAAGGAAGGGACAGAAGTTTGGAAGTGTAGAGAGATGAGGAATGAAATGAAAGACAATAGTAGTAATGGAAGTCAAGCATACTGGCAAAAAGAAGCAAAATTATGGTGCCGTAATGCTGGAAATGCTTTCCTAACCCATTCATAACTGAGGATATTAGAAAAACATCAGTTTAACTTAGGAGGCCCGCAAGATAACCATTCAGGAGTTTCAAAGGAGTTGCCTATGCAGATCTCTGCCCTGCTGATTCTTTTTAATGACTTGTGGAAAATAAGAACAGTTCCCATAGATCCAAAGAGCTCTAATGCCTGATCTGTACTCTGTAAGGACAAGTAACATGCCTACATACTAGTGTCATATATAAGTACTGGACAAAATAAAGAAAAACCTAAAACTAGGCTCATATAATGCGACAAAAGACAGCAGACAGCTGTAATTAAGCTGTAACTGTAATTAAGGATCATCAGCACAGCTTTTTAGAAGATAGGTTGTTTCCATAGTGACACCTTTGTGAGCTGAAAAAGGCCAATGAGTAAACATAATTAACTCCAAAATTATGCCAGAGAGTTGACTTTGTGTAACACTCCGATTAATAGCTAAATTCAATGCAAGCATGTTATACAGGTATATTAGTGCAGAACAAACTATCAGGGAGCAAATGGACTTTTCAACTCTTTCCATCTTCAAATCACTTTCAGATTCCATGGTGCTTACCACATTCCATTTGGAATATCTCTTTTATATCTGCTTCATCAACACAAGATGGACTCAAATGGAAAATGCTGCACTCTAAGTAGCCTCTGCTGAGGCATAGTGAAATACAAACCAACAGATTTGTAATATTCAAATCAAATAGTTATTTTCAACCCCAAACTATGTATCTATCTTATTATATGGACAAATCTATTGAAATAATAAATGAAAGATTAGTGTAGTATCAAAGGGTATGCTATGAAAATGTGAGATACTAATAGACTCAAGAGAATATTGAGGGCTTTAAATGGATCCCTTATATGGTAGCAGAGGAAGGACAGGTTTTAAGAATGGAGTTTACATATTTTTACCTATGAAAGTAACTTTCTGGTCCCTGAGGGAGCTAGTAAGATTAAATTCCTCCCTCTTTTATAACATCAACAAAATTGCTGAACAACATCTCTGAACAAAGATGCTAATTTCCTAATTCCAGATGGAGGCACCATGAAGCCACAGTCAGCCTAAACTGAAACAGAGGAAAGAGAAAAGAAGGATAAATAGAGACTGAGGATGGAAGTCAAAACTAACAGACAGTTGAACCTTATCATCCCTTGGCAGTTCAGAGATGGCTCATCTAGGCCACTAAGCACCACAGTGCTTTCTTCCATTAACCAAACTGTGCCTTGAAATGATGGCAAGACGTCAACAAATACCTATCAACGAGGTGTATTTAGAAAGATAATTCTAATTTCCACTGATGTAGACTTTCTACATGAAGGATGGAATCCAAGGAAAGCAAAGAGGAGAACCCAGTGTAAGGGGAAGAAGCCCCTTACAAGGTGAAGACAAGACAATACAATACAGAAAACAGTTTGTTTCAGTAGACTTTACTTAAATTACTTCAGCAGAGAAGACCTCTTCCTGCAGCCTTTTTGGTGCTCCATGCTTTTCATCTTAACTTTAATCAGAACTATAGCTTAAAACCAGGTTTGTATCATAATCTGTTTCAAATATCTTTGTTGCAGAGTATTCATCAATCAGTAATAGTCTTACTTATTGAAAGCCTTTTGGAAGCTACACATTTCCCTTTATATTTACACAAAATCTGTAATATATCTTTAAAACATGTGTATGCAAACAAAATGCCACATTGCTTAAAATGAAGAGTTTCCAAAACTTCTCTGCTAGCCTAAAATATGCATTTTAGGATTTCAGATGATTTCTGATGTCTCTTCCTGTCTTTATCCCAATCCTTTCCAAAACTGGAAACTTACATAGCCAAAGACATTGCTGAACTTTTAGATATGACATGAGAAGTGAATGAGAATCCTTTCCATAAATATATAGTCTGTAAAATACTTGTGTATTTGACTGGAAACTCAAGATATTCATCTCTCTTTTAAGCTCTACAGCAAAAACACACGAACAACAGAAAGACACACAATGGCAGGTAGAAAACCTGCAGTTATCAGCAACTCCAAAGTAACAGAATAAAATAGCCAAGTCACACAGTTACAATGCTCAGCAATGTAAAAGAAAAGCATTCACTTAATCAGCATGTTGAAGACATAAACAAATTAAAATCATTGAACCTCTCAGCTCTTCTAGGATTTTCTACTCACTGTGCCACCTTCAATATGATTAACGCATAACATCATACTGACTTTTGCTTAAAATTTCCCAATATTTGCACAAAATAGAAAATTGCATTCATTTAAAGGCAAAAGGCTTCACAAGACACACATAGGAAAAAAGAAACAAAACAAAAATTAACTGTACCCAAAGAACTTAAGCCACTTGATTACATTTATATAGTTGATAGCCCAATTTAGGAACAGTGTGCTCCAGTTTCAAAATCTTGAGAGGAAATCTCAGCAGCTAAACTGAAGAAAACTGTACCTAATTTCTGGGAAAAAAAAATTTACTCCAAGAGCAAGAATACCAGGTATGATTAAAGAAGTCCTGATTAAAAGAAGTCTAGATTATATGTACCAGAAGAAAACCCAGCATGCATGTTAAGATTTGCAGTGGGAAAGGAAGACTTTTTAAATAGGTCAGTTTTAGTAAGAGACAACTGAAAAAGCCCTCACATGCAACCTTCATTTAGTACCTGATTTCAAAGTAGTCTTTTTCTTTGAAGAACGCTGTAAGGCAGCAAAGATGTTTGAAGAACCAAATCCACTCTAAAGGATTTGAGCAACTTTGTAGATCCCTTTGCTAAAATCCTGTATCAGTTTTTCATTAAAAGCAATATTTTCCCCAAAATGCCTCTGTTTCATTCTTTTTTTTTCTTCCTTAATCCCAGAATCTCCAAAATATAATAGTTCTCAAAATGGTCTTCTTTCTAGGTCTAGTAGTGGGTCTCCAGATAGTAAGGAAGCTTCTGATGACACTTGATAAAAGATGGGTTTTCCACTAGCTCTATTTTTGCCTTGCTATGGTGAGAATCAAAGAGATGAACCACAAATCAATGGTTCTCTCCAATCTGCAAACTCTTCCTTCTCCCTGTTTACAGACAGGACTGAACAGCTCTAAAGCAATGGCAATGTGTGGGAGATGAGAGCATACCTTACATTCAAGGGTTGCCAGCACAGCTACAAAGTGCAAGATGAAACCAGCACACAGCTGCACCTTTTGGAAGGGTTCTCAGTAAAAAGATACAGACTTAGTACCTGGCAATGACAAGTGGAAATTTAAAGCTGCAATTTGGCTTCAGATGATTCTGAGACATATCTTTCATTACTGCTAGAAGAAGAATGAAATTGAAAAGCATATATAATAAAACCGCTTAAAATGCACAGTACATATCATGAAAGGAAGTTTAATTTCTAAATACTTAAAGGAACTATATACTAAATCTACCTGAGTTTAACTTTGAGTTAAAATTATTCCATGAATGTTCTTATTTTTCCAGAAATTGCATTAATTTTGTGCACACATTTGCGCTTCTGATGTCAATACAACTATATATAAAAGTCTACCATTTGAGAGCTCAGGTCTTAAGATGATCATAATACTTATGGTGCATGGAGATATACTCTTTATGCATACAGCTGTTTCCACTAACAAAATGATTTTCTGTAGCTTTACACAGGTACTCCTTGTTTGGAAGTCATACAATAACCCAAGACATGAAAGGTTTTACCAGTACTTAAATCAGCTATATTAAACATAAGCATATTAATTAATGCAGAAGAAGAAATGCCAAGGTAAGGATCATGGTCACACAAGTTGTGATAATGCTCCAACAAGATTAGCCAACCAACTGTAAAGAAATGATGGCTGCTCAAGCACCTGAAATACTTAAACCAGCGGCACCATCAGTATAATGCATTATCAGTTGTGGACAATGTCGGAGGTTCCTACATAGTTCAACACCCATGCTTGCTATTGAAAATTCTGGGGAACACAGGAGCTTACTTTATTGATTGAAATACTATTATTTCAGCAGTTATGTACTTTACTAGGTGTGGGAAATAGAATTCAAACAATGTTCCACTATTATCACTCATCTTCCTTGAAACAGGATCTGAATTTTAAAAAGGATCCATAATGTCTGAATTCAACAGCTTATCAGTATACAATGTTGAATTCCAGTGAAGATGTGTTGAAAATTAGTCTGGCAGTTCTGCAGGGCCTTTCAGGCAGTGGTATGTATTGAGCTGACCCATGTAGTCCTCCAGGGTGCTGGCTGCTAGTGATTCCCACATTAGAGACAGCAGAGCTTGAGGAGATTGTGCTGGAAACACGCTTGTGGAAACACAAGTTCAGACCCTGGAAAAAGTAGAAAGCACTAGGAGGTACATCATCACATAGATGATGGCACAACCTGAAGCTTCTCCTGGCCCTGAGGTGGTAGCTGGTACAGATGCTGAGCCTCAGCCACCACAGCCCTCTCAGCATCTGCTGTAATCAGCTGGAGAAGAAAAGGCCACATGAGCCTCACAACACATCAGAGTGAAAGGAGTCTTACTGACAAAAACCTCTTAACTCTTTTTGAGAGGGAATTCTGTAATCCACTGAAAGTTTCTTAACAGTCTAAGAAAGTAGCGAGTTTCTGCAAAAAGTTTCAGTACAACAGTAAGAAAGACTAAAAAAACCACTCTAAACTCTAACTCTGGAGAAATTTTCCATAGAGATCTGTGCTTTGGGTTCAGTGTCAGACAAACACAAAAGATAAGTCTGGTATAGAGCAACTCACCCTGAGATTTGAAGACATTTGCCTTGACATTTGCATTTTCAGATAACCTAACAGTATTTACCAAAAGAAAAATGTTCAGAGCTGCTCAACTGCCATTAGCAAAATGTTTTCACTGGGCAAGATGAAAGACAAAAAGGTGAGAATGAAGAGAAAGTCAGTGTTACTGTGTGTCTCAAATAAATCACGGACTGTAACAGATAGTAGATTCAGCTGCAACTGTTGATAGAGAATACCTCTTCTTAACCCTACTGAGATGATTTAGTCTGGCTATAGTTAAATGCTACTAGAGGTTGAAAGCAACATTTAAAGTGTCAGGAGGAAGGTATTGTTCAGGGCTCAATCACTTTCTCCAGTACTGGTTCCATTAGAAATCCATTAGAAAAACACAACACCATTCATGGAAAAATATAAAAGAGATTTAAGCTTCCATGAATTTGACACATCATTACAAGTGGCTTGATAAGTCTGCCAACTATTACTTATCTCTTACTTTTGTGAGATGTCATCAGTCAGGCAGGTTGCAGACTCAGAGTATCACAGAAGCCTTGGCAGTAGAGAAGACTAGATTCAGGAGAAGTGAAGACAGGTAAAGAGTATTGCAGCACTAGAAAAAGAAATGGTCATGCCCATCAACATTATGAGCCTTTGGGCTCAGAAGTCCAAATTATTATGGAGGCAAAAAAATGTGTGAGACTCAGGATTTATTGTGATACAAGTAACCCCAGAGCTATGAAAATATGAAATATGAAATATGGAAATAATGCCTGCTGGTGGCTTTAAATGACTGGGGTACAACTGGAAAGCTGAATGAAAATACTACCTTTTTATAATCCTTGGATATTATGTACCCAGTACAGTATGCTTCTTCCACTGGCTAACAGGTGTTGCGTATGAACTGGAGGCCAAAGTGGTACTTTGATTTACATGTTTCCTGTTAACAGAACACTGAACATTTCAGCCAGGATATACAGATCTGTACTGAGAAAAAAGTTGATTTCGTCTGCTGTCATTTCTCTTTTTACTCTGTCTTCAATGATGGAACACCTGAATAAAGCAGAACTGAATAAAGCCTTTCAAGGGCAACAATGGCAACATTTAACCCTCATTGCAAAACAGTATCCTGGCAATACACATTCAGACTTCAAATACCTTTGTAAAACATTCACAGTTCTGCTGTGATCCTACATCAGTAACACAGAGTGACAACAGCTTATCCATGGGGCTTATATCAAAAGGATGACAACAGCAGTTCTCACAAGCATGACTCGTCAGTCCCAGTTTACTAGCCAAAACAAAGCCAACATCTCCAGATTCCTCTGTGTAAGGTAGGTACTAACAACATGGCCTATACAGTTGAAAAAGGGATCTCAAACTGACTTTTATAGAAAAATGTACAAAACTTGTAATAATATTCTGACACGTAACAGAATAAGGCAGTCATTTTTTCACAAGGACAAACACATGTTTATTAAGATTGGGCCAATCATAGTCTAACCCACTAAATCTAAGAGAGTTAGAATAAAAACTGAATGTTACTTCATTTTATCCTACTTACACATAGTATGATAAAAAGACAAAGTAACCTGCATAAATCAATGCTGTAACAGAGACCTACTGCCTAGATGCTTCCCAGGGTTATCAGCACACATGCAAGCAATACTCCGGTTGATAAAGTATCATGTGCATGGTGACTATGCAGGGAATTTTGAGGGCCAGGAGAACTAATTCCTCTCTTCATCCCAATTTATGAAGTTGTGCCAGCTGCACTCTCAGGGCTAAAGAACATGGGGCAACTATGTGCAAAGGGGTGAATCAAGCCCTGGTAAATACAGATTAGTACAAGAAAATAATTAGTAAAGAATAGATGGCAGTACTAGGCAGAAAAAAGATCTGATTAGATGTTGAAAGTCTTACTCAATAAGATACCAATTCTCTGAAAGACATATAGGATCTTTTTACCCTTCTCTGTCACAAAAATGAATACTTGTCCTAGAACTGATGCATTTATCAACTAAGACAAAGCAAAATGAAAGTAGGGAAAGAAAGAACAAAGAGATTGTGTCCGGCTTGAGGAAAGTTTAGTTTCAGAGATAAGCAGAAAAACAAAACCACAAAGCAACATAGTATAGAGAATTATATTCCTTTATAACAGTTTAATACTTTCAATAGTGGCTGATAATCATGTTTCACACTTATTAATTTAATATTTCATAAAGACCTGTTTCTATCATCAGTTGAAAGGGAAGTGATAATGTCTGTACTGGGAAGAAACTCTGTACATAATATTCTGTCAAATTAAACCTAAATAACTTTATTAATTATGAGCTGTCAGACATTTTTCTCATCTGCTACAGAACATATTTCTTAGAAATAGAAGCTATAATTAAGACAACAGATGTTCTTTGTTGGCTTCATCTGAAGCATGGATAATTTTTTTAAAGCAGCCTGTATTTAAGACAGTATTCTGCTTCCCTCTACGGGCGAGCTTCTGCAATACTCCTTTCCCAAACAGACTGGAATTTAATGACTGCAATTATTTACAACTATTATTAGCATGATTAGAAAATATGAGCAGTACTATTCTGAAGAAAAAAAATCATTAACTAAGTAAAATGCTCTGGCATGACGTGCACTGCATAATGCCATACATAATGCATAGTTTTTCAAAAGAAATTCCCTCCCAAAAAACCACCTGCTTATTCAACTCTTCTTTCAAGGATCTGTGAGATAAACAGAAAGAAAAGAAGTAAGAAATAAGCAAGAACACACAAACAGATATCTTTCAGCTTCTAAGTAGAGGAGGCACTCAAAAAGCTGAGGAGAATAGAGTCTGGGTCAGGATAGACTTAGCTGGAGCTGAAAACCAAGTAGGCTAGCACTGGGACTTTGACACTGCTGCCTTCTAGGAGAGGCACAGCTCATCTCCCTCAAGTGGTCTGGAGCACTGGCACAGCTTGAGGGTTCTCATGCTTTTCTCAGGCGTGGCAGACTGGTGAATAATTCTTTCTTATCCTTCACTCTCAGGTATCAGCCCTGTGTGACATGCAGAAGCACAGCAGTAGTAGTGTTCTCACATTCCCTACGAGCATCACTTTAAATGGAAGGACAGGTTAATGTCTCTAAATAGAACAACCCAGCATAGATTTCAGTGCCTGATTCCAATGACAGAAGAAAAAAATATTTTAATAAGCCAACACCTGTTTTTCATGTCTTGCTGACATCTGCAGGTTCCCTGCCAGCAGTTTTCAGTCAGAGAGATACTAGCATTTGAGAGGTGAGCTGTGATGTAAATACCAAGCTACTGCATCATCACCACCATGCAAGGAGATGATGACAGAGATGGCAGAAAGGAAGGAATAGGACGGGGTCAACCAAGCAGCTGAACCAATATAGTACAAAACTGCCTTTTCATGAAGTGAGGCTTATTATATTCCCTCCCCTTCCTTCAGGATTGCCGTTCCAGAACTAGAAAAGAGCTGAGATCTGCAAGAATTTGAGTAACTTGGCCTGCTCAGTCCTCCTCAGAGACGCTAAATAACAATTTTAGCTTCTGGCAGTGGTTTGACATGAAACCATACATGCTATCAAGAAGGGAAATATATACCACTGAATGTTCAAGTGTAGTGTGGATAGTGCTGGCATGAGGACAAACAGCACATTCCATTGGCAGCTGCAACTTGTGACTTACTTATCAAGTTCCGGGTGCTTCAGTGTTATTATTGCCATTAAACATCCAGATTTTAGTGGTGGTACACAGAAGTCCTTATTAGACAAAATTTTGAGAGGTCTCAAAACAAAACCTCCCTCACTGGCATTACGACTAACTTTAGAACTGTTGCCACCTGCCTTCTCACAAACTACCTTATTGTTCCCAAGGATATTTATGCCATGATTTCTATTAACTTCTGCAGTCTAGACTTTTTTTAATAAAGAAAAGTGAAAATTCACTAAAAATATAATTTATTGTAAAGTGACTAGATATATGCTAATATATTTACAAGGTACTTTTGCTACAGTCACTCTATAAGGAATGAGCAGAAAAGATCCCTCTGATGCCTGCTATACTACACAGACACATTAACAAAATTATATTGCAAGAGCATCGAGACAACCACCAAGGTCAAGCACGCAAAGCCTAAGATCACAAAGAACTAAGGCTGCATGTGCAATTTCAGTTCATGCTTTCATCTCTTTTCATATAATGACATCGAATTTTCCCCATGAAATTACACTGCCCATTTCAGTGCAGAAAGACCAGAGCTCTCAAGGGATAAAACTCAGCTGAAGAACTGAGTACTTTAGTATCTAGAATATTATCTAGACTGTACAAGGACACATGGTCATGCTTATATTCTCCTGTTCATTTTCCTCTTCAAATCTTAATTTTCTATCATCTCATCTCAGAATGGCTTCCCATGTAAAGTATGTTGGTCCACAATTTGTTCTTGAGCTCTTCCTAGCAAGTGGAAGAGGAAATATGTATTTGTTTTTTCCTGGAAACATTTAACACACAGGAAAGAGGCAGTTGCCTATCTTTTAAGAGAAGGAATGCTGAGGTCCATCTCAAGAGGCACTTGATAATTTTGGTTCTGGCAACCAGTGGAAAGTCATTGTGAGATTATTTCAATGACCTCTATTAGATAAAGCTTCATAGGTAAAGCAAGTTCATGTGCTGGAACCATTTTAATTTAAAAAGTAGTAATATGTATTTTGTTCTGAGTAGTCTGGTGCTATCCTACAAAGATTACTAACCTCAATTCCCTTTCCACATATAAATGGTGACGGTTAGAAGCAGTGTTCCAGCAGCATCTGCTCCTTCTCTGTTGAGAATGACCTGTTCCATCTCTAAAGGATCCTTGTTCCTTATTGCTGTTTCCTTTTTTCCAGTAACATAAAGTTTTTTATGCAAGGCAAACACTGGCTTGTGATAGTATCTCTGCTTGCGAAGAGCAGAATTTAAAGCATTCTCTTTTTATTCAGTAATCATAATACATAAAAATTCAGGGCAATATGTTATTTTGCTCTGAAAGAATGCTTTGTTTTGTTACCTTTTTGCTGTAAAGAAATTAATGGGAGAAGAATGCCAACAAATCCCTGTCAAACTATCCACAGAAAAGAAATCTAGAAGAAAAGAATAGGCTCTTCACAGCCACAAGAAAAAGATAATGTGTATTACTATGCTTGAGAAGTCAAGTTGTTTAGATCTGGAAGATCTACATAAAAGAACTGGCAGAAGCTGCTGACAGATAAAAGTCAACACTGTTCCTTCATCTTTTGGGAATTATGGGAAACATTTGTAAGTACACAAAAAGTTAAAAATCATGAGTGTATAGCACTCACCCAGAAAAAAAATGCAAACAATGGCAACAGCTCTCCAGCACCACGACTTTTATTCAAAAATTTAATGTATTTCAAATGAAATCAAACATGTTTCCTCCTCTAAAAAAAAAAAAAAAAAAGAAAAAATGAAAAATGAAAAGCTTAGAGCTGTAGCCGTAGCAACAGAATACAGCAATGCTGAAAAGCAGTCTTATAGTCTTATAAGAAAGTAAAACTGGGTCAATCCTTATACCCATTAAAACATGGGGTAACCTGACACAGATACAGAAACAATATTATTGGCAAAATCCTGGACTGAATCTACAAAGAGGTAATCCCACCATCCTCTTTACCTTCAGATGAAGAAAACTCTAAGTCTATATGTAATAAGACTTTTTGACCCATGGTATGGTCTGATATGATATGGTATGATAGAGATTAGAAATCTCTAATGTGGAGATTTCTCTGCATAGCAATATTAGTGTTATTTTCTTATTCCAATATATTTCACACTATCAAGATCCTAAACAAAAAGGATGTATCAAGTACATGTATTTAATGGATGAACCTAAAGATCTCTTTCATAAATCATTGTTTGTTCACACTCCTCTGCTGAGGTAGCTTTAATTCAGACCTTAGTACTTAAGGAGATGAATGAACTTCATGAACCTTTAGAAAGGCGTCAGGGTCCCAACTGGTTAACTAACTCTAACTGGCAAAAAACCTTAATTTGTGTACTGACCAGTACACTGTGTTATGAAATGCATATAATGTAAAACTGGTTTATAGGAAGTATATAAGAAAATCAAAAATGACAACAAAGATGGTGCTCATGAAAAACTGGCTGTTTTTACATCACCATCTAGAAGCCAAAGATTAACTGAAGTCAGGATAAGAAGGTATGGAACAGGATTTCAGTTTGCAGTGGGAGAATTCATTTTCAAAGAGACCAAAAATACAAGACAAAGCCTCTCTAAGAAAACCCAAACATTCCAAACCAAGAAATCTTTTTGTAACCTTAGAGTGTTAGACTGTCTTGTGGCCTAAAACAAAGAAAAATGTCTCACTCTTGAAAACCAGTGGTGTATTGTAAAAGAGTGAAACTGAGCAGAATAGGATGAAATAACTGAAAGGAATATTTTGTAAGTGATCTTGGAATCTGTAAGCTACAGAAGGGCAAAACTAGAAAAAATAAATCTGGTTAAGAATTGATAAAATGTTCCTAATGATCTTTAGTTCTGATGAATCAAATAAAAGCAGCTCTTTCATGAAATAAATGAGGAAAGCAGAAGCTCTTTTTAGGTCTTCTACAAAGACCCAAGATATGACCAAGAAGCATTCCGATCCATTGCTTCCATTTCTTCTGCAACTCAGCAGCTGCCCTACACTGACATACTCCAGCACAGCAGAATGTGCTGTAGACATTCTCCAACTTCCTTGTAGAAAATTCATGGGTAACAGGATCAATGCTATCTCTGAACTTAGAGGACTACTAAGTGTATACATGAGAATGACAAGAAAAACTAATGTTGTGAATATTTAAATATTAGTGTATTAGTACTAGTACTAGTGTATTAGTATTAGTACTAGTGTACAGCTCTTCTAGAAGTCACACACATAAAACACCCAAATCAGTTTTTCCATCATCCTGCTCCTGCCAAGAAAGTTAGCTGTCTTCTAACCCATACATATCTGAAAATATAGTGGCACTATCTATCTATGTATTTATCTCCATTTCTGCATAGGTACAGAGCTTAAAGCAACAATCACTCAGCTGACATGGAATGTTGCTTGTAGGATGCATAAAGGAGTAAAAATATATTCCTGACTTGCGCAAGATGTGATCAAACAATTGGAAAGGCCTTCTAGCTATGACTCACTAAGAAATGGGTGGGGGATTGAGAGGCTGAAAGGCTGCTGGCAGACTGGAATAAGCCTTCTTTCACACTCACCAGCAAGGACTGAGAATTGATGGTTCTGTCAAAATGCCAGGTATATCCTGGTTCTTTTCCTGCCATCCTACTGTGTGTGGGGTGGTGTAGGGGTTGGGGGGAATAGAGAGAGAGAGGAAAGAAAGGAAGTCTTACATTTATGGTCTTTTCATTGTTGTGCTCCAAAGGAATCCCTTGGTCATCTTGCCAGAAGAAAGAACCAGTTACCTTTATCTGGCCCTAGCAGGAGGGAACACCTTTTCCTCATTTCATTTGCCTTTTCAAATTTATTTATTTATTTATCTATCTATTTGAATGTCAGCCATGCCAGAAAGAAAAAGGGTATCTCACTTGACTCCCAGAAGGAAAGTCATTCCAAAGGGACTAGTTCTGTGCTGAGAACAAGAAAAAGAGGACTACATTAATTTTAAACTGACCTGATTTTTCTAAAATCATATGACCTCTTGTTTTTAAGTACAGTTCACATGAACTGCCTGCATGAAGCTGGAAAAACTTGTCTCCTAAATAGCTCAGATGTGGCAACTTCAGAGAACTTTACTGAGGATTTTACAAGATAAAACCCCTCAAAATGGCAGCAGACAGCTGGTCTAACTCAGCTAAGCTCTGCTATGTTACCACCAGGTGACTATTCATTGCAGGACCTATTACCTCTCAAAGGATTTTAGTCTTTCATGGTAAATGTGCCACTAGTAGCCTCTCAAATAATTTAGATGTAACAGTATGAGCAATCATCTAAACTGTGGCCTTAATTAAAGGGAAATTCCCTTTTATTTTTGCTTTTTTTGGTGGTTTGGGTTTTTTTCAAATAGCATATTTCTTGATCTCTCAGGGGAGCCAGCCCTTCTGCTTCTCTTTTTCTTGTTTCACTACACCAGTCTGCTTTTCACCTGTCAGCTTCCCATATTTCAAATCTTCTCTCAAACTGAGAAGTAAGGCTTAGGAGCAAGGTGGCTGGTTATTCTGTAATGGCATTAAGGTAGGATGAGCAACGCAAAAAACCAAGTCAAAATGCTAATCTGTGTTGCTTGAGGTTGAGGAGCAAGACATCAAGAAAGTGGAAGGCCACAGGTGTAGACTTCTCTAGCTACACATACTCAACTTGTTTGTCTGCTGATTACAAAACACTGCAGGATAGTTATGTTTTAAACTTGTATGTCTAAAGACTGGTTTGGGAGTTTATTTTTTTCCCAGAATAGCTACAAATTGCATATCACAAAATTAAATGCAGAAATTTAAAATATACTGGGAGGCAATAGCGCAGTTTTGAGTCATGCTAATAAAGACAAGAACAAAGTTTCATAGCCTATTATAGTGGCCATTTATGTCACAATCTGACAGTGCTCTGTAAATATCCAAAACAAGCTGTGATGTTTTTTATAGAAAACAGAAAATAGGCATGGATTGAAGATTTCTGAAAAGTTGTAAATAGGTAACGAAATAATACTTAGCATGATAGAAAACACAGTATTTTCCAGAACATTAACTTGATACTGAAATAAGAGAATTTCATGTTTTTACTTCTGCATGGCTATCAACTTGAGCCCAACAGAGCAAATTGGAACCATATTCAAGTCTATTTTTTCCTGCTGGCTTTATAGCTTCCCCAAGCTTTCTGCACATTACATGTTCCCTCTATTTTGCTCTCAGCATTTGGATTCTCTCCTTCAGGCATTCTGTAATCCTGCCAGCCAAAGAGCATTGCTTTAGTAAGTAGATCTGCCAACTTAAACACCAGTCTCCTAAGGCAATCAAATAATGAAACACACATGTATGTACTTGTATATAATCTGTCAAATACCTCTCTAGCCTACTACAAATGATTTTTGCAATCTGGGGTTTTCAGAGGAGCATGCATTCATACATATTTTTCAAATATCAAATGCCACGGTTCTCCAGAGTTCTCTGTCTTGTTTGTATACTCAAACTCAATGACCCTGGAATTTCCATATTTAAATCTAAATATATGAAAAATGAAAAACTTAAAAACACAAAGATTTTTGTGCAGAAAACTTCACATGGAGTAAGAGGAGAAAATTTCATATGGATTAAGTATATCCTTCAATTTCTCCAATTTGGCAGAGAGGTCTCCTGCAGGACAGCACAGATTCTGCCATGGCAGAACACTCTTCCCACGTTTCTAGTGTGTCTGGAAAGTTAATGAATAACCATTCCAGGTGTCAAGAGTATTTTTCATACTTCCCACATTACTCATCTATTATCCACACTTGATGTCTTGACTTCCACTTTCTAAACTAGTGTTTCCTGAAAGAGGAATCTAATGTATGATGCTGGCAATAGAGTAACCCAGGAACAACTTTGAACTTTGTCATACTAGGATAAAATTGTGCTGCTGCACCTCTTGATTAAGTAAGGTTGCAGTTTATTACATGGTAAGATAAAGACGGGAGCAAAAGAGTCTTTCAAGGAAGAAAGTTAGTATTAGAAGAACAAAAATCAAGTTTCAAGAATGGTAATGTCATCAAGCACTGTGTAATGTCATCATTTGCAAAAATTCCTGTACTGTGAATCACAACTATGATACAACAAAAGCCCCTCAAAACTAATAGAGATGCACCATAAAAACCTAAAGTAAGAGGTGCTTAAAACAAGAGCTACTGAAACGTTCTATTGCGAAACATGTTTAACATGTACAACGAAGTACTGAGAATTTGAAACTCTGGATTTACAAAATCATGAAACAAGTAAGCTAACGCTAAATTATGTTACCATACTTGTCGAATCTGTGCACTCACATTCTAGTAGTTATTTTGATTTTGATATTTATATTTGGATTCCAGCTAGTGCAGGAAGAGGTATGCCAAAAAGATTGGTTCTGCAAGGAATTGTTTTGGACATCCAAAACATAGTAACTGATGCCAGACACAGAGTGACAATGTGGTATTCACTCCTTGGGACAAATAAAGATTTACAGAGTCAAACCTAATCCATTTCTAGTTCCTGGCTTTATATATTTCAATGAAATGTAACTGCTAAGGTTCTCATATAAGAGTTTTTAAAAGTTACTCCCTAGGACTGCCTTTTTGAAGTGAAATCTACATGGCACGCCTATGATGAAGAGATTAACCTTAGACTATCTTAAAGCAGTAGGTTAGTTTGTTTGGTTGTTTTTTTAATTGTCTGTTTTGTTTACCTTATTCCTTAGAGGAACCACGATAGCAGCTTTGCTTATGACTTAGTACTTGTCGTTATGAAGTTATGAAGTTCTATGAAACACTAATTAGTCATGCCATTGGAAAGTGCACAGGTATCAATGAAAAAACCTGTTTCCAGAGAGAAGGCTAAAGGCTGTGAAGAAAAGGTGGCTTAATACCACAAACTGATCAACCTGAATGAAGCAATTTTAATTCAGTGAAGATCTTGAAAAAAAACAAAGCAAGAATAAGTGGGAAAGGTGGGACAACTATATCATTTAAAAAATTGTATCAGATGGTATACACTGAAAGAAGTTGTACTTTTATATATAAACACAAGATTTAGATGCAGTTTTGAAACATTCATGTTCTACTGTTAGGGTGAAGCTCACTGTCAATACAGACATATATCAAGGTGATAAAAATCTGTATTTATTCTAAATAAAATAATTTGTTACAGTAACAGAAAATACAAATAAAACTGAATAAAACTGTCACCGTTTCACTTCCTCAATTATAAGAAACCCCTATTACTGTCACATTAGTTACCCAAACAGGCAGCCCCCTGTCAAAGTATCTATCAGCCTAGAGCAAATTTCTAACATGTATCAGTTAAGAGTTCTGAACATATTAAAAGAAAATAACCTGGTGAAAGTAGTTTCCATACTGTCATCACCAATACAGCTAAGTATATGTAGCTTCCCAAATGAAAACATTTTATGTCTACATTCACAGTTCTTACCATGTAAAGGGATAAAAAGTTAAGTAATATACACTAAATATGTATTAGAGGAAGCAGTTTGGACTAATTAGTAACAGGCTTTAAATTCATCTAGAAGTTAGGAGCTCAAAACAGGAATAACAGGGTGAAATTACATGCCCAGGACCTCAGAAGAGATGCTCACAACAGAGTTTCCCTAACTTGTATTCAAAATTTATGAAAGGACAGTCAGACTCTGTTCTTTATGCCAGCATTTATGGTGTAGTATTTCATGCACATTCATACGCTATGATTCTGGTATACTGGAATCTCTTCCAAAAAGATATAAGATTTGCACTCCCAACCCTAAAGATATTGTGAATTTTGCCAAACAGGACTAAGAGTAAGAACTATGGGATTTTTTCAATGCTGCTAAATCTTGGCAATGGGTCTGATCCTGTTCCTTCTGAAGTTGAGATGGGTTTTGCCACCAATTTAAGGGAAAGTAGAATAGTAACCTATGGCTTCTTGTATGAAAAAGTTGTTGAAGTAAAGAAAAAAATCTCAATCGTGTATAGTAGTTTCAAGAACATCAGTACTTTACAATAATTTTATTTTTAGTTTGCATCCAAAAGGGTTTTGAAGAAAGTATTTTAATACTCTACTTAGAAAAGAGCAGCGCATATTAACAAGCATGGGCATGTTCCATCAAAACTACTAGACAATTTACCACCATATTTGATTGACTGGCTATTAAGTTCAAACAGACATTGAGAATTAAAAACAAAACCCAACAAAATAACCATTCTCATCTAATTGGCATGTTCTTACTGTGTCATAATAAAACCCTACATATTTGTCTTAGAGGAAACATCTGGAGAAAAAGCATAACAGTTGGTAACTGTCTTCCCCTTTTTTGCTAAACTGTTCACGCAACTCAAAGTCCTGCATCCTAAATCACTCTGGAAGGCACCAGCAGCCCACTAGCTTTTTCAGTGAAGGTTTTAATAGCAAAAATAGATTACTTTCAACTTGCTAAGAAGCAAGATTTTATGTTAGTTGCTCTGTAGTAAACATTGTTCAACCAGTGATTTAATATTACCCCCAAATCCTGACAATAATGGGATTGTGAAAATCTCTTATTTCATGTAGGGGACTGCAGTTTACAGAGGCTACCAGAAAGTTTTTAGAGTTGTAAGCACTAGGTTTGATCCAAGAGGTAGTCAGAAAAACATGGAAGTTGCAGGGAATGCACACTAATCTTTCAACCAACAGTAATTAACCATAAATACAGCAAAGAGAATTCAAACATTCATTACTCTGTGGCCTTAAGAACCCCTCATTCAATGAACAGAGGTCCTATTTTCTCTTATTTAAGAAAAAAAAATTGCTACTTGCTGTTTAGAATGTGTTCCTTAAAATTCTATCAATTGTCCAGGCCAGATTACAAGGATGACTAGAAAAAATTTTATGCCTAGAGCTGGCTTGCACTGGAGCAAAAAAGCCTCCCTTAATCTTTTTCTTAGTACGAAATTTTCTTATTTAGGCTACTGACTAGCTATGCTAGTCTGACTTCAGAACAATTGAGTACATTTGGACTGACAAGAATATATTCCAAATTGTAGTTAAACATCTGTACAGCTTTTGCTCCAAAGTACTAAAATAAGCCTTCACAGAAGACTCATGTACCAGCAGAAACTGAAAGGCCAAGGAACAGATCACACTTTGCTGCACCCCATGGTGTCCTGGCACCTCACAGCTCTTTGCAGACCACATCAGGGCAGATGTCTCTCATGCATGTGCCAGTCAGCCAAGAGCAAAGCAGGAAATGATGGAGGGTTTTGCCACGGTCTCTGCTGCTCCTAACCTGTGCCAAGCAGCTGTGTCTTGGCAAGGAGACAATTCAAGGGTAAGGTCAAAAACACAAGAGACATTTTCCTGTTCCTTCCATCCAAGTGCAGCACATGAAAAAATGCAATGAAATTTGCATGAAAAAAATAACACTAGAGTACTGGAATTTGTGCTCACAGTGTTGAACACCATGTGCAAATAGGGAAAAGACTGAAAATTTTTCCCCTTAACTGCTCATTTCTGGAAAATTCCTAGGTAGATAGATAATGAAACCACATACAGCTGTGCAGCCTTATCTATCATAATGCATAATTATCGGTTTCTTTCATTATTTCCCTAATTTAAGTGCCTTCATCTACCTCCAGCAAAAAAGAGCTGTGGAAGAGGACTGGGAAATGAAAAAGTAACCTTGCAAACTAAGATGTTTCTCTTTGAGAGAGACTGCTGGAGAAGCCATAACATGCTTTGAAACACTGATTTGCAGTGTACCATTCAAAAGTTTCTTTGCCAAGAATAGTCCTCCATCTAATCTGCTATCTACCAATGTTATCCAAGCAGGATGAAGAGATCTTGGAAGAAATAGAAACTTAAGATAGCATTTAAGTTTTCTCTCTTAACCCCAACAAATAAATTCCACTGTTATACTGTGAACAAGACCTACAAATCTGGTGCAGCCATGCCTCGTGCCAGGTTGTTGTGGTAACTCTATCCCAGTAAAAACCACCTCAGAGGTGCATTCCCGCTCAGACTACAGATCTCAGGTTGCACTATGCTTCCTTCCTTCCCAGGTGGTGAGCAAGAGGCTATGGAATTGGAGTGTGCAAACATGTTGCATCCAGCAAATACAACCCCAGACAGGAGAAAGAGCAAGGTAGAGAGCACTTGAATTATACCAATCTAATGTGCTTCATTGGAATAATTTGGCTTTTTGCCACTATCTTTACAACTTTAATTGTGCATGTGTTTTACAGAGAAGCATTAAATCGTTCAAGGAAAGCAGAGTTAGCTTTGTTTTTCTAAAACATAGACACTAAAAAGAAAAAAAAAAGGCAAAAAACCCACTGTGAAAAATCAACCCCATCTATTTTACTGGAAAGATACAATAGCTGAATCCTGAATGGACTCAAAGTAACTGCCATTCCTGCAAGAGGTCTCCCTTCTGCAGGAGCATCTTCCTGTCCCAGATGCCGCCAAGTCATTTGCCAGCACAGATGAAAACTCGCATGTTTAGATGAGATTTAGAGGGCAGATCTTACTTCTTGCCCCCAACATCTGTAATCTCCAGTGAAGAAATTATCTCAGATACTGAACTCTGGGAAATGTTCTAACACAGCAAATGATGAGGAGCATATCCAAACAGACCTAGTAGATCGTACAAGAAAATTGTCTGACAGCTAACTGAACTGTTAAGGACATTTTTCATCATTCATGCCATTGTTTATATAGAAGTTTTGAAGTATAAGATAGTCTCAAAATATACTTTTGAAGTGTATAAACCATATGCAATCACATTTTTCCTTGGATCAGGGTTTCTGAAAATCTGCCTTAAGGCTCTTGTTACCTGAAAAGCCATCAGCTTAAATATAATTTTTTAATGCTGTCTAACATACAAACTATTTTATAAATTGGGTCAATATGTGAAAATAAAGAACAAGATTTAGGTGCTTTATTGTGGACTGTTGCATACAGCATTTATAAAAGACTGAATAAAAAGCAGTCACATTAGTACAAAAGGTTACACCTGCTAACACTTTATGAAAAGATTTCAGGCAATGTCCAAGGATGCAGGCATGTCTACAACACAGTGGAAGAAAGAAAGCAAACAAAAACCAAAAACCCAACAAAAAAATCTACACAAGTGCCTTCTCTTAATGAAACCATCATAAAATAGAATTGCATTTTAGACATGTATTTTGCTGAAGGCATGAACAAAAGTTATCAACTATTAACCAGAGTTACTATTGTTTTTTCTTTTAAAGTCAGAAATTCTAAGTTCTCTCAAGTACTTAGATTCTTAACAAAGTATTCTCAGGACTTAATATCCTTGTCCAGTTAAAATAACCATGTCTTTAATATTGTGTAATTCCCTTAGTCATTCTTAGCTAGGAAAATAAAGAAATCCTTTGTATTCTAGACTTCAGATTGATTTCATGGATGTTCAACATGGAGAGTGGCTTTGGTAAGACGCAGATGTGAAACAGTGCACAGCCAGTTGCAGTTACACACCTGTGTTCTTTCACAGAAGAAAATCTGGATGCTTATATGGCATCACACAACTATTAAGTGGTCATGGTTGTTTGCTCAGGATGCTGAATTATCCATTCTTGGCAAACAGTACCATGTATTGCTAAAACTCACAAACTGATGTTTTCACATGCAAGCCTAAGGAAGAACTATTTGCTGACCAGTGAAGGTTTTTTTTTTTTTCAGATGTTCCTGGATCACAGCCACAGGACCAAGATGATTCCAATGAGAGGTGTAGCCTAATTCACCTTTGCCATGCTTTACATCTGCCCCAGTTTTCATGTCAGTAAAAGGTATCCACACACTAAATCATTGCAACAGAATGCTAAGAAAATGTAAGTAAAGTCACTCAACATAGTGCCATAGTTGTAATCACAGAAAGGCATAATAAAATCAGTATCATACAAAACAGATAAATACTTGTTATAGCATCAAAATAGGAGTGTCTTATTATCTCAGCTTTTTAATGCAAAAATGTGTAAAATAAGGCTTTAAAAATTTTTATTAGATTAATTAGATTGATACAGTCAGGGAAAAGAAATTCACTTTAGTCACACAAGCCTTTTCAGTCTAAGATCACCTTTGAGGATTAAAAGGGGGTTCTGTGTACCCCAAGTGATATATTTTTCACAGGAATATCTATTTTTCAATTCAAGTATTATTTTAAAAAGCTCTCTCACTTTAATTCTTATCCTGTGAAGATTAAAATGCAACATGGAAGACGCTGGGTCTAAAGGTCCTTCCTCCCTCTTGCTTCCTTCCTCCTGTACCAGCAGGTGGGGCCACGCATCAACCATGAACTTGCCCAGGCCCTTTATCCATGTGCAGTTGTACTCGTACTCGCAAAGCCTATCCCTGCGCTTCCTGTGGTGCTTACAAAGGCTTTTTGAGTTATTATCAACCCTGATACTATCGCTGTGAAAAAAATGCTCTATCCCACTTCAGTGGAGCTTGCAAAAATCTTTGCCATCATCAGTAAAGCAGTTGGCAAGGACTCTGTTTTCAGATGCATGCACTTTTCTGGGAGCTAGAAATTTGCCTAGAAATGTTATCACAAGTAGCCGGCAAGGCTTTATGGCAGGAACTTGCCCCATTTCTCAGTGCAAGTCAAACTCAACTGACATGAAAATTCATGACTGCAACACAGTTCTGACAACTGCAGCAGGGCAAAGGCTTAGACTGGTTCTAAAAAGAAAGAACTCAAGGGCTCTGGCTTGAATGGTAAATATATTTACCATTTGTATTTGTCATAAGATAGTGACTCATTACTTCATCCCATAATTTCCTTTTTCCATTTGCCTAAATCAGGCAAGATGACTGTTTTCTTGCCAGTGGAGGCTCCAGGTTCGCCACATTTCACTAACTCTTATGTCCCTCAATACACAAATCTAAAGAATTTTCACAAACAGATTGCTACACTGGCTTTACAGCAAAATTAAAGAAACAAATCCTACAATACATTCAGTTAAACCATGCAGAAAAGGTTTTATGCCCTCTGTCAGTTTGGAACTCTATCAGATATTGCATAACCTGGTTGGTGAAAGGAAGGAGTTTCCAACGTTACTTGTCATTATCTTTATGTAACTTGCTGATCTGTATCTGTTCTAGGAGAGAAGTGAAAAAAGTTTGGGCTTTTTCTTAAAAAAATAAATCTGTTTTATAGCTTCATCACAAGAAGGAAGAACTTCAGATTATTTTTAGGCCCAAAATCAGCTGAAATAGTACAAAGTGTCAACATAAACAACCCTTTTAAGTTACACAGGAAGTTGCAGGAACTGCCAAAACATCAAAACAGACAAGTTATTCATGTTAAGTTCTGGTCTGCCCTTCTGCAATCTGATCTTAATTTCAAAGCGAGAATTTAGCATTCCAAGTTAAATCTGTATGTATTTCAGTCCATCAATCAAAGCTTTATGCTCCAAAGCCTGCTTAAGATCATCCTTCACAATGCAGGTAGGGAAACGATACTGTATGAATCAACTCTAAATGTATATGACTGTATCAGATGAGTTGAATCAACATTTGAAAAATGTATCCGGACTTCATACAGCTTACGCACTATCCATTTGCAAAGATTTGAGGAAAACTGGGATAAAGTGAGAAGAACCAGCCTAATGCAGCTTCAATTAAAAAAAAAAAAAATCATTCCAAGAGAAAAAACCCCAGTCATGTAAAGTATTTACTGCTTCACATAAAGCTCAGATATCTAATGGGGGGAATAAAGATGACCCTATGCTGTGTCTCCATTGTTTCAAGTACCTCAATCTTCCCAGCAGCAGCAAGGCACCCTTGCCTGGTGGGGAAAAAAAATGTGACGTGTTGAGTCACTTGGAACCTCTCAACAGTGACAAGAATTACATCCGCCTTGCCATAGCTCTAACATTGCATCAGGCCTGAGACTGGAAGGTGCTAGACACTTCTTGGGGCCTTTGTTTCTCTTTTCTTTTCATACCCTTTCAAACACAATTTTTAAAAATCCCCAGAAAATCTACTAAATATAGTTCTTTACTGACAAAGGTAAGGGGAAGACAGGCTAAATGTAACAGTCCTAAAATGCAGCCAAGGAATGCCAATTCTTTTCTTCACCAATGGCTAAAGAAACTTAAATAAATGAATAAGTGATGAATAAAATAAAAATATGGGGAAAGAGTTAAGTGTTTTGATGGAACTTAAGACTACCAGCAAGGGGGGTTTGTTTTCAGACTGTCTTTTAACATTTAGGAAGGTCCCTGTTTCTAAGTCTGGCTGCGTAAGACATGGGCCTGATGAGCAGCTCTACCCATGTCACCAGCCTCACTGACTGTAAAATGTGTCCAGATGTCTATGATTATTTGTGTAAGAGTAACACGCCATTGTGAGTACAGCAGCATTGTGCTTAAATACTGCAAATTAGATCCAATACAAAGCAATCTGGACATTCATGAGCAAGTGATCAGGGTTAATAAAGCCAAGGGAAAAAAAAAACATTCAGAGTGAATAATTAAGTATTAAAGAGTATTGAAAGAATGAAAAAGTTTTTTCTTCAAAAAGAAACCTAGGTATATGGCAAATTAAAGGAACTTCTTTGATTTTGCATAAATATTCTTTGAAATTGTAAGTTTCTAATACTCTTATTAAACATATATGCAACAGGAGTACATACAGAATTGAATCCTTAAAGAATTAAAAAAGTATACAGATTACAAATAAATGAGGTACATTTAAGAAGTCTTAAGTTCTAGTTCCCCATTAATTTGTCATTTTTATCCACAGTATTTTCAATTCACCAAGTAATGAAAATGTAGACTTGAATGCATTTGGTCAGGTAAGCTTCACACTACACATTAATTTATTTGAAATACACTCCAAGGGTGTAGAGAGAAGTATCATCTAGGGAAGAATCTTTTGGCCTACTGCCCATTACGTTGGCTGCTGGACAATGTTAACTGTGCTATTCCCTGCCCCAAATAACCTACACAAAAATAGTGAAGCCACCTGAAAGTCAAACATATATTGCTACATTGTTCTTTATCTGAACTATATTTCTTCCCTCACATGTGGTTTTACCCTAATTTTTGTAGCATTCTGCTAACTTAAAAATTTCACCTTTATTTTAATTTTTATCATATTCTTTCAGTACATTTCCAAATCTGTTTCTCAGATTCAAAGCACTCTCTGGCTTAAACCTCTTCAGAAAAAAAAGATCTGTAAAGAGACTATTTATAATTACTTTTCCTAATTTCTTTTAGGAAAGCATACTCTATTTTAACAGTAATTAAGCCTGAAGTTCAAATTTCTATTCAGAAGAGTCTAATCCCTGGTCTTAGGGAATTATGGAGGTGTCTAGCCTTTTATATGAAGCTTAAAATCTTTAATTCAAAACCAACTATGGGAACTCTTTTTTTTTTTTTTTTGATCAGAAGAAAACAAGGTTGGACCGCAAGCTGATTCTTAAACATTTTAGAGCACAGCAGGATTATGTGAGCAGGCTTTGAGATGAAGATTCTCAGTTAAATCAGAACATTTTCTTCTTTTCAATTCCCAGAGTCCCATGGTATTAAAAATAAACATATTGCATGCAAATAGTACTTTGTCTACATGAAAAAAATGTCACATAGGAGGTCACATATGAGCAGAGCCACCCCAAATCTGCAGCAGAATTTCCCAAAGTAACTCCCAGCAGCTGAAACTCCCATAAATGTCTGTTACAAACACAGTCCTGGCATAGGCTTGGAAATAGCAAGATTAACACCAGAACTTCCCAGTGAATTGTTGTGGCCAGCTCACAGCATGGTGCTGTGAACAGAAGCATTGAGCAAGCATGAGTACAGAAACCAAAGAAGTTACAAAGTGCTACTTTTTAAACCAATAAACATCAAAGCCAGGATGCTGTTTGCTTCACCCCAGCATGCACATGTAAAGAATGGGATTTTCTTTCCATTCTCTTCTGCAAAATGACCTGTCAGCATTGAGGTGTCTATACAAAAAAAACAACAAAAAAAAAACCACCACACATTTCTTCTGCAGTTACATAGGATGGCGATAACTATCTCCACAGGTGGGTTAAGAAAAGAGCCAGTGTCACCTGAGCAGCATAATTAATATGCAATATAAAGAATTATCAAAGATGTCACAGTTCTTCTTTTATAAGGAAATACTCCATTTTCAGAACTATGCCAGTGAAAGAGAAAACATGAGGTTCTAATGACTCCAGTTAAGAGTTCAAGGACTTCAGAGATAGGGACAGTATAACTTAAAATGCCCCAACAGCCTCATCTGCCCTCAGCTTCATCCTAACAAATAATTTACATCTAGGCACTGTAGACTTGTAAGCAACACTTGCTACAGTGCTTCAGAATACTGCTATATATACTAGTGCAGATTCATTCTTTATTAAGTCCCCACCAACCAAGAAATGCTTCTGCCAGGTTAACTTAGTTGCCACATTTATATTTTTGTATATTTCTGCCCTTATCTTTGCTGGTTATCAGCACAGCTGAATATAAACTTATAATATGCACAGAGGGGTGAAAGTTGATAAACTGATACCACAAATTTGCAAGTGATGCTGAAAACATTTCCCTGTAGGCAGTGTGATGATACTATTCATTACTATGGTGTCACTGTAAAAATCATGACCACATACTACAACTCTTATTACTTACAGTTAGAAACCCAGAGAATTTATGAAGTACTAGAAGTTGAAGAAATATAAGCCACTCTAGACTCCTCCAATAAGCTGTAAAGCCTATTCTAAAATGTTCTTGGCTTACTGATCTGTAAAACCCAACTATCTGAATGTGAGTAGGTAAAAGAGACAGAATCACCTGGAGGAAGAGGTTTTTTTTAGTTTATTTTGGTTTTTTACCCAAAAGCTTTTCCAATTATAAAAGACAAGACTTGTTTCTTCTCTTAACAGAAGAGCTCTGAGAAAATTCTGAGTTGTGCCTAACATACTGTTGCAAATACAGGTTAAAAAGCAACTTAGGAAGGTATTTCTTCTGGTTAACCTTTGTTTATATAAGGCTATCTTTTTCTACTGCATGCCATACTCCCAAAATGATAAATCTGAATTTCTCTTTATTATCATTTCATTGTTAATTTTAAAATATTCATTTTTACCTTTAATGCCACAGGTTACCCTCCATGACCAGAATATATATTTTGCTGCTAGCAAGAGATTTGTGGTAAGAACATTTAGAATGCATAGTATTGGACTCACCAAGAACTTTCTCAATAGTGAGTCTGATGAACCACAAAAGGAAACATTTTCATCAGTTTCTTAGAAACCTAAAATAAATGTTAACCACTTCATTTTCCACTTAAGCTTTTACAGAGAATTAGAAGCATGCTTTCTGACCTGTGAGATGTACCTCACAGTAAGTCACTGGTCCCTGTGCCTGAGACAAACCACACTAAACTGCAAAGGTGTGAGTTTCTACATTACTATGTAGAAACAATTGTTAATTGACTGAAATGAGCTGTACACTAAAAAAGCTGACCAGCAGGTGCTATATACATGAAAGTACATTCAGACAAGACTGTGAAACAAAAATACCTGAAATCATGCACCTTCTGAATACTGACCTTGTTGTTCACTCTCTGATTCAGCTTTTGCAGGACTTGGTGCTACTGGAAGTGGCCGAGGAGGACGAGGCTTTGGAGTGGGGGGAGATATTTTTTTTCTTCCAATGTACTCTACATAAGTTCCTGGGAAATCCCCCCTCTCCCCTGTGGTTTCATTAAAGCCATTCAACCAACCAATTTCCTCAGGCTTTGCTTCTTCCCCTTCACTGAATCCAAGTGCTAGTAAGGTACCTTTATTCACAGTTAATATATCTCCTAAGTGCAAGTCAATATCTTCTTCTCGCTCTTTTTTGTAGTCATATAAAGCTCTGTATTGATATCCCTCAGCACTCATCTTGGCAAATGATTTAACATTCAAAAGTGTTATTAAACAGTATTAAAATGCAATTGTCCAGTTATAGTTTTATGTACAAATAAATTCAAGATGAATTAAATGGGATGAAAAAATGTCTCTTAAGTAATAAAATCCAGCAGAGAATGAAAAAACACAGTCTGAGTTTTCACTGCCGATGTTTTTACCGATGTATTTATTCTTAGTCACTGTCTGTTGCAGAATTTAAGTGCTCCAGTTCTTCTGTGTCTAGCAATAGTCTTCAAATTCGTTCTTTTTCTGGGCTTCCCGTCACTTCTTTGTCTCCATACAGAAGTTCAGCTGACTCTTTAGCCGGTCACACTTTCTTCAGATGTATTTGCCACAGACTGCCCACATACCTTAAATATTCTGCCACCAAACTCTGCACACATGCTTTTCCTGGAAAGAGAAGAGAAATCTGATGAAATAATTTCACATTCTCTTGATGATTGTAAACTTGGTATTCTATCTATGACTTAAACTTTCTGCAACCCTGGCAAAGACTGTATCCCACACAAGAATCCTATGTGACAATAAAATCAAGCAAGAGCACAAAAAAATATCTCCAGGTAGTGTTTGCATTTTTATAAGGGATATGTGTCAAATTATGTGTCAAACCACATTTGTACCCCTGCAGTATGAGGCAAGCTTCCTCCTCTGTGACTTACGGCTACTGAAAAGTATCAGGGTGAGAGGGCTGGAGCTATTCCTCTAGAGCAGTATCTAACCTGGCAGATTTTATATATTATCTCCCTGAAGCCAGACAGCCACACCCCTTCTCCACAGAAGGTCTGTCAAGACAGAGGAGGAGCTTACTGTAATTAGCATTGACCAGAGGGGGTATCCAGTCTTCTCCTGTTTATGACAAGGGTGAGGATGGGCAACAATACCCATCCTAAAGCATATATTTCAAAAACCTTATGGAGGAATGTGTCTTCTTCTAATCTGTAGAAGAACCAAAGACTCAAAAGAACTTTTACTTGATGACTACTGTATTTCCCCTTTTCCTTTTTTAAAGAGGGACTTTACCACTCCCCCGTCTTCCAGATGTTTTTTAATGTGTTTATGGTATAATACTAGAAAAACAATCAGCAGCTGAAACAGGCACACCCAGACCACCTAAGCAGCCCTAGCAGGAGTAAAATATCAGGGTGCATGCTTAACTTACATTAAAGGCAAGAGAACACAGGCTGGAACTTTTAGCTCAAGGTTGCCCAACCATAAAGTAAAAGAAAAACTATGACCAAAACCCAAATCTATTTAGAGAACGGTTGCTTGAAGACATATAGAACAGTGAAAGCTTTCTAAATATTATTTCAACTGTTACTCATTTTCATCTACTTAAAAAGACAAGCCAAATCATAATTTGAAATGCTATACTGCAAACCAGAAAGTACTAACTACACAAAGCTGCACTGAAAGTCCTAAACTACATAAAAGACCTGAGAGAGCTGTGTAATTCCAGCAGGTAAATATTGAGTATGTACTATGTATTCAATGTGTAGAAAGCTCCATTTTTTTTTTGTGAAACACTCCCTTTTTACACTCTAAAGAGACATCCGTAGACAGGGCTGGAACAGGGAACATCTGACAGCTCTTTTCCACACAATTTTTTCTAATGCCTCAGTCATCAAGTCCTTTGAAATTTAACTGACAAGCTAAGAAGTGTTTATAAGAATGCATATGGGCTTTCTGTGGCAGTGAATGAACCTGGTCCCTAATTTGTCTGTGGCTCCTCTTCCGCCCATCAGGTCCCTACAGCATGTTGCACAACATCTCTTGTGACAGAACACAGAAGAAAATTTTGTTGAGTTCTTGAAGAACAGCCTTATCATCCATTTCAACCATTTTTTGTTGTAGGAAAGAATCACGTAAGCCTGAATTAGACTTCCTATTTTAAAAAGTTTGCACGTATTTACTTTAACAACTTGCAAATCTATCTACATGTATTAGGCATCCAGCTCCCACCAAACTTTTAATTAGAAGTTTCTGCAGCCACTTCTGAAAAACCAAACTATGTTGCCTATCTGATGCTACTAAATATCACAGACTTTGTAATTAGAATGAATAGTTTCACTGATACTCAATTTTACCTCTTCTACCAGAGAAAAGTCTACTGACAAAAACTGGGAAAAAAGTACAAGTATCAGTGTATCAACTAAATAGCAGAGAAGCCATACAAAAGCATGGATTTCTCCTGTTTCATGTAGCAAAAGAAAAAAATATGCACAGTTTTGATACAAGTTTTATGATTAATACAAATGTTTCCAATCAAAACCAACTATGCACAAAGCAAAGCCTGCTAGAAAATTTCCACTTTGACTACTTTAAATACTCTGAAATATTTTCTTTTTAAGGAGGGTTCAACAAGTGCTCTGCTACAACTACTTATTTAACTCCTACTGCCTATGGGCATTTTGGCAGCCAACGAAGTCTTCCAAACACTGCATAATTCAACTGACTTGACCTACTCCTCTGATCTTTTATTTTTAAATGTATGATAGCAACTTTATGGACATTTATTTAAAATGATTACTTCTGTGTCTTATGCATCTCTTGAAAATACAGAACTGGAATGTTGTAGTACAACTTCTTATGACAATTTAAAGCATATTTTAAAAACTCAAACCGTTAGAAAAACTCAATGAAGTTATGGCATCAAAATTTCCTTAGATCCAGTTTTCCTGGGGCTCAGAGCTACAGCACTTGGTCATACTCACTTATCAGCACCACCCTCAGTACAGAGTACCCAGCATCTGACCTCCTGATCTATGGTTCATGTACTTGGAGACACTCCTGTGAGTTAGACATTCTGAACTCCTTGGATTTACGCCTTTTTCTATTGTTACTATGTGTCAGGGATGAACTAAGACTCAGAGTTTAAGAAACTTGCAGACAGATCCAAAACAGGGACAAGCATCAGTTTTCCACACCTGCTCAGTAACACCACAGTGTATCCAAAATGCCCTCTTAGAGTGCTTGGCTAAGATCTTGTATTAAAAAAAAAAAAATCCCTTTACTCCAATTGAAATGATACAGTTTCTACATTCAGGTATTGTGACTCAAACTGACTTAAGCTGACTGATCCTAAAATATATAGCATGGACCATCTTTAATAGATTAAAACAAACAAACCAAACACTTCAGGGAAGAAATAGTCCTATATTTGAGATTATTTTGTTACTGCATTTCCATTTGGCTGGTCAAATGGAAAAGGAGGAAGAAGTATTGTAAGAGAATAAATTTTCATTTGTTTTTTATTTACTGTTTAAGAGCATGATGTCACTAAAAGATTCCTGAGTTCAGGCAGAATTCCAGCCTCTCAGCAGAATCGTTTACATTGAGCATTTCAGTAGGGATAAAATTTTAAATTCAACATAAAAACTCAAGACAGTCCTACAAATTTAGATGGAAAACGAAGGGGATGTGGAATCTTTCCCTTCACCCTCCCTGTCTCCCCTGTTAAAAATGACATCTGGCTCCCACTTCACTCTTACCCAAGGGTTTCCTCCCACACAAGTTATCATGCCTTTGGTGCTGGAGAATAAAAACTTCTACACTGACTATAAATGCACAGTGATACCAGAGGAGTGGGCTGGTAACTGGTACAGCATGCCTAGTACATGATGCGAAGATTTTGTTCACCTTTATATTAACAAATTTAATAACCATATTTCCTTGCACTGCAATCTCTCTAATACTAATTCCAAAAATCCCTAGAGAAACAATGCCTAACACAAGCTCCCTTCCACTGCAGGATAAGTTTGGTAGATCAAAGAGCTGACTAACACACTCAAGGGGACACTGAAATAATGAGAGCTGAGGGGTAAGCAGGGAAATTTGCTTGCAGACCAGTCTTCTCCCCACTAGGTATCTACACACCTGTGACTCAAACTGCAGCTTTATCTGAAATACGCTCTCCAAGTGGAGACGACCAAGTACCACATTAGAACACTATTTTCTGCAAGAAAGTGAGGTTCGCGGTGTATCACCTTTATATCGCTCCCAGTCTGAAATAATTATTTTGAATCTGTGGATATTCCACCACAAGTCTTTGAACGAATCCTAATATACAGACATTGAATAAGTACTCTAAGCACTGTACACCATATCTCATTCTGAAACATCTCAAAGACCTTATAAAGGCTGCAAACTATGGACGAAGGCAGGTGATAATTAAAAAACTTAGGAAAGCAGGGCAGTCCGAACTTCCGTCCGGTTGAGGAGGCCGTCAGGTTAGGCGCTCCGGCGCCGACATGCAGTCCCCGCCGCAGAGCAGCCGCTCTCCGCGGCCGGCGCTCAGGGGTCGCAGCCCCTCCACCGCCGGGGCAGGGCTGCGCCGAGCCGGCGCTCCCCGCCGGCGCGGGGGCCATGGCGGAGCCCCGGGCACGGAGGACGCCGCGCCGACCGCTCCCGCCCCAGCGCTCCCTATGGACAGCCTTCCGCCGCCCTGGGGGCTGTATCCCGGCGCGGGCACCAGCCTGGCTCCCCACGCCACTCGGGGCGGGGGCTCCCGGGCAGCCCCGCGGTGGCCGCTCGCCCTGCCCGTCCAGGAAGCGCCGCGCCGCCCCCGGCCGCTCGCGGAGAGGCTGCACCATCCTGGGCTCGGCCTCGGCTGCAGCGCACGGCCCTCCCCGGCACGGGCGAAAAAGTTGCGCGGGGCGGCGCTGCCGCTCGGACTGTCAGCCCGCAGGAGCGGCGGTGCCCGGGCTCCGGGCGGTGGCACGGCCCCGCACCGCCCCCTCCCGCCCCGCTCCCCTGCCCGGCAGCCGCCCGAGGGGCAGCACCAGCTGCAGCGGATGCAGCGGGACTCGCTTTACCTCGGCGGCAGCAGCGGTGGCGGCAGCGGTGGCAGCAGCAGCGGTGGCAGCAGCGGTGGCAGCAGCGGTGGCAGCAGCGGTGGCAGCAGCGGTGGCGGGGCTGTCACCACCTCCCTCCCAGCGCCGGGCAGCAGCTGCCGCCGCGGCACGCCGCTCTCTGCCGCGCGCCCGTCCCGCGGCGCTCGCCGCCTCAGCGCCCCGGCGGTGCCGTGCCCGCCGCCGGCTCTGCCCCCGCCCCGCCCCCGGCCGCTCCGCCAACCCGCTCCGGCACCGCCTTTCGCTGCCGCTGACTGACGGCGGCACCGCCCGCCCCCCGCTCAGCCGGGCCTCAGCCCCGGTGCGGGGCTCGGGCGGCGCTGCCCTGCCCGCAGCCTCCCGCCGTGGCCAGCGGCCCTTGGGTCGCCGTCCTCGGCCGCGGCGCCCAGAGATGCCTGCAAGGCTCGTGCGCCGCCTCAGCGCGGGGAGGCCAGTCCAGGCTGGGAGCAGCCGCGAGAGGAGCACGTGCTTCTGCCTAGTTCCTCCTTGGGGATTTTCCTCCTCTCCTTTCCTTCCCGCCCCCCCGTATTAACGTGGTGTGTCACGCTGGTCAAGTGTGAAGTTGGTGAAGTCCAGAACAAAAGCAGCCACCGTGGGCTGCGGCTCCCGGCTGTGTGTGGAGCCGGGCTGTGCAGCGCAGCCAGCTGTCCTCCCTCGATAGACTCTGGGGCTCCCGCCGCGACTGCTTGGTGACGGCGTGGATGTGACCCTACACGGGTGTGAAAGAGCCCTGCAAGGCTGTATACTTGAAGGTTCAGGAAGATGGTAAAAGTGCCTTCAGTAGGCTTATTTGGCAACCTAAAGACACAGAACTACTTTTTAAATTGATACTTCTTTTGGAGTTGAGACTGCTGTTTGTACGCAAGTAAAGGCATTGCTATTATTTAACTAGTGAACAGTAAAATTTTTGAGGAAAATGTCAGCTTCTGCGGGGTTTTTTTTGCGGGGGGAGGGTGGTGATGGTGGGGGCGGGGCGGGTTTGTGGGATTGAAAATACAGGCTGAAGCAGAATTAAGAAATAATGTTTAATTTCTTCTGTCCAGACTGCTGTCTCTGGCATTTGCCATTGCGGAAGGCAAAAACAGCATAGATTTTGGAGGGGATTAGGCAAATTGGCTGGTCGGAATGTCAGTCCTGGGCATTGGTCTAACAATGGGTATTTAGGGGAACTAAAGATCTCTCAAGTAGTATTTCCCAGCTGACGACACTAGACTTGTCCCACAGGTGAAATGCAGGGCTAGAGTCGATGTCTGTCTCCCTCCCTGCTGGCATTGTATCCGTCAGTGGAGGGAAAAGTCTCCACGGGAAGTTCCAGGATCCTTGCTTCCTCTCTGCCCTTCCAGGGCATGTGAGTCTCTGCTTTTTTGACAAGTTTTCTTCCCTGAACTTGACTTTTGATTTCACTTTGAGCATCTCGCTGCTTTCTCTGTCAGTCAAAGAAAGAAAAGGACACAAAAGAGAAAAAGTAGGCAATAGCAGCACATAACTTGCTGGCTTTGCTGTCATGCCTATTGTGACTTCAGTCTCAAGGTCACTCCGGCTCTTTCACACCTCTTTCCCCATAGATCCCAGCAGTATCCCAGTGTTTCCAGGAATAATTTCCTATGTTTAATCCTGGTAGGTAAAAGTTGTACAACAAGGTTTGCCCTAGGAATGTTGCAAAGCAGTACCCAGGAGACAAAATGGACAATGCACAAATTGAAAACCGTGTTCCTTCTATCAGGTACTTTTCAGAGGGTCTTAGGGACTGCATAAAGCTTTTACATATTAAATTTTCAATGGGCTTTAATGCATGTGTTTGATTAGTTCTAGGTTTGTTGAGAAGTAGATTCTTGAGAAATTTAAAGGTTAATTTATTGAGGAAGCATGTAAACAGGAGGGATTTTCAAGGCAATGGTCAGTGAAAAGCAGAAGATAGAAGGGTAAAATATGGGTAAGATCATCAAGGCAGGATCATCAAGGTACAGGCCATACACACATGTTTTTGCTAAGACTACTGTGGTCTCCATCTGTCAGGGGACCTTTTGAGCATTTCTGCTAGAAGCTGCTTAGGAGGATGCAATAAAAAAAGTGAGCAGGTCCTTTTTTCAGTACTAGTAGCAGCTGGATGATATGATCCTTTGTATCTTATGTCTGTGTAAGCTTTCTGTGGTAAAGGTCATGCAGGACTGGACAGGGTCTACACTGGAAGCTCCCTTTCCTCTAGGAAAAAAGTTCAGCTAGACCTTACAAAGGAAATTTTAAAGTATGGAAACTGAGAGGAAAAAATGTGCTCATCAGAGAAGTTGTGGGGAAAGCAGAGTTACTAGAGTATAGGACCTCTTCCACTTCAACTAACTTAATATCTTTTTCTTTACAGGCACATTTTAAGCAGGAAAATTTCCTTCTGTTTCTTATAGGATGTCAAGGCAAATCCATTTGCGAAGTAAGATGCCTAGACTAATGGACAGTGTTAAGTTCATGGTTGGACTCAATTATCCTAAACATCTTTTCCAAACTAAATAATTCTGTGATTTTATCAGTGCTGAATCTGATCTCCTGGGACAGATAAACAAAAGTGGAAGACACTGTGCAGAGGAGTTTTATTGCAATATACCTTAGGTATGATGAATGCTAATGGCACATTTACTAAATTCAGAAGAGATTTATGTGATTTATGACATATTATCATACCATCCTGCAGCAACGGGGTTTTCAGGCAGCTGATTTCAGGGAAGGAATTGGAGGAGAATCAATGCATACATCCCTTTTACTCTCAAAGATGAAAATGATTTCATACAGTGTAGTTGTACTGTTCTACTATCACACATTGCTAAATGACTCATGTAAAATTCTCAAAGGAATGGGAGTCATGAAAACAACAGGAAAAGGTATCCATAGTTATTGTAGACATGAATTAAATGCAAAATAAATATAATGGATCACAAGATGAACAAGCATCAAGGACTGTGAATGGTAATGTTTTCCTGTCATAGCCAGGACAAAGAAACTTTGCTCTTCAGAAATGTAGCTTTAAGTGTGTTTCAGAAGTCAAAACAGCAGCATGAAAAGCAAGTTCCTTTACTGCTTAAAAGCTTTCTAGCATGTAAGGGAAAAGAATGAACTAAAAATAAGACAGAGAAATTCAAGAAATAAAGAAGCAAAACTTGCTATCTCGTTACTAATCAGCAAAGTAAGCCTGACAACTTTCATTTTAAAACTGGAAGGAAGCTGATTAGCAGCATGCTAATGGGCATCACAATGTGACTTGGTTTGAATTTATTTCTGTTCTGTGGGAAGGATAGAATGGTTTCTCTCTGGCTAAAACTCTGACATCAGCAATAAATTTTGATATCTCAGCTAATCAGACAAATTTGCCTTAAACAATTCTGCTTTATATTCATGTCATGGTTGACATCGAAGGCTGTTTTCCACTCTTCAAGATACAAGGCACCTGAGGAGGCAATAGAATCTCTATCATTAAATGTTTTTTAGGAAGGTAGTCAAATATCTGCCTGACTGAGACACCGGTTGTCCTGGCTCAACCAAAGAGAGGTGGCCACTGGAGGCCTTCTGCGATTCTGTAAGTGGACATATATGCAAATTATCAGAAGGAGGCACAAACCCTGAGAATTTATACTTTCTCTTAAATAAATTTTCCCATGAGAATTGAAGTGGCCCAAAATTGCTCACCCTGCTCCCACCTGATATCTGAAAGACAGATGACTGCAGTTGTAAAAGAAATAGGACCTTGCTTCTGCAATATGATCTTTTAACAAGGAGTTTCACCAGTCTGCTTTAGATCACATTTTTAGAACACAGAAGTAGTGGAAAATAAATTTTTTGTGTACTGATCACATCTAGTAAACACTTTATGTTCATGAAAAGTCTTCAAAATATTTTGCTTAAAAAACCCCAAACTACTTTCAGTTATCTGAAGATTGACTTTTAATTTAATTTTTTCTTTAGTCTAAAGAAAAAAAAATTTAGATTTTGACTAAATCTATTAAAATATGTATTTTGTCAAGAAACTCTTAAAAATTTGTAAGAATTAAGAAATAGAAATATACATGTTTTCCATGTCTGAACTACAGCATAATTGATAAAATAATGCTATAATATCTGCAAATGCAACATCTGTGTTTATCTTTCAACCATATAAAATTACATAAACAAAGATTCTGCTTTTTTTGAAATCTGTGAGTAATTCATCCTCTGCTCTTTCAGTACTTGTATGCTCAATGATAGAAAAGTCAGGTTTGACAGCCATGTAAAACGCATGTCTTTTGTGTAGACAAGAAGTGATGCAGAGTGAACAAAAATTTTAGGAGTTTTCTCAGGCACTGGCTGTATCATTTTTGCACCGACATCTATACTGACATTTAAGTCTGTCTGAGTAAGACAGCTGGGAATAATAAGACCTCGATGTGTAATAATGTATCTAAATATCCAGGGTCATTTGTAGCTACATTTTCTATTGAGACTGTTTTCCTAGAAATGCTATTTTTAGTTTTCAATATTTACACTGATCACAGGGAAATTTTAATTCTGCAAAAATAGACTCAGAAAAGGATGATGCTCAACTTAGGTTGAGACACATTGAGTCATTTTGTATCAGTTTTTTACAGAGTAAGAAGTTGTGTAGTTTCTTCCAGTAACATCAAGGTGGAAAGTGTCACATGTTGTTACAATTTTCTGAGATATTCTGGACTCTTAAATCAATTATTCAGAGGAGTCACTCATCACAGTACAATCTCAGTATGGATATTTGATAGGTGGTACACTCCCTTCTCTTTCAAAGTGGATAAGATGCAAGACCAAGCGTCAGAAAGCTTGCCAATTTAGATGTGTTTTTGTAGAGCCTGTGAAACCCACTGCAATATGTGCATGAATAATCCAGATTCTGCCAGGCAGGAACATGTGCTGTTGCTCCTACATAAAATGCATCTAAAGTGATATATCTAGCAATTACAGTACTAGGAAGCAAATACAAATTTAGGGCTCATCCTCTAGGATTTCAGGGCCTAAAGAAAAGTGTATTTAGTATCCTCTTTCTTCCTGGACTAGGAAAGGAGGAAACTTTGGTTGGCTGTTTTTTTTTTTTGTTTTTTTTTTTTTTAGGGGTTTTATTTGTTTGTTTGATAGTAGCAGCAATAAACAAATGATTTCTTGGTGTTTAAACTGATGGGTCAGAGCTATCATATTTTTAAATTATAAGAGAAATTTGCAAAGTGATTAATTAGATATATCAATGCATTCTACTGCTAACTAAGGATACAGCCCAAAATTTCAAGCTTTTTATTGCAAATATTATCACACAACATGACAGCTGTCTTTTGAGCAAGCTCAAAATGATAATGCAGGAGCCATGAGCTGCACCTTAGAAAGTCAGGCTTCCTTAAATCTCAGTTAGTTGAGAATCCTGTGAACATTTGCCTTTCACCTTTTTTTGTGGGAAAATGCATGGTAGCAAATTATTATTCCTACCTATTCCTTTATTATTCCTACCTAGTCCTCTTCCAAAGGAATAGCAAACAGAAAATTTTCAGTCCTACCTTTCAGCTAAAGGACAGGATGATTCATCATGGGTCTCCTCAGTGCACATGCATAACAACCAACACATATGCACATATAACTAATTATTATTTATGCCTGTCATCTGAGTAGGGCATTTGTGTCATTTTATGGCAACAGCATAGTTGCTGTACTAAAAAAGATATGTCTTACTGTAAAAATGTCACAAAGCTATTTGGACATGTCACTTTAAAATAAGCAATTATAAGAACAATTAGTGTTTGGAATTTTTTTTTTCTGTTTACATGATCTAAATTTGAAGCTAGCCATGCTTGGAGCAAATTATGAAGAATGGACTGAATAACACCCAGTGGTCCTTTCCAAACTAAATTATTCTGTGTGTCAGTGATTCTAGGAAATTTTAATTTCCTTCATTTTGACTTGGAATGTAGTAGAGTGAATATATTATTTGTAACATGTCTAGAAGAGTGTTTATTTGGTAGGTATTACTAGGAAATCTTTTTAATGAGATAAAAATAGGATTTTACAGTGCATGGGAGCTAATATATTTCAATAAAATGAAAGAAATGTTTAAATAAATGTTTAAATTGTAAAAAATAGGGAAAATAATAATTTTTTAAAAGGCTCATATCAAGACAATTGCATCAGGAATTTACTAAACTGAAAAACCCAACCAGAAAAGCCCTTGGTTACTAGCAGAGAAAGAAAATGCTATCCTTGGTGTTCAGTTGTCATTTTCATACTATCAGCAAGCCTCAGAATAACAGAATTATTTAATGTTTTTTACATGCAGTGAAAGTGGTGAAACCTCCTCCTGTTCTGACTTTATCTGTTAAGCCACAAAGAAAAGCGGGGGGAGCCTTGGGTGAGGGAGAGCAAACCACAGTTTTAAAGCAAGGTTTTGGGTCTAAGAAAAAGAATGGAAATTCAAAGATAAGGATGGTAGGGTCTACCCATTACCCACCAATTTGTACATTGCTGTTGTGTGTTTCATACGAGAGCAAGTATTTCACTTTTCTATGACTTTGGAAACAGAAGGCATTTGGGAAAAGAAGCACCTCTCAATAACCTTCACAAGACAGGAAAATGAACCTTGAACAGAGCCATGTAGTCTCCAGCTGTATTTGTTACTGGTGTATGGGGTTTTAAACAAGGATAGGTTTAGATGGCAAACAAAAATCAATTCCTGGTGCAAATATACCATAATCCTCTGCAAACCATGATGAAAATGAGTTATGTTGTTTCTCTCACCATCCTTATTTGAGTGTGCCAGCTGCCTGAAGCAGAAACTATGTTACAAAGGGCAATCTATTAATGAAATTTTCTGCTGAAAAGTACTCCCTCGATGTGGTGCAACTGGAGCTTATGGTAGGGTCACCAGACTCTTAAGAGACACTACTGCTCTCTGGCCTGTTTTCTTAAACATAGCTTTCTAAAGCAAAGCAATTTTGGGAACTTGTAGTTCATCAGCTGTGTCGTATCGTAAATCAGATCTCAGAGGGATCTTCTGATAGCCTTGAAGATGTAAGAACTAGCTGAACTCAGTACAGAAGTGGATTGAGACAGTATCCACCATAAGAATGTGACACAGAAAAAAACCTGACATACATGAGTCATACTAGAAAGTTTTAAAAGAAGCAGAAAATGCTGAGGGCATTTAGGAAAAACAATGTAAAATGTATAGGCTGTGGGAACAAAGGTATATGGTGAGGTAGCCATAGGAAACATCATGGTTAAACGCAGGACAGAAGAATTGCTTCTACAGCAAAACATTTTCTTGGAAGTTGATGAGAGGAAGTGCTATTAAAAAAATGTGACATGTTCTGAAACTGTGACTATTCTTGCATGAGTCTGAATTGAATTACTGACAAGGGTCTGAACTGTGGAAAGATAATCTCTTGTCTCAAATCTAGGCACAGCACCTGAGGACTACAGTCTACATTTTTTCTGGAAGTCAAGGAAATAGAAAATGGTGGTCCAAGGAGGGCCAGTATCTCTTCAGAGTTGTCTTTTCACAGTGCTCACTCAGCACAGATGCCTTAATAGATTCACAACTAAAGTGCCACACAGTGAAACTCCAGTCTAAGTGAGCCTGTGGTGTGCCTTGCTCAAATTATGTGCCTTAGTGTAGCAACAATGGTCTCTCAAAAGGGAAAGAAAATGGAAGAAGCTGGAGAGCAAAACCATGGCTGGTAAGGTCCACAAGAAAATTGAGGTACAGGGATAAGTGTGGTGCATTGATCTCTGAAAAAAAAAAGTTGTAAGCAGTTGTCCTTGGAGAGCATTTCTTCTTTGAGTAGAGAGAGACAGAGGGTAGTCTGTGTGAACACTCTGCATAGTGTTTCACGTACTCCTCTACTCTTCTACAGTGTTAAAATCAGGAGAGCTGAGGAAATATGGGGCATGTTGATTTCACCATCAAATATCTCAGTTTTACTGAAAGCTTCCCCTATTTTTTCTCTGTGTGCACATGTGTTGTTGCTAATGGTTTGCAAAATGTTGCAAAGTATGCTAGAACAGCATTTCTGTGATGGAGAAGGGAGCAGGAAGAAACCTTATTCAAAAGAAAAGTCAAGGAGCTTATAGTCTACAAGGAGCTATAGTCTTTTCTGCAAGCTGTGAGTCCTCCTTTATTTCAAGCTGGACAGTATCATGTGTACTGAATTTTTAAAAGAACATTTAAATTCTCTGCTTTCATACAATGCAACCTTTATTTGCTTTCACTACTTGTAGTAGGAACAGGGTCAGGCTGAATCATCTATGTATCAGAGTTCCATACATTAATGTAAAAAATTAAATGGGAATGAAGTAATTCCATTCAGCCTGGTGAACTTATTTTCTGTACAGTGCTATTTTAATTTTTATGGCCAGTTCATAGAATCTCAGTGAGCCTTGGCAAGAAGGGGAGGCAAGTTTTGGAGGTAGGCTGAGATAGACATTCCTTTCAATAGGAGTATTAATTCTGAAGCCTCAGTATTTCTCAAAGAGTTCACCCTTCTTCCATGAAGACAGTAGGATATTCAGTTTGTTGCCCTGACTGTCTCTGTCAAAAGACATCTTGTTAAGTCAGCTTACGCTGGTGATGAGGCCAATGTGCTTATAGAAAAAGAAAAAAAAATTCTTTCACAAATTCCAAATGAGATGAAAGATACCTCTATAGTAGCTCTGTGGCAGGGGTGTCTTCACAGGAATATATGTGATCTATAGCTCTAAATTTTTGTGGGATTATATCCTGTAGTTAGATGTATGAGTGGGATCCAAGCCCCTGCTATGCTTATCTTTGAACAGGCATTGCAGAAAGAGACCCACTCTGGAGAGATGTATGAAGAGAGGCAGGTAAAGGGCTTAGGTCAACCAGGGCTGACCTCTGTGCTCAGTACTGTTGGGGTGCTGCTTCTCTTTGTGGCTTCATTCTCCTTCTGTTGGCATGCACACCTTGACCTTGATTCAGTATTGCTGTGTGGCAGGGCAGGGAAGCATGGTATCCCTCAGGGTTGTCTCTAGGACTGGACAGTCAGGCTTAAAATCAAGTTGGGGACTTCGATGTCAAGTTGGGGACTTCCAATGAAAAGCTTGAGTCTCAGTGCTTTCCCTGCAGTCAGATTCCAGCTAGTGGCTGTTACTTCTGTTCCATAATGCATCAAGAAATACACAGATTCAATGGAGAAGAGTAGTGCAATGCTGAGAAACCTGCTAGGATTCTGCATAGCCTGGTCTTTGGCCAGTGAGTTCACACTTTGCATAATAACTCTATCTTATAGAAGTAGACTAAGTCTGCAAATTCTTTCTACCCATATGTGCACAGAATGTAGGCCTCAGTTAGCAGGTCTACAGGTTTTCCAATTCAACAGTCCTAATGTCTCACCAGCCTTTATTTTTATAATAATCTGAGCAGAAAGCTTTAAGTTCTGTGCTTGCAGTCCATCATGTCCAACTCACCTGGGTATGTGCTAGAGTTTTTCATCTGCAGAAGAGGTGAACAAGATCCTGGTGGGATACTGTGATGCATCACTAATTCAGTCCACTAGGACCTTGTTTCATGTGTAAGAAAGAAAAAAGAACATTCTCCAACTTTAATGTTTCAATACAGTTTTTAATTCATAGATCTTAACCCCTAAGAAGCAGGTGCAGCCCTCTGTCATGCCAGAAAATTGTTAGCTGATTCTATTTACATACTTACATATATTTACATATGTCCACTACTTGCGTGATAAATCTGGCTGGAGTACATTCCACTGAACATTCCTTATAATTTCAGGACCTACTTTACCTGTGTGAAAAGTTATTTTACTCCTTAGAAAACCATTGTCCCATAAAGGAATCAAACCATATAGTCCCATGTCCTTTTGTTAAGTCCCATTAAAGATTACTTGTAGATTCTCAAATGAGGTGAGCTAGCACATATTTATTGAAGCCATTAGTTTATTATGTATTTGAGTTTATTGAGAGTAAAACAATGCAGACAAATCTGTTTAAAGGATTCCCTTTCTGGAATGTTATAAATTAAAGTGTTTAATATTCCTGGCATAATTATTCATACGGTCAATAGGCAAGATTTATTTGAATTTTATTATTAAATTACCACATAGACCTATTAAATAATCATAAATGCATGTAAACATATTCCTGTAGCTACAAATAAAAGTACTCTCCACTACAGGAGATAAGAAAACACCTATAAGCACTAAATACCACAGCAATAATATCCTAAAACACTTTGATCCATTTTTATACTACTATGTAGGAAAATGAAGTCTTCAGCAAATCTTCCCTATATTGAGAGTTATTCCTTTGAAGTATTATTCCCCAAATATTCCCACTAAGTGGAAACATTGTTCCTGGTAGAATCCACTTTAAATACTTGACTGCTAAAATTGACAGTGCATTTCTCATTTGTTTATAAGCCATCCTCAAATAAGCAATTAACTAAAATAGTTGCTCTTGTAAATGGAGTGTAACAGTAGTTAATAATTTATTTTTTCTGAGTCCAGTGTGTAAGAATGTGAAAATAAATGACAAATTTGTTGTTGACATGGGAAGGAATTTTAATCTTTTATGAGAACATCTTGAGTGTTGGTGTGCTTATCTCTGAGAAAGGGAGTTGGAATTCTTCAGTGGGCAGTCTGTGAATATTATTGAAGCAATGTTGAAAGTAAAAGTAATTGAACAAGGATCTAGTTTCAATTTCCTCTTCTATATCTAAGATCCTTATCAAGAACTCACTAAGCAAATTGTTAGCCAATATGAAACAGAGTATTATTTCAGGTCTAAACTATTTATTTATTAATTGAACATTAATTGCTTATGTTATAGGACAAAAAAGTCCATTGTTACAAAAAGCTAAAAGAGCAATTTGGCTCGTTTTTAATAAACACTCTCAAAAAGGTGACTTAATGACCAATGTGTCATTGCTACTTTAATTAGGATTTCAGAAGAGGCGGTTGTCTTTTTGTATTCTTGGGCCATTTCCCTGTGCCCTACTCTTAGGTTCATGCTTGCATTGAAAGTTCACCAATGTGATTGAAGATCAGACCTGGTAATTGCAGGGGAAAATTAGTGTTCTGCCCTTGTCACCAGTACTGCCTGCTGCAGTACCTTAAGTATATTTTTATGCAGCCTCCTTTTTTACTCAGTGTAGCTGAAGGTAGACAGAATAAAGAATGAAGCCCTGGTCAGCTCCAGCAGTCTCAGCTCTGTTGGTCAGATGTGTAGTCCAGGAACATTCTTCCACATGTGTATTTCCAAGAAATAATTAAAAGTCATTGATACTGGATCTACTACTTATCTCACTCAGTGAATCAGAGCATACAGAGGATAGTTAATTTAAAGCAATACCTCTCAAGGTATTTTGGTACTACTATTGATGATGTAGTGGTCAGTAAAGAAATAATAAGGAAATCTTCCTAACAAAACCCAAGAACAATGACATGACTTGCCCCTTATGCACATGCATACTCATCCATACTACCTACATAATTATCACACTACCTTTTTCATGATCTTCTCCTGTACAAGCCACTCTTTTGTTCAGACAAGAACTGAAATGACTAAATGTGCTGCTAAGCCCATTTAGAAAATAAGAATTCTATTACAATTAGAATTCCAATAAGAAAAGTGGCCATTATTTTCTTAGGCAGAAACAACAACTTAAGAACTGTTTCTCAGTACCTTTCTTTGGTGTAATCTAGCTGCTGTCTCTCTTGCAAATCACTGATTGCCACATTTTCAGAGCACTCATTCTACCTTACAGTTCCTGCCCCAATAAGAGGATACCTTTCTTTGTGCTTATATAACACCTAGGATTGTGCAACTTCTGTCCACTCAAACCTTCTTAATGATGTTTTAGTATGAATAAGTGGTGAGTGCTATCTTCGCTAGCCAGTGCACTAAATCCAGTAGCTGAAGCAGACTTCCATTCTTTTCATATCTTTGCATCCCTCCTATAGTTTCAAAATTTGACTTTGTAGATCCCCAGATACAGCAACTCATGAAAAGTAATTTCTTGGTACTTCTCATTACAGCTGTGTTCTTTTGTTTGCGGTGCAGCAAGAGCAGGAATAAAGAGGAGTGTGATGGACTGACCCACCAGTGGCCAAGGCCAAACCAGCCATAGGAGGTTGTAAGGCCTCTGTGATATCATACTTAAGAAGCAAAAGAGAAGTTACAGTGCAGATGTAATTTGGCTCAGAGAAGAGCAGAGTTAGAATAGGTAAGAGGAGCAACTCTGCAAACATCAAGATTGGTAAAAGATGGACAGAAAGTCCTCCAGGTGCCAGACCTGCTGTGCCCCTGCAGTCCATAGAGGTCCCTGAGGATGCAGAGATCCACCTGCAGCCCCAGGAGGAGACCTACACTGGAGCAGATGAATGCCAAAAAGAAGGCTGTGACCCTGTGGGAAACCTGTGCTGTAAGAGGCTCCTGGCAGGACCTGTGGATAGAGAAGCCCATGCAGCAGCAGGTTTGCTGGTAGATGTGACCCTGTTGGCCATGAACACTGTTCTTGAACACTGCCATGAGCCAGCTGCTCTTGAAGGACTGCAACTTCATGAAGACATGCAGCCCAAGGCAATGACTCACACTTGAGAGGTTTGTGGAGAACTGTCTCCTGTGGAGGGACCCAATGTGGGAGCAGGGGAAGGACTCCTCTCCCTAAGAAGCATCAGAAACAATCTGTGATGAACTGATCATAACCCCCATTCTCCATTTCCCTGCATCACTGGAGGGGAGGAGGTAGATCCCAGAGAGGAGGTAGATCCCAGGAAGCAGGAAGGGGTGGGGGGAAGGTGTTTTATTTTACTCTCATTATTCTGCTGTGAATTTGGTTGGTAATAAATTAATTTAATTTCCCCAAGTCAAACCTGTTTTGCCTATGACAGTAATCTGTGATCTCTTTCCGTTCTTACCCCATGAGCCTTTTGTTCTATTTTCTCTCCCCTTTCCAGCTGTGGAGAGGAGTGATAGAGTGGCACCTGTCATGCAGCCAGGGTCTACCTGTCCCACATGACCTTGACAGCTCTTTATGACTGACTTTGTTTTCTCTTTGGAAAATAATACAACTGGAAATTAAAACCATTTTAGTAAGAAAACTATAAAATTTTAACATTTCAGTGGCATTGATTTTTATTCTTCTCTTTCTTGTTTTTTGGAGGAAAGTCCATTCTTCTTTTCTTCTTGCAGTCTAACATGACTGTATTTGTTTGGCTATAAATGTAGTGTTCCCCTTTACTGATTGCATAGAATTTCATTTTTTACAGAAATGTAGAAAAATATTTTGTACTTTTTCAAACAATATGCTTTCAATTATGTTAGATTGTAGTGAAATTCTAGTTGATGCTGTTCATACCAAAATTGTTGCATATAGATATTCTCAAGCGCCTTGAGTAATAACATTACAAGTGGTTCTCCTACTCTTCTATGAAGGGTGGCATTTACATTCCTGTAGACTTCCCCACTAAACACCTTTCTTGATATGTCACAATAATTTAGATACACTTCTGACAAGTCACTTACCTTTGTACTTACAATAGGCAACTTTCTCTCTTTTTGTTTTAGGGAGTCTTATTCCATTAACTTTCTAGATTGGTACAAAAAAGCCCTGAACAGTCTAGTTGTTCTTTCTTTTTGCATGCACCAGAAAGTGGCATCAGAGCATGTAGAGTATACATGTTTTTTATACTTGTAAACTAATATACAAGTAAGTATATGAACATTGCTACTGCCCTGTTGATTTTACACTGCAGAGGAGGTGCTATTATTGGCTTCAGACTCAAATGTCATCTGGATTTGGAGTCTTCCAGATTATGATTTCATCTCTGTAAATTCTAGTTTTCATAAGGCTGTTTATATGCCCTGTAAACTGAAATATTCAGTCTGAAATAGTTTCAGAGATAAAATGCTAATCAAAACATTTTATGGTTGAGTTATACCTGCTTCTACTCTTTTAAAAATTCTGCTAGTGAAATCGCATCATTGTATTTTAGATTAGATGCCTAACATTTCCTTGTTTGTGTACTTCCTTTATCCAGACAAACCACCATATTCAGTAGAGCAGGGTTTAGGACTTGAAAAGGGACATTACTTTTGGAAAAAAATCAAATAAAATAATGTAATTTTTATTCTTTCCAAGACAAGCTTATCACTGGGGATTTTATCAGTTTAAATCAGGTGCCCCCTTGACTTTGCTAACTACCTTGAAAGATGATGCAATTCCTTCAAATTCCAGCATAAATGCCATTTTAAGATGGTACAGAATGGGGATTGGTGAGCTTTTGTATGTCTCAGTGAGCAAAATAGGTGACAGGAAGCAGTTCTGCCTGCTTAGACATTCATCCAAGTCCCTCTATAAGGACTGGAAGGACATCCATTGACTCCAGTGGGAACTGGATGAGTCTCTAAGCGTCAATAAAATCAAAGAATTCTCACAGTGAATCGGCCTATCTGGCACACATTAAAATAAACTATTGTAAATTTTGAAAATGACTCTTCTTGCAGCATAGGCCAATTGGTCAGCTGCAAATTTGGCACAGCTGTACAGCATGTGTCCTGGGCAGTCCACAGGAACATGATGTTCTTTTTCACTCCTGAGAGCTTTGGAGAATGAAAGAACTCAACCCATTGCTGAAGAGTAAATGCTGAAATAATGGAGCTAAATAAAGAAATCAACAAAAGGCTTACAAAGGTAACATTTATTTTGGAAGAAAATAAATTAACAAAACCCCCAAAAGATGAAACATTTTAAAGGCAAGTTTACTGCTTAATTGGTGTTCTGGAAAGAAAAGAAAAAAATTCAGAAAATTCTCTGGCAGAAGCTGATGGAATTTGACCTTTATATCAATGCACTGTAGAAATAAGGCAGAATTCCTGAAAAAAATACTAAGCATGTAATTTTCATCTTTAACCATCTGTGTGGGGAGTGAAACACATCCAAAGAGAGGAGAAGCTACTGAGCCCTAGGCATCCACACTGCTGTAAAGAAATGCTGCTGCTCTGTCTTCAAACAGAAGGATGATTTTGCAGCACAGACTCCTAGAGGAGCCTTTAAAGCCTTGTGCAGTGGGTATGAACTCTAGAAAGAACAGGTAGATAGATTTTCAACTGCATATAAAGACAAAAGAGCAAAAAATTACAGTTGAATAGTGTTTTTCATGTAATGTGCAAATAAAGCACAGCACATGCACACTTAAGCTTGAAAGCAACCACTGAAAAACTGGTTTTGGTTGCCTTGATTTCCCACAAAGGAAGCTTCTCATGCTTAGAAGGCTGGACGAATGTCATTAATGGAAAAGGAGCTTCACCACAATAAAAGAAATGTGAGGTTCAGTATCTGTACCATGCTGTTAAATACTAATCCCAAGAGACCTTAAATCTAGCTCAGCATTTTGCAATTACATAGCAAAAGATACTTTGGACTTCTTTATTTCACGGCTTTGGGGATAGTCTGCACTGCTAAAACAAGATATCACAGCATATATGATTAATAACTAAATATCCCTGTGACCTAGAGATAACTACTCTCCAAGATAAGTGAATTCCTGAAGACTGTCTTTGCAGTTGTTAGAGGGTATTAAAAACTCACTGTTTAAAAAACTGCAATTTTATATTAGCATTTTCATTCTGGGGGCTTTAGAACCCCAATGTTTCATCTGTGTTTTGTTTTGCTTTTTACTTCCAGCTGTTGCATGTGATCTGGAGTTCTCCTCCTTCTCTGCTTCCCTGCTGGCTCTGAATGATTTGTGGCTGCATTCCACAAAGACCCAGTGTGACAAGAGCAGAAAAATATTTTAAAAGACTTTTTTAAGAGGTAATCTTAAAACTCTTTTTTTTTTGCTGATTCTACCTTTTTATTTCAGTGAAAAAAAATCTGACCATTAGTAGTTTAATTTGACTAATTGATGCTAATGGCCCATGTCCACCTCTGTTTCTGTGGAAATGGATGCCAGCCTAAAGAGAGGGAATGATTTTAAACATATTCTTCATAGAAGCTGTTACCCGTCGGGTGTCCTTTATCAATTAAATCTGACTTAGAATGGTTTCTGGTAGCAAAACAAAAGCACTGCTAAATGGTTTCTAGTACTGCTAGTTGAGGACCAAATTTACCAAAATATTTTTCAAGTATATCTAGAAGAAAATCCCAGGTTCACTGGCTTCTTTATCCTGATTTGTTATTGTCTTGTATCAAATGCAATAATTCACCAGATCAGAAAGATTATATCAAATGCTATGAAAGTAGGATGGGTGAATGAAGCATTATCAAAATGGGACAAGACTGCATCATTGCTCTCTGTAAACAACCAGGCAAGATGAGAAGGAAAGAACGGTGAAAAACTGGGAAATTTCAAATATCTGCTCTTAAAGGGAGCATAGACATTGTTCTCCCACGGGAGCATTGGCTCTCCATAGAGGTTTTGCAAGTCTGGTCTAATGCAACATTTCTCTCTGAAAGCTATCACTGCAGGAGCATTCCCTTAGGCTGAGTATGTTGGTGTTGTGTAGAGGATTTTTTCTGATTCACGCATAAAATTCCAGTTGGTTCAACAGATAGTAGTATTTACAAATGAGAGCAAAATTGTTTGTAAAGATATAGGGAAAACTTAAAAGCCTTTTCTTTTTCCCAGCAAAAGATTGAAAGACTTCATTGAAGATATCCTGTTCATGTCTCCAATCTGTATAAGCATGTGCACACATGATCTTGGTCTCATATAAAACAGTGAGGAAGGATAACACAGAATGAGTATTTACACAGAGTAATATAAAGAATACAAGTCACTTCCACTTTTTAATTAACTTCTCTGGCACAATATGTGAAGGCAGAACACATGTCCTGGCATGTATGCTATTTCAGCAGATTGTGGAATATTGCCACATGCTTGTTTTCATGACTCTTATATGGGTTCTCCCATTGGCTATCACCTGGTTTTAGGTTATTTGAGTCAGATGTAATCTAATGTACAGCATGTGTATTTTAAAGTCTGTAACTGGACATACTGTAGTGTCTCAACAGCGTAGCCTCTGATAGATTTAACATATTGAGTATTTTGTATAGTGCATGACCCATGGATTCCATATGTGCTTCTCATCATTTTGCTCTTCATGCCTCCCGCATTGTGTACTTTGTCCATCCACTCCATTTATTGAGTAGCAATGGGCTTCATTGAAAACAGTGCTGACCAGTTTGCACCTGGTTTGAGCAGGTGGTTTAATATTGATCTTAAGACAAAGAAATATTTTTGACAATTTGTCCCAGAAACTTTCTCTGAATAGGACTTTTGTCCTGGAACAATTCCCACCTAGAAAAATGATGTACCTTTATGTGGCAAGTTTTGATTTTCAGATTCACTGGATGGATTGGAGAGAAATTCTTTCCTTGTTGAATTTTTTATGCTTTCTGAGGTGGAATAAGAAAAAGAAATGTGGTGGGGCCTTTTCCCCCCAAATGCTATGGAAGTCTGTCACAAGCCACAGACCCTTATTTCCCTCACTGAGCTGCTAGGATGTACTGCAAGAATCCCTGATCATAGTACTGTGGTGAAAACTGAAGTCACGGGACATGAACCTTAGCATATATCAGATCAATCAAATTTGGCAATGTTGACAGTAGAAATATTCAGCTGAAAACCAACATTGTGTTTAAAAATTAGTTGAAAAAACTATTTTCTCTTGAAATGAAGTTTGCACAAAAAAAAAAAAATCACTCTCAACCAGTAATATCTGAAAGGCCAATACTCTGCTGATGGCAAAGTATCTGGTTGCTGCTTTTGTACAGATGGCTGCATAACATTCACAGAAGGAATGATTCTAGAAGCCAGTTTTTCAAATGTCATCTTCTACATATGTAAGTGAAAATGGGTCCCTGCATATCACTTGTGCATGCAAATGATAGACCTAGCATTTGCACATCAAGCACAGATCATCTTTGGGCATTATCCTACAGATGGACAGATACAGTGTGAATCATATTTATTCAAAGAAATGCAAGCTAAAATCCCTTTAGAAAGGCAGTCCCTTGGTTTGTCTACTCACAGGAACATACAGTTGCTGAGGTAAGCAGTTACTCCTACACAATTTTGTTAAGAGAATTTTTTCATCCTCTGAATATGCTCTCGTTAATCCTATTTTCCAAAGGTATGCTACCTTTTTTTGTGAGGCTATGGATAGCAGAAGAGAATTTTAAAAATTAATATTGGCTTGGGATGTCAATAATTACACACTTACCTCTGCACAAAAATTGAAGTCAATATTAAAATACTGGATTTTTAATTAAAAAAATTGTGATATCCTTGTCTTTTATGTCATGTCATTAATGATGCCTCTTTGGCTGAGGAGCTAAGGCACATTATTTATGGTTCTGATGAAATTTAGCCATGTGAAAGGTTTTTTTTCCCCCCAGTCTATTTATTTGTGAGAATAGATCTTTTCCCAGAATAGCTAAGACTAAGAAATTTTGGTCTCATCAGATCTAAGCTGATTACATTGGCTTCTATACCAATTATTTAGTCATAGATTGGAAATAAACATCTTAATTGAGACTCGCAGTAATTTGGAATGGTGTTAAATTACTAATAGTATGCTATGTATAAATGTGCTAATACAAAAGGGATAACTGGACATGCATCATATATAATCACATTGAAAGATTTTTTACTGCTTCACTGAATGCTAGAGAAATAGTGAGGTTTTACTCTTACTGAGAGTAGGAGCAGTTCTCCAAATAGTAGCATTTTAAATGTGCCACATGCAGTAAATTACTTTTTGTCTGAAGGATTTAAATAGTATTTATATTTCAAAGAAAAAAATCACAAAACTTTTCCTTGCTTAAACACAATTCTTTTCATGCCATCATTCTGAAGGAAAGGGAGGTCGAATATATAATTTTAAGCTTTTGTAGATATTTATTGTTGGCTTTGCTTCAGTATTCATGATATTTTTTAAGGAACTTAGTTAAGTGTGCCTTATTTGCTCATTCGGCAGCCATTTGATTTCAATAGTATTAACACAGGTGAAATAAAGTTCATGGAAAGTATTGTATTTCTAAAAAATCAGACAGCTTAGCACATTCTGTGTTGGTCTGGTCATATGACAAGGGGACATTATCATGACATGCTTGGTTTTATTACCAGAGGTAAACCTTTTTGTATATGGTGAGCTATTTGACTGTTATAGTACTGCATTTTGGATAGTGAGCCATAAATATGTTTGTGGGCTTTCAGGTGTATAAAAAAATCAAGGACTTATATAATTGCCCATGGAGAAAAAGAAGAATTGAATGCAATTTTTGTTTGGATCTGTAGGGAGTACAGCTCAGATGAATGTTAGCTTTCTGCCTGAAGGCAACACAATTTTTAACTGATTTTAGATCTTTGCATGTGCATAGCTAACTTAAGAGGGCTTCAGAAGGCTTTCAGAATTCATGGTGCTTTTTTCTTTTTTTTTTTTTTTTTGCTTAATGATGAACTTAACAGCACTTAAACAATGTAAGGTAATAAACAATGTAAGAAGATACTGGAGAAAATCTTCTGAGACCAGGGAGAAGGGCCAGAAGACCCAAAATAGTGGACAGTGGGTGAAGTTTTCCTAGAAGCAGTAACATACCAACAGAGCAAGATGTCAAGCTGGGTGTAGCAATAGCTACATAACATTAATATTTCCTTCCTCTTGTCCCCACAAATAGATTCAGAAATAAAGGACCCTGTGACTTCTTACCCTTTGAACTTAAATTATTTTTTCCATATGTCAATTTCTGTAGCCATCTGTAGGATGAATATGACATAAATTCTGCTAAGAAAAGCGCAAAGAAATAGAGAAACTGAGTCACATCTTCAGTAAGTAATAATTTTGAATGGGAAGGGAACGGACCAAAGATGTATGACAGGAATTAGTGTTAAGACATGAAATTAAGGTTTTACTATATAGTTATCTCCAAATAATGAAATTTATAGCGGAGTTCATAATCTAATTCAGTTCTTAGACAGCATCTGAGAAGAGCATTTCTTTCTGCTATTCTCCTTTAAGTCCCACCATGCATTTTATTGAACATGAAAGACAAACATTTGTTATAGACAATGAAATCATGTTTCTCCTTCTTTGAAGCAAAATAGTGGACCACATAATCTATTGAGAATCCTTTCCTATTTTCTTTTCTTTGATTATATTGTTGGAGGCATCTTCCCTGTGTTCCTACAGCTTTCTTTGATGAAAAAGCAAAAATACAATTAATTAAAATTAAAGTACTATTTAATTTTCTGTCAGAAATTCATTAATCAGAAAGTATATGCAGGAAAGAAAATGGTATCTGTCTCTTCTTGAATCACTGTCACTCTATTAAAAACAAGTTAATTCGTTGATGTGGAGATGCACTTTCTTCTTTCCTCAGTGCAAATCCTAGTTCGGGATTTGTATTGCCTTGCCAATAATAGAGGCCTGATGAATTGATATTTGATATGTTTGCACCTAAGTAAATTCAAGTCCAATCTTTACTAATAACATGGTACTGTGCAGCCAGATCTGAATTCTGTGCTGGGCATAACATTTCCAAAATAGGCAACTCATTTAACTTTATTTAGTGTACCTTTTACTTATGAATTCTAGGCATCCTCCTGTAAAGTATCTACAAGAGATGAAACTATATCCAAGACCTGACAGCTATTCAGAATGGACAACAAATTATTGTGAATTGTCTTTGAAGTCACCAAGTGCCAAGGGAAGTTATCATAAGTCCTGCCAAATTTTCTGGATGCTTTATACATGTGATAAACAAAAACCAGACAACATTCTGTAGGCAGACATGATCTCAAAAACCAAAGTCTGCTCCTCTTCTTTCCAGTGCTATTGCCCCATATAATGTTTATTGGGCCACTGAACTCTCTGTCACATTTCAATAGCCTTTCCACATACTGAGTGCCAGGTTTCTTACACAGAATTCTTAAAATGACAGGTATCCTTGATCAATACTTAACCATCAAGACTTCTTGAACTCAAGTTCTTTGACTCACAAGTTGTTGCAGTTGAGATGGACATAACATGACACTCCGTGGTTCATGCAGCGACAGTGAATTTTTACTGATTATAGCTCTCTTTTATATGGTTTTCAAATAATCTCTCAGTCAATCCCAATTGACTACATTGTGGTTACCACTCAGCTCACTAGCCAGTAGCTGCCTGCATCCATGCTTATCAGGAATTGGCTGGCATTGTTGAATTTGAATCTCCCAGCTTCTCAGTGCTTCCTTCTAGGGATGTTTACTTCTTTCCCTTAACAGCATAGACTGGTTGAGTTATAGTTAGGGCTATCCATGACTGTGAGGCCAGATGTTGGCCATCACAGTTCTCTCTTTTTGTTTTTAAATACAAAGGCAGTGTCTGTCACCCTCTGTAGGGCCCTTCCAGACAGGATGACAAACACAGCAGAATGTGTGAAATAATCATGATCGCACAAATGATAAGTCTAGTTTGAAGGAGGCTCTTCGCCCAACTCAACAAGCCTAGCCTTACCAGCCATTGGTCTGTCCCACATACCATCAAAAGTTTTTACAATCATGTCCAGGAGCTAACAAAAATGAGCACAGTTTTACATGGTAGTATGCTGCACACTGTTCACATCTATGGCTGAACTGCTCAAACTAAAGAACTTACAAACAAGTTAACTCAAAAAACTTTCCAAGGTAACATTCAAAAATATAAGAGGTAACATTTCACTGCCTTGTCTCAATTTGGTCTTACAGGTCATGCCCAGGTGCATAATTAAAATTTACATGTCCTTTTGCTAGTCATATCCTTAAATTGTTTGATTCTTCATGTTTAAGTGTAGTAATGGGTGAATTGTCTTCCAGTTGTTGGCAACATCCAACATCTGTCCATTTGTTAGGTCATGTTGAATGTAATTGAGAATTTTAAGAACATCCAAAGCTTTTGTGGCAGGTATATACCATCCCTACATTCCCCCTTCTTTATTTTTTCAATAGTATACTTTACAAAATTATTCAGTGGTAGCAGTACAAATAATGAATATTTTCCCTTTTCAAACATTGAAATCTGAATATTGATGTTGTTGAAAGGGCTTTTTTCTTTTGTTACAGCATTAGCTTAATTGTCTGTTGGTCCATAGATATAATATTGATAGATATGTCCCAGGCTGCCTTACCCAAAGATGAAAGTAGTTTTTCCAGTACTGAATGGGTCTTGTTGTGGAGCTGTCCAGGCAGGGCTAGCTAACCCATCACATCAGGTATTTGAATCCTAGTCCTGAGCAGTATACAGAGCTGCACAACCTTGGTCAACAGCATTTCAAATCTGAGAAAAAATGGTGTCTAATTCACGTACTATGAAGTAGATGAAAGTATCTGCACGAGATTGCAGGGCTTTTTTTGTCATCTAGCCTTGCCTATTATACTGTTTAGGTTTCTACACACTTCGGAGTCCTAATTATTTAGCCAGACCGTACACCATATCCTTTAAATAAGTACCAATATCCATTTAATAAGTTTCTTGACAACTTAACAGTCAAGTGCCATCACCTATTTAACAAGTAAGTTAATTGAGATGTTGCACACAGCACAATCCCCCTGTAAATTCAATTAATCCCTTACAACTGGCTCAGACTTGCTGCCCTTCATATACTTGCACAGAAATTTAGAAGAGGTAGCATATTTAGTGAGGAGATGAAAGGGAGGGAGAGATGACTAGTCTCTTGCTTTGGTTAGTGTTTGTAAATTGGTCATCATACTTGACAGTTTTATACATTGCACTGTGTAGGATACACTGTCAGGAGGAGCACCTGAGTATCTTGTTCAGACGCATGAAATTTGCACCCATGTCAGTTGTAGTTAATTAAGTGGTTTTGTGTGGATATATATATATATATCCACATATGCATCAAAGCCTTGAGATAGAAAATATAATGTCAGACTTTGTTAATTATTACTAATAGATTAGGAGTGCTTTGGTTGATCTGATTTTGTAGGGTTGTGGTATCTCTTATTTTTATGGCAGTCTGTAAGGTACAAACTCTGTACCCCACACATAACATCTTCAAATGAAGCAAAACATCTTGAAGAAAATTCTAAGTTTTTTGAGAGTTACAGCCCATATTTTGTTCATGTATAGTAATTATTTATTGAGTTAGTATTACCAAAAGGCAGATTTGGATACCACGAAAATGCATTAGACAATTACTAGTCTGTTTGCTCTCCTGCTATTTTGTGGTAGTTTATGCTGTCTTAATGGCATCACCTGAGATTTTTTGAGCACAAAAATATTTTAAACTGTGGTCTGTAATAAATTTTCAGGGAATGCTTTTCAAGTTCCCATAGAAAGAAATTATTTTGAAAATGTTGAAATGACCAGGTTATAATTTTGAGGTGGTCATTAGAGAATACTGAATTCTAGTTAATTTAAACTGAAAGTATTATATACACATATAAATTCAGCCTTAATATATGGAGATATATGTGACTATGGAGACTTAAGCATGACACCAAGAGGTTATTAAATACAGCACACATTCCAAGGACAACAGGTCCAGTGGAAGAGTTCATGCATCTTCTGTCCATTCCAGTATGAGTAATGCCAATGCTTGTATCAGCATCATAAACTAGCTAAATTGCCAAGTCAGGCTGAAGTGAAACATTTCTATGAATACAGCCATGAGTGTGAGCCTTGTCCGTGAGGCTGTACATGAGTGTACAGCCTCTTGAGCAGGCTGTAAATGAGTTCTGAGTAGGTATGTGATGGCTGCTAGCTGAACAACAAAGAATGGCTGTGCCCAGTTTTCCCTTAAAGGGATGGTGAATTCTACTGCTTATAGTATCTACTCTGGCTCTGAAAAGAAATCACTATGAAGGTTCTGCAAGTTATCCACTGTTTCTGCCTCTCTGTACCTTAGCTTCACTAACTTCACTAACAAGCTGCCAACCCTGAAAGCCATCTTATACTAAGAAGCCAGCTTCTTACATACAGAGCAATGACCTAAACTGCTTGAAGTCCAAAGAAAGTGTAGATATAAAAGTAAACAGGCACTAGGTATTGCTGAATTGGAAGAATCCTAAAAAGAATGCTGAGAAACACCTTCTGGCAAACATTCATTCTTTCAAGTATGCTAATTGTCCTCAGATTCAGTTTTATTGTCATATACTAAACCTTGCTGTATGGAAGCAGCCTGAATCATCTGTTTGTAGTAGGAATAATAAGGTCCACACTTGGTTCTGAATGAAATTTCTCTTGATATTGGAAAACCACAGGTCATTTTGGTGCAGTGTAGCCACATAAAGAGAAGTAAGAAGTCCAAGAGGGATGGCAACAATTCCACAGTTATTGAGAGTATGTTCCACAGTTTGATATAGGAGGTTGAAACTGTCAAGACCAGGATAGTGTAGTTGCAATATTTCATTTACCACATTATTTAATATACACATTATACTAAAGACATAATCCCTTGTCCAGTTACCAGATTCCAGACTTTACAGGTATGGTCTGTAGGTCAGTGAAAAGAAGATCACCAGTTGCATCAATACAAAGCACAGTCTTGGCATATTCCTCAGGCTTTTTAAGCCCTGGCTGTGGAAGCAGTGGGATGTGGTGTTCCATGGGTCTGTGTGCCAGCAGCCCCCCATTTGTCTTTTGGCTTCCACTTGCATGCTTGCTGTGAGTGTGCATGCCAAGCGGTGGCTGTGCTGTCCGATCAGCCACAGTCAGGGCCAGGCCAAGCGGGTAAACAGTGATATGGGGCCTGGATAATGGCTGGTCCCCCCCAGCTTCTTGCCTGGCCATTCTTCCCGTGCGCCATCCACTCCCCACATCACTCCCCCCTGCCTCCATCCTTGCTGGATGTTCTGATGGGCAGTGCCCATGGAACTTCAGTTGTGGCTTTCACATTCCAGTCAGCTTTTATCTGTTTTAAAGTGTCCAACATCAGCCACCAGGTCATTAAAATGTCTTTAACCATGTTGTCACTTTGGGAGGCCGACCTAAACACCATTCACTAGCCCACTCCCATGTTTGCATGTCAAAAGCAACTCCTGCGGTTGTGCCTAGTCCATGGCTCTTACACCATGACAGTAAGGTTTGCAGAGCATGTTCATCATATTTTATCCCTCATCTGCATAAAAAGAAGGTCCATACCTGCACTAGGGCTTTTTCCTCTGTCAGGACTCTGGTCCCCATGTTCCCAGTGGATACCTTCTCTTTACAGTGGTCTGTACTCTTGCACCACTGGCAGCTCTCCAGGCTTCTTCTCCCATGGGCGCCATCTCCCGCTCTCCATGCAGCAGGGTGCTGCCAGTCATGTCAGGATCACCACTTGTCACAGCTGAGATGGACACAACACGACACTCTGTGGGTCATGTGGCACCAATGAATTTTTATTTTTTGCAGTTCTCTTTTATATGGTTTAAAAAAAAAATCCTGCAGTCAATCCCAATGAATACATTTTCGTTACCACCCAGCTCACTGGCCAGTAGCTGCCTGCATCCATGCTTGTCAGGGATTGGCGGGTGTTGTTTGAATTTGAATCTCCCAGCTTCTCAGTGCCTTCCTCCTAGGGATGTTTACTTCTTTTCCCTGATAGCATAGCTGGTTGAGTTATAGTTAGGGCTACCTATGACTGTGAGGCCTCCAGACCAGCTGTTTGCCATCACAACAGGTGGTTATTAATGGCTTAATGAGAGTTTCAGAATAAAACATTTGTAGTTAGGTAAGGAAGAATAATATTTTGAGATAAGTAGCTCCAGAAGAATGCGTCTATAGATTGTTTGCTTAAACATCACTGATCTTCAAATATGATAAAGAAAATAAAGCTTTGGCCTGAGAATTTGAGCTAAGTAGAAAGAGTAATAGTTATTTTTTCTTTGTTGGATAAGGAATTCTACCATTGTACTCTTTTGACTATATACTGAGAATTAAATGCAGGTATGGAAATTTTAATTTGTCTTAGAGAAAAATTCAAGCATGGATATGTGGCAGAAGGGAGATTGTTGATTTAGAGTTTAATTTTGTTTTGAAGGGGTTTTTTGGGGGTTTGTTTTGTTTTGTTTTTGGTTTTTTAATATTTCAGATAGGTCTAGAAGGTCCAAGAAAAATTATGTGTTTTGTCCTTGAATTGTTAGGTGGATTTCTGCATACAGATGAGAGAGGCAGCAGGCAGAATGTTTAGGTTCGTCACTGTGATTGGGCTCACTCTATATAAGTGGTCACAGATGCCACTTAATGTTTTTAGCACCCACTTTTACCACCTAACTTTTGTGACTTGTATCTCGTATTCAGACCCTAGTTTTAACAACAGCTTGGTCCTTTCTCTCATATACGTTTTTCTGCATTGTGCCTCTAACTGCAAAATGACCAGTTCTCACCGGTACTTGATGCCGTATCCTCTTTCAGAGGGTAGAACCACACATTCAGTGGCATGACTTCATAGCCTCCATGGTCAGTCCAAAACAATAGACTCCTTCATGTTTTTCTGTACTCCTGGAGCTCTTTGGAACTTGTTCCTGGGAGTGGAATGCAGACTAATAAAATTCCAGAGTACATGAGGTTTATAAATAAAGTACTCTCATCTGAAACACTTAGAAGGGTATTTGTGAACATTAACTGTATGCATGCACAGATATATACTCTCGCTTTTCATCTCTTGTTGACTTTAAACAGTTCATCCACCCACTAGTATACATGTGTAAAACAACTCTCTTAACAGCTCTGCATTTTAGTAAACACCATTTAGAATCCCATTGGCAGATGCTTCTAGAGACACATGAGCAGAAAAATTCCTACACAATATTTCAACTTCTCCAAAGAATATTATAACTTTCAGGTCAGGAGTCATATGTACCTTCCCTGCCCTATGTCCAGTGTTAAGAGTATTTCAGTAAAAGAGAACTAAAAGAAATACACTTATCCAATCCCAGTCAAGCACATACATTTAAATCCATGCAAATCTTTCAACCAAGGAACAAGAACGTCATTTAGGGAGTGCTATATACTTCATCTTTTAATTGCTATCCCACAACTACTTCAGTCTTATAAACCAGTTTATGGCTCTGGAAAAAAAAAAAAAGTCAAATTGTAGATACAGTAATCACTGAGTGATAAACAGATATTTTTAATACATCAGTGTTAGACAAAGAGAGAGCCTCTCTTCCTCTCATAGAAGACTCTCTTTTTTAGTACCAAATTTGTGCCAAGTCTAGCTTTTTTGTTTGGTTGCATTTTTCCTATTCTAAGTCAAAAATGTCAAATGATCAGTATATTCAACTTGATTTGATTTTCTGAATATGTTTATGGTTTCTGTTGTATCACATCTTTGCGATCCTGTTGCACAGTCATAGGTAAGGCAGAATGAAGCCCCTGGACCTGGGAGACTGATGATCTGTACTTGTGCACCACTGTACAGGTTGTAGGCCATGCAGGTTTCAAGGCATAGAGAAGAAGCTAAATCCCATGAATGTTCACTCAGGATTTGTGCATAGAGAGATGGATCTTTATACGGAGTAGAGTTGGCTCTAACCTGGATTGTTCAGTACACCTTAACCCATCTTCAAATGTAAGGTAGTTTTTCAGATTCAATGGAAGGACACTAAATCTCAGCTCCCACTGCAGAGAATTGTACATCTCAGTCCACTGCTGGCTGTATTTCTGCCTCAGATTTACTACTGCTTCTTAAGCAGATACTTCTCTGTTTAGATTTTTTTTTTCTCATTTGGCTCCATCATCAGGAGTTTCCATTTTCACTCTGTAGAAGAAAGCTGCTATAAAATATGTTCAGTTTTCAGAACACATTGAATGTTGAGCTTGTCAGATGAAGAATGTGACTTCAATAGTTTTGATAGATGCTATAAATACCACTTATAAAAATAAGCTGCTCTTATTTAAAAAGTCTTCGAAAAATGCCTATGATCTACTGGCACTAAAAAATTAAATTAATGGAGATTTACAATTTTGAACCAAAATGGACTGATGCCTGTTCCTTTCTGCAACAGGGTAGCTGTAAGATTAAAGAGTTTTATTCACTACAGAAACAGATGACAAAACAAGATGTACTAAGCAACCAACTAGAAGATGGCTTTTTAAGTGCTGACTCAAAGTGATTTTGGACACATCCCCAGTGAAAAAAAATGATGGCCAGAGGCCAGAAGCACAGCTCGTTATGAGAGGTGGGAATCAGACTGTAGAATGAAATAAGGTAAAATATTTTAAATTTGTTGTGGAATGAAGCCTTAAACCCCAGATAATTGCTTCTATCACTGTGTAAATTTTGGTGCTGTCACAATACTTGATTATAATCTGGATATTTTTTCGTAAATAGAAAATAGTAAATATTAAATGCTTAGTACAAAATCCAATTGTTACACTAGAAAACTGCAGAAGCACAATGAAATCAAAATAAAGTATCTTGCTTTAGTTGAAACAGCATGTTTTGACACAGCATAAGTCTGTGAGGAAGCTTTACATCTTATATCACTATACTAGGAATAATTTTTGTTTTACATACCCTAAAAGACAGAAGGTACAAATGTGACTTCCTATTTAACATATATCTTTTTCTTCTGGATCAGACTACTTGGAAATCACATTACCTTTGCATCTGTGAACAGCAAGTTCGAAAAGAAGTTCATTTCTACTTTAGCTGAAATAACTTTTGAAAGTCAATCTCTCTAGGCTTTTGAAAGGTCTTCCATCACTGAGCTTTTACTAATATCACTAACAGAAGAGCAAATTTATGCAGAAGGAAGCATATTCCCTTGGCAATAGTAAACCTGTTGGTCTTGTTGGTACCTTGGCCTGGAAAATAGAATGATTTTTGTATCAGCGAGCTGTCCTTTATGGCATCAGCTATGAGAAGTAATTGCTCCCAGAACAGTTAGGGTGTTCTACAACAAATATCTCTTTGCAGTTATGGATGCTTCCAGTAGCTGGAACCCTGTTTGTAAAAGGCAAGGCAACTCTCATTATCTGCAAAGTGTGATATATTTATCCTCCCTTTGCATACTAATCTGAATGGTGGATTTAAAATATATAATCTCTATTATATGGAAAAAAGAGTTGTCAATGAGAACCTGAGTTCTCATTTCTAGGTAAAGCTCACAAATTCAACTGAAGAAATTGGAACTGGAAAATGGGGATTCGGGGTGCATTCCCCACCCACTGAAATAATTGGCACATATCTAATTGCTGTTGGAGAGCATACAAAAAGACACTATCTAGCACATTTTGTATTGCATTTAACTTGCACAAATGAATGAGTAACAATGAATGGCTTGAGTCCCTGGCTTAGTCCGTTCTGAGGTAATGTCCAAAATGAGCTTAATCTTTCTGCATATCCATAAATAACTAAAGAACAGCCACATCAAATCTAGTCCCCATGAAAAACTTGGGATTGAATCTGCAGGACCTACATGGCTAAGTGAATCTGGCTATGCATCTCAACAATAAACCTGGATTGCAGATACTTATATAAATTCTCATCACCTCTAAGAGTGTAAAGTACTTCCAGCTCTGGGCATCTGGGCCTAAGTTATCTAAACTGGGAGTTGCAGCAAACTCTGCATATGCAGCTCAGGCAGACAACCTATGCTAAGTAGGTTATTACACCTCCACCCTTAGTACAACTGATTTCAGTATTTGCACATCTTCTTTCTCCTGATTGAAATCAAAAGAAACACCCTTTTAAAATTGTGTGGACATAATTGAATCCATCTTGCAGCATAACCTATGAATTGCTTTGTTGACACAAGGCAAATCCACATCAATTATTCTGTCCCTGGACAGAGGCAATGCTAATTAAGCGACCTGAAGTCCAGGTATAGAACCCTTAGCTAGTTTCTTTCTAAGTATCACATTTACCTTAGTACAGATGTTAGTCTCTGTGCATTCTTGGGTGTTTTAAGCTGTAACTGTAAGTGGCTTGAGCTGGAGTATTTTTAATATTTTTAATACTCAAATTAAAAGTTCTTTTAAACACTTTGGATCTTTCAACAGAACCATGCACCAAAGATGTTCATTGCCTAAAAAAGAAGGTCTTAAGTTTTCAAAGCCCAGAGATACAGTCACCAAGAGACAACCTAATTTAAAATTTTCTATTTGTGTTGTTTTCATCTGCTTTTCTCAATAGCTCTTATTAAAGAGGTATTTTGACTACTATAATTTACCCAGCTACAAGAGATTTTTGAAAGGTAGCTATGAGAAATTATATTTGAAATTTCCAAATTCTTTGGAGTTTTTTTCATGCTGTGACATTTTAACCATGATTTTCAATGATAAAATAAGGCCAGCACCAACATACAATTTGCTTATCATACTTCTATACCAACACTGATATTTCTATTTCTTCTTCCAAATATTTGACTCATTTTTATTTCTGTTGAAAAGGTTAATAAACCTTTAGTATCTCAATACTGTCAGCTTTTTACGATTACTTGTCTGCTGTGTAATTTGTAATGCCGAATTGCAGAAACAGCATGAACTGTTTCTTATCACATAAGCCAGTTGTAGTATTGTAATCTCTTGGTTGCTTATTAATACAATTCATCAGCTCCTTCAATTCTTTAGCGTTGTTTTCATTGTAGTAACAGTAGGATTTTGAGTCTTCTTTGGTGAAAAACTTTGGAATTTTTTTCTGGGAAACAAATACAGCTTCGCTTCACAGTGGGTCCAAAAACTGTATTTCACAAATGCTCTGAACAATGAAGTTCATTGGTCATAAGTAATGCTTAGCATTTATTTTAGTAGGGATCAGGGTGAAAACTTGAGGCTTGTTCAGGCAGAAATGGATGGAATACAAAGTGTTCTTCCTCACTTCATGTCACATATAAATTATTAATATTCCTAAAAATTTCTCCCCCCCTCAACCACCTCCTGATATGCATGAAGAGTCATATTTTTTTCTAATGCTTTCCTTTTTTATACAGTCCACAGTAAGTGACTTAGCTGACAAAATGGAGGAATTGTGCCAGCAAAATTGCAAGTACAATAAAGTTTCTTTGTCTGAAGAATAGCCCAAGTTCTCCAATCTCTTCTATATTGTTGATTCCAGTAAACAACTCAGGATGCAATTCAGGAAGTAAAAACCATGCCCTAATAGTGAACTTCCATCTAAATAATAAGCTACACTGTCCTGTTCCCTTCTCTTTCTGCCCACCTCCTGAAAATAAAAACAACAAACCAAAACAAAAAACCAAAATGAATGGGAAAGACATATTACTACTTCTCCATCATCAGCAGACACTTGTGATAAGCACTGGTGATAAGCACTTGTGAAAAGAATGTGCATCATTACCCTTGACATCCTCTTATGTGGACAAATGTTAACCTAGTACTGGATGTCAGTTACTTGTCCTCCAAGACAGACCGATGTAGCTGAGCAGGTACTTCTTGTGTGGGAAGGCTTTCCAACCTGGCAGCGTACCAAATGGCACTTGCAATACAGAGTGTAAAAACCATTTGCCATTGCACTGTCAGTGCTGCTGTCCTGAACTAGCAACTGTCTTCCATGCTCAGTTCAGTGATGTGTTTAATTAAGTACCTAACCTGACCTGGAGTTTTATGTACTGCTGTTGAGGGTGATAGTGCTAACTGCATGCAGTGTAGTTATGCAGACAGTTTTAAAAGGGACTTAATAACCCAGGAATCAGTCTTGTAGTTCAAGAATACAAATTAAAAGAAGTGCCTTCATCAGGGGATTGGATGCATAAGACAAAATCCTCTACAGAGCCAGAAATGCAGCTGAAACTAGGCTCAGATGTGTATCCATCAAAGCTAAGGCAATTCTGGATTGAATAATTCCCTCTAAAATTTTGTTTCCTATTTGGCAGCATGCTACTCAGAACCTAAAGCAGTACTGCCCAAGATGTTTTGGTGATCAGATGTGATCAGAGTTCACACTGCACTGCTGCTTAGCACAGAAGGAAACTCTCTGTGTACCAGCTACGATGGTATCTGCAGCAACACTTCTCATTTTGCGGGTTTCCTATCAACAGCTAACAGTTGCCCACTGGCCTCAGAACACACCTCGCCAGTTCTCAGCCGCATGCCACCACATGAATACTGCTGCTTATCTCAGCAGTAACGGGCAGCTGGTTTCCCAATCCAGCTGCAATCAAGTAGTTTGCTGATCAGGTGTTATAATAATACATATGGCAGTTAAGGCTAACAGACACTGCAGATGCTGCTCCTTTTTTCCTGTGCCACAGGGCAAGGTGATTTTTTTCCTTCAAACATTGTAGATCACCACATCTCGATCCTGCTTTCTTTACTTCATGCTGCTTCCTTCTTCCCCTGCTTACCTTTGCTCTTGTTCCATACCAACCAGAGGTATTCCTTTATCTTTTTCTTCAGCTGCTCTTGTTCCTTGAAAGATTCCCACAGAACTGAATATATCTCTCTGAAGTTGTCATTAAAGGGTGAGCAATTATTTTCCTGAGCAGTCTGATCTATAAATAAGAAACCCTTAATGCCTTTAAGTTAAACATGGAGATCAGGCTTTCTTACCTGAAAAAAATTTGTCGATCATTTTTGGTTTCACATAAACTTTGTGAATTTTTCTGTACTACTCTTCTGTCCAGGTTCACAGTTTGCAGACAGAAAACTGTATTTTCTCTGCTATAGCCTGAGGGCTCTAAACCAGGCCCCAGATAATTCACAGCTTTTTCTTGTCTGTGAGCAAGATAACAAAATCCTTTGGTTCTTATTTCTTATCTTTCAAATATGTCCCCCACTTTGTTTTGTAAATAGGCTCTGATCTTATTTTATGTGTCTACAGAAGCATGTGCAAACGACTTGAAATGAACAATGAAGTTTTTGCGCAAGTCTTTGCTTAGCAACAGGTAATTTAAAGCCAGAAAAACAGAATGAATTTCAAAGGGATTGAGTAAAAAGGACCTGTATTTATGAAATGAGTGCAGACTACGTATGTGAGGTCTTTCATAAGCTTGCATGCTAATTTCAGGCAGAATTGCAATAAAATCATATTCCTAACAAAATTATAATATATTTTACAGGTATAGTTGCAGATGTTTTCCACAACTGTGTCTGTACCAACATGGCTGGGAACAATTTTCAATATGTACCTCTGTCTACCTGTTTTAATCCCATGCCAAGACACAGACTTTTATGAAGACAGTTCCTTTCTTTTATCTTTCAGTTCTTACAGCATACTTCATGCTGTTAAAAATAGGTTAGAAACTATTGTAAAATAGTAGATAGTTGTGAACATGTACTGTCAGTTTGGTTATGGTAAAAGGGGTTTAAATGGGTATTTCTTACAACTGTAAGAAATACGGTACTCAACGTACCATATTGCACCTAAGTACAGCGCACCACCCCCCAAGCGAAACGAGCCAGCCTGGACAGAACTGTAATGGGCCAATCAAGCGCCCTAAACCTTCATGCAAATGAAGGATCCAAACAGAAACCAATCCAAAGGGACAAAAATGCAGGATTAAAAGATGGCTTCCGACCCAGTGACGCCGTGCCGCTCCACCTGGAGCATCAGGGACATCGCTGCTCAGCGGACCCAGCGCCGGCGCCGCAGCATCCTCGACGGGAACGCTCCTGCTCAGCCCGCGGGCCCCCTTGCTTTAGGCCTTTCCTTGTTTGTTACAATAAATGCTGAAATAACTTTTAGCATTGGGAGTGTGGTCCTGACAATAGCAGGCTCCCAGATGCTGGATGCATTACAGCCATTATGCTACAGCGTTTATCAGACTCCTTCTTGCAATGATAGTATGATGTCACTTGCTACAGATCTGTGCTACATACTAACTAAAAGCAAGTTGCTGCTAATTATTCAGATTCTCCCAGGGAATCACAATCTCTGCAAGTTCCTTCATCTTCTCTTGTTAGGTAATGTCTGAATCCATTCTCCTCTGAAGAAACCACCCCCAGAACTCAGCCTACAAGACAAATTGGTCTTTGGTGAAAATAAAGTCTGCTTCTTTGAAGACCTGCAGAATCTCCACTATAACAAACAAGTCTTGAAAGACATGATTACTATCCAATACTTCCCTTCTCTTTTAAATCATACTTGTAAATATCCAGTTGGGGAAGACTAAAATTTCAGAGTAATGATCTTAAACCTGTAATATCCCATATATTTTCCTATCTGTATGGAAAAATAGTACTCTGTGATTTTTGCCACTAAGTTCTTAGAAAGCCACAGCTAGATAGGAGTACTGTTTAAACATATTTTAAATTCAGGAACAGCATGAAACAACAACAACAAAACCTTTAGAAATTCTTCATTACAGTTTAAGATCAAACCTTACCATATGAATTTCACTAGGAAATCCCTTCCCCATTTTCTCCTTCTCTGCTGCTGCAGGCTGCTTCTTAGGAGGCTAATGAGCTGTGTGTAACCATGCCCTTTGCTGGCTGACCTTTGTCTCTCCCGACTGTAGCCCCAAAACCTTTCATCCTGGCTGTGACCTGGCAATAGGCCTTGCCACATGTAGTTAACTCATCATCCCTATCCTGTATTTGAAATCCCATTATTAGATAACAGCATTAAATCCAGCACCAACAGCGAATGAACTATAGATTCACTTTTAATGAATATATGTATTTTTATAGGCAAGATTTTGATTATTCATGGAGTAGGAACAGGCAACAGTTGCAGCTGCAGCTGAGAAATCAGTTCATGAGTTGTAATAATATATTGGTGGGAGAGGTTCCTGTTATTTGTGCTTTGGTAGACATTGTCATGAGATATTATGATATACTTCCTAAGTCACATATGGTAACCATAATGTACTGGAACAGAGCTGTATCTATTTTGGTCATCCTTTGTGCTTGACAGCACTCAAGGTGATACCAAATTATTCTTCTGATCTTTCAGATTCCTGTGGAGCTTCTTCTCTGTGTTGATTTAAGACATGTGAGAAGAGTTTCTCTTGAAGTAGTATTGTCAGACAGCATATGGAAGTTGGACTCAGTGTAGCTCAGCTTTACCCCATGGAATCAGATTCACTAAGGGATTATAGAAAAACCTTAGGTATCTGAGTTGCAGGTGTTTGAGCTTTGTATACATGTTATGAATACATATGGCTAGTCAGCTTTCTTACTAGAGACATTTCTTCACACATTTCTTCAAAATGCAATCTCTAGAATAACATGTAGTCTTGAAAATACTTCAAGTTAATATTTTCAGAAGACAGAAGTGATATATATGGTGCACCCTCTGATGAAGCATATGTTTGAGAAAATCTTACTGCATTTCAGAGGTCGTCTGTGACAAATAATAGGTATGCACAGAAGGTCTTCAATATATTTCAGTGTAGGAAGGAGTCTGAATGAGAATAAGGTCAAGTTTTCATCTCAGAAAATGCATCATATGAAAAAACTGCAGACCTGACAGCAATCCATGTTTGCTATTTCATATGTGTTGAAGTGTGTTGGGAAATTTAACTCAAATGGGTTAAGACTGCTGATGTAAGGTGAGGGTTTCTAGAAAACCTGCATTATTGTGGAAAAACAGGACATACCACTGTCAGTCACTGTCAGTCTGTGGATAATCAGAAATAGGTTATTAGAATCCCAAGGGGGCCTCAGCCTTTTATTAATGCTAGTCAGTTCAGAGCATGGTTCTACATAACACAGTGCACAGTAGGCAGTTTCAGCTACATCTTAATTAACTAGGCATCTCTTAATATATTTTAGAATTGCTTGAACAATATGTGTTTAAAACTAGCTGCTCTAGCAAACCAAATTCACTGTATGTGAATCTTCCTTTCTTAGAAAATATAAAAACTTCTTCACAACAGGAAGGGAGGTTAGTACTTTCAAGAAACAGCAGGATTAATCTGGAAGGTTAGTGAGGAGAAAGACCTTTGGCTGGGAAAGATCAAGCAAGTGGCTGCAATATGAAGGATGTGACTCAGAACTCAAGATCAGTAAGAACTGTGAACTAAAGGGTAACAGGATTTAATAGGTTGTCTACAGTGAAAATGAATTCACCAAAAAAAACCACAAAAAACCCCAGGGGAATCTGAGATAAAGGGAATAATGCCTGATTTTTTATATTCTGACAATTACCAACTGTTACTGATGCCTGATTATATATATTATACATTCTGTCTATTACCAGCTGTTGCTGGTAACCCTAGTAACAAATTTTACTAGAACGGTTCAGAAATGTCCAAATAGATCTTCTTTTTCTGTTAAAAAATGAAATCAGCTCACAAGGAAATACTAACCTGGGAATCTTGGGACAGAGTGAGAACACTTACTGCGAGGAGAGTTGCCAAGATTAGCTGCCAGGCAAATTTCTATCAGGGGTTTGCCAGTTTGCTCAGCTGTATGCTTGGCATATACCTATAATGCATTGTCAGGTTTGTGACCTAAGATTTAATGTGTTGGCATCCCTGAAAGCTCCTATCCTGTGTGTTGCCCTAGAAATCAGCAGTCCAGGAGGGTTTTCAGGTTTGCAAAGTTCCGTAGAGTAGAATTTAAGAACTTTGGTTACTTCTGTTTTGTTGGGAGTTTGATTTGAAATATCTGAAATGAAATCTCATTTCAGAATGAAATCCAGTATGAATTTTCCCTTTCCATAGAAATGTTGAAACTTCTGAAGATATTCTGGGGTAACACACAATATCATTCTCTTCCAATTTTGTAATACCTAGCAGAGAAGAAATTATTACTTTTCTCAGCTCTAGCAGCTTTATAACAGAATAAAAAACAGTCCCCACTGACTTGCTCCGGCAAAGAAATAGGGTTGTATCAAAAGATAAACTTTCAGGGTTAGCAACTCAGGTTATGCTTGACTTCACATAGCTTGCCTTATGGTGTTGTGTTTCAGCTTTTCACTTATTTTTTTCTTAATATGCATTGGTCATGTCAGATTAAAAGCCCTCTTGAAAAGTGAATGCATAGCTATTGACCAACAATTAGCAAACACAAGAGAAGACAAAGGCACCAGAGTAGGGAAAATGTGAATTATTCAGAGACAATATAGGCCAAAAATAATTTTGAAAGGATGATCTCTCAAGCTCAAAGTTTCAGTCCATTACCAGCTGGTACCTCTTTTAAGTTCTAAACATAACTTTCTTTCCAAGATTTGCTGAAGTAAACTTAGAGACAAAAAAAGCAGGGAGATTTTGAAATGCTGAACTGTTCTGGATGGGAAGAATAAAGAGATAAATATTATCACCAAATTACTTATTAAAAAAAAAAGCCCTGACAAAACAAGAAGGATTTCTACATAGAGAACCTATAAATAGTGAAGAAAAGGAAGTGAAATGCTAGGTCAACATAAGCACAATTAGAACTCCCTCACTGAAAGATGTCATGTAATCAGTCATAATATCCCATTTGACTAGGATATCAGAAATAGTCATAATATCCCATTTTGACTAGGATAGTGGAAAACTATTGTATTTCTTTGCGGTGAAATCATACAATACATGTCAAACATGCTATGTGCTGATGTTGTGGTTTAAGAATGAGGACAACTGATTACTCAGAAATGCATGAAGATTTCTGCTACATTAATGTAAAGTTGGTAAACAGGATCAAGGATCAGGAGTCCTGGATAAATACCCCTCATTACATTCAGGCTTTGTCGTTCAAATTGTTAGCAAAACAAGTGTTGGAAAGGGGATGCACTCCAACAGCTGTGCAATTGCCTTCTACATCTGGACCCCAATATGAAAAAAATAGTGTGTAACTAATTCACCTGATATAATTAGACTTACGGTTGAAAGAGGAAACAGAGGTTTACTTCTGCTCTCTCTGATACACTAAGCATCTTTCTCTCACCAAATCCATGAGAGGTTGTCTAAAAAAGATGATTTTTGTTTCACATTAAGAGAGTAATTCAGACACTCATCTTTTTCATATTATCACTGTTAATGTTGAGAATTAAATCATGAGGTTGCCAGCAATATAAATGTTTGCAATCACAACTATTGTAATGATCTTTCATTGTCTAGGAAAATAGATTTGCTTTATATTCACTCTGCAAGAATTTTTTTGCTCTCTGCCACTCATTCATGATATTGGAAAGAGGAATGCATTGCCCAACTTTTTGATGGAGAATGACATCAGTATTCTGGGATTCTGTACTCACAGTTGGAGAGAAAAAAAAAGGCTAGATCTGTTAACAATTTTAATGTTTTGTTGTTTTCAGCTTTGAGGAAAACAAATCCAGTATCAGTGTACACAGACAAAATAACATTCAGAGCATAAAAAAGACTTTTGCTTGCTGTTGTCGTCAGCTACTGAGAACTACTCTAGGACAGTGCAAATATAGGCTCTGTGTCATGTCATTGGCTTTCCAGGCACGAGTATAGGATTCCTCATAGTGTTAAAGCCTTTCACGGTAAATGTCTGTGCTATAAATTTTGATGTACTTCCCAGCTGAATGGATGCTTTGAGTGGAGACAGTCTGGCTGGAGCTAAAGTAGTTAGGTTTGATTTACCTCTTCTTTATTATTCAGTTCTATTGAGAATTTGGAGGAGTGATATCAAGGCATGTTGATTGACTTCAGTTTGTAGATTGAAATAAAGTGAGTGCTATTTAACCTTGGCCAATACCATACAACCTTATAATGATATTATCAGGATTAAGTAATGTGTAGATTTGTAAGACAGACAATGAAAGCTGACCTTTGCAAATAAATACATTGACAGATGAGTTTTTCCTAATAATAATTTAGTGTGTATTTTTTGTCCAAGTCCTTATAGGGTTTCCAGAATTAGAGAAGTACTTGTGAAGAGTCCCTGTGTGTGCCATTTCTTAGGCACTATTTATATTTAGTTTGACTTGTAAAATTTGATTTGCATATTTTGGCCATATTAATGCAGTGCATTTCATCTGCTGCTTTTTCTAGACCTAAAACAGTTCTTGCTTTCCAGCATTTGCAGAATATTCCTCCTTACTACAACTTTCAGCTGCAATTGTAGTGACAGTGAGATAGCTACTAGCATGCCTAAAATGAGTGATGTAAAAGAATTGATCCATTTTCTAAGTCCTGTTATGACACTCTATAGGCTTCTTCATAAACATCTATGTACTTCCAATATTTCTTGTCAGATGGAATAGTAGGTATTCATGGAGTCAAGTAATTCCCTCAACAGTTTCCCTCATCTAGCTTCCTCACTAGAAAGCAAAGAATGATTTCTCTTTTCTTCTGGAATCAGGCAATGATATCAGGATTACTTTCCAGCTAATTATAAATGAGATTCATTAACAGTTTTCTAGTCATTAATCCAGTGAAAAGCTCCCGTATTCTGCTGCAAATTATAGGTGGATTTTAAAGTACTGTCAATACTGACAGTTTAAAGTACCATGCAGTAAAAAGGGCAAGCAATGGTGGGAAAGAAAGCCTAGACAGATGTGCAACCATCCTGAGAAAGACTGGGGGTCATAAAATTGAATAAGTCCTTGCCAGCAATATTTCAGAGGGTAGTGTAATAGTTATGTGTGAATCCCTAGGGGCCTTCTGAATGGGAATGCCTGTCAACTGTGGCAGCTGTAAGTTACAGTCCTCCAAGCACATGTTTGGTTCTCTGCATGCTTGTCATGCAGTCTGGTGGCCCAAGGTTAAGCCAGAATTAGGATATTTATATCCTGAATATTATTGTCACTAACCCACACCAGAGTTAGACACAGCTGAGCTGTATTTGGCCATTGCATTAGACTCTGCGCACTCGAGGGAAATTCCCAAAAAGAGGAGGGGGAGGTCTGAGTGTTATCAGCTGTTACCATGCAGCAAAGTGACAATTAAACACTCTGTGTGTACAGGTCTGGTTAGTGTCTATGCATGCAGAAATGTGACCAGCTCTCACAGACAGATCTGCTGTTTACTGTGCAACATGCTGTGCTGTTCTTGCTCAGACAAAACTGTCAGCAGCTGAAGGTGGAGCATGATCCTGTGATCCAAGGCCTTACTTTTTGATCACTATATCCTATAAATTAACCAGTCTAAACAAGATGAAATATAGAATCCTTGCGGCCTTTTACCAAAATAGTACTCTATAAATGAATCTCAGTTTATTCTTTTCCATCCCTGTCGATTTTCTGAGACCAACCCTTCTCATAGATGATAAAAATGCTTAGCATTCAACTGAAGATCTGTATTAGACTCCAGCTGAATTTGAAATAGTTGAAACCCTTAAGCATCCATGTCTTTCAGAGACTGAAAATCCAAAGAGTGTGTGCAAAACAGAACTTGCAGAGTGAAGATGCAATAGGAGATTTAGTCTATTTCACTGGGTTTTTATTCCAAATGAAGAAGTCTACATACAATTGGAAGGTTATGGAGTAAAACCACATATAGCCCCACTGAGTTATCAAAAGAGTGTGGTTCCCATTCATTAGTTTTAATGGATGGGAATTCCCTTTGAAGTTCTAGTATTGCAAGTTCTAAATTATTTGCTCTAAGTGGCTGGCTCTGTGTTTTGAATGTTATATTTAATGCCAAGTAGAATATTCTTATGATGGTACTTAGGGAAAAAAATAGTGTAATTGTGCCTTTCTGTAAAAGAGAAAACCATGCAGGCAAGTTCAATATTCATCCGACAGCCCAGCACAGAGTAGATAAGATGAGGAGGAGAGACCTCACAGATGCAGCTCCACAGATGTAAAACCAAGAGCTGTGCTCCTGACCACATCTTTTGAAGTGGTTTCTAAACCAAATAAGTTTGAAGGAGCATGGGAACATCTTTCATCATCTGTCTCCTTGCTGCCCTTCCTTGATTAGTGTCAATGAGTTTGAAGGTGAGTGCTGCCAATGCGGCACTCCTTGTTCTGTCCCTCAGGCAGAATTCAGGGAAACACATGCAGTGAACTGTCTTTACTTCTAAGCATTTTTCAGGTGAAACTAATATAACCACCTGTCCAATAGCTTTATATAACACATGAAACATATGTGTTGCAACTGACACAGTTTTGTACTGGCAAAGTGCCAGTACCCAGTATAATTTAAATATCCTGGACTCGGTCTTAATCAATAGCTTGTCTCTGAGAAGACTGTGCTGATATCTCTAGTTAGTTCTTGCTACAAAATTGATTTTTAAATCTAATGTGGCCTGCTTCTATGAATTAGAGTTTGGATATAATTTGCTTAACATTACCATTTTCCATTATTTTATCAATTATATTTCAGAATTAATAATAATTATCCAGGAAGGCAGTTGTTTTCATTTATTTGTGTGCTTCTGAATGACTTGAAAGACAAGAGCTGGACTGTGACTCTACTATAGTATGACTCTTTGGATTTTGTTGGACTATTCTGCTTGTTTTATAAACTCTGTTTTCTTCAATGCCATGCTTTTTAACCTCCATAAATAATTATTCTGTGTCAGTAGCAGAAGTATTTTTTCTAAAGCCCATTCAGTTATCCATGTGCATGACAACCTTACTGCCATTAGGAGGAAAAGCATGGCATCATATTGAGCCATTTAGTACATAATTTCTAGTTCCACATCACATTCCATAGCAGTCTCAGTGTTCTACTTAGTGGGTATTTTTGTGTACATGTCTTTCTAAATCTGGCACTACAAGTTTCAGAGTCAATTGTTACTGCACTTCCAAAAATCTACTCTAAATCTCAGATGTTCCTCAATATATGTTCCAAAATCTACTCTCTATGTCAGAAATTCCTCGCATCAGTGATAATTAGACACCATTTTATCAGTTCTTACAACTGAACATATATCTTAAGGTGCTAATGACTATATAATAATCTCATGTTTCACTAAAAAATATGTACATAAATAAATACCACTCCACAACCTGGCCTATTGCACAAAACATGAAAGAGGAACACTGCAAATCCAAACATCTTTAGGTAAATAAGCAGCTCTCAATATGCATTTTTATTTAACTATCATTGCTTTTACCAACACCTTCAGCTTTTTGTGATCAGGATTTTCCCCCACTCTTTTCCTTTTTCTTCTTTGATCACTCAAGGTTGGCAACACAATCACAGAACCACAGAATCATTTAGGCTGTAAAAGACTTCTGGGATTATCAAGTCCCACCTTTAAAGATACCACGCTCTAACTAGACCATGGCACTAAGTGCCACAACCAGTTGTTTCTTTCTTAATCACCTCCAGGGTTGGTGACTCCACCATTTGGATGGCAATTCCACCGTTTGGATGGCAGTCCATTCCAATGCTTAACAACCCTTCCCATGAAGAAATTCTTACTGATGTGCAGCCTGACAAGCAGCACATCCTCTGGTCCAGCTTGAGGTGCTGTTCTCTTGCCCTGTCACTGGTTGCCTAGGAGATGAGACTCCCAGCTACAATTTTAAGCACTTGTCGACAGGGATAAGGTCACTATTGATCCTCCTTCTCTCCAGGCTCCCTCAAGCCCTTCTCATAAGATTTGTACTCCAGACCCTTCAATGGCTCCACCACCTTAATGTCCTTGTAGTGAGGGCTCAGAGCTGGACACTCAAGATACGGCCTCACCAGTGCAAACACCAGTTTCTACTCCATGAGAAGAAATTCTAAATCCATTCCAGCTCTCTAGTTTTAGAAGTGCAAAAATCATCATCAGCCTTCCAGTAGTAAAATTAAAATGATCAGATCACTTGCACATAATTATATTTCTGGAACTGTTTGCATTTTACTGTGTAAGATTCATTACTTTTGCTATACATCTGATGGAAAGATGGAAAGTGATAAGTACAGATGGATTTTGGTAAGTAAATGGATAGGGATACACACCATTTCTGCAACAGAAAAAGAAATACACACTTAAAGTACAAATAGTTTTCAGTTCAAAGAGAAATGTAAAAACTTTAAAAAGTTTCAATACAATAAATTTCATTTTCTGTTTACCAAATACATCTATGCTTTCTGTATTCTTCTAGACATTATGTTAGGTAGTACATAATACCATTTTCCTTGGAATGGTATTCTGTGATTAAAGTAAGATTGTTTAACTGTGGGCAATTTTGAAACCTAGACAAATACTACAGTCATTCTCCTTTGGCAAAGTGACCTCACAGTTCTGTGGTTTTAAAAAATGTAATAGTAGAGTTTGTGCTGCTTGATGTAGAAGAGGTAGTACACCCAAATTTTCTTTGCATTAAGCAAGGCAATTCCATGAAGTTTTTAGCAAGTCTTATGTCAATCACCAGAAAGAACTGAATAAGGATGAAGAATCAATGCTCAGGGCAAGCAAGGGTTTTGTGAATTCACTGTAAGGATTTCACATGTAGAAAGTTAAACTTCAAGAAATCCTTCTGAAATTCCTTTAATTCCTTGTTAGTTTAAATTGGATATTTTTCAGAATGTCCTTCATATTTTTGGTGCTGAGTCAGATGTAAAAAGATCCAAAGGAATGATATGCAGCTAGTAATAAAAATTACATGATGTGCAATAGACTTTTTTTGGCACAACTGTTCAAGATTTTCTGTATGTGGAAAAGCCGCAGAGTACTTTTCAGAACACAGGAAATAACTCCATGCTAAAATTTCTTAGCACCTCATGTCATCAGAAATGCTGTGATAAAACAACTCCATATTTTTAGAAGAAAAATAATTTCTTTGTAGTTGGATTATGAAGAATTTGACCCTGTAGTGACTATAAAGATCCATTGAAAATGACTTGTGAGAAATAGCAGCTTAGTATGAAGTTGAGTAAAGAGGAGCTATAGGTGTGCAATGTGATGCAGTAAGAAATAAAGACAAACACACTACTGGTGTGTGCTAGAAGTACCTCCATCAGAAATGGAATACTGTTACAGTCAGACCCCTCTACCTATCACTTGTGAGACCCCACGTGGAGCACTATACCCTGTGGGATGATGGTGAAAGATCCAGCAAGGCCCAAGGCTTGCTGCCTATGGCTTACACTGTGTACCTGCTATGTTATCTTTGCAGAGGGAGACGTGCATAATGCACATCAAGAAAGGATGGGTTGGCTGAAGGAGAAGGTCCTGTGCAGATAGGATGGGCAATGGCTCTGATAAACTGTACAGAATGCAACAGTCATGTGACTGGAACTTCAAAGGGCGCCATCACCAAAAATGTAACTTCTGGAATCGCAGTGTCATGGAATGACTAAGGCTGGAAAAGACCTCTAAGATCATCCAGGCTTTTGACTGATCATCACCATGCCAACTAAACCATAGCACTAAGTTCCATGGATGGTGACTCCAGCACTTCCATGGATAGCTTGTTCCAGTGCTTGACAACCTCTTAAGTGCGGAATTCTTCCATATGTCCAACCTGAACTTTTCCATGGTGCAGCTTGAGGCCATTATTTCTTGCTCTGAATTTATGCATTAAAACACGTGTCCTGCAAATACTAGTAAGCATAATGAAGTACATGCTACCATGTGTATGACCATATTACTCAAACTGTCTGCTTAGATCATGCTGTATGTAACAGAGAAGGAGGGAATAAGACAGGGCTGTATATATGGGTATGAATTTCCATCTAAGTTAGGAGAAAAACTCAAAATCACCTTACTAACAGCTGACTGGCTATCTTCCTCTCCCTCCTCCAAAGAAGAAACACCTTCTTCCTAAGCTTCTGAGTAGGATGGTTGTTACTATCACCCAGGTTAGCATAGTATTATTGTTATTAGAGCTCTATTGCAGCTAGGGCATTCAGCAATGACAATGCTGAATCTGTATGTCTGTTGCTTCAATAAACTACAATATTTGTGAACCTGTGATTGTAAAGTTCTTACTGAAGTGACTGGATCCAAAGTTTCTTACTGGTTAATCACACCATTTGTGAGTCTATGATACCACAAGCTCTTACTGAACATGATGAGACTTCTAGTGCCAAAGGGTTATCAGATTAGATTGGGCCTAGTTAGATTAGGCCTATTAGATTAGGGCTAGTCAGACTTAGCCTCTTTGATCTTTGAGGACCAGGTGGAATGCAAGGGGGATTATGTCCTGGCCAAATTGCTTAACCTTAATGCAACAGGCACTCAACATACAAAGGGAATGGACTCATTGAAGCAGGTCCAGAGGAGGGCATGAATATAATCAGAAGGTTGGAGACTACTCCTATAAAGACAGACTGGGGGATTTGGGTTTATTCAGACTGGAAAAAAATTATTTTGGAGACACCTCTCAGCAGCCTTTCTAAAGGAGGCTTATAAGAAAGCTGAAGAGGAATGTTTTAAAAGTGAATGTAGTGAGACAATAAGGGTTAATGGCTTTAAACTGAAAGGAGGCAGGTTTAGATTGGATATTAGGAAGAAATTCTTCATTGTGAGAATGGCAAGGCACTGGAACAAGTTGTTGAGAGAGTTGTAAATGCCCCATCCCTGGAAGTGTTAAAGGCCAGGCTGGATGGGATTTTAAGCAACCAGGTCTAACAAGAGGTGTTCTTGCCCAGGACAGGGGGTTTGGAAGTAGGTAATCTTTTTCTCTTCCAGCCCACACGTTTTTATAATTCTATGATGAAACATCTTTTGTACAGTTAATTTCAAACTTCGATGTTGTATTTAGGAAAGGTTAGTTTGGATTATAATGAGAGAAGAATGGAGGAGAAATAAGAGATTATATGTTGCAAGACACGAGAATAGTCAAAATTGCTTTACATTGTAAAAACAGAAACTGTGAAGGGATATGTTAATTTTCTAAAGCAAGGAGGAAGAAGAGTTGTATATGACAGCAGTTTATGCTGTCAGAAAGCCAAGCATCACCATGGCTCACAGCTTTAAATTAGAGTCTTTTCAAAAAGAACAAAGGAGCAAATCACCTTAAACTGGTACAGACTACTGTGTATGCTGTTAGAGAAGTCTGGGGTTCAGCACTTAGGAGGTCAGTTCTGGCATTGCTTGTTATGAAGACCAAACAGGGAAATGGGAGCTGATTTGGAATTTTCTAATTTTTTTTCAGTGAAATATTTTTCTCGTGGTAAATTCTAGATTATAAACAAAAAATTTCCCACTCTGGCTTGAAATTTCTTTTTACTTGAAACTTTAAATTCCTTTTTTTCTTCCCTATCCCCAAGGTTTCATTCTTCACCTTGACTGGGCATAAGCTTTTTTTGTGTGTGTGAAAGGAAAACACTTTCCTTTAGGGCCTTGTTATACTTGTCATACTTGTGCATTTCTTGTACTGAGAGGCAGTGACTTACATCTCTATTCTATTTGCTCTTCAAGATTTTAATTGTTTCCCTCTAGGTACAGCCCTTCTTTGTGTATCCTCTTTAACAGTAAATACACTTTTTCTGCTTTATTTTCATTCAAAGTCAATATATATGAAGGAATCAGATCTCTATGTTATCAGGATTTGATCAGTGATGATTGGATATTCAATACTCAGACTTCAAAAAATATCTAGCATCACAAATATAGCTGATAGACCTCTCAGGTTTAGAAATCTATCCACAAAATGGATGGAGGAATGACAACGTGTATGGAAACTTTACAACACATGGGAAGACTGCCCGTCAGTCAAGAAGAAGCAATGCCAGAAGTTTTTTCACTAAAAGCCTTTTTTAGGGATGTAGGAAGTGTGGTTTAGTACAGGTGTTCTGACTATTTTCTTATTTCTTGTTTTAGAAGTAATTTTAATGCATTTTAATTTGAAAGACTTAAGAGATCTTCCAGTGATAATTGTGGTAGGCTATATGACAGGCTTAAGAAGTGCTGGACATGTCTGCAGTCTAAACATTTGAGCTGGCATATAACTGTTGACACTAGAAGTCCTGGATTTCTACCTTTTGGCTCTAAGTTTGACTCTAGACTCTGAAATTCCTAGTAGCAAGGAAGCTCTGTGGCAAAGGCTGTCCAGCTTCCCTGCAGGGCAACTCCCCTGGCATATGCTGGATTCTGTCAGAGACAGCCCAAGTCTTCAGGATATGACTGTATGTGCTGGAAGGACATTCTCTGAAAATCTGAATTATTTGAAAATCCTATCTCTAAACTATATCCAATTACATTTTTGTGAAATGTTTTGGATAGGCCTGTTCCTGACCACAGTTTTAAAGAAAACTCTCTACCTGCCTGGAGAATGGGAAGACATGAGGTCATCCAAGTGTACAGCCTCAGAGAGTAACACATTACTCTCTTTACTACAGAAATTACATAAACTGTAGTTTGCTTGCCTCTCTTCATTCCTTCCTTCCATCCATCCATCCATCCATCCATCCATCCATCCATCCATCCATCCAT
>QUSF01000011.1:14404619-14467528 GCA_003676055.1 Chloebia gouldiae
AACATCACCAATAGCTCTGTTAGATATCTCTTGTGCTAAAACATTGCCACCTTCTAAGTATACGTTAAGACAGCTGGCAACAATTAGTTGAGCAGAAACAAGCAGTACCTGCCCTCTTCTTTTTCCAGATTTGGATTATTTTTTCAGCTGTTAATTTTTTGTATTTTCCTATGCTTAAATTCTTCCTCCCATTTCAGCATGGGGAAAAACGTTGCAATATCTCAAAAACTCTAATGGAATGGAAGGATAATTTTTGATTTAGATTTGGAGAGCAGATATAATACAAATAATATTGTTCTTTCCTCTTCCTTTAGTTTGTCTTTCCCAACTTTCTTTTCAGTCATATGAATAGAGCTAGACTTATTACAGTGTGAAGTGTCAGAGTTCACTGACTCAAACAGAAACATACATCTTCCTGCTACATGATTGAAATATCCTTTTAATATAATTTCTCAACTACATATCTGGGATTACAGCACATGCAGATCTTGAAAATATAAAAAGGAATGAAAAGCTGGGAACACATCTAAATATAATGCTCTGTTCAATGCCAGAATGGCAAATTTTAAAAGCCATCTCACCACATCCCGCATGTTTTTTGTTCTAGCTGAAGCCTTTTGGTTAATGTAAATGACTGTGCAGCTATTGAAACTTGGTGTATACAAAACAAAAAATTAATTCATGATCTGAAAGAAGAGAAAGCTACTGCATTTTTCTCCTCTGACTAAACTGAAAGTTGTTGTTGTATTTACAATATGCAGCATTCTGGAGAGAGAAGGAGGTTTGTGTGGGACTGGCCTCCCAGACAGATCAAGCAGCAATGGCAACAACAACTTTGTTGTTTAGTGGTTTTCAGAGGCACATTCAAAGCCCCTTACAGGAAGAGCACATAAAAAAACCTTTAAAGAAACACAGTCAAATACTAAATTTAAAGCAGAAGTGAAAATGTGGTTTAAAATAGACTAGGAAACACGTTCCAAAGAGACACCCTTCAAGGCTCTTGAATGATGTTAGAGAAGATATTTGCAAGCTAGGACTGAGAATGGTCTTGACAGTAATACAATCAAACACTATAAAAGTGATTCTTAGAAAGATTTTTAGGCAATTTTTTTTTAAATTTTGCATGACACTAAGTACTTCTGTGCAATGCTAGATTATGCAATTGCTAATTAAATGCTCTTCCTAAAACTCACAATAGCCCCATTGTCTACATTTACATTATTACATTATTATTATTATTATTATTACAGGGATCAGTCTTGGATTCCAGATAGTTGAGACAGATTGATTCACCACTTTTGCTCTGTTTGATTGACCTTGTCCAAGATGAAGCTACTCTTGGTTCTAGGGACAGGTATCTTCAGGGAACATTCCCACCAAACCACAGTGTAGGTATTGCATCAGAGTTGGCTCCCTCTGCTCTACTCCATCCTCCAAAGCAATCCTGTCATACCTTACATACCTCTTTTCTACTTTCAGGGCCATACAGCCATTACCCAGAGTTTAAGCCTCTAAAAATCCACTCCGGCATAGCACATTCTTCAAGATGTCACACAGTCCCAGGCCCTCTTTCCATAAACCTTGTTCACTGGGCCTCTTGTGTTTGGTTGCAGTGATGTACCATCTGAGGCAGGTGAAGGTCTGCAAAGCACAGTGCCCACTGGGAATACCTGCACACAATTTCTCTGGCTAAGAATATCAAAATAGGAATATAAGCACATGCAAAGGAATCAGGGAATGATACTTCTAGTGCCCTAATACTTTGTCCTCCGGGATTTTCTGATCCCTGAGGATCAGAATCTCTACATTGTTTACTTCTCTTTCATAGCTCCTACAACATGAAAATTTGCCCATGATTACAAGCAACTGAGCATGAATTTTGATTTACCTAAATATGTGTAAATTATACTCCAGCCCTATTTACATACTTGCTGGAATTTGGGAAAGATTAAAAGAAAAAAAAAAAGGAAAAAAAAATACACTAACTACTTGTTCAACTCTCACCATGAGAGTTTATTTTAAAGATATACTCTATTGTCAGGAAGGCAACAAGATTTTTATTTTATTGACCTAAAAATATATTTCTTAAGCAGTCATTAAAGTTTAGCAGCAAAGGCTTTAGGAAGATAACTAAACTATCATGAGATGTCAATTCATTGGACATTGAGAAGGACACAGAGCATAGGACCAGGATTCAGAGGCTTCTTATCCAGCCGTGTGCTTTTTTTGCTATTTTTTTCATTTACCAAAGATTCTTGAGGTCTCTTAAAAAGAATAACTGATAATCAACTGTATTTGGTAGCTTATGAAAACCACAAAGTTTTAGAGATTTGGGTTTTTTTTCAAATTTATAAAAACTGTCATTTCTTGCTTGCATGAAATGTTAACACTGGCAAGAGTGTTTCAATCAAGTTGAGGCCTGTTTATCATCTCTCTTGGCACAGCCTAAATCAAGGCAATGTAATAAACTATGTGGAGAAATGCTCTTCTTAGTATTACTTTTGGATTCAGATGAAGAAGTTTAGCTTATGGAAACATTTTGTGTTTATTAGTATAATCTTTGACCAATCTAGCTATCTTTCTTAACAGATCAAATCAATACTTCAAAAAAATCTAATATATATATATATATATATATATATATATTCAAAGGCAACAAGAATACATTACTGCAGTTCAGAAATAAAATAACAACAAAAAATTACTTTTTCTTTTTAATTTCTCTTTCATAATAATTTTCCTGTTTCAGTCTGGATAATGCTTTCTCTCTTTGTGGCACACCTAGTCCAGTAGACTACATATATATTTCCCTATTATGAAAACACACTCACTTAAATATTCTATAACTTACTATAACTCCCACAGAAGCTGTGGGTGAACATTGAAATAGTTGGCTTTACCTTTATAAACTGTTTTATGCTGACAGTGTAACTATGTGACGTTCCCTTCTGGTTTGAAAATTCCTGACTAAGTAAGAATTTCTAGCAGAAAATTCATAGGTGCACTTGAAGTAAAAAAGGTGTATTCTGCACACTTTTCCACTGAAATGCAGCTGTCTTCAAATGGTAAATTAAATCAGCTTAAAAAAAGCTCTAACACCACAGAGGGGAACATTCCCACACTTCAGGTGCTGGTTACAAAATCAGTTTTATGCTTTTTGGGACTGATGCAATAAATGAATGAAGAGATTTCTTTGAAACACAGGAAAGGTTTTGTATGCATTATTTTTCTTTGCTGAATCCAGGTTTAGACTGGTTCTCATTTTATCTGTGCCCTGTTCCCCACCTTCACATGAGTACACACAAAGCGGGGGCTTCAAAGCTGACAGCACTGGCCAAACTCTGTTCTTGTTAAAAACATTGGCAAAACTCCCAGTGGCTTCAACAGCAACAGGATTAGGCCAACTGTGCATACTTTGAGAAGCTCACCCAAGGCTATAAATCTAGCCATTAATTCATAAAAAGGAAAATCAAACAGAAAAAGGAATGAAGAAATGGAAAAGAAGAATCATCATTCAGTTGCTCAAAGTCCTTTAACAGAAAAATTTCTCTGCTTACATATTGTAGTGTAAGGTCTGTGTGACTGGTACATGAGAGTTTGTGTTAGGCTGCTTAGGACTATGCAGGGAATGAAGATCCCTTCCCTGGCCACTGTGTAGAAACTCCTGGTAATTCTGCAGTTTAAATGGTACAAGAGCAAGGAGACCTCTGAGATCACAGTTCTAACTCACCCAGCCACAGAATGGCACTGGATCAGGCCAGCACATGCTTCACCCTTTCCACTGCAAAGCATGGGCTGCTCCAGCCTCTAGTGTCTTGAGGCACTTTGCTGTCATTTATTTGACATATCTGCATCCACTTGTTCTCAACTCATCTTGCATGTCTTGCAGTACCTAAGGGGGGGCCTACTAGAAAGCTGGAGAGGATCTTTTTACAAGAGCGTGTAGTGATAGGACAAGGGAGCATAGCTTCAAACTGAAAGTGGGTAGATTTAGTTTACATATTAAGAAGAAATTATTCACTGAGACGTGGACTGTGAAACACTGGAACAGGTTGCCTGGAGAAGTTTGGATGCCCCATATTTTGAAGCGTTCAAGGCCAGGTCGGATGGAGCTCTCAGCAACCAGGTCTAGTGGAAGGTGTCCCTGCCCATGGCGATGAGTTGGAAGTAGATGGTCTTTAAGGTCCTTTCCAGCACAAATCATTCTAGATTCTTTGATTTACATAATCATTTTATCACTCATTTGCCTGTGCCTGTCTTTGAATTATCTCCTCTATGTTGTTTAGTGGTTTGGTGTGGGGGATTTTTTGGTTTTTATTTTTGTTTTGTTTTGGGTTTTTTTTTGGTTGTTGTTGTTTGTTTGTTGTTAGTTTTTTTTTATTGGTTTGGGTTTTTTTTGTTTGTTTGTTTGTTTGTTTTCTTTTCACTAGAGACATGAGTCTTGGAGAAATGGGACCAAAAAATGCAATGGCAAAATAACTTTGGTATGAATGTTGTTCGGACTGGATTTTTGCCATCATTGCACTGCATACTACAACCTTGACCTGAACTTTTTCCTTTCACCCTTAATATCATAACAGCCTTTGCCATCTCCTGTGCAAACACAAAGTAAGTAATGTTCAAAACATTGACAACACTTTTTCATGAAAAGGCAACTTTGGAAATTGTCCAGACTCTTAACTTTCACAAATGGTTGTGATTTCTCACCTTTACAAAGTGACTTGCTTCTCACAATTGCTGAGTTTGTGTCCAGTATAGATTGGTGGTATTTCCCCCTTCACTGTTCATGAACTCCTCATGCTGCCCTGGAAAAGCAAAAGGGCTTTTTTTACATAGACCTACAGTGTGCCATTATCATTGTGCAAGGATTTGTCCTTATTTTTAAAGGAGAGCATTCACGCCTTCTCCTGACATCTTGGTGGAAAAAAAACTTTTATGAAACAAACATGTTAGCACATCTCGGACACCTAATTGTGATTTTTATTTCAAGCAATATTATTATGTGAATCCCAACAAATTTTATTTGCAAATTATTCCATTCACCCTTTATGGTATGAGGAGCTGGATCCAGGGTTTGAAATAGTAAAATATATGATTCTGGCATCCCTTTTTAGCAACCAAGGCCTTCAAATTTGTATTGCTGTAGATTCAAAGCCTTATATTCCTTTTCTGGCCTCATATCAGCATCATTTTTGCACACTTTTGTGACCATAAGTTGAATTAATGTACATTTGCAATGTGAAAGAAAATTCCTGATGCATGTAAAGAACAAACAGACTGAGAGAGTGTTTGGAAGAATACCAGTAATCTATCTGAAAATGACCTAGGAGTTTGATGCTAAGTTGATGCAAAAACTACAACTGGTGTTTTTGGCAAAGAAATACTCCTAACTAGATTTTTGTATCTAGATCTGTGGAATTTATTGATTTGCAGGGCTCACTGGCAGATCTACAAGAATTCATTTTGCATGAACCTGGAATGAACTGCACAGCCAAACAAAACGTAGGAAAAATAATAATATTTTATTGACAACAAGCTTTAGGTTTTGGGAAGGATTACTTTTTTCCTCATTCATTCTTTCATAAAACTGATTACCAAATGCTAAGAACTAATAATAAAGGCTCAAAGTAGGACATATTTTACAGTTTTGAGACTTCTTTTCCTTAAACAGTATACACACACAAAAAAACCAAAACAACAAAAAACCCAAAACACCACCAACAAAACAAAACAAACACAAAGAAACAAACAAACAATTTGTATCACTGTTATTCAGGAAAAATATTTTGGCCAACTCCACATCTGATAATCTCCCATAATGCTTCTCTTTTTTAATAGAGAGTGGGAATACGCTGAAATGCAAAACTTATAGCAATTTCAGTAAAACTGTGCAAAAGGACAAGTCAGCACAGAAGAAAAAAGGAAAACTAGATGATAGGTATGTCCACATCAACCTTGTTAAACCATGCAGAACTGTATTTTTTTCCCTTTCTTTTAGTAAAACCTGGGATACTTCTACTACATTTGATTCTTCCTATGTTCAAAAGTTAATTTTGATCTTGGAGTGGGAAAAAGTAAATTTATTTAGAACAGGAAATCACATATGATACAAAATAAATGCATTGTCATTTTTGCTTTTCCTTGATATTCACACTTTTGTTATTTTTATATTTTCTTGATATTCACAACTCATAATTTATACTAGTGATTAATTTAAAAAGCCAAAGATTATCTTATTCCCTAAATAAGCTAGATGTCATTATTCCATCAATGACCATGACCTACTTGTTAAACCAAAGGAGCCTGAGATTTAATGACAACTGTCACACAAATATGCAAAAAAAATATCAATAGGCTAACAACAAGTACAGAACCAAAAAAGAATGCTAAAAAGAGAATGAATTGGGGAAGTTTTAGTTTTTTTACAGTTTGTTCACAATTCACATGAGAAATAGAGTGAGGTGCTGCAGTGTGGTGGTCACTTTTATGACAGCCCATGCATAGTCACTATGAGTACAGAGATAGGTAGTTATGGCACGTGGTTTTTTAATTTGTAGGAAAGCTAACATCAGTGAGAAGTTTTCCATTGCCTTCACTAGTGTTTAGGCTAGGTCTTAAAGTAGGAGCAGAAGCAGCTAACAAAGTTAACTTTTACTGTCAGCCCTACTTTGAAACAGAGGTTCATATCTAGCCATTGCTGTGCCATGGCTTGTAACAATGACAACCAGAGTGCTTTCTTATGTTGCACTTTTGCTATCTGCAGTCTTCAGTAAAGATCAGAGCATCCCAAATGGGGCTATAAGACAGCCTCTGCAAATCTGATGCTGACTGTAGCCTGAAATAATTGCAGTTGCAAGACTCTTCCTGGAACCCAGCATCACAGTGTGCTAGTGAGCACAGAGGTGATACCTGAAGGATGGGATAAATTATGTGGACTGGAGTGGCTGTTGCAGGTGGGAGAGACCACTGGTGAGTATAAGAAGAAAAGGTGGATGAATCAGTACTTGGTTTATGTAATGATTTGGGAAAAAATCGCAGGCCTGAAGAGTGGAGGGACTTTATTGTGACTTCTGTTAAGTCTGGGTTTCCAAAGTACTGTTGATCGCTTATTGGGGTAAAGCATTTCTTTTGAATGAAGTGTCAATTCCCATTCAGAGATGTGAGTGAAATTAGGTGGTATTTTCTGCTGTTACATTTGAATTGTAAAAGTAAGAGCTACATAATTTTGAAAAGACTAAGGTTCACTGGGCTCATTCCTATAGCATTTCCCATGACATCTAAAGCTAACTTTTGTTTCTCCAGATATTCTAAAGTATGTCAATCCAGGAAAAACATATTTGGAAAGGATCTTACATTCCTTTTCCAGATCTGAACTTGGTTTCCTGCCAAAGTAGTTTGAAGTAATCTCTTAGCCAGTACATATCTCAGACCTTTGCTTCTGAGCACAAAACACATTATCAGAAACCCCTGAACTGACCTAGAGATAACATTCCATCCTGGGACACTGGAAGATAAAAATGGATGAGTTTGGAGTTTCCAGATTCCATACAAACAGCAAAAAAGCTGAAGCTTAGAATTTTTTAGCTGAGGTTGAATACGTGGATTAAAGAACAAGACTGATATAGAGAAATAGATATTGTATTTCATGATAGCTTAAAAAATATCCCAAACAGTCTGGAGGTCTCTGCCTTCCCTGCAGCTATGATGTGATCCCAGGAACATTCAGAAGATCAGTGTGATCTCCACATTCATGTGTGTCCTTACAGTTTGTTTTCTTGTAGGCAACAGGAATTTTGTGCAACTGTGTGTCCTTACAGTTTGTTTTCTTGTAGGCAACAGGAATTTTGTGCAACTACCTAAAACAGTAGTTGCAATGTACTAAGTCACTAGATAAGCTTAGGTACTACTTTGACAGCTGTCTTAGTCCATACTCCAGGCTGTGATTCTGATCAAATATCTGGAGTGGGTATATGGGATGCATAATGTCCCTGAAATGCCCTTCACACTGTAGTGTAGCTGTATATTTTGATCTTCTATTTTTATACAGTGACTTTGTATTTGCTAACTTCATACAAGATTTTGGTCTTAAAAATGCACATAGTCATTTTCTCTGCTGTCAGAACAAGTTCAGACACATATGTTAGAAGTGATTTTAAAACAATGCATTCATTTCATAAAACACTTGAATGACTACCTGGCACATATTTGAACTCTGTCTGATAACTGTAGCATTTATTTTCATAGTTTCCTCCTTCAAAGTCTGGCACTCTAATGAAGTCCTGACCACTTCATAAAAAGCAAATGATGGCATTAATGTTGCCAGCAGGAGGGTGTAAGCCACAACCATTTGAAAAAAAATGACATGGCTCTTTTTAGCTGTGCCTCTCCCTGGGAGTTGATTGCTATGGAAAGAGAGGTGAGAATTAGCTGCTTTTACAAATGTCAGCGTTCTTAGAAGGTTCAAGTAGCAAGAGGTGCTGAAAAGTATGGCAACCAAATCCTCATCTTCTGACACTAATCTTGTCACTTCTGTGACATTCTTGGCCTCTTCTAACCCAGCGTCTGGGAATTTGAGACAATCTTTGGTCTACCACATGTTGGTGCAGAATATAGCTGCTGCAAAATGAGACCAACCTACAAATGGGGAAAAGATCTATTTAAAAATGTAAATTCCCAGCCCCCTCATGCTTCCTTAGCAGAGGCATTTTTAGAACCAAATTTCAGTCTCATACTGACCACTTAATACTCTGTAAGCTGTGTTGCTCACCCCAGACAGGCAGGAATGTTTTGCTGTTTGTTTTTAAAGCCATCATGCCATCATGCATGCCTCTGCTGGGAGCATCTACTCATTCAACACCACTGTGCAGTTCACATTCTCATTCTTCATTTCAGGAAATCTTTGCCTGGGTTTGTTTTAATAGTAGACCATAAGGGAAGTAAAATAGTATGATAATTAATATTCCATTGGCAAAAGCAAGATTAAATTTGCTTAGTTTTGTAAGAACATAGTTGGCCTGAATAAGTGGTGACCTGATAGCTCTTGTTGATGGCATCATCTTTCCATTTGGTCTGCATTTCTGAGAGTTTAAATGGGGTAGAGATTTCAAATACTCACAGAATTACAGAATGACAGAATGCTGAACTAGAAGGGACCCACAAGGATTATCAAGTACAAGGCCTGGCCATAAACAGGACCATTCCCAACAGAGACCCATGTGCCAGAGAGCATTACCCAAACACTTGTTGAACTCTGTCAGGCTGGTGCAGTGACCATTTCCCAGTGACAGGGGAGCCTGTTCAGTGCACAGTCACTGTCTGGGTGAAAAACTTTTTCCTGAGATCCAGCATAAACCTCCTGTGATACAACTCCAGGCCATTCCCTTGTGTCCTGTCACTGCTTGCCAGAGATAAGAGATCAGTGCCTGCCCCTCCTCTAGCCCTCATGAGGAAGTTGTGACTGCAATGGGGTCTCCCCTCAGTCTCCTCCAGGATAAACAGACCAAGTGACCTCAGCCCCTCCTCATACGGCTTCCCCTCAAGGCCTTTCACCATCTCTGTTGCCCTCCTTTGGATGCTTTCCAACAGTTTGAGGTTTTTCTTATATTGCTTTGCTGAAAACTGCCCCCAGCAGTTGAGTTGAGGCCGCCGCAGAGCAGAGCAGAGCAGAGCAGAGCAGAGCAGAGCAGAGCAGAGCAGAGCAGGACAATCCCCTCCCTTGCCCAGCTGTCAGTGCTGTCCCTGATGCCCACAGGACACCCTTGGCCCTCCTGGCTGCCAGGGCACTGCTGGCCCATGTTCAACTTGCCACGGACCAGAACCCCAGGGCCCTTTCCATGGCACTGCTGTCCAGCCTCCCATTCCCCAGGCTGTCTGTAAATCCAGGGTTGCTCCATCCCAGGTGCAGAACCCAGCACCTTCCCTTACCCTTGATGGTTGGGAATTGCCCAGCCCTCTCTGCAGGGCCTCCTGGCCAGGGTCAACAGCTCCTCTCAGTTTTGTGTCACGGTGAACTTTGCATCCCTCCCAGTCCTGCACCCAATCACTTAAGAAGATGTGAAAGAGCACAGAGCCTAAGGTGGAGCCCCGTGGAACCCCCCTAGTGACAGGTCACCACTCTGATGTCACCCCATTCACTGTAACCCCTTGTGCCTGACCCATGAACCAGCTGCTCTCCCATCACCTGATGTGTTTATCCAGCTGTGTGCTGGACATTCTGTCCAGCACACTGTGAGAGACAGTACTGAAAGCTTTACTGAAATACAAAAGATCACATCCCCTGATAAGATAGGCAGATTACCTTGCAATAAAAAAAAAATCAGGTTTGATAAGCAGGAATATCCTCTCATGAAGCTGTGCTGGCCATGCTCAAAGACTGTGCTGTCTTTCAGGTGTTTTTCAATAGCTCTTAGAATAATCTTCTGCATTACTCTACCAGGTACTGAAGTGCAACTGCCAGGCCTGTGGTTCCCAGGCTCATCCTTCTTGCATGCCCTTCATTCACAGGTTATGCAGTTTGTGGTGGGATTGTGCTCAGGGCAATAGAGTTACTGCCATTGACTCCTAGGTTCCTTAGCTTACAGGCCACTACTTAGGCCTGTAGTGCTCCAGGGAACTACCTGCTTCTCAGTTACTGCTACTCTAAGGTGTGAGGAGATGGCTATATCAGCTTAACAGTAGCTTTGCATGCCATAATGCCTGACACATTTGAAGTGCTGCTGGGTAACAGTTTTAGACTTTATCTTTTTGATTATTAACGATGTATATACCACACTCAGCACAAGATATCTTCCTCAAGCTTTTAGTGTCTCTTGGAGGTAAAGTCCAGCAACAGGCCTTTTTGCAGCTTGCTCAGAAATAAAGCTAATAGCCTTTAATATAAAAACTTGGGTTAATGGGATCTTGAAATACTAGCACAGAAATATAATGAAGCAACAAGATTCACCTCAGCTTGGTCCAATGGCTCTGCTCTAAGATGGCTCTGTTTAAAACATCATTTTCTACAATAGCTGACCCTTTGACACTCCCTTGCAGCCACCCCACTGAGGTCAGGGGAGAGGGTGCAACAGGGAATCTGTCTAGGTGCAGATCCCCTTAGCTTCAATCTTGCTTTTTTCCCAGTCTTGAAGGCTTGCTACTTCCCCACATAGTCTTATGAATAGATATTTTCTCTCCCTAAAATTGCCCCTCTTCCTTGCTTGTAAGGAGAAGCACCTACCTGGATGTTAGAGATCTTAACAACTACAGACAGGGGCCAAGAACTGCCACCTTGATGTAACAGGTGCTCATGTTTTAAGCTCAGTTTCAGAAAAAGTTTGTCTCTTCAAAATAATCCTTTTAAGTGAAAGTGAGGGACAAGAGCTCGGCTTGCTGCCTCTCATCTGGCAGAGTGCTTTTGGAGCATCTGGAGACCTGCTGTCCATCAGAATGACCTAATTCTACATACACCATATTGATCTGATCTGCGTCATCATCGGTTCAGTGTTCATTAATGCAATTGGGTGCAGAAAGCTTTCAGAGGAAATAGATGAAGAGAGGGAATAATATATGCTGTACTATTAGAGTGGGAGTGAAATTAGATTATTTTTGTGCTATTCAGTTGAAACCTACTCAGTGACATTTTAGAAAGGTTATGTGCAAAGGCCCTCCCTCTCTCCCCCTCCCATTCCTACTCCCCTTCTTCTCTTTCTCTTTCTTCTGCTCCTTGTCATTGTTGTTGTCTTCCTCCTCCTCATCCTTCTCTGCACAAGGTAGTGGTGGTGATGGTATGCAGTGAAAGGTACATCCCCATGCAGCCTCTGCCTCTGGCAGACAGCAAAACCCCTCCTGCCACCAGACACATTGGCATTCTGTTTGGCATGGCAGTACAGGCCAGAAGTTTCTCCCACTGAGGGCACAGGGCATTGTGTGAACCAAGGAATAATTCTTCTCTTAATTTCACAGTTGTAACTGCAAATCTTCAGTGGCATAATTCCCACTTTATCTGTGTGAGTGAAAGATAGCACAAGTGCTGAATTAATTTCACAGATTTCACACTGTGTTGAGGATAAGGTGGTCCACAGAGGAGGAACAACCTCCTAGTACATCCCCAAGGCTCTTGAGAAGACGTATTTGCTCACCTCCTGCTTTAGGAGGAAAAAAGCTTGTCTCTTCTTGTTATATTTCTCATCAGAATCAGAACTGCTGGAATTGTTCATGTTAGAGGAAGTATGTGGGTGAAGAGCAGTTCTCGATGAGATGAAAAGTTAATGAGATTGCTTTGAGCTAGAGCACCAACAATTATATACTCCCAGCTGGTATGGACACCACATGCTTCTCAGTTGAATACTCAGCACATAAGAAATGCATGACATGAAAACTCTATGGGTGTTAGATGAGAACATACATTTTATGTACCAGCTAACACTATAATGTATTTTTAAAACTATTAGGAGAAAGCACAAAGAATTGTGCTCTCACATTTGGGGCAGAGTGTTACTATATGCTGGCTTTGTTTGGTATTATTCAAACTCCCTTTTCATTCTCCACAAGGGCAAGGTCTCTGACCAGTGCTGCTTCCATTGTATGACCTCTGAACTACAGCTGAATACAGCAGTAGGATATGTAACAGATAGAAAATACACTGAATTTAGGGAGATGCAAAGTATTTACACATATTTGGTTTTACCACAATACAGTAATTATTTTGTTGTGTAATACTAATATAATTATGGTGATAGTCCTAGTTGTATTACTTTGCTTCTAATTGCAAGAGGAAGATACAGCAAAGATGATGCAAGAGCACAGTTAACATAAAGGAGGCTTGTAAAATAGAACTGGAAAAAAACCTGAGGGAAACTGTAGTTCAGTTCTAACATGCAGTCTATGCAATTCACAGCCATACTGAAAGAAAAGAGAAAATTAAACAGAGACTGTCATAGCTGCCATTTGGTGTATATGTCAAAAAAAGTAAACACTCTGATGCACATTCCTCTACCTCTCTTCAGGAATTTGCTTTGCATGGATAGTGATTCCAGTCTGCTGTTGCCATGAGGGATTCCTGACCCCTTAGTCACATTGACTACCTCCCCATTTGGGCATACAATTATTAATAGGAAAAATACAAATATTATTAGGAAAAATAACTTTTCCAAGACAGAGAAAAAAAAGAAAGGAAAGTTTTATCATACCAGCTTTTAGGAAATGTAAGGTAGGAAATGTGTAGCACAGCCCTAATATGTTCCTGTATTAATATATTCGAATAGTCTTGAATAATTCCATGACATAGAGAAATGTACCAAGATAAATTCTTTTGCCTAAGCTGCTCTCTTTGACATTGTGGCTTTTCATTTAACTATATTACAGCAAAAATACATTTTCTAGGGGAGAGAGGAAAGTACTTTGTAGGTGCTATGATGAATTTACCAGTGCAGCTGACATGAATGCGCCCTAAGTCCTACTTGATCTTCCTAATACAATGTAATCCTTAATTATCTATTTTGATGTCTAATGAGCATACAACATGTGTGTGAACTCCTAAGGCATGTATCTGTCTTGCCTTGCTAATCCTGTTGTCCTGGCTGTTCCTCTGCTAACTCTAGTGCTTTGAGTGACTCACAGATACACTGTCTCTGCTTGCTGCTGTATTTCTGACATGTAATCATAATAATTACTCTCCATCATGAGGAAGGTCTGGAAACAATACAATCTGCCACCTGTTGACATATGTTGAAGTCTGTGCATGTTATTAATCCAGGGTATAGTTTGTCAGTCTGGTGTTGAGCTTAAAAGGCCATTGCAGACCTTTTAATGATATTGATATTCTTGCTGTGAACAGGCAACTGAGCAGTGCTCTATTTGACACAGCACGAAGTTATGGCATTAGGGTGGGGGTAAGGACAGATGGTACTTACTCACGAGCAATCAGGCACAGATTTTTCCTTGTCAAGAGAGAGAAAAAAAATCCTTTCCTTAACACCTGATGCTGCCACACTCTTCCACCTGAGCAGCAGTGGGGCTGTAATCCTGCTAGCTGTTCCTCAGTAAGAGATTGATGGAGTGGTCCCTATACTTTGTGAAGCACAAAAGGAGATTCAGAGATTTATCTTTTCTAGATGACTTATTCTTTGGGGGCCGAGTCTTAGTAAAAAATTAAGCCTAAAAACCCAGGGAATTAAGCATGTTGTGGAAATAAAGATATGGTTATTCCAGCTAAAATCCCTGCATAATTAATATCTACTTTACTGATAACATCAGCATGTAACTTGCTGCATTCCCACTAGACTGAATACTAGGATGAATTTAATGATGCTGGTATCAGTGGGGTGTGGGGTAGCTTTCAGGATCTAGCTGGGATAATTCAGAGTGACATCTAACCTCTTTGCAAGACATCATAGTTCTCAAATAGCTGTAATCAACACTTCCTCTGGTTCCATCAGATAAGCAAACTTTGGTAAGAGCAGCAGGTAAGCAAATCTTGATAAGAGCAGTAGATATCCTCTTTTTTACTCCATCAGAGCCCTCCATTTCAGCAATGGCAGATGGAAATTCAGAACTCGTGAATTTAGGTTGGTTCAGCACAAACCTAAGTCTGAATCCACTGTTGTAAATATAATCTATGTAACCCAGCAGAACAGCAATGAGCCGAAGTGTGGCATCACCAGGGGGTTATCATGGGGGAACCGTCTTCTGATAGTGGTGTCTGCCACATCTCATGGACTTTGGTGTCATTGGTGATAGTGTGCCTGCTATGGGAGCACACTCTTAAAAGGAGGGGGCACATCTATCTTCACTAAAATGTCCACACTCAGCAGCAGTTCATGACTGCAAGATATGCTTGTAGTCTACCCAGTGCAATGGACACTGTGCAAGCAGTTCAGAGCTGAGGAAAAAAATACCAATGCAGTTATCAAAAGCAATTCTGGACACAAGGTATTTTCTGTGCTTGACCTAAGGTGCTGAAGTCTCTCCTTACAGTTATTATGCCTAAAGCTGTTTTGAAAATCTCTGCACTGTATTCCACTGTATGGTTTAGACAGGCGCATAGATATTATTGTCTCCCTTGACAGAAATATGGGCGAGAATGATGGTCCTTCCAGAGCAATGCTATGTTTTAATGCAACTTAGTGTTGAGGTGCTATTAATTTTAAACACCAAGAGTCTGGGAAGCTCTCTTGAACCCTGTGGAAATCTTAGTTTACTGTCTGATGAATGCGGAATCTTGGCACTTTTACGCTCTTATGGTAAAGTCATATCTTGCAGTGATTTTATGAGGTTATAAAAACCTCAATGTGAATTTGTGATAATTGTGCCTAGTTTATTCACCTTCTTAAACACAGCTTACAGTCAACCCAGATTTCTAACTCCTCAGTCGTGTATGGCTTTGGCACTCATTTAACTCTCAACCTTTCCACTTTCTGAGACTTTCTGGAAGCCAAGGGCTTGGAGAGAGACCACTCTGCTGGACAGCTCTGAGTTCCTGGGTACTGTCTAGACAACAGATGGGGTCTATGCAAATCACATGGAGATACGAGCTAAAATGAGTGCTAAAAGGCAGATCTCAGAAGGGGAGAGACCGTCTTCATAGTCTCTACAGCTGATCTTGCGAGTGAGCCTAATCCATTTGGGGGCAAGGCAGTCAGGATAATTCACAATTACTTCCTGCTGGGTGTTAACTAATATCTTTGACTTCAGATTGAAAGGCGAAATAAATGTTCATGCTCGTGGCTTCACGGGAGTGGTGGTAACTAGCAGCTTAGAGTTCAAGCAACAGCCCACATCCAGTCAGATCTGGTAAACTGCAAGGGCTGTGCCTGTCCCAGAGCAAAAATAACTACAGTGATAATCTCAGTCATTACAGCTTCACAAGAATGGCTGGATATACTCTGGAGTTTACGCAGTTGCTCTAAGTATTTAGAATAATTTTTTTATGGATCAGAAGTAAGGATGTGAATATAATAGTAAAATGCAGGGTCAAATTACAAACAAATACTGGCAGCAAGCTTTACTGCATGGATAGATAAATTCCTAAACCTTTATCCTTGTGACCTTTAGTTCTGTCTAAGGACAACAGTAGGTGTGAAAGAGATGCATTTTCAGAATAGTGGGCTATATGGTCTCTAGTTCATAATAATCATGGAGACTTTAAGAGGTCTCTCAAGAGGTAAAAAATACATGATGTATATCCCAAAAATCTGCATGTTCCTAATGGTCATTGAAAGGAATAAAATTCTATCTTTATGCAGCAGAAAAAGAAAAGGAAAAAAAAAAAAGAAAGAAGAAGGAGAAAAAGGAAAGAAAAAACTATTCCTTGTGAAAGAATTTTGCCTCCCATGGAAAACCATGGCATTTCCCCCTTTGTGCTATGATGACACACACTTTAATATACAGTGGATACATTTTATTGTAGAACTAAGTAAACGGGATTCAGATTCAGGTAGATATGAAGTGACTGCATAGAAAGAAAACAGGTCTGGCAAAGGAGCTTTAATTAGGAAAGGCTAAGGCATAGCATTGCATGCCAAATGAGAAGGGTACAACAAACACTAGGCTCAGAAAAGTATTCCAGTATTTCATTTCTGGACTCCCTGGGACTGTTAGAGCTGGAGCACTGGACATCTCATCTGTGGAGACCCTTATTTCATATTCAAATGTGTAATTCTTTTCTGCAGCATGAAAATCTGTCCTCACAAGGAATCTTATGGCTAAGAGTTCTTCCTATTATCTATACCCTGTGAGATGAATTATTGAGCTGGGATGATTTCCAATAGCATTATAATAGGAAGTAGAGCATACCATTTTTGCATAGCAAAACATGTACTATTTTTGTATAGCATGTTTTCTTTTGAGAGTTTTTTGGAAACATTTCAAAGAGAATATAAATCACAAGCATGGTTTTATCGGTCTGAGCCATGTACTCTTTAGCTGGGGTCCTGTTAGTCATGTTTTGAGGTGTTAGTGGCTCTATCTGCTGAAGTCTTTCAACCTGCCCAAGCCTGTTGTGTTGCTACAGTGTGAGAAGGCCTTGCTGCTGGACACTGGAAGAATGGATGCGGCAGATCTTTTGCTTAAGGGTTGAGAGGGAGAGGCAGGGACAAGGGATAATTCTCTATGGTAGTGAGCTGTAAGTTAGAAAACAAAAAAATCCAGGGAGCTGTGGTTGATACTGACATGTGTACAGTTTTGCCATCTCCAAGATGAGGATCAGGGCTTCTGAGATCTGTTCTGAGGGGAATAGCTCTTGGGCCAGACCAGACACAGCCATCCTATCCACACAACAACAAGTACAACACAGAGGCACAGCTCCACTCTTTTGGTGGATAACCCTCTCACTGATCCCACATGCTGCAAGCCCCTTGAATAGGACTCTGTTCAGAGAGAGCATTGCACTGCAGAAAAGTATGGCTTGACTCGGATTTATGTCTAAACCACATTAGACCATTTTGGCAGTGCCAGCAGGTCAATCAAGTGCGTATAAATGGGAGTCAGCATTTGCGACAGCTCTAAAAGAACAAGGAAAGCTCTGGCAGCTGAACAGTGACAATTCAGCCTGCAGCGAAAATTTTCTTTATTTTCATTGGCACGTTGTGTAATTTATATGGCAGCTTGAGCGTTTGTGACACTTTGTAACAGATAAAACATTCTACTAACCATGAAAGGAAATAAGACTTGAAGAGACAGAGAAGAGTGCAGGTGGAGAGGATGCTTCAAACATATAGAAAAGAGTGGGGGGAAAGCTGCTGATGAAATTAAAGAAGGTATTCAGTGGCGTGGGAAATGGAATCGTAACAGCACTGGTGCATGCTTATGGAGCAGAATACAAGAGAAGAAAGATTGAAAACAAAATTGCATGATCTTGAAGAGAAATAGAAGAGGGGAGTAAAATTAAGGGTAGCAAATAATCTTGGTGGGGATGGCAACTGACAGCAGTGGTGGCCAATAGAAAGGAGAGGAATGTCAGTAATGGACAAGTTGGTGCTGCTTAAGTCTGTTTTAAATAAATCATCCAGGAAATAATTTCCTGAACTTAAATATGGTAGAGCTGCTAGAGCCTGGACATTAATGCAGAAGCAGGTTGGTCAGGAGACCACAGGACACAGAACTCTGTCTGCTCAGCAAAATGAACATAGGAGAGAGTATATAATGTCTTTCTACAACTTGACAAAACAGAGAAGGGTTGAAGAGAAGAAGAATTTGTGAGCAAAACAGTCTAGAAAGGATGGGCTCTCTTTCTCTCCCCCCTAAACAATATCTAGTGTTTGCATGAAATAAAAATTTAGATTATAAAGCATTTTCAAAGTCCAAACTGTCTTGATGTACTAACCCTGTGCTATACTGCTAGGAAAGATGCAGGAAACAGCTTTTTCTAAGTAAAATGGAGGATATTAGTGAATGTTATGTAATGTCCTCATTGCTAGAAGTGGTGATGGCTAATTGTAGAAGGATGTTTATGTAACTCTCCACAAATCAGTTTTATTTGTACTAAGTCACTGCTTAATAAAACTTAGAATTCACATGGCATGAAGTGTTGTTTATTAGGAAAAAAATTTTGATTTTTGATGTATGCCTTAGAAGCCTCATCCTTTCAGAGCCATTCTGAGTGTGCTACCATTGTTCCTTATTTAGTTTTAAGGGAAATATCTGGTTTTTATCAGCTTTCTCCCTGTTGTTCTGGGGATTTCTGACTGACAGCTACATTCTTTTTCTTGATAAGTATGAATGAGAGATCATCTTAATGCATTAAAGTTAAATACAGATTGAAGATAACTCCACCCACATTCAAAACACAGAGATGTTCCATCAATTCTGTTTCAACAGTGTTGAAAATACTCTGCTTCTATCAGGGTGACTCAGTTCACTTTCAAAATAGGCTGAAGAGGCTCAAAGTATTTTATTTAACATCTCTGACTTTGCTGAGACTTTGCTGATCAGTATTACTTCTGGCTTGTACAATTAGGTCACCTTAGTATTTTCTCAGCTTTAAATTTGCTTTGAAGAAACCACACAGAATCAATTCAAAGTAGATCAGATATGTGTGTGAGCTATTCATCTTTAAAACTGTGCTCTTTCCAAGAGATGGCCATTTGCTTATCAGGGGAAAATCAAAGCTGCTTGTCATCTGAATGGAGCAATGAAAATACATTCAGCTTAACAAGGAACAGAAGATGCCTATTTGTGATCTGTTTACTTTTAAAGTCTGCTTGATTAAATCTTTTGTTAATTTTACTAAAGCAAATAAATGACACTGAAGCTTTCCTAAGGGAAGTCATATTTGCTGCCAGCTTTGTTTTCCTATGGTGTGTTGATGTTGGTGGCTTAGGAATTTTTCATCCATTTTGACAATGGTTATATCTATAGTAAAAGCAGTATTACATTATATGTATTTCTAAAGTGGTAAAAAAAGGAATATTCACAAACTCTTTCCCTGCATTCATCATCATGTTAGCTGAATGTTTAGAGATGCAAATTTGTAACTATTGCCAAATGAGCACCAGTTAACTTCATCACACTCTGCATCTGTCTCTTCTTCTGATGGGTGAGGTAACTAATAAAGTACTTAAGGGTGATAGGCATAATATGCCTACACCCACAGCACGGGGCATGGAATATGCAACTTGATATTTGTTGTAAAGTACATAAGGCAAGTCACACTAATTGTCTGAGAGATGGAAGGCTGAAGTCCACAATGGGAGAAAAAGATGCTGGACAGCTTTGACCACAGATGAGCTGCCCATGTCTCCAAACGTTTTGAATCATAACTTGTCTTGTGGGATTTATGTGTCAGACTGCTCTGCATCAAAATTACAGTATGCTGTCACACAGCTTTTTACTTCTAAGATTGGAAAAGTTTAAGAAGTCAAAGAGAAGCTGATTCTCTCTCAGCTGTAATACTAAGAGGAACATTGTAATGTTAACCAAGTGTTTAGGCAGGTCTATGCATAGCTATGCAGCCCTGCCACCAAACATGTTTTCCTGTATAATTTACCTGAGGGGTAAATTCTTTCACTTTCTCTTTCCTATTCCTCCAGTATGCCTACCTTTCTACCTGTCATCTCATTACATTTACCCCTATTCTTTTAGAAACATGTTTTTATTGAAGGCAAATGTGATATTGTTCCATCCAGGGTTTCAAAACTGTAGCCCTCCATTTTCCCAGGACAGCTGTGAAGACCCTCTAGATGGGTTTTGTAGTGCACTGTCACCTGAGTCATTCAATATTTCTTTGCACATCAAGGTTTCTTTTAAAAGGATATTTGTTTCTGCATTTAAAGCAGAACAATTTTGTAAACAGAGGAAACATTACAGAACTGAATTAATTAAATACTCCTTTTAACTCATCTTCAGTCTTCTAATTTCTTTCTAGAAGCCATAAATAGTTTATTGCTTTGAACATTTGCTAGAATAGAATCTACATTCTTTCATATGGTGGATTTAGTAGATTCCTGACTCCCACCCATGTTTTGCAGAAGTATAGTTTCCTTGTAACTTGAAGTTTCTCTGGTTCAAGAGAATGCCTCATTGATATGACCTGTGCTGAACAAATAAAATGAAAAAAACCCAATCTTTCTGCACTTACTGAGGAAGCTGAATCAGCCAGCACACTGGTTCTAACTCCAGTGGCTTTTACTTGGTTTCATTTCTTTTTCTGCTTTCTTTAAAATATTGGTGATAACTATGCACTGTCTGAATGTTACTGTTAAGTGTGTTCCTAAGCCACAATATAGGTAAGTTTTAATGTAGGTTGCCGTAATTTCACACTTGATTTTAGTTACATTTATTTTTTAAGAGGAGAAACCAATAGAATTCAATTACATATAATGTTTAAGATAACATAGTTCGTCATGAGCAGAAGTCATCCTCTGTTCTCTGCACTAACATTTATTCAAAATGCATGTTTATTTTGCTACTTTAAACTTCATTGTATTTAAAATGTATTGTATTTAAAAGAATACAACAAAAGCACACTACTGTCTGTACACCAGGGCCTTCAGATACAGCAATCTGTTGATGGTTAGCTTTGTTAAAGTGAACTGTCCCAGTAACAGTCAATTTTACAGTGCAGCTGGTAAATGTCAAATTGATTTTGTTTCATCCCAGTGGATGATCACTTTTAAATTGGATCTGTGCCTGTTGTGAAATTTCACATCATCAGACTATGCTCCTGAAATGCTGCACTTTCCAACCCTCTCTGCCTAAGACAGGACAGCAGCTTCTCTCTTTTTCCTTTTCTTAGTGAACTGAAAACCAGGTATTCTGGAGAATGTCTTTCTAATCATGCTGCAAGTACCTCTTACATGGGGAAAAAGTTACACCCTTCGCATTGCCCCTCAGGAGCTCTTCCCAATGCACTGCTATTGCTTATGCAAATCCCATGGAATGGCAATAAGATGCAACTATTTGTTGGTAAGGCTGCCAGTTCGTGGAGACTAATATAAACTAATATAAATGCTGTTCAAAGATTTTTGCTGTGATCTTATAGTGTACATGACAGATTTTTGGGCTGGAGATGTGCTCAAGTATCATTTATAAAATGTCAGATTTTTCTTTCTTTTGACAATTGAACTGTGATCAATCCTTAAATAATTGTCTATCAGTATGAAGCTTTTAATTTTGGAGCTAAATATTTCATAGGCTTATTTTCACATTATCTGGAATTCGTGCCTTTCTTTCTTTTACCTACAGCATTAACAACTTCCAGTTTCATCCTACAAACCAGGGAGAATTTTATGTCATCCCAACAGGAAGCTTTAAAGAAGCAGTTCTCCTTGGGTTTTATGTACTTTCCATTGTCACATCATCATCAGAAACAAAAACATAGGAGCTGGTAAATAAATGCTAGCAGAAGAGATATTCTTTTACTGAGATTTTATTTTGCAGAAGCTGTTTTCATTTCTAGGGGATGGTGGATCTGATGTGCTTGAGCAAGCACTTGTGTTCTCGAGTCAAACATCTCATCACTAAGTAAAACTAATCTGAAGACTTAGGCATGTTTTAAGAGTTTTCTATAGCCTCTAGTCCATGTATTTTTGAGGGAAAAAAAAGAACAAAAAAAACCCAAAACAAACCAAAAGCAACCACATACTGAAAAACCCAACCCCAATCAAAAATCAGAAAAAACAAGAGCCAGTGAATCTGAGAAAAACTAATCACTTCATCCCCATTTTGAAGACCCCAAATAGCATGAAAATTGGCATTGAAAACTGAGGGCCTGCATCTCACTTCAACATTTTAATGTCTTCTAGATGCCTTCCCAACTCTTTGAGGAACAGTTTGGTTAAGTGGCAGAGGGACTCCCACTTCTAGGTGGAATCTTTGAGGTCTCTAGTTACTTTACCCAAGTATGTCGTTGTGTAGTTAAGCTTTGAATGTGTGAAAAGTCAGGCTAGCCTCAAAAAATTTCCACACATGAAGTAATTTTAACATGCACTTTTGCCATTTAAAGATTGCTTGTTCTTACTGAGTGGTTGTTGTGGTTCATGCTTACTGTTCTAGATATAACAAAAGTTCCTTGCAAGTTTGCAACAAAGCTTAATAAAATAGATGCATAAAACTAAGTGGAAATCCAATTTTAACAAGACACAGTCCTCCTAGAATATGGGTAGATGCAGATAGTAGCAGGCTCAGATATTAATCCAGCTTTAGACTGGATGGTGGGTAAATTTCCACTGAACTGGGATGGTGAGTGAACTCCACTGAATTCAGACTTAGTCCTAGGAAGAAGGTGTGGGTGAAAGATTTAGCAGGAACCAGAGCTGTGAATTATCCCTTGTGTTGGGGCTGTTCCTTTCTACTTCCATCAAAGGTGACAATCAGACCAATGAGAATATTAACCTTTTCTACTCACTTGGCAGCATCTTCTTCATATTTGATAAGTATTTAGAATTTAATATTGTTCCTAAATTCTGACCTGAGGGATATGGGCTCTGTTTTTTTCTAGCAGTCAAGTTTTTTTCTAGCTGTAGTAATTGACCTGTAAAAAGAAATTCTCCTTCTTTTCACAGACCTCTCTTCACCTATGTGCTCAATCACCACAGCTGCAACTCTGCAACAGGTCTTGCCACTGTGACAGCTGGAAAGGGCTTTCCACCAATGACAGAAAATTCACGTTTTTGCAAGGCACTCCTTGGTGACTTACCTTTTAATAACCTGGAAAATTACTCAGTAGGTAAGAAATAATGATTACCTTATGATGCCTAAAGCAAGTCTTCATTATAGTATTGTATTGTTCAAATTATACAACAAAAGTATTTGTGGTATATTTGCACAGAAAGTAAACAGGAAAGTGTACAGGAAAACTGTATGACAATAATGACTTAAAAACTTTAAAAGCCTTTTATATTTGATTTAGTAAAAAAGTGGCTCACAACTTACATACAAAATGGATTCAGTGAACTTAAAATTGACCTCTGGATTTTGTTGTGTTTGGTTTTGTTTTGGTATTTTGTTGCTTGTGAAAAAGTTATTTAACTTTTCTTACAATTTCTGACTGATCAAGTACAATGTACCAAAAGAGGCAAAATGCCTGTGTTTCTATGAGTTTAAGAGAAAGTTTTGGACTTTTTAAAGGAACTTTTTAATGTAAACAGTAAAGCTGCAAATATTTTGTTTCCATCCAAACATCTCAAAACAACCTTTGAGAATTCTACCCACAGATTGATTACACACTTAATTAAATTTTCTAAAAATCTGGACAGGAGGTGCAAAAAAGTGTGTGTTTCTGAGGCTGAATTAGGAGATACCACATTCATAGAATCTGAAAAGGGGTTAGCTATCTTTCTGTTACAGTTGTATGCCTACTAGCATCATCCTGTATATGTGTACTGAAATAGACAGACCCCCAGAATATGAAGAGGAGTTGCCTAGTTACTCATGATTTTAGACCTATTTCAGCTGAAATATATCCAAATGCAAATTACAGCATGAGGTGACATTAATTAAATTCTCCTAGCCATGAAGTCTTTAAAAGTGAATGGGTAGTATTCATCTGTGGCAATTTTTATCATGATGGAAGAGATATAAGTGATATCCTTAATTCATGCAGCTTAAAAAAAATTATGGCCATAAGATACTGCAGAAATAATTTGTTTTATTAGATGGTCAAGACTCTTTCCTAAGAAAAACATATAATGTTTTCTAACGTAAGAGTGGAGAGAAGTCAGTCTTTTATTATGATGTGCTTTATTTTCAGTAAAGAGAGAAGTATTTTGTACTTTGTTATTTTGACTGAGGCATGGCAACTAATCTGTGGCATGTAACAGCCAGATATCCAGCTTGTTATGTGCCTATCACTTCCCTACAGAGCATGCCTGACAATGCAACTATTCTGACTGCAAAATATCACAGGGGCTATTTCTCAGGAGTGCAATACTTGTGGCCCATCTTCAGCTGAGCACTGCAAAAGCTGCAAGTACTCGTAAGACTGCAAATACACATAAGAAATTAATTCTAAGCTAACTAGGCATATGAATAAAAATCCATCAGCCTCTAGCTGTTCAAGACATGGAAATAACCCTCCTTCCTTCCCCACTAACTTCAAAAGCTACATTACATTCAAAGCCCTTGAATGATCCTATAATCATCATTTCAGTTTTCCGGGTCAAGGAAAGGAAAACAAGAGGGGTCAGCATACAGCCCATAAAATAATAAGTGAAGCAGAAATGCTGATCTTATTCTTCATGTGAGAAAATGTCTCTTACCTCAGGGAGTGCTTATCCTGTCCTGTCTCATAAATAACCAGTCTTTTGCTCAGTTTTAACCAGATATTTGAATGGAGGAAGATGTTTTCACTCTTATTGATCATCTGCCTGTCTATTTTAATTGGCATTTCTTCTTCTCCCATTCCAATTACTCTTTGCAGTTTTCAAGAAAGAGCAGTACAAAAGGAGACACCAGAAAAGTTGAAGGCAGTGCTACATTTCTGAAAATCAGGTCTTTGGTGTTAGAGAATATCAAACGAGTACTTCATGCAGAGAATGGTGAGCAGAGTTCCACTCATACATTTCTTCCAGCATTGGCTGTCTGGGTTACACCACCTGCTGTCCTTCATAATGTGGAGGACTAGGCAGATGAGGAGTATGGAAGGGTTTATTTCACTGAAACTGTTTGAGGAGAAGGTTATAGAGCAGCACATAAATGTCCTTAGAAGACAAAGCTTGCTTAGTTGTAGCTTTTCTAGCTCAGCTTGTTTCATTTCCTTAAATCATTTTACATGATGCATATACTTTCTGCTTTTGTCTTGCTTGAATTTGCCCAGCTTGTGTTCTGGGAGCCTTTTAAAACTGCCTTGAATGTAAGTTTGATTACTTCAGAAGGAAGTTCTTACAAGTAAAACTTGGATTATACAGGAACATATTTGTAAAAAATGCATTTACATTGCAGGAAAGCAAAATACAGCTGCACTCAGATAAGGATTGCTTCTTATATCAGCTCTAATTTCCACAGTTTCAGTGGTGGTTACATGAGTAGCTGGTTAATGGTAGTGTTCTTTCATTGTGGCTAAAGGAAAGTTTGACTCTAAAGCTTATTAACTAGGATGACTCCTTATTTTAATTTCAAGGAAAATAGCATAAGGATATGTGAGAGATCTCTGTGATCCTATCAGGCTGCTATTTCTCACTCACTCCTGCAGCCGTGGCTTCAAATGAGTGTTCTAAACTCTTCAGGGCTTGTTATGCACTAGCCAACAGCCTAACAGGGAGCCTTAGACTGTCAGTGAAAATCACCCGTAAGGGTAGTACTAATAGGAAATGGAACATTTCATGAACTTTCCCTCTGAGTAAATGAGAAACCCATTCTGGGCTTTTGTGGAGGTTGTGTGCAAATCACTTACATGACATGATATACTTCTGTCCAGTTTACTGGCTGGATTTATCTTGGATATATAAATTCCAGGAGGCCATCAGTCTCAGAAAATAAATGGCTGAAGTTTGTGTTTCAAGCTCACTGGCGATCTAATTCTGTTACTCTGTAAATATTCCGGGAAGAAGATCAAGTACACAGCAGCCAGGATTGCTATGTATTCTCAAACTGCAAATAAGTGGCAAGCAGGCTGGATACATGTTGTGTTGACTCCCATGTGGCAGGGGAATATCACTGTCTGCTTCCGGATGCTTTGTCACATATGAACTGGTTCTTGGGAAAGACCAAAGGAACAAATGTCCATTATTTCTGGTGATTTACTTAGCAGATTTTCCATGACTGTAACCAAAAGGGATCAGCAGGCAGTCTGCCTCGCCTTTCATCAAGGTTTAACCCACTTTGCCATCTGACTTCGGCAAACAACCTCTTTCTTGTCAATGCCAGAAAAGTGATGCTGCTTGGGATTGCACAAGGCACAGCTACATCACTGGGTTTCAGAGCTGGATGTGGGGTTTGAGTCTGTGCTCTCCATGCAGAATCTTTTCTGTCACTAGCAACATATAATGTTACTATGCTTTTTTATTTATGTAACATGTGCAAGTCTGAAACAGTGTCAAGGTACAGTCAAAGCACAGGCTTAGGGACAGTCCCTGCTGTTTTCTGGATGAGAAAGAGGTGTCAAGTCAGAAGCCTTATTAACATCTGTATTATATCAAGGGTGATAAGAGGAAAGGGTGGTCAAACTGCCAATCTAAAGAAGTACATAGTGTCCCCAGGTTGTATGCTACACTGCATTCCTGGAGAGGGACTCAAATCCCAGCTCTGGACATCTAGCTGAGAAGTAATGTACCTCCCAGCCATGGCATATATTCTGGTTCTCTTTGCAAAGTTCATGGCTGACCAGGTCTCTTGCCAATACTGCAAAGAGATGGGGCTCAGTCATCCATCAGTGTTCCAGAAGTGGGAAGTTTTCCTAGAATGGATGTAGCTTTTGATATTCAGGTCAGCTGGGCTGAGAAATGCCCTTCAGGTATATTTGCTAGTATCTGTGCAAATGGCAGCTTGGTTGAGGGGATTCTGTCCTGTTCAAAATTACTAGGCAGGAATTGGACTGCAGTGTGGGAGTAAAGACCTCCTACATATTTTTTAAAATGCAAGTAATTTTGTGGATCCAGCAGTAGAGCCAAGACCCAGATATGGCTTCCAATATCTTGCTTTGCTGCACAAACCAAGATCCTTTAATTTCTTTCCCTCCCATATACTCTGATTGTACTGGGAGAATACAACTGCTGGAACATCCGATCTCCTCAGGGAGAATTAAAATTAACATGAGGCAGTGATGTCATCCAAGTGGCACCATGTCCTCCTGCCAGAACAAGGTCTTGGCGATCTTGTTAACACATTCTGTCCATTTTCCTGCCAGGTTCTGCCTAGTAAGTTTAGTTGCAGCATCACATGGAAGAGGAGTGGAAGTCCTAAAGATAAAGTCTTATCATTTTTATGCAAGTTGGTATCCAGGCAGAATAGAGAACAAAATTAGTGATTCATCTAGGAATTAAAACAAAAGTGCCCTTGAGCAGTTGGCAGCAGCTGGTTAGCAGAGCAGTGAGGTTCCAGCACCACTCTGGCTGGTGTGCACCAACCTGGGCCAGGGCCAGCTTGGACCAAGCACTGTGTGTGCTCTGAACTGATGAGGATGCACCCAAGCCTGGGGGAAGCTGGTTTGCTTTGGTAGTTGGTGGAGCGTTTAGGAGACAAAACCCACAGACCTGCAGGAAATCAGGATAAGATAGCTTTTTGACCAATTCACCTTAAATAAAACCCCAAAACTAATGGCAAGATGACAAGCTGAGCTCCAGTTTTATTGCTGTCACCTCCCAAGGCTGCTAAGAGGATTTCAGTGCTTTGTGATGATAAACCTGTTTCTTTAACAAGAAGAAACAAGTCTTTGTGCCAATTGTTTTTATCTTATCCCTTCATCTTTATTTCCTTTTCTTGTATTGAAAGGGATTTGCTCTGCACAATCTGCTGTGAACTTTGACTGTATTAAACCACCTGCATATAATAATCACGTTTAAAAACAGGAATTTTGCCCATATTTACCCAAAATTGAGAAGCTGCCATTTTTTTATTTCCTCTTTGCAAATCTCAAGTGCATAAAATAAGGAAATAATATAAGGAAATAAATAACGATATCTGACATAGCTGTGAATTAACCCTTCTAAATACCAAATTTTCAAGAAACTTGTATGTTGTGTGTATGTTTATAACATCTTCCTTTTCATCAGCTGTTCCCTTAGTACAGCATGTAGTAGCTGCTTGTCAAATGCTTCTTAAGACAACAAAATACATTATTTCACCTCAATCTTTACACTGCCTAATCCAGCTTGCTGCCTAAAATGCTTCACAGAGAGCAACAGTAATCCTTGATTTACAGCCCAAAAAGCAGTGGATGGCAGAAAGAAATTAATTGTCAGGGGACGGGCATGCAGATGAGTTCCGAGAGCCACGGGATTCAGAGAAGCGGAGGGCTACAGGTCCAGATGGCTCGGGTGGGCGAGCCAGCAGTGGCTGCTTCAACAAGGGGAGATTGTGCTTGGGTGCAGAGAGCAAGCTGGTACTGCTAGGGCAGGAGGAGCAGGGTGAGGGAGAGAGCATAACAGAGCCCAGTGTGTAAGGGAAGAAAGTCCCTAGAGGGTTTAAATGCATTGAGGCATGGGGATTTTGATATTGATTTGGAAATGTTGGGTGAGATTAGTGAGCTAGTAGTAGGGATAAGGGAGAGGGATAAATGCTGCAGGAGAGACAGGAGAGGCAGAAGGCTGGAAAGGAGATTTATGAAATTAGAAAATATAGCCAAGCTTGCCAAGTATCCAAACCAACTTGCAAAGAAATGTTAGCTTCCATGAACGACAGATAGCTGTGGCAGGAAATAAACACAATGTGAACTGTAAGCTATTTGTACAACTTGCAGGAGAAATTATTGTCAAACTATATATAGTATATGTTAAATGCACCTAAGGGCAACAAGGAAGTATTTTCTTACTAACACAGGGAACAGTCTCAGTGTTGGGTGTTGCCATCAGCTGGGCAGGGGAAGAAGGGGGCTGTGATGCAGAACTTGCAGACTTTCTTGTGAGTCTGACACCTGCTTCCTTGACCAGCTGCCTGGAAAAACACATTTGAATGTTTTGGGGTTTTTTCTCAGATGAGGAAGGAAGTCTATACTACTACATTTTCCCAGGGGAAATCACTACTGGCAAACTATCTGTCAACAGCATATTTTAGTAACATGTTAGACATGAAGAAACATGATATTCTTATGCAAGAAATCTCCTAGATTAAAAGGGGAGCTCTAAATGTAGGACTTTCTTTAACAAAAGTGAAAAAATAGTTCTCTTATAAAATCAACAGGCAGCAGAGATTCTAGAAGAGAAAAAATGTTAAAGAATGTTAAAGAAACTTCTCAGGCACTGATATCAGATCCTTTTTCTTGTTGAACAAGTGCCAGCGGTGTATTTATAAATACATCTTTTCAGCTGCTAATGGCCAATTAGTTACAATTTTTTAATTAGTGTAAATCTTTTAAGGACTATTGGAACTTTGAAACATTGGGGGAAAATGAAAAAATGAATTAGGACAAATCTGGTGGTCTGTGGCAACGGAGCTGTAGCTGCACAGAGACTGCAGGATTTGCTCCTGTTTGAGGGGTCAACAGCAACAGCTGCCGGTGCTGTGCGCTTGAGAGAGGTGCTCTGTGCCAGGGCTCCTGCTATCAATGCCTGGCTTCAGATGGGCTGTGTAAAATCAGCCCAGCAGAGAGTCAAACATCCTTTCTTTCAGCATTATTTTCTTCTTTCAAAGCTGACTTCCTCTGATTTCAGTGAAAAGTGCTTCAATATACCAGTGAATGGGAGTCAGCAAATATCCATCGCAGGCGTAGCAGAACTGAGCTTCCCTCCTTTAACTTGCTTCTTTTTTTGCTGCTTCAAACTACTTTTCCCAGACTGGCTGTTGTTGCATTATATTGAAGGAGAATGAAGGGGCTTTCTGCAGAAAGCTGTTGTACTTTGGCAATTAGGGCCAGGAGAAGGGTTCAGCCATCACTTACTGCAGGCTGACACAGTTTGCTCTTGGGGTTTACCTGTGGCACTTACCTTGTATTATCTGCACTAATGGGTTTTTTTAGCTTGGAGTAGGAGGAGACAGAGCTCATATTTGCCTACACTGGAGTGCAGTGATCACTTTGTGAAGAAACAGTCTCTGTTGACAATCATTTAATGGCATTTTCCTCTGCTTAAACACAGCAGTATTTCTTATCTGTTTATATAGGCTCTTTTACAATAATAACTGTATGTGTTACACAAATTAACAGGCATAACTTACAAGTACCCTTGAGACATAAGGCATATTTATTTTTCTTTTTTTTAACTAAGAATCTGAAGCAAAAAAAATTCAGTGGCTTAAGGTCACTTTAGAAAATGAGACCCTGAATGCTTTACCACAGCTTTGTCCATCAGCTTTGTGAAGTTCTGAAGTTCTGAATGACCCTCAGGACACTTAAGGAAAACACTGAAGTGCAACTCTGGGTGGAAACTTCCAGGTTTATGGACATCCCCAAGCATCATACCTGGGAAAAGCTATGAGAGTGACTGTGATTTACAGACACATCCAACACAATAGGTCAACACAGACTGTATCTCTAGTCTAGAGTGCATCTGTCCTGACCTTGAAGTCTCCATAGAACAGAGGCAGAGTTCATGCAAGCTGTTGTGACTGGGATACTTAGCTCCACTGCCAGCCATAGAGCACAGGGTACTCACAGCAGCCACAAGTAGCCACTGTGGCTACAGGCAGGCTCGTGGCACCCCATTTTCTCCCTCTAGCTGCTGTCACTACCATAGCTGCTGCTCCAGAGCCATCCAGCACCCCACCCATCTGCCCTTGCTATGCTGAGCAGTGGTGTAGGGCAGACCCTGCCACAGCAGCAGGGAATGAAAGCACAGCTACCAACAGCTGTTGCACAAGAACAGCTATCCTTGCATGTGGACGAAATCCCCACAAAGCTTTCACTTACACACCATTTTGCTCCCTTTTGCTCACTGTAGGGGTGGAACAGCTCAGGAGCATGCAACCACACAGCTTCAGCTTGTCTAGGTGGTCATCCTCACAGTCTTCAGTTATGGCAGAGAGGTGATGGCATCACACTGGTCTTTACTTTAAAAAAATGCCTCTGTACCTCAAAATTAAAATCATCAAACACAGACACAAACCTGCCTGTTTCCCTCCTTCTGTGCTGTATACCAGCTCCATTTTCCTGGTCAGTACTACCTAAGCCGCTGTGTTGCAGACTGAGTTTTTGCAAGACCCTGAGAATTTAGCTGTGTTGTTGACTACTGGCTCTGCAAGCTGAAACCACACCCCAGTCTCCACCCTTCCCACGTTCAGCCAGCCAGCCCAGGTCATGGGACCGCAAGTAGAGACTTCCACCCGAACCACTTTATCAGTAGATGCTTGATGTTTGCTTTTATTTGGTTCTTCACCCTACTGGGGAAAGTGAGAGGTATGTTCCTTTTTCTCAGAGCCAACTGGATTCAGAGGATATAGGGGTCCATCAGGGTTTGACACAGAGCTCCAATTCAGAAAGGTCCTTCCCAGATATACCTGGATTATCTCTGGAACTAAGTCTTAAGGCTTGGTTGTATTGGCTGGTCCTGGAGCCTCAGGATGGTAGCACAGGGCAGATGAAAATCGCAGCTGCAGGAAGGCAGAACTGCCACAAGGAACTTGTGCTATTATGTTGTTCTTTTACCAGATTTTCCCTGTGGCACCTACACTGCCTTTTTCTTTCTAGGTTGTATGCATGAATCTCCCAGGCAGAACTGTCATTTTGATCTGGAGGCTGATATGAAGGGACACAATGGCACATGGCTTTTTGAGAGGCCTGTGTTTCCTTGGGCAAAACACTGTCAGTTCCAGCTCATGTTTATTTGGAGGTGTCCAGCAAGATTTTTAAAGTAAGCAGTATTTTAAACGATGATCCTCTTCCACTGCTCTCTCAATTACAGACATTTGGAGCTAACTTTCCACCAGGTGCCAGCTCCAGAGCATGCAGAAGTACAAGGCAAGAGCTTGCCTGTCTGGTGAACTCCACATGGCTCTGGGAGCATGGGTGCCATGGAGAGGCTTAGATTTGGCACCTCTTCTCATCCAATGGCCTCTGCAAGTGAAGAAATTAAACATGAACTGTCCTGTAGTGTAGTGACTTATTTTGCCTCCTGTTGGAGATGAAAACAGCTTTACCTGACAGAAAGCAGCTGGCTCCTTGACTCAGGATCCAGGCAGGAGCCTTCTGCCTAAAATTACCCTTCCACGTACACATCTATACATACGCACATGTGCACATAAGCACCCACACGTACATATCCCCAGGAACAGGTACATATCCCCAGCCTTCCAGACGAGTGTGGGATGCCAGGTATGGGTGCAAACAGGTACTGCTGCTGTCTGAGAGCAGCCGTGGGAATGAAAGGTCGACAGTTTGGAGAACACATCTCTGACTCACATCCTCTCTCCATGTGTTTTCACTCTCATATTTTTGGTTTTGTTTTTTTGTTTCTTTTTGTTTTTGTATTTTTTTTTTTTTTTGCTATGAGAAGCTGGAAACATGCCTTAGTGGCTTGTGAGACAGAAGTGGGAAACCTGCATGCACCTCAGGCGTGCCTCATATTCTGTGGATATGCCTTAGGTACCTTGTTAGGGAGGGAGGGAGGCCAGGACAGAACAGGAGAGAAGGCTCAAAAAGCAGCATAGATGGGGCCAGCAGGTCTGCAGCAGTGTCTCTGCTCAAAGCCTTCCCATGCCTTATTATTTTACCCAAGACTAGTGTATTAATATGTTTTGCTTCTGCAGAGGGCTAGTGGTATTTTATTAAAGGTGGGGTGGAAGAGATGTATTGTTTGTCCCAGCACTGAAGAATCCTAAACTTGAAGTTTGACATGGACATCAGTTTGGTGACACTCCAAAGATCTTCCTTAGTCTACTCAGAAATGCAGTCTAGCACAGAAAATTCTGGCTAGCTGGAGAAGCCTACTTTGTACAGGAATCTGTACTGGCCATGGAAGATGCAGTTTAGCCTAGAGGCTCAATCACAGAAGAGCTGATTTAACTCTGGGGTTTTTATGTTAGTTGTGTGCTGTTATATGAAGTTGCTGTGGAAATCTTTACTAATTAGTTCTGTTTCTATGGATTGTGATACCAACAAAAAATTATTTGTAATACTTTTTTCTCTTCTCTGCTTCTTCTTCGATCACACTGGAATCAGAACTTCATCTTCAATATACAAAACTGACATATGAGAGCTTGCCTCATTGTGATTGCTAAGGGCAAGTAGGTGACAACATGCATCCAGATTCCCTGCTTGCTTCTTTGCTGCCTCAGATTATTCTTAGAAATAGAGCCCTGTTTTCACACTTTCTAGAATAGTTTCATATTAAGATCCTCTCCTTTGAGATGTTATTCTTCGAGTTTTCTGCAACTTCCTGTCACTTTTTTGGATTCGTTAATACCCTACTGAATGACCTAGACTTCTCATGTTGAATACAGCAGCTGATTTTAGCAGCTACTTATGCCTCCTGGTAATCGCAGACAAACACATTATCTTCCAAATAACTGTTTTTAAGAAAGCTTGAAAGAAATCTAGAAAGGAGGGAAAAGCCCTGAAAAAACAAGCTAGTTGGTGTGATGAAAAAATTCAATTTCCGCATCCCTTTCTTTCCTCCCCATGTGTAAGATTTTTTTTCTGTTATTTCCAGCCAATTTTATTTTTCTAAATAATATTGCTGAGCATATGCCTCCATCCATCCAGCAGCTCTCATTTGGTGTTCCATAAATGCACTCACATGTACTATTTCATCCCTGTTAGAATCTCAGTGTCTATGGCTGAGCATAGCAATTTCCTTTTCCACTTCTTCTGATCACCTAGCCTTTCTGCTTGTCATTGGACAATGGTGTGTTGACAATCCAAGTTAATATCTTACCTTCCTTAACTTATCTCTCTTATCTTGTATCTAAGAACTACCAAATGCCAGAGGGAACATCTGTCACCAGATTAGTAAGGAGGGGATAATAGAAGCCATAATTACAGCTCTAATTGTGCATATATCTAATAAAAGAAAGTCAGATGTGGTAAAAGCAGATCACCAAGGAATTCAGACTGGCCTTGTGGCTTGTTTTCCTTCTGGGAAATCACATACTGTCAGAACAGAAAGAATGAAGAAGAGTCACAATTAATGACATACAGAACTTTTGCCTAGTAATTAACTGGCATGACTTGCAAATGGTTCTACAACAGGCCATATGACTGGGGCTCCAGACACAGAATATAGGTAAAACTTGAATTGGATTCTGGAGATAGGGATAAGTTGAGTCTCATTTAATAGATATTCAGAGGTCAAGAGCATTTTATCTAGCGTTTCTGGAGAGTCAAATACAGAGAACTGTGAGCAAAATTGCACTGAAAAATCATAATCAGACATGCATACAGATGTATATAAATACTATTTGTTTGCTATCTAAATAATAATAAATCAAGAGAGTTTTAGGAAATTTTAACTGAAATACCCAAGAACAGATTAATCCCAGATATGGATATTATCTGTCTAGTTTTCTGTAAGGCTTTCATGGTCCCATATAGCATTTTTATCTACAAATTGGAGAGACATGGTTTGAAGGGTGAACTATTTGGTGGATAAGGAACTGGGAGGATGGCAGAGAGTTTTGGCCAGTAGCTGTATGTCCAGGTGGAGGCCAGTAGAAGAGTGGTGTTCTCAGGGTTCTGTCCTGGAACTGGTACTACGAAGTATCTTTATCAGTGACGTGGACAGAGGGATTGAGTGCACCCTCAGCAAGTTTGCAAATGACATGAAGCTGAGCAGTGCAGTTGACACTATAGGACAGAATGCCATCCAGAGTGATCTGGACAAACTTGTGCAGTGGGCCCAGGAGAACCTCAGGAAATTCAACAAGTGCAAGTGCAAAGTGCTGCACCCGGACCAGAGCAATCCCAGGAAAGAGCACAGACTGGGAGTTGAGAGCAGCCCTGCCCTCCCATTTGGGGGTGCTGTGGGTAGAGGCTGGACATGACCCAGCCATGGGCACTCACAGCCCAGAGAGCCACACGTGCCCTGGGCTGTATCCAGAGCAGTGTGGGCAGCAGGGCCAGGGAGGGGATTCTGCCCCTCTGCTCTGCTCTGCTGAGACCCACCTGCAGGGCTGCATCAGCTCTGGGGTCACAGCACAGGAAGGACAGGGACCTGATGGAGGGAGTCCAGAGGTGGCCAGCAAGACAATCTGAGGGGTGGAGCACCTCTCCTATGAGAACTGACTGAGTGATTTGGCATTGTTCAGCATGGAGAAGGCTCTGACTAGACAGAGGACTTACAGAAAAGGTAGAGATACTTACAGAAAAGGTAGAGACTTTTTTTTGCATGGGAAAGTAGTGACAGGAGAATGGGAACACTTTAAAATAAAAAGAGGAGAAGTTTTGATTGGATGTTAGGAGGAAATTCTTTATCCAGAGGGTGGTGAGGCATTGGAACTTGTTGCCCAGAAAAGCTGTAGATGCCCCATTCCTAAAAATGTCAAAGGCCAGGTTGAATAGGGTTATTGCCAAACAGGTCTACTTAGCAGGGGAGGTTGGAACTAGATAATTTTCAAGGTCCCTGCTAACCAAACTATTCTGTGATGGTTCTGTGAAAATCTTACATAATTAAACCAGTTTTGAAATGTTCCATTGGATGCAGAGGGGCCAAGATTTTACCTTTACTGTCTACTTTTGGACAGAAGCCAAATAATAGAAGAAAATGGAAAATTAATTTGGGGATTAGATGTGATTTAAGACAGAAGATTAAGCTTTAGATATGAATGATTTACTATAGAGATAACTAAAGGGAATACTTTGCATATTTAAAGTTGAAAAGCTCATTTTTAAATTGAATTATAGCCATCACATGAAAATTTACCATAAAGTGCCAGGAAATTAAGGTAGCAAGTGGTTAGCCTGAGTGATAGTAAAATATTTTTTTATGTGAATTGCCACATCATAAGCTTGTTCCCAGAATTTGTTCTGGGATGTAGCCTGGCATGCCAGCTGTGCTGAAAGGTGATGCTGTGGGAAGAATGTGGGGCCACAGGATAGCTGAGAGTGGAAGAAACTCTACAGGTCATATGGTTCATGCTTGAAGGAGGTCTGATTTCAAAGCCAGCTTGCTTTGCTAGGAATTTATTCAATCACATCTTGGCATACTCCAGGGATGGATATTACTCAACATTTCTGGGCAACTTGGCCTGTCCTTAAACTATTCTTATGGCAATATTTTTTTACCCTATATCCAACTGGAATTTCTCTTGCTATGACTTGTCACTGTTGCCTCTTGTCCAATCTGCTTAAATTGATAAGTTTCTTTTTTCTCTAACTATTCACAAGATCCATGTTTTAAGATTTCTATGCTCTCAGAGATAAAGCACATTTTTTCTATATAGGATACTAGAATTTTCACGCAGAAAAACTTGTGGAAAATAATTAATTAGAAAGCTGAATGCACAGAGGGTGAACACCTGAAAGCAGTTTAATTATGAGATGCTTTCTTCCAGTTCTCAGAATAAATTCAGAATGTGTCCTTGTTTGGGATGTAGGTTTGCAGGTCACAAGTGGCAAGTCTTTATAATTAAAAATCACATCAAGAACACTTCACAGCTCTGCAACAGACTTCAGAGAGCTTGTGGGAAATCAGCCACCTGAGTTCCTCTTCCTTATCCTTGCATATCCTTATCATTTCCAGTGAAATATGATAGACTGCCTGGACAGCTGGGGTTGTGAAAGTCTGGGGTTCATTCCTTATTGAAAATACACAATGTCTTCAGAAGTTTTGTTGCAACAACCTCAGGTTATGCATGTTGGTATACTCTCTGTGGTAATTTTTCTCTGGCCATTGTCTCTTCCAGGGACACTTTTAGCTGGAATTACACTTGTGTGCGAGAGGAGTCTGTTTTTGGGATGTACAATCTCTTTTCTTTTCTACAGATCAGTCCTCAAGTGGTAGTTCTGTAGGACGGAAGTTAGGAATATTGCTAGAAGTAGGAGACTGTTTCTAAAAGTGCAGTAAGATCTTCACCTACTTCAGTGTTGATGCAGATTTAGATATGTAAAGATGATTCAATTGAGCCAAAACTCTTTTATTCTGAAACCCTGCCCTAAACAGATTTCTGTCATAATACTTGTCAAATTTGTCATGGCATGCTTTTGTGTGTGTGTATATATATATATATATATATGTATAGATACAGATATAGATATATATATATATATACATATATAGTTACAGTTATGTAGGATCTGCCATGCATATTTTTTGAAGCATGCAAATAATACTTCGCATATACAACCTGAAAGGTAAATCCTCCTATCAGATACAAGACACATGAAGATTTCCCCTGCAAAATTTTATATTTTTATGATCTTCTTCTCTACTCTAGTATGAAAGATGGAGACACATATTCCAAAGATACTACAAGATATGAAACTGGAATTTTTTAGTGTTGCTTTCTGCATGTGTATTCAAAATTAAGAACAGTTTGACAAGCAGATATGACTAATCTCTCTATTGCTTCTATTTCACTTTTCAGTATTCACCTTAGGAATTTATCTGTAACTTTTTTTTAAACAATCTGGCTGAAACTGAACTTGGAACTGCAAAATATTCATCAGTTAGGTATAAGTTATTTTAAAATTTTTTTTGTGTGGATTCATGAACTTAATCTCTGTTAGCAAATCTAAATTGTTATGTGATTGTAAGTAGAGAACACTAATATTTTTGTAGGTATAGAGAAAAAGAGGGGGTCACTTTTGCATCTTTCATAGTTTCATTTTAGTTTAATCAAAACCTCCTTAAATACAGGCAACATCACTCTTAGGAGGTCTGTGTAGTTTTAGAACATGAAAGCTATTCATAACAAATTGCCAGGCATAAATCATTGCTGTTTAGATGCCAGTGGAATGAAAATACTTTCTTTCTGTCTTAACTTGCTTTTGTTTACTTAGCAAAAAATTTTGCTGCTAAAACTTTCCCATCATATGCATGGATGAAGTGGGATTCCAGTGTCTTAAGGCAGAACTTTCAAATCAAACCTCATCTTTGTTTTTTTCTATTCTTTGCACTGTAGTTTCTGTGCAACACTGAGTGGTAATCACTTTCCAAGTTTACAGAGGAGTGTTGTGTTTTGATTTTCATCGAGGCGTGGATGAGGATTAGCTATCTCTCTTTTGATGTCAAAAGACTGGCAAAACATTATGCCAGCAGGAATAAAAGTCACAGTTTTGGCAGGTACTAGATAAACATCCATAAACCATAAATAATACTACATTATTGGCATTGTGTGTGTTGTACTGACTGCATGTCTCTAATTAGAAAATAAAGTCTGATGACTACTTGAGACAAGTTATTGTTATAAAGCAGAAGATGAGTCTGACTGCAGAGCTAGGATGACAGCCTATAGGAAACAGGGCAGTGCAGCAGTTTCTGGAGAAGGATATCTAAAGACAGCCTAGAGAAAGGAGTTGCAGCTGTTGGGGAGCTGCTGTGCAGTCAGAGGACAGCTTCTGTGAATGACAGCAATTGCAGTAATGCAACGTGGGATCAGGTGGGTTGATTTGTGCTATAACTCTGCAATTCTATTTAACTCCATGTTATCGTTTTTCTGAAGAAGAAAAATCTGTTGTTTTGGGTGATCCTTCAGTCGTGTTTCCCTATCACTTCTGTTGTTCCATTGATAAGTAAAGAAGGAATTCTATTTTCATCACAGCTGTAAGAAAAATGCAATCTCTGTACCTTAGAAAGGTGTGGAAAACATAAATTTTCATCTTAAAGGACAAGATGGACCAATCTGAATGATGAAAAAAGGAGTTGTTTCTTGTCCTTCTGCTTGGAAAGAGAGCTTCAAGTTTGTAAGCCATGGCAAAACAATATAAGCAGGTGCAGAAATCTACAGCTCATTGCTGATTGTTGCTCAAGATCAAAGGCTCTTTGTCTTCCTCCCTAAAAGCTGATTTTTCAGTCTAGCTAAATATATAATTGCACAAAAAAAACACCATCCTTGATCTTGAGGGATAGCCTAAATAAGTGAATGGTGCAATGACATCCAGTTGGCTCTATGTCATGACAGAAGTTCCTGGTGAGCAGGTTGCATGGAATGAAATCACATTAAATGGTAAATAAATGAAGTATTAAGGGGTAAAATCCAGATTTAAATCTGAGAGCAAGATGAATCTATTCAAATCCAGTCAAGTTGCAAGAACATCTGCCAAAGGTTAGCTGTTTGACATGGTTTTACTGTAATTAAAATGATTGCTTTATTTGCTATCCTACTAAAATTGATGGAAGGGTGATTCCCAATTCAGTTGCACTCTTCTGGCATGCAAGTAAAATTCCCAGAATATATCCCACAAAAGGTCCATCATCTTATGCAGGGTGCTTACACAGCATGCTTCATCCTCTTTTGGTTGCTGCTTGCAGCCCTCACTTTTTCAGATCTCACAGACCCAGCTGCTAGCTGTGGGGAAAGGCTGCCTTGAGTGCCCCATCTCTGGGAGGTGTCACTGGCTGGCAGTGGCAGGGCTTGGCTGACTAACACCAGCCTGCATGGTGGTGTCCAGGTCACTGCATCACCACCTCAGCCAGATCTGTCAGCAGACAGGGAAGCAGAGCTGTTGAATCCTTGCTTCCTCCATAACAGACAAGGATTGGCCTTGAAGGTTTGGGCAGTATTCAAGGCTTGTGCCCATTTCATCTCTCAGCAGAGCATCAGCCACGCTCACCTAGGTGGTTTCTTCTGGTCTGGGATCACACTCTGTAATAGATTCATAAATAGTTCAGATGACAATAGAGAAGAAGAAGGAACATAGCAAAACCTCTGAAGTAGCCATGAAGATTAGTGTCAGTTCTTATTGCCTTCCAGAAATTTCTTCCTCCATTTTCTCCTTTATAGGTCTCCTGTACCAGGCTGTGCGTGGACCTCCCTAATACCATGCCCTGAAAGGTACCTCCACAACAGGTGTGAAACGCCTAAACATTTCCACATTTTGACTACATGCGAAAGTCTCCTTACATAGCAACATCAGTAGTGGGGTTGAGGTACCCTGCTTTGGACAAATTTCATTGAGTGTCATGAGTCAAAGGCATTTTGTCACCAGCAGTCTTCTTGAACCAAGAGGGTGTTCATGGAATTTTTTCTTCCTCAATGAACTCACTTGTTCCCTTTTCCTGGTGTCCTTGAAAGCCCCTGAAGAGAAGGCAGAATGTACTGGCAATATGTTTCTCTTTGTCTGTGCTTGCCATGGGTTCTTTTCTTGCTCTATTCATCTCTGCATGTTTTAACACCTCTTTTTTTATCCTTGCTTTTGGAAAGCTATCAGGACTTTCTTGTGTCATCTTGAAGTCTCTTTTTAGCCAGGCAGCATGTGTAGTCTTGACTTTGCTTTCTTGTAAACATTTTCTGCTTTCTCTCCTTAGGGTTTTCTTTTTTCCCTTTTTCTATCCCCCTTGTTTTGTTTTATTGGGGTCTTTCTTTGGTGGGGGAGGGGGTGGATTTTTTTGTTGTTTGTTTGCTGGCTTTTGGGGTTTTTTGGATTTGTTTGGTTTGGTTTTTTTGGAGTGGGGCAGTTGGTTGGTTGGGGATTGGGGTTTTTTGTTAGCTTTTTGGTTTTGCTTGAGGTTTGTTTGACTTCTGATACAGATAAATTATAAAAACATTGACAAGTACTAGCCCTAGAACTAGAACATTGGTGATCCCCAATGGTGGCTAGCTACCAGTCTGATGTGATCTCATTTACTACACCTTTTGAGTCAAGCAATTGGTCACCCAAAATACCACAGATTTGTCTGGCTGTCCAGTGGGATACTGTGAGAAACAGTAACAAAATGCTTGCTAGAATCCAAAACATTGCTCTCCTTGGCCAACCACATGGGTGATCTTCTCATAAAAGGGAATTAACATAGTTAAGCAGCATTTCTCTCTCATGAAGCCATGCTGGCTCTGACAAAAAAAAAATGCTGTTGCTAAAGTGTCTATTTAATAATTTTCAGAATAATAGGTCCCTGTCCTTCCTGTGCTGTGACCCCAGAGCTGATGCAGCCCTGCAGGTGGGGTCTCAGCAGAGCAGAGCAGAGGGGCAGAATCCCCTCCCTGGCCCTGCCCACGCTGCTCTGGATGCAGCCCAGGGCACGTGTGGCTCTCTGGGCTGTGAGTGCCCATGGCTGGGTCATGTCGTGCTTCTTGTCAAGCAGCACTCACAAGTCCTTCTCCAGGGATTGTACTCTGCTCTCAATCCATTCTCCACCTAGTTTGTATTAGTGCTTGGGATTGCCTTGCCCCTTGTGCAGTACCTGGCAACAGAGTTTATGGAACTTTACACTGCCCACCTCTCAAGCCTGTCCACATCCCTCTGGTTGGCATCCCTTCCCTCTACACCAGACAGTTTGGGATCCTTGGCAGATTTGCTGAGGTTGCTCTCAATCCCACTGTTCAACTTGCTGACAAAGGTGTTAAAAAGCAACAATATCAACGCATGAGAAAAGCAACAATATCATCCCATGAGAAACTATCAACTACATAATTGAAGCTACACCCAGACCAGATTCAATAACTGGAAAGATAATTGTCATAAATATTGCTATAATTAACAGAAGTTTAATGGTTATAATGCAGCACAAACCGCTTTTTCCTATATTTAGCACCATATTTCAGTTATTGAAACAAGCTTCATTATAGTTTTACTCTCTCTTCCTGAAAAGAAAGCGTATATGGAAAGCTTTCCTTTTTTAACTGTATAAGTAATCTAAGCATATGATATAAGTATATGATAGTCTAACCAATCCGTGACATAACTACTTAAAATGTCATTGATAAGGAATGAGAAATGTAATGTATCTTGTTGCTTAATACAACAACTCCAATATACAACCTAACCCATCTTTTCCTTAAGCAAATTTTTAAATACAGTAGGAAGAATAGGACTTCTTTAGGTAGGTCCATTATGCTTTCATTATCTGCATAAAATTATGGTCTGTCCTCATGTTTCCTAAGTGAGAGACAATCACCTACAGGAGCAGGAAGTTCTTTTTGCCCAGTTCATCCAGTAAATTGTATTTTCAGAGAAATGTATAGGACTGAATTTCCTCTCTCATCATAAACTCAACTAAAATTGGAGATGGAATAAAAAAATATAAAGAAACAAATAAAATAGTATTCAAGCCAGACAAAAAAATCGACCTTCTAATTTGTGGCAATTCTTGAAATCAGCCTAGGTCAAAACCAAATAATTTTATTCAACATCTTCAACAAACTGAAAGTTTGTAGAAATTATTTTTGTTGTAGCTTAAACTCATAAGAGCTAATATGTTGTTAATATATCATACAATACTGCGTTTTGTTTGTGAATGTTTTTCAGAAGTAAACAAAACATTGGATGGAATCTCCCATAGAATGTCAGTGAGCAGAAAAATTATTTCCTTCTGCAAATTAAACAAACACCAACACCCATTTTTACTTCTCTTTCTGTGTTCAAGTCCTTTTTCTGTGGATTCTGATACAAACAAGGCTGCTTTTTTGAAATGGATTTTAGGTGTTGGAAATATTGTACTTTTTCCACCACAAAATGTATCTTATCCAGTTCTCTTCAAGCTATTGTTGGAATATTATTGTCAACTGCTTTTAAAAATCTGTCCAAGCATGTCAGACTCAAAGCTGTTATGGGTAGAGCACATCTAAATAGGCTGTTATTTCTGTGCCTAGTTGGAAGCAGAGGTTTGAAAATCTGGCCACAGAGATACTCATTACTTGGAAACCAGGAGACAACCAGTAAGTACACAAAACTATTGATATGAGCTGTCAGGCCATTTGAGACAGATTGCCTACATATGAAGATTTATAGTTTTTCACACATCTCTGATGTTCTTAGCACTGTGTAATAAACAGAAAAAGAAGACATCGTCCTGCTCTGCTTTTCCTGGAAGTCTGTATTTGAAACAGCATGTCATACTAGGGAGTGTCCACCTGACTACATTGCCTGTCACCTGAGAATGCTAGTAAATTTTTTATTCTGTTCTTGTTTCTAAATTTATTATAGGAACATAACTTCCAAGGGTACACTTTATTTTTGAACTGAACCTCTATTTAAAGCCCTACTTTTCTAAATTTGATCTTCTCCTGCATCCTGGTTGAAAGTGCAGTGTACTCAAAAATGCAGAGGCACGGTAGCTTTCTGTTGTGAACTTCAGGCTAATGGATGCTGCTGCCACAATGCAATTTTCTAGTGAATTTTCTTCTGTTGCTTATCTTTCTAATGAGCAAGCTGGTAGATTTAGGATGCTAACCAATGGAGCTGTACTGTGCCATGTATTAATAGACCCTATTGAATCACTCAACACATTGGCTTTAGAAAAACAAGACTTCTGGGGTGGACTTTCACTAAAAATGCAATGTCTGGCTAATTACCAGATCCCCTCCCTGCCTAAATGTCAAAAGGGTTGCAGGGATAATGCCTCATTAGAATAAAATAGAGGGATGAGAACAATAAGGGCTTGTGGCTATTTAAGGGAGATGGTGTTGCAATATGCCTCCATCAAAAGAGTTACTGCCTTTCACTTCAAAGGTCCTCAATTCAAAAACACTCACCATGAAATTGTCTGTGCACGGAGTTAAAGTTGCCAAAAGGCAAACAGACTTCCTAGCTGGGAAAGACATTTTGTACAGGCAAATACTCCTCCTGAACTGTCTGATCTCCAGTCTTTCCTTGATTCCTCTGGCCTGGGATAGTGGAAGAAAGAGGAGCCAAGACTCCATGTTTAGCTGCTAAGCTGTGAGCTAACAGCAACCTCAGAGTCCAGGGAAGGAAGTGGAAGTATGCGGCTCTTGAATAGAGGTGACTTCATGAGACATGCTGATTTTTCTTCTGAGAGGTGTAATTGCCTTTGTGCTGTTTCACAGAGCTAAAACAGATGAAAATATCTAAGGGATATTTGAGATATCTGTCTTGACTCTTGTTCCAATTAGCTAGCACCAAAACCCTTGTATTTACTGATGGGAAGCAAAAATATAAGAAGACAAATCCTAGATTCTGCCTATGCTCCACTTGCTCTGATAAACACCACATCCAAATCTAGGAAGAGAAAGGTTCAACATTCATTCAGGATTGTGTTTCATCTCTTTTCCACACTTATTTTTCAAAAAACCAGAATGTACAGTGGTTCCAGTGCTTCTTTGCAGTGCTGGGGTTTTGTAACAGGGTCAGCATTTCCCCTGCAGAAACACTGTCATAACCCTCCGTCCTTTGGTTGGGTGAGGGCAGGAAATCTCTTTCCAACTCATGTGATGGGCCAAGGCGACTCATAACTTGAGTCACCCTCAGGACTACAGATCATGAAATTGCACTGATGAAACTTCTAGCATCAGCTGCCTCAGCAGACTTTGGTAATTGACCATAAGAATGGGAATGACTCATTCTTTAAATCTGATTTACTTTTGCATCTGTTATCAATTGAATAATATAATACTTGCTTTCTTATCCTTCTCCCTCCAGCAAAGTGACAAACCAAGACATTTTGAATTATGCTAAAATAGCACAAATGAGGCCCTTTTGCCTCTCTTCAAATGTTCTTTCCCTGTTCTTCTTCCTCATAGTTTGTTCCTCTGCTCCTAAATCTCTTTACCTGTAGTTCTTGTTTTGTAGCATACTTATATACATACACATGTACATAAACAAGGATTTAAATGGTTCCATGCACTCTTTACTTGTCCAGTGTTGGTCCATGTTCCCTAACCCCAGGAGATCATCAGAGCTCCATTTTGCTCCCAAGTGGCTTGAACATCACAGCACCTTTTTGTCCACTTCTGTTGTTTCAGTGGGTGATGATGGTAAGCATGAGTTCTTGGCTGCCACACTACCTCTAGGAAAGCATCCAAGATATCATGGTGGGAGTATGGAAATTAATGTGTTGACATATTAAAAAACTCCATGTTAGAGGAAAGTAGTGGGATGGGTTTTGCCTCAAATATCAAGTGAGGGCTCAGGATGACTTCTCCTTTGAAAAACCCCCTCTTTTCCTGTATAGGGGAATTAGTCAAAGTCTTTCTGGACAAGCTTTAAATGCAAGATTCATTTTTAGAACCCTGAGATTGTTAAGACTCTTGGGGGGGTGAAGAAGCCACTCAAAAGTCATATTTCCCAGCTGAGAGTGGTGTATAAAATCCTTCATTATAACAAAACTAATAAAATCAGGTAATGGAAATGCCACACTGGGCTTTCTTTCTTTTTTTTTTTTTTTCCTGATGTCAAGCAATTCCCTAAGGAACAGTGTCATAAACTAGTCTTCTAATATGAGCTTTTATATCTTCTGCGTGGCTTAATTCTCATTAATTATCAAGCTAAGTTGCAGAGGATCTAGTAACTGGCAGCAAAGTCTTAACAGCCCTGAAGTCCTCAGGGTTGTGTTTGGCAGTCCTGAGACACCATCTTTGCAAGTCTCCCTACACAGGCAGGAGGCATGGACGTGGTCTGTTTCTGCCTCTTTGCAAAGTGTCTTCATGGCCTCCCTGTCACACCCATGTCTCTCCCATCTGCTCTGGTCTGAGTTCACCCTCAGATTTTCTTGTGCACTCTGCAGCTAACCTGATTTTTTCTGCTGATTGTTGATGCAGAAGGACCTTGCCCTGAGGCCCCATCCTTACCTGGATGGTGGACTCAGCTCTCTTTTTCCTTTCTTGTTTTTAGTCAGTTGTTGTGATCATCTATCCAGCTTTAATGATTGTATAATTCTGAGATCAGTAGCTCCCAAAAGTTTACAAATGATAGTTCTTGACCTACAGATCAATGTGAGGGTACTCTAAAACCAGTTTGGTAAGTACAGAAATGAGGTGAGAACAAAGAGAAAGAATTAGCATGCAAACCAAGGACAGTGTAGTTGTCTTTAGGTAGCTGAGCACATAGCTCAAAATTTTCTTTTTTTGCCCAAATCTATGGGCAAAATCTTCTCCTGCTCTTTCATTCAATGTCACATGACTTGTTTTTGCAGTAGACAAACAAGACTGGACCAAGAGGAAATTACTTTGCTGAGGCTACTGTGCTTATGAGAGAAATTGGCTTGTTCTACCTTTAAACAAACTTGTGATTTATTGTGTTTATCTAGCAGAAAGTAAGTTGAAGCAACTTGAAGCATTTGGCCCAGAAAATCCCCAGCATATTGTACTTCCGTACAAGACATGTGCAAACATGACTGAACACTACTTAAAGCCTTCTTTCCGATCTTGTGCATTCCTGCACTGGGTCACTCTGCTTTACATGTAGTTGAACTGAATAAATGGCCTGTCTTGAATTACATCTTGGATAAACTGGGTGTGTAATGTATCCAGCCAGCTTTAGTGTTCATAACTGTCACTTGTATAACTGAGCAGTGTGTTTTTGAGGCATTGCCAGGTTCAGAGACATCTCAGAACAATCTGTTCTTACAAACAAAAACAAAATGTGGTAGAGGAAGGAAATCAGTGCTTGATAGGTATTACTGTCTATAAGTGCTTCAGTTCTGGGGGCAAAATAATGGAAATCCATTCAGATTTGAATTGTCTTCTTCATCTCTCCAAAGCATTCTGTGATAGTAAAAAAGGACAGAAATTATTCTATTATTCTATCATCCTTGGATTACTTCCTGCACTCAGACTCAGGAGAATGGAGTAGGTCATAGTATCTACACTATTTTCCAAAAAATATCTCTGCTTCATAGTAGCAATGAATAATATCTTCTCTTTTTGCATGCACTAGATCAGAGAGTCCCTCTTTCACCTCTCCAGTGACACTGTCTGTCTCCTAGAGTGAAGGAAACAGCTCTTCAAATGTTAGAAGCCACAGTCCAAGCTCATCAAAATATCTGAGAAGCAGGACTGATGGATTTGCAATAATTTCTCCCACTCAAACTCCTGAACAACAGTCTGGAAGAAATATACAGAAAGGCTGTACTTCAAACAAGTCAGGGACCTACAGAATCTTGTTCCATACAGTAAAGGACCTTTTGTCCTCCCAATCCTCTCTCCAGTCCCATCCTCTTTGTACAGCTCCCACAACCTTGCATCTGGTTTGACAAGATTTCTTCTTCCATTGCTCTCAAACCACCCCAGATATTAGGAGGCAACTCAATTACTTCTTCCTTCTCTTTGGTGTGTGACCACTGAGAAGATCGCTGCAGATTACAGCTGCTTTATCATATTAAACTCCCTCTGTTTCTCCTGATTCATTGAAAAGGTCAAAAGCAACAGTCTGTCCCAGGGAAAGGAGCATAAGCAGAGGTCAGCCATGCATTAGGGCAAGCAAGTCATTCATTGTCATTTCCTCAAAAAAAAAGAACATGGTGTCGAAGTTAGAGCTGGCATAATAGAGAAAGTTCTGCCTTACATTAAATAGAGCTTATTTCTGTAAATACTTAATTCTCAGCAAGGTTTAGTTTCCATGGAAAATGTGAGTTAAAAAAAGAGATGGATAGACAGGCAAGGAGAAAATGAGAATGTTTCTGTTTTAGGTTTAAGATCCAAACATGAAATAAGAACCATTTATAACCTCTCACTGGTCCTTATTCTTCAATGTATTCCAAGGTGTAGGCTTATATCCATAGGCAGTACTCCAGTACCCTAATGCAGACCAGATGCACTTATATATCTTGGGATGAAAAGCTTTAAGAAGACAAAGCTAGTGATTCTGATTGGCCTGTTTTGGCCTCCTCTGTGGTGTCTGCCTGTCACTTTTTTGCTAATTTGATCCTTTTTGCAGGACCTTTGACCTAACCTGCAGATGACTTTTTACTTTTATTATGCAGCAGCTTAATATTTTCATCTATGCAGCTGGTTGTGAAAAATGAGATGAACACAAGTACAGAAGAACTGAAAGATGAACACAAGTGCATGAAAAAAACAAAGGAAATTTGTACCACTTTTTTTTTTTTTTTTTTTTTGCAAAACCACTATGAAAAAGGTATAAGACAAGCACTCCAAGCCTCATTGTCTGCCAAAGCAATCGGGAGAACTGACAGTGAAGACTGAGTCCATTCCATCATACTACAAAGGATCTGGAGCTCTGAGTTCACACATGTTAACCATAAAGTGTGTTCTTCACCTAAAAGCTCATTATAAAGCATGATGAGCATGCAGGCATTTGGCAGGGCAAGAAGAGACAGGGCCTATGCTCTGTATAACAGCAAAGTGAATAATGGAATTCCTGAATTTGTCTCATTTTGGTGAGTGCTGTGATTGATTTTATAGGAAGAATTAACTACTTCAAATCAAAGTTATTTTACTGAAAAATCTTTTCACAGCACATGGGCATCAGAAGCTGCAGTGCAATTTCCAACACTTTGTAACACCAAAAAATTAAAAAAATTAGAAGTGAGAAATTTGAAATATCATAAATATATATTCCATTGGAATAAAGAGGTGGTATTATTTAGCTTTAGCTTTAACTTTGATATTTTGCTTTTGTCTAAATATTAGATAATTTTTTTATTTAAAGGGATGTGCAAATTAGCTGCAAAATTGAAGAGCTGGGGATGGAGAACATTAGGAAAAGAGCCTAAAGAAAAATTTCATGGTTTTACCCCAGCTTCTCTGAACTTCTTAGTGTAATACACCACAAATAAAGCCCTCCTACCAAACTTGGAATCATATTTGAAATAATAAAGTTCACCCTAGCTCTCTCAGATCTGACTGTTTAAATGAAGGATCAAATTCCTTTGATTTCTCTATTCTTACCAGCAAGGGATTTGAAGGCCTACATACCACCCAAATTCATCCAAATCCATCTAACGGTACATAAGACACTTGATGGTTTGTCTACCCACCTTAGCATGTCCAGCATTATTCTTTAAATAGCAGGCTCCAGATGAAAAGATTTTTACTTTCTTTTTTGTCAGAACCTCTCAAAATTAATACCACTGGTGAAAATATTCTTTGCTGTATTTGTGCTTGTAACAACATACTTTTTCTGAAATTGATGAAAATCTAGTTTGCTTGCAGAGTATTTTTCCTCCTATCATAATGAGAAAATCATCATCCATGGAATACTCATAGCTGTGATCATGTCGTGATCACAAAGAAGAAAATCACGGTGTAATTTTTTGGGGTTGGCCTGTGCAGAGTTAGGAGGTAAAATCTGTGATTTTGTGGGTTTTTTCCACTCAGGATATTCTGTAATTCTAAAAATAATTACATTTTAATGCCCTTTTGCTTCCATATTTTTGTTTTTCTCAGCAGCCCTACAAACAGCAAGGTATTTGCTTGAAGCAAGTTCTAGTTTCCTGTTTTCAAGGTAAATGCTGATGTTCCTGGAAGACAGTCTAATTAATTATGTGGATCTGGCCTGCTTCTGAGAAAAATGGGGAAGGTGTGAGAAAGGAGATTTTTGTCTTTATCATCCTGAGAGGAGCAGTTCTCAGAGATTGCTGGTGCATGAGGCTGCTTGGCAGCCAGGCTGAGCTCTGCCCCAAGCCATGCCTCTACTCAGGCCATGCTGCCAGTTCATATTGTTCTCATTTATAATCCCAGTGATTCTGCAGGTGTAGAACAAAACAGAAAGAAGCTTTTGGGGTCTCTGCTCATGACCCAAAGCAGAAGTGTTTTTATTAGATTTTCAGTAGCCTTGTGAATGTCTTCAGCAAGAGTTGAATGGACAAGTCTGGCTCTCATTAATGCTTAACTGCTTGTGGCTGTATTGCAGAAATGTTTTTTCAGATGGATAGGCAGCAATGTGAGATTTGATTGTGTCTTCAATGGAGATAACTGAGCACATCTGCTATTTCTACATGGTATTTGCCATTGCCAATGCATTAGTCCATTTTGTAATCTTTTGTCATTCCAGCAGTCCCTGAAGGCAAGTATTCCACTGAACCATCGCCATCACTGTGGTCGCCTCTACACAAGTTCAAAATTTTCTGTTTTAAGGTACTTATCTAAGTACTCATCTAAGTATTGGAGGGTATCAGCATTAGAGGGTAGCTAAGTATTAGAGGGTATCATTCTTTTGATGAAGTGATTAATTGTATCAGAGGAAGGCGCAGGAAAATCTGGAACAGGTAAGAAAGTGAAGGCGTAGAGATTCACAACAGAAGTGTATAACAATAGACACAGAACCTACTAGATGAAGCAAGACTATGGAAAATTATTTCTAGGACCAAAAAAATAGTAAAATGAACAAAAACAAAACCTAAAAAGATCTTGAGACCATGTGAATTATGAATAACCAGAATTTCAAACAAGCTTCTGACTTCTCTTGTCTTTAAATAATTTGTTCACTGCTATCTATAAACTGTTCTGTGTAATTGCTGAATGTTAATATGTTTTTATTTAATCAAAGTCCAAATTAAATAATTAGCCTAACAACAACCAAATAAACAGTCTCCATAGCAGGCCTCCAAGATGGGAAAAGGTGCCTACTGTAATAAATAAAAGGTATCTACTGTAAAGTCTATGGCTAAGAGCATCCCTTGTCTGGGGGAACAAGACTGTCAGCTGTCCTCAGATCAAACCTAAGGAAGAATTCATATTTCCTGTATCTTATACAATGGTCAAAATACAAAGGCCACCTTTTCCAAGGAGGTGCCTTGCTGGTGCCAGCACAATCTGCCTGTGCACCACTGCTGTGGCACAAAATTTGAACCATGACTATGAGACCGCTGCCATACTCTGCTCTGCTAAACCTAGAAGTACATGGCAGGCACATCCCAGAGATATCACTGCAAGGTTCAGGGGTTGTAGGGGATTCAGCTAACTCCTAGGCCATGCTGGGCTTCTAATACAACAAACAATCTAAGTAGGGGTGGGAAATAGAGATATGTCTGTGCAAACACACAGTGAATGATATTACATTTGTAGTAAATTCTACTTATTCAAGACCTAATAAATGAGGAGTTAGAAGATGAGCAGAGGGAAAATTAAAGCAAGGGTGATAGGGAAGTCATTCTCGCAAAAGTTAGCAGATTTGCACCTGGGTGTTTGTCAATGATTTATGGTTTAATTGTGTTCAAACTTGTCAAATAATTTAAAAAGATAGTAGTACCTCATAGTTTATAATTAGACATTTGCAGTCAGAGCAGGGTTTAAGGAAAGGACTGAAAAAAAACCACCAGCCTTTTTCTTTCCAGAACAACTAGGACACCTCTGAAAAGTGTATTCAAAAAGGACAACATGAAGAAAACATAAAACTTCCCTTTGGCAAGAGGTCAAATGGATAGTAGAGATTATGACAGACTTTGGTAGATACACATAATGACAGAGAAACTGGCAGAGCTTTTGCCGTATGAGTGGTATTAAAGGTAATTACTGAAAATTTGAACTCAGGAAGCCAGGTGAGGGTCACAAAATGAAGGTTTATTTGCTCAGAAAGAGAGGGCTGGAAAATTATCTTAGAAACTTCTTTATATGTTTGACGTCTGATATGTTTTTTTTGATTCCCAGCAGAATGCTGTAGTGGGCATGTGTGAAGATGAAGATTTGAAAGTTTCAGAAATATGAACAGAAGAAGGGAGCTGAATGCTGATGATGGTATGTAGGAGTGAGCATCAGCACTTTCACACTGCTTAGATGTTAAAGTGAGTGGAAGGAACATTGTGAATCTATCAAGAGATAAAAGGTAGGAACAGAGAAAAATTAAGAGGGAAGTGAAAGGACTGAGTTTTGACAGTACTAGGTCATACCTTCAAAGCATGTTTAACGGTGAAACTTCACCGATGTGAGCTGAACTCATCTGATTCCCCAGAAACTGAGGATCTTGGATGACCTGAAAGAGATACAGGCTAGAAAGTGGGGACTGTGAGGGCAGACAGAACCTGGACTAACTTGCTCGGGGGAGCCAGCTATTCCAGAGCTATTCAGAGGTATTAAAGGACCGGTTAGACAAAATAGTGCCAGGATTGACAGAGTTGGGTGTGAGGACATGACGGCTCATTTTAGCACTGGATGGCCTGATTCATGTTGTTTCCAAGCACAGCAAGGATGATTTAGGTTAAGGCAGACTAAAGCAAGTATTCTGAAAAAAATTTTACTCTCCTATGGATCTTGACCTGTGGAAATGTCCCGTCTTACCTGAATTTTGCCCCATAGCAACTGAAGAGTTCGCAATAAAATCCCTTCCTTACTTTTGATAATAAAAACTTATTTCAGACAAAGAAAATACAGCTCAATTAGGCTGATACCAACTCAAAACAATTTGTGGTTGGGAAGTCACATCTGAGAGTGATTGGAAAAGCAAATGTGAGATGAGATAAGATGATGATATGAGATATGAGATGGGAAGAGAACAATAGCAACATTGAGATGGAAGTCCAGCAGTTGCATCTCTGATGCAAACAGATTTTGTGAAGGGCTTCTTTGAAAGGCATGAGAACACACATACACACACACACACACACACACACACACACACACATATATATATATAATTTGAAGGCAGCATTAACATTCAAAAGAAACAGGTGTTTTATAAAATGCAAGGAATTTGTACTGCTTCAGAGAAATCCAGTGACTTTCTATAAGAGAAAGATAGCTGCTTTTCACTGAGGTCTCTTTTCCCTGAATAATGGTTCCAATTGAATTGGGAGGACTAGAAAGGGAACAGAAAAGCTTAATTTTTTTCACAGACAGTCACAAGTTCAGACACATGAAATCCACAATAGATAGTTGGATTGCAAGCATAGTTGTGTCCCAGTTCTGACAACAAAATATTTGTACCAAGCTGTCATGATCTAAAATACACACCCTGCAGAAAAAATCTTACCAAGAATGGTTAAGGGAGATGCTGAGGATGAAAAATTGAACTAAAGGAAAAAAGGCCAGTATTCTGAATTGGTTGGTTGTATTTTAATGCATAGGCTTTCAGGGATCTTGACCATTCAGACCTGGATTTATTGTTTATTTTCTTCATCAAAAAAACACCCCAACAAACAATGGGCATCAAAAGCTTGAGTCACACGTGTCAGATCAGTATCAAACATTCCACAAAACTCCAGAGTTTTTCAAATCCAAGGTTTTGCTCTTTCTGACTTCATATAGAATAGGTCATTTTGTGCTTCAGGTGTGATTTTCTTCACCAACAGGAAAATCCTTGGTTGAGTGGTTTTTCTCTGGTGTCTTCTTCCAAGGTACCACTAAAATAAATTAATGCAAGCTGGTATGTGTCAGCGATAAAAAAATACATTAAATTGTAGCAGATAATTGGATACAAAATGTTTATTTCACACTGAGCTTTAACAGTGTTTGCAATTCAAACTTTCATTACCAATACTGGTTTTGTCTGAAAAGTTTCACAGTTTTATTCTGACAAGGCCTAAACTGGGTGTAAGTAGAAAGGACAACTACACATATGAGTAGATGGGACTCCAATATGTCAAGCAAATGCATTCTTCTGACTGAGGAACTGAATGAACAGTCCTTTAGGTAGACTAATGGAAAAATATGGGAATTAAGTAGCAACCTGTGAATGTTTTGAGGAGGAACAGGGAAGTACTGGGCTTCATACATCTCTTGGCTATCAGGAGTTTTCCAGAAAGCTCTTTTGACTGGGTGTTCTGGATACACAAAAATGGGGCTGGCTGATGAGATGTTTAAAAGATAGTTTATTGTAAAATCAGTCTCATGGAAGGGTGAGACTGTAAGGTTGTTACATCCAAAGTTATCACATTACAAGCCTTGCTTCAGAACCCGTTATAATTCTAGTTACAATGTCTTTTATAAATTTCTTATCCAATCAGCTACTTCCACAAAACTTGCTAGCACCTTCATAACTAATTGCTAATTGCTACATTTACCACAATCCATCTTTTTCTACCCAATCATATGACTCCACAGAAAGTTATTGCTGTATCTTCTACTTTTTAGCAACTCTACAAGATCTATTGTTAAACTTTAATTGTTTTCTACTATCTTCTACTATCTTGCTTAATATGTTTGTTCCCTTATATAAGGCTTATATTTACTTGCTTCAAACATATTTCTGCTTAAACTACAAATCTTTATTCTTACTTCATGTCTGCTTCACTATTCTGTTCTAAAGCTCCAAACTTTCTCCAAGGCCTTAGGGCAAACACTGTATCCATCTCTATCTCTGAACTTGTATACTCAAGGCCTTGGGAGCTCTCTGTCCTTCCATTTCCCACAGCTGGCCAGAGGCCTTTCCTTTGGGTAGTATGTCCAGTAGCTGGATAACAGATACTGGCACATGCTACCCCTCTTCTCTGTCTTTCCCCTTGCTCAGATTGCAGGCGCTGCACGTCCTGGTTCTCCTGCCTGCGCTTACGCTGCCAGCCCACTCCTCTCTGCTGGCTGTGGTGTGGAGCACTGCAGGCAAGGCCAGCAGCCACGTGCCCATCCCATGTAGACTTCTCTCACTAGTAAAGAGAATCCATAGTTCCTTCACACAGCCTTGTCCCCCCGAGGAGCATTAGGACATCCTTTGACAGGGCTTTGTCTGTGCTCTGAGAAGAACAAAATCCCCTCGCATCCTGAGCAGCTTCCTCATCCGCCAGGGTTATCTACATGGTTTTAAATTGACAGAGGTCAAAATAGCATTCAAAAAGGCTGGCTAATGAAAGAAATGACCATTTCTCCCAGATGAGATCTCTGATCTCTTCAAACAGCACTGGGAAGTGAGACCAGCAGATCCTATCCTCCAAGGGTGGAACCTGGAGCTCTTCTTCACTGCAGGTGCACTTCCATGTATGTTCACCATTCATTGGTATAATGCAGTGGGCTTAAGCAGGAAGTGAGGAAAAAAGTTCATGTTGAATCCCTTTCCTATGCAACCTGACATGACATTTCCTTTCCCTGCTTGTGATTTCCCTTTGTGCTGGACCAAACCCCCACCACGTGCTTCTTGCAACCAGCACAAATAAAAAAAATAAATACTGATATTTATGATTCCTTCCTAGTTTGGAAGGAATTATAAATATCAGTAGAGCTTTGAGGCTAACACCTTATGCACAAAGAAAAAAAACATGAAAATGAAACCAAGAAAAAAAAAGAAGAGACATTCTCTGCCTTTAGCAGAGCATTACTCAGTCATAAACTATGTACTTTTGAGCTTCTTTTGCTCCCCTGCCAAGACTCAGAGAGGGAAAATCAGGATAGATACAGGAAAAGAAGAATAAAGAATAATATATAGAAAAGGGGGAAAAAAACCCATCATGTCCAAGTGTGACCATAAATCTCCTCACTGCTGTTTACCTGTCTGATGTTTTCCCAGTGATGGCAACAGAAGCTATGTGCTTAAACTTTATTTCAAAAAATAGATAACTCCAGAGCATCTCCATTTTCTGCCCTTGCCTTGTCCTGTTGTGTAACTGTGTGTCAGGCCAGGAGCCAGAGTTGACGTCACAGAAGACTGCCCTGGGTCTTGCATAACCTTAATAGGACAGCCACTTGGAAAGTGTTTATGTGCCATTATGTGCCATTGCTTTTCTAAATACTCTACTGCATTAGGAGAGCAGAGTCCTAACAGACCAAGCAGAAATATTAATTGCATTTGCATCATTGATGTTGACCGGGAGGTATTTCTGTAGGCTCTGATATTTCAGGTCCTGTTTCCAACCCAGTAGGAGCAAAATTTCAGCTGTGCCAAGTGATTGTAAACGACTGCAGTGCTATTGCATTTTGTCCCAGGAGGGTCTTGTTATCTCAGAATAATTTGTGATTACTCTGTGGGATATAATCAGAAAGATGCCCATCATGCTGCAGATGAGTTTAGGGTCCATGCCCAGCATCATATAATTTATGTCTCTGACTAAGAGCATTCCTGTTTACTTGTGGTATGCTGCGTATTGGCCCCAAAACATCCAACATGCTTTTCAGATATGCGGTAGCAGACTTCGAAAATAGAAGTGTAAGGGAACTAGAGATAGAGGCAAATGCATCCTGCTGTGCTTGAAAAGCATGCTTTCTTTTTATTTTCTCCTAGTCTTATTTTCTCCTATTGTTTCTCCTTTTTCTCCCTATTCCTACTGTGACACTTCTCACTGGACACAGATCCACTCTGCTGCCCTGTAGCAGGCAGGGGCTGGTGGACACAGGTACATGCTGCCTTCCTCACCTCACTGCTGGGATGACTTGAGAAGCAAACCAAGATAAGATGCAAACCTGATGCATATTAGGAGGTGCCAGCCTGTATCTTCCATATCTCCTACCAAATGGAAGGATTGAGGACGTGCTCATGGAAACGAAACACCGCAGATGGCTCGGCTAATCCTGCAAGGTGGAAGGTGACATGCACTTCTGCTTTCAGAATGGCTGCTATCTTCCTGGCCTCTACCTGTTTTGTGGTGATCAGACATGCACCTTCTCACGTGTTTGGGGAAGGTATGATAGTACTCAAAATTAAAAAATAAAAGGGAGTGGAGGGAAAAGTAACAGAATTTCCACCAAATGAGATGAGGCTCAAGCTGCAGCATCTTTCACTACAAGTTGTACTTGTACAAGTTAAATCTACTTGTACAGGTACAAATGAACTTGTACAAGTAGATTTAAATATTATCAAGTGAAAAATGACAGCTCTTCCAAGTGTCCCTTCTTATTTAGCAGTGATGGTGATAATTTTAGTGTATTAAACAAGATGTACAAATTTTCTGTCTCATTCTCTTCCTGTATTGTATCTAAACATTTTTAGAGATGACAGCTACCAGCATTCGTAAAGTGAAGATTTGTTTTGGTAAATTTGTTCCTACCATAATTATGCTGACAAGTTCTCAAAAGAAAGATCTCTCCTAAAAACTTTGAATAAGATGCTTTGATTGTACTTTTAGGCTGAAAAGAATTCTGTTTTGTTGCAGAAACCTTTCACATACTGCAGGCTGTTGCCATTCTGCTTCCATATGATCTCAGGAAATCATACTTTCTCAGGAGAGTAAGTTGAGGGAAAGAAGATGTTAGATAATGCATTCTCTGTTATGTCCCCCCCATTTTCTCTTTTCTGGACAGAATATTTCCTCTTTGGCAGGAGCAAAGAAAATGCTTTTTAAATGAATTACCATACTCTAAGGAAAACAGTTTGCCCCACAGATCCGATGATTTTATAACTATTTTGGTCACTATAAAAGAAAGAAAGCCAAACAAACCTGGAATAACTTTGGTCTGAAGAGTTCTTCCATTAACTGGTTGCCCACAATGGTGTACAGGATTCATATGGCATTAAGTATCCAAACAAAGTACTCCAGGCTCAGAAATTTTCAAGTAGCAGTTGATTTTAATTTTTTCTTTGGCATTTATACACTCATCCTATTGCAAGCTTGATTAATTTCTTTTTATGCTGGAAAAAATGTTAAAATTGGAATGGGAAGTCAAGAAAGTGGGAGTTCATACATTGAGTGCATATGTGATTTAGTCGTGTGTGCCATGTGTACACATCACTTACTGGGGAAGTTAAATCACTTTTGGATGCAAATTTCAGCAACAGCTTCCAAAACTCCATCAACTTCCAAACTTTGAAGTTACATTCTCCACAACCTGTTATTGAAATATTTTTTGCCAGCTCAAAGGAAGCACCATTTTCTGAAGCAGAGATTTTTCTTCTTTTGCTCTGCAGGATGCAAATTGATGCTCTTTACTTGCACTTACAGACTGTCTCCCACAAACTGGAACTGAGACTCTTCTCTCTGATAGGAACACAGCATTTCTTGTGCACTGAAGGTTTTTATTTTGTTTTTAAGTTCTCATACTTTCTTCGTCACCAGTGATAAAAATGAATGCAGTGTTCTTCTCTGCACAAACAGGACCTCATAAATTAACACAGTTATTGGGGAAGCCTTGGATTTGTGGACATGCACATAAGTCTGTCAGTCTCAGCAAACTACTGCTCCTTCATGGTGAGTGCCTAATACAGTGAGTGCCTAATACAGAATTTACATAACAAAGAAATTAAAATGTATCTTTAGCTCTGACTTCCAGATGACTGAAGAACAAGTTTCAATACAAGGACTTATGACTCATGCACCAGTTTGCAAAAGTGCCTCCTGTGACTGGGAAGAGCAGCTTTCCTTTTGCTATGTTCACCCGTTTCCTTACAGTAGGTGATAGACTGGGTAGTTGTCTCTCTGTGCTGGGAAGCTGTGACTCCCCACTGAATCTGTTTCAGATATGGGTATGCCACAGCTGCTCTGGCCACTGGTGGTTCCCTGGTTCCCCTGGGCCTCATGCCATCCACATGAGCAACTTTTGGAGCGTGGTTGGTAGGGTCAGGTGGGCCCCAGTGTTGGCACTGTCTAGGAGGGTGCTCAGCACATTAGAGGCCTCTTTAGAACTTGCTGAGCTTGGTGACCTCCTCAGCACAAAAGAAGTGCTTCTGCAAAGAGACAGCTTCCACAAACAGTTCAGTTAGTGAAGGGAATAATTTAAAACCTTCTCTCCCATTTCTCTCTTGGTGCCCCTCTGGCTGTGTCCATCCTCCTTTGCCCCAAGCCTCCATAGCTCTTGCCAAACATTTAGGTTTTTTAGTGCATTTCCCCCTTTTCCAATTATAAAAAAATATAGCTGATGCAAATATTGTGTCTCTGGGGGAATATGTCTTCGCTGGGCAATCATTGTTGCTGTAACCTTCCCAATGGAGTTTAATTATGTGCTTGTGATTAAGCAATTATGTATTACCAGGAACAGAGTAAATCAATCCTTTTATCTCCACTAACAGGATATTTCCTGTGAGCTTTTCTGCCAAAAGAACATAGGAGAAAGATGGGACGATTCTGCATGTTACATAAGTGTGTTTATTTCAGGAGATCTCAGCACAGTGTGTTGAACAAAGCTCCAGCTCCAGCTCCAGCGTGGCCACCCAGCTCCTGCCAGGGCACCAGACCTGCACAGCAGCCTACACTAGGTGCCTGTTGACCACAGCTCTCAAGCCCCATTCAGAAGCAGGGAAATAAATTTCAAAGATGTTACAGTCCTGCAGAAGAAATTCCTTGGGCTCAGTCGAATGGTCACCCTGTCTGAAAGCACCAGGCTTGCAGAGAGGGGATCTCGGAGCTGCTCTGGGCTTTGCCGTGCAGATAAAAGAGAGAAGAGGCCACCCAGGCTGTTGCTTGCTCTGTGTTCAATTAGCTTGTTCACTGATGGGCTAACACTGCAGAATGGATTTTCCCACTGATTGATCTCTTAATGTAAATGAGTTATGGTTTTAAACTCAAACCATACATACTTCTGTTTTCCCCTTGGAGCTGTTCTTCCATCGTATTCTGTTCAGAGTGTACTTTCCCTCCAGCAAGTACTTGCAACATTATTGCACTTCAGGGCCTACATTTTCCTCACTTCTATAATCAGCTCTGAGGTGGCCATTTGCCTCAAAATACCTGTATTTATTTATTATTTTTCCTGTCTCTCATACTGTTTGAAAAGACTCTGAAAAGTTGACCCATGCAACTCCTTCACCCAGGTTTTTACACAGGAATAAATAATATATGTGTGACATTGTTCCATGAACGGCTACAAAGGCATGATTAGCCAGGAATGCTTTGAGAAAATTTAGAGTCGTTCAGTTATTATAAAATTTAACTTCAAAGTAAAGATTATCCTTTTTGAATACAACATACAACTCTTTTGGAATATTTCTCTAGTTTGTGACTGACATGTTCCCTATTAACTTTTCAGACCTTGATAAGGAACTTTATTTTCTGTACCTGCAGCAGTAACTATTTCGTGCCTAGTAGCTCACTTCTCCAGAAGCAAACTGTCATTTGAATAGTCTTTTATATCTATAATAGAAAAAAAACCCAAAATATGGTGGAAAGAAGAATAAGCTTTAACTGAATTATGCTCACTTTCCAACACAGAATTTGAAATTTATTTAGAATTTAGAATTTGAAATTTTACCCCCAAAATGTTACCCCCCCCTAATTCTGTGTACTTAGAGAAAGAGAAGGAGATAGAAAAAGTGCTAGAAATGCTTGAAAGGCATTGCTTCGTATTATAGCTGCCTTATTAAAAAAATAGAAATTATAAATAAAACTTTTAAAACTTGCTGTTATCATAAAGTTGAAATTTTCCTTAGCCAAGTATGGTATTCCAGAACACTGCTATTTAACATCTAAATCACATCTAATCACATTAAAATAGGCAAGTTCATAATACATATTTATGAAGACAGTAGCTCATGAATTTTGAGATTATTTCTATTAAAAGCAGCATAATAACTCTGTCACTTTTGTTTTCTGTATGAAATGTGGCAAGAAAGTCCCTCAAGTAGAACAGAAGATATTGTGAATTCTTGCAGTAAAGAATAAGTTAAATTGCATTTGGGTATATAGGTTTTAAAATAACAATGCAGATTCTTAGATTAAAATTACCCTTTGATAATTGAGCATCTACTTATGATAATTTGTATCTTGTTTTTCTTTTTCATGATCCTGGAAGGGGATGGGAAATAACCCCAAATTAATGAAACAATGGATAGCTCTGGAATGATTTGGCATACATCTGAGGTGCTGCAGCCTGAATCAGGAACTGATTTGCAATGCAGCCTGTGGGTTATTCTGAACATTGGTGGTCACCAGCACCTGTTTTTTCTCCTGTTCAGAGCTGGCTGCAGCCTTTCCCACCATACCTGGGGGTACTGACTCTTCAAGATGAGATGTAGGACCTTCTGGAAGCTTGGGGAGATGAGGGTCAGCATTCTCATGCTCATTTTGGTCATCAGTGTTCTGCCTGAAGTGAAGAACACTACAATTTAAAGATGGAAAATTCTTTAGCATGATCCTACAAATTCTTATGATAGAAATGATTGGGCTTTGGTTAAAAATATCAGGCAGGCCAGATGGCACTTCGGAAGGCATCTGGGAATATTTGAGATACAGGCATGATGACCACAAGCAGAAGTGGCACAGTGGATGATGGTCTGCCAATGATGTTCCGTGCTCTCATGGGGCAGAAGGCCGGTGTGTGTGTCCATACAAGAAGGCTTGAGAGCTGTCCAGAACCTCCTCCACCTCAAACCCAGTCCTCCTGGAGCTCAGTGTGAGCTCAGCTTAATGAAAATAAATCTACTATGAGGGAACGAGGAGAACAAGGGTCCAGGAAGCTAGGAAAGTGGAAATTTCTCTTTTGACCATGCAGCAGATCACATGCCTTTGTGTCACATGTCCTTTTGTCCCAGAGCTCACACACCTTTCATCCCCAGCCTCCTGCCAGTGTTTCACTTTATTGTCCCTTCTTCCTCCCCATGGCTGTTGGGAACCAAGTCTGGGGCTCCTCTGCAGCAACTGGATGGTGTCCCAGGATGTCACAGACATCCCTGCCCCCCCCCTCAGTGACACCCAGGGGGGTGAAATATCACAGGAGTTGAAGTTAGCTTCCAAAGTGCTTAGTTTTATTTAATTTATTTTGCAGCAGTGCTCTTTCCCATGGCTTCAGTTTGTTCCACAGCCCAGAACAGGAGTAATGCATGCTCACTGTGTATGTAGTGGGGCGACATCTCACCCTGCCTGCACGCAGGCCAATAAGCTTTTCTGCAGAATGAGGATGCTTGAAAGCATTGCCACAAAGTGCAACAGATGTCTTTGCTCAGCAGCCAGAAGTGAGGTCAGTTTTGGGCCCTCAAACAAGGATTTTTACCAAATTCTGTGTTAGATGAAGGAGTGCGTGTGCACGAGCCTCATGATATTGCTACTTTAATCAATAGAGTGTGACCAAAAATTCATCTGAAAGTCATCAATTTCTCCTTTTAGAAGCCTTTGTAGATCTGTTACTTTTCATTATCCCAAATTTCAAAGCCTGTCATCATTTATCTATTCACCCTTTGGACAGCAGATGAAAAATCTGCACTGTTTACAAACTACTGGACATGCAGTTTCTCATCTAAACACAGAAAACCACAGTTCTTTGAGTATCTCAAGGCTGTTCACTTGCCCCTTGGAGGCATTTATTGCATTTTTTAATTTCTCTGTTTCTCCCCTCTTACAGTTTGGATTCAAATACTTCCTCTAACACAAATATTTAAAGAAATTTAATTCTCTTAAAGTCTGTGAGTAGCAAAATCAACACATGAGGGTGAAGTCTGAAGAGAACAAAAGAACAAAAACTCAGCATGTTACAACTAAGTCATAATTACAACTGACTATTTTTTCTGCGGAGAGTAATATTTCCAAAAAATCAAAAGACAGTTGCAAATTTCCTTGGTCCCTTCAAGATAAGAAGAAAAGAAAATTAAAACACTTCACTGAAGAATAATAATGAAATTAGGCAGCTATCAAGAACATGTAATTGAAAATTATCAAGAAAACACACTTACAGGAACAGGAGTTCAAATAAGCTTCTTGCATGATAAAACCATAGCGTTCTTAACTATCAGGTGCAGTATCACTAAGTTGTTGACCATTAATACCAGGAAGACCCACTGTGTTTATTATCCACTCTCCCATGAGTCATACAGAGCATTATCTTGTAGAACCACAAAAGGAACACGTCAGATTTTCTAATGATTGGTTATATGAACATCCCAGTGGAAGGCTGGTTCAACATCTATGAGAAAGGCAGTGATGGTCAGATATAGGCCTCCTAGAAATTAGTTTTACCTTTTTTCCTAGGTTTATTCTTACCCAATTCCTATCTCCTCCAGTTTTGTACAGACATCAGCAGCATGCTACATGTTTGGTAGTTCAAAGATCATGAAGAAAGTGTATCTGATTTTTACAATAAATATGTTTTTTCTGCACTCAGAGTCCCTTTTGGGAAAAGCCACCTGTTCTACCCACCTAGAGAACAGAAGGGGTAGGTTTCTCATGAGATTTTCCCTGCATGCTCCCTGTCTGGGAGTAAATAAGTAAAAGTAGGACATTTTTGCTTGAGACTGGATCAATACAATAATTTTATGCTTTGTAAAGCATAAATGCAAAATGCAACTGCTTCCACCTAAGCAGTGATATCCTGGTACCTTTAATATTTATCAGAAATCAGGTAGATTTTCCTAAGCACCAATCTATTCTATTCTATTCTATTCTATTCTATTCTATTCTATTCTATTC
>QUSF01000011.1:14467538-14491860 GCA_003676055.1 Chloebia gouldiae
TCTATTCTATTCTATTCTATTCTATTCTATTCTATTCTATTCTATTCTATTCATATATTATAATATATTATAATATATAAATGCAATTTTCTGAGCAACCATCATTGCAGAAATGCCAGCAAAGGCCAAAATCAAAGCTGAATCTCTTCTGTCTGCAGCTGCAAGACTTGGTGTGAGGGAGGGTACTTTAGGATGCCTTTCCCCCTATTTGGGGATGGCAGAGGAATGAAGTTACAGCAAGGGCCAAAGTGTACCCTGCACTGCCTTTCTTCTATGGCCAGGCTTGTGCTAAACAGTTCTCAGCCTTCTGGAAGAACCATGCATAATTATGTGCATGAACCAAAGCTCACTCACTTGAGGTCACAGATTAAAAGAAATTTATAATGAAATTTTTTATAATGAGGGGTGTTTTATGCCAGATATGCTGAATAATTTTGTTTAGCTCAAGAGTTTGAACAAAATATACTGCTGTTTCATCACTTCCAGTTCCATCAATAAGGTTTTATTTTGACTTCTTGTCCAGATGGAGTACCAAACTTGGCATGTCTAAGAAGATCTGATTTTGACCATCCCTAATGAATACAGCATTTGATGGGAAAAAATAAGGTAATCTCTCAGCTATCCCAAGAGACTGTAATTCCTTTGCAACTGACATCTGTAGCAACATTCCCCAGTGTATGAGCTCTGGACTGCTTGTTGAGCAGTCCAGATTTTTCATACATGATCATTTTCTCATGCCAAAAATGCATGCTAGGACCTTCTCTCTGAGCCACAGTTCTGCCTGCAGCTGCAATCTTCCTAGCAGGGGTCCCATTTCCTTTGTACACAGGCAAAGCAATAGGGGGAGCAGAAATGTGCAACTGCTACAGGTCCCTGACTGTGATGTTTTTTCCTGAGCTCTCCCCATCACTTTTATAACACCTGTATAGATTATTACATGAGCAGCTAAACGTGAACCCCTTTACTCCAATCACCAGCACTGCAAAGTCTCTCCCTCAAAAAGAGTAATTTTAAGGTAAAAAGAATTACAAATATGTACAACTTCATCAGAGTCAAGATTTACTGTTGCTGCTGCTGAAAAACTCTGTGGGAAAATAGTCTGGTGCCCTGGAGTTCAAATCTACAGCAGTGCATTCAAGATGTCTGAGCCTTTGAGAGCATTTGCTGTTGTAGTGAATTAAATTTAGAGCTGTGCAAATCCGGCTTTGGATTTAGATTTTTGAGATTCACCTTTGACCTGGCTTTGGAGACAGATTTGGATGCCTGTCTTGTTCAAATATGTGGGCAGTGTGCATTTTGTGCTACTTTTCAGGATAAAGGGAAAGGGAGTAATTTCTATAGAGAATACTTCACCTACTGGTTAAAAATTCAGGTTATGGCATTTACTTATGTTTGTATGTCCATTCTTTTCTACAAAATCAGGTTTTCTATGATAAGAAAAATTTCAATTTAATAGTCTTGATGCAAAGAGCAAACTGTGAGAATACCATCAAATTTTGACAAGTTCTAGACAAAGATCTGAGTAACTGAATTAATGTATAGACTTCATGCAAACCATAATAGACAGTTTTTCAGGCAGCAAGATACACATGGCTTGTCAGGGAAGATTAGGTTTGCGCAGTGTTGCCTTTTGGATTTTCTATTTCTTTAATGAGGATAGGGGAAAGTAAAGCTGAGGAGAGAGTTTCTGGATGTCCAGAAAGATTCTGGGAAATCTTTCTGTACTGGTTTAGCTGAACTTTTACTTGCTGAACCAAACCCAAGCTTACAACAATAGATGTCCTCATCCACCAGATGAAACTGAAGGACTTCTCTGCAAAGACTCCTGTGTCCATCACCCTCCAGCTAGCCCTTCCTCTCCCTAATTAGCACCCACACATGAGCAGCAGTGTCAAAAGCTACACCTCTTTCCTAATCTGGTTTCAAAATACTCCAGCATCTCAGCTGCCCAGATTTCCTGTACTAATGGTTGCCATGACAGAAATTTTCTCTTTAATCCTTTTTTGGGGACACTCTTTCATCTACAGCAGCAATTACACTGGTAACAGCTTCCTGCTGAGCCCTGTCTGTCTGCTAAAAGGAAAATGGAAACAAAAATGGAAAGCCAGCAAGGTCCTTCCTTTATTTAATACAGAGTAACACTATACACAGGTTATAAATAAAATAAATATGATTAAATAATGTAAAGCTAGGTAAAACAAAAAAACAGAACCTATTTCTGCCCTTGTAAAAAAAGAAAAAAAAAGGTAGTTTTTCAGATTCTCTCTGGTTCACAGACTGCAAATAATAAATTAACCTCATTGAGTCTTAGAGGAGAATTCATGTTGTTGAGTCTTAAATGAGTGAAGACGAATTAGCAGCCTCTGATATTAATTTGAGAAGAAATCCCTTGGGACAAAACCTAGAAAGGGTGTCCACTGATAGCAAATTTCTCAGCCATTAGGATTTAAAAGACACCCCTTGGAGCATACTAGAGCCCATCTTCCCCCAGCACTGTATCCTCTGTGCCCACTCTGGCTGCCCAACCCCCCTCCAGGCACAGCTTGGGGAGTCAGCATGGCACCAGCACTCCCTGACCATGCAGGCACATCCCTTGCACAACCACTGTGACCTTTTCAGGACTCACCTGCCAGTGACTCCATCTGCATCGAGATCCTGAGCACTGTCAGGATGTGTCAGCAGCTTTGTAGCTATGTTCAACAGGACCAGGCACTTACAGAAGATGAAGCAGAACAAAGTCACAAAGTTAAGGGCAACAGGCAACTGTAAAAAATACAGCTATTTAGATATTTTAAAACATCCCTAAAATTCAGGCTATTACTATCCCCATCTTGATTACACATGGTAAAGCAGAAAAGCAGGCACTCATCATTGCATATCCATGCTGGTAAAATCATCTTGACAGAGAGATCTTCTGGGGAGTACTATGGATTCACACAAGACAGGTCAGACACAGTGGTTCTGCGGGGTTTTGGACTGCCAGCCGGTCACCTCCTCTCTTTGAAACGGGCCAAACATTCTTTTTTTTTGACATACTATAGTCAAAGCTTTAACAAGTTCACCAAGAGCTGAATCTACTCCCTGAGGATTTTATGGGTGCTTGATCTTCTCCAGATGGGCTGCTGGCTTCCCCTGTGTGGTTGCCACACCCTTGAGCTCCTTTTCCTCTGCTTTTCTTTGGCTCAGGCATCCTACAGGCTCTCAGAGTTTACCTCCCTCGCTGCATTCATCTCATGGCTCACTGCATGGGCATAAGTTCTAATGCCTATGCTCCTTCATTTCTTTGTTTGACCTGCTGACCTGTAGATGGCTTTCCCTTTCTTTCTGAAGCATTTTCTGCTGCCCCCTAAAAGTCTGCCTGCTGAGCTGCTTGAGCTTTTGCTCCACCAGCCCTGGAGCTCAGCCATCTCGCCTCGCTGTTCCCATGTGGTGCAGAAAATGGCAAGACTGGAGCAGGAGTGGGGTGTCCTGCTGCTGAGGCTGTTGTGGGCTGGGACAGCACACCTTCCCAGGGCTGAGGTGTGCTGCCTGGGCTGTGCCTGAAGCCACAGATGGTGTTGCCTCACATGCAGGTCCTGGCACAGCTCTCCATGCCTCAGACTGCACAACCTCCCCGTGAGTGCCATGGAGGGAATACTGCACCATGCTGAGCAAGGGAAAAAGCCTGAATGGCTCAGGAAAGCTCTCTTCCAGAGAGCTATCTTTATTGTAAATACAGCATGGAGAAGGCTATACTGCCTATAGTTAGGCTGCAGAACTACCCAAAGACCTCATTCAAGTTCAGACTGGTCCTTGCCATGGTTCACTAGCATTCTGACAGCAGCAGTGAGGCCCTGCTGTCAAACACACCTTCCACAGGCCCACCCTTTTTTGCTCTTTTGTTTGGTAGTCTCTTTCTGGCTCCACTTAGACAAATTTGTAAAGGCTGATCACTTTTAGATCCTGTTGTCCACTCTTGATGTGGAACAACAATGTCTGTTAACTTCAGAGAGAAACCTGGGGAGGACCCTTTGTGCACAGAAACCCCTGTGAAAAAAGTGACAGAGATCAGAATCTCTGTGGGGAAGCTGTGGTGCCTTTTATCATATTCTTCCACCTCTGAAATAAATTAATTTATGACACAAATTACACAAAACCAGGAATTTAAGAGAATGACTAGAGCTAAAAGAACCATGTTTTTTTTCCCCACTCAATACTCCAAAATAAAATAGCTACTTTGTCATTCACCAGTAGTCAGCTTCAAGGCCAGTCTGCTGGCCGGCAGAGGAAGGCATGCTGCTGTGGGCAGAGGTGGGCAGCCCCAGGAGCTTCCCTTCTCCTGGGACAGGTGGGTCTCTCTGCTCGAGCTTCACAGCTGACTTTTCTGGGGCTGAAGTTCCACTCCAGAGCCCACCACAGAGGAATTTCAGAGGGATGCACAGCTTCCTCCAGGTGCTGTTACTGGCAGGTGTTTGCATAGAAGTTGGCTTTTGCTTCAGCAAGCAAAGGAAGGAAAAACAACTGTCAAAGTAGAAATATAGTGAGGAGTATATACAAGTTATTTCCAGTTTGGGCAGCACTTTGTTTACTTATTTTTCATATATGTGAAAGAGGTAAGTTTACTGCTTTCTTTATCACCTAAAAGGACTGTTAAAAAAGTTGCTTTGGAACTCCTAAGTCTCATAAAAATGTTTGGTCCATACCTCTTTTCTGGCCTTTTTTATTACCAGTTTTCTATAGAGACCTTTTATAGCTGTAATCCATCAGATGTCCTATTGTCTATTCCCTAAATAAAATCCCACATGCAAAAACACCTTACTAGGAGCTGGACTATTGTATATGTTTTTTTACTGGAAAGCAAATCTTTGAAAAATGTAGTCATGATTTCCAGCTACTGTAAGAGGTGTTTCACACTCTGCCCATTTTTAAGTCTGCCTGTTCAAACCATGAAGCTGAAGGTGCATCAGAAACTATCAGTCCTTTTCAATAAACTGTGCTGATCGTTTCATCTTGACTCTTCCTGAGTCATCCATAGTCCATCCTATGGACCTCAGCTGCCATATGGAATCCCACTTTGTAATACAATCTGAAACACACTTTCAGCTCATAAATGTGTTTGTGTTTAGAACTACAAAGGACACTTCCTGGCTGTTTAGTAGGGTCTCTCTCTCTCTGTATGTCTCTCTGTCTCTCTCTCTCTCTCTCTCTATCTCTCAACGTCAAGCCACTTGGCCTGATAATGTGCTCATACCAGCTCAATTCTCATGTGATAATAAAAGTGCTGCTTTAGGTAGAACATGGATCCTGATTCTTGGTTATCAATTGCTTTTAATCTCTTATTTTGTAAATGTTGTTTTGCTCAACATATTTCCATGTTGCTTTTAAGGGAAAATTTTTAAATGTTAAAATATATGGCTACTTCATAACACAGTGAATTAAAAAAGAAATAACTGGCAAGAAATCTCATTATCAACAAATGTATAAGGTTTTTTTTTTTTTTTTCTTAGACTACGTATTTTTTTGCATCTCAACACTGGCATGCTGGTTTTTATTAACTACAGCTGTTTGCATATTGCTGCTGTCAGAGCCGGACGGGAGACCACATCTGCAGTGCTTGCATGTCTCAGTGACTTTGTAGCTTGGACTTTGGTGAATAATTTGAAAATTGCACACACATAAGGCTGGCTTACATTGTTCCTTCTTTAAAACACATTTCAGAATATTCAGCTCTGAAAAGCTCAATTTATTTTTTCTAGTCTGTTGTAAACATTACAGGTCATGAAAAAAGAGGGAGGAAAAGAAACGAAAACTCTATGCAGGCTTACCTAGATCATAATATGACAAAGCAAGCTTTTAAAATCTCATCTTATAATAGACCAGAGAGGTGAAGGGAGGGTGTTGCTGCAGCCTCACAGTCCTGCTCTGCCCAAAGCTTGCTAGGCTTGAGGCAATACTAGAGCACAACACAGGACTGGATGCTGATACCACCTGGTCAAGTGTATCCAGCCAGTCTTGGAACCTATCCCTATGGTGTCGGGGCCATCTCTCTGTTCTTTTCTACTATAAAACTAGACATGGAACAGAAAACAACTACGCTGTGGTCAGGTTGCAAAATGTGTTGCAGGACTCAGAAGTTACACAGAGAAACCCCTGAGCACCAGAAATGTTGGTTCATTCCAATTTCTCTGTCCCCGGACAGGGACAGTACTTGGCCTGAAGCCAAAGAGACAGAGATATGTCCAGCAGCAATTTCCCCAGCTTTTGAGAAGCACCCATTTTTTCCAAGGCACCTGCATGTAGTACTACAGAAATGTTCTTTTCTTCTTCTGACATAATACCAACATCGTGCTTTTGTCTGTCACTTCTAAGGGACCAGCTGGGTTTCTGTGGACAGTAAACAGGGCTCCTGTGGATGTCTGTTGGTCTGGAGGATTTCTAGAAAAATAAGGGGGGTTGTACTGTGGACGGTAGGCACCCCAAGTGTGCAAAGACCCTGGGTGTCCCATTACCAGGGACTAGAAGCAGGCGCTTGAGCAGGAGTGGAACATGCATTGCCCTGGAGGGGTCCTGCTGATCCCATCCTGCCCTGGTGCCTGTAGCTCTCCACAGCTGTGGGAGCCACAACACATCATGGAGATGCTGGGCTTCTGCAGCACAGATGTGGTGCTGCTACGCCTTGGACCCACAAAGCATGGAAGGACATCAAAAGAGCATATGCCTCAGCAATGGCCCTTTCCAGCAGCCAGCTGTCCCGCTGCTCAGAGACATATGTGCACCCAGCCCCTCAGAACCTTCTGGAAAAGAGATTTATTTGGAGTGTGGCAGGCTAGGCACAAAGGTGCAGCCTGCTCTCCTGGCACACCACACGGCTCGGCCTCACTGCCTGTGGGTCTGCACCCAGCGGGAATCAGCATGGAGGAAGGGAGCTGAGGTGATGAGAGGTGAGGAATGTCTGGCACACTAAAAGAGCTTATATTTTCCATTCTGGAAAAAAAAAGCAGTGCATAGGTGGTGTAACAGGGGCCTCTGAAATAGCAGAGAACAAGAGGGATCTCTTAATTCATTGTGTGTCATAGCATGACTGCTGAGAGGCACTAAAGAAGAGCAAAACCCTCAGAGCAAATCCCCTTACAGCCAGCTCAAAATCAAACCCTGAAATGCATTGTCAGAGGATAATCTGTTAAAAAGCATAAAGAGAGTGAAAATGTATTAGGCAAAGGAAACATCAACCAAACCCCATGCAATATTTATCTCAGGAGGTCTAGGTTACTAGGAACAGGTTCTCCATACTTTATACTTTTAGAAGCATTCAGAGTGGTATTAGAAACAAATCAGGGGACTAAGCAGAACTGTGGACTGACTCAGAACAGCTCTTTTGCTGGCATGTTCACAGAAGGGTTGTGAGATTATTTAAGGTTTGTTATGAATTATTTTAAATTTCCAAATACATTTTCTTTTTTATTTTTCTTTTCTTCGCAAAAGTATATGACAGAACTAATTTAGTACCATGAATAAAAAAAGACCAAATCATGTGTTTGAAAACATTGTGAAGCTAATGAGGAAGAAGTCTATTCTACATTTTAAGTGTATCACAATGAGGAGACTAGAAAACAAACAAAAATGCAGAAGGGTCTAATTACAAGAAGGCAACAAATCACAGCAATTTGTTTGTTTTTGATGAACAAGTTATGCTGCTTAAATGTAGTTAGGATAGCAAACCACAAACTGTCATGGAATAGGAAATAATAACTTTTAATAATTTTTTTCTAAACAGTGGCTTTGAAACTCCAAAACCTGGGAAAAAGAGAAGCAGATACAAGGGTGTGCTGGTCACTAGTGGCCACCAGTGATGCAGTTTCCAAGAGTCTGTCAATCTGAAAGAATGGAGAGCATCCTGTAGATATTTGTGACACATGGAGTTTTGAATAGAGGTAAAAGATCTGTAATTGTGTTAAACTGAGTGGTGGAAGCTCTGCACATTTAGTCAAACCAGCTTTTATGAAATTCTTGTGAGCTGAAACTGAAACAGTTACAGGTGCTTAGTTTATATATGGTATTTTTATGCTCAGTATTTGCTTCCATCAGTTTTATTCTTTTGTGTTTTTTAATAAATTGGTGCAAAGGACTCTGAAGTCAAATAGCAGGTCCATGATCTCTGCATTCCTTTTCTGTGCTCCTGTCCATAGCATCTCCACTGGCTGGTGGATCACTGAAGGACAAGGCTCAGCATCTTGAGTCCAGCTATGGCTGAGTCCCACTTAAACAAAATTTGGTCTAGGGCAAGCTGAACGCCAGCTATCATTTTTGTTCTGTGTCCTCTAGGCAATGACAAGGGAGCTGTTGAGGTAACTACCCAATATGGATCACCCAGTCCAACTCCCTGCTCCTCAAAGGACTACCTTAAACTTAACCACATAACCCAAAGTGTCACACAAGTGAGCTCTGACAGGCATGGAGCTGTGACACTCCCTGGGGAGCCTGTTTCAGTGAAAAACCTTTTCATAATGCCCAGTGTGAACTTCTGATGTCCTGATGCAGTTTCATGCCATCTACTCATGCCCTGTCAGCAGTCACAGAGAGAGGGGATCAGCACCAGCCCCTCTGCTTTCCTCCTTGAGGAAGCTGTAGGCTGCCCTGTGGTCATCCCTCAGCTTTCTCCAAGCTGAGCAAACCAAGTGACCTCAGACACTCATCCCAAGTCTTGCTGTTGAGACCTGACAGCAGACAGCCTCCCCCAGACACAGTCTGATGTCCTTCTGATATGGAGGCACGTCAGTGCGAGGCCGCATCAGTGCATTGCAGAGTGGGACCATCACCTCCCACAGCAATGCTGTGCCTGATGCTCACCAGCACACAGCTAGCCTTCTTTGCTGCCACAGCACACTGCTGACCCGTATTCAACTAGCCATCAACTCAAAACACCATATCTCTTTCTGCAGGGCCTGCTCTCTTTCTTCTAGTTTTATGCATAATCAGGTACCCCACCCTAGGTGGAGAATCCAGTACTGCCTTAGTTAAATTTCACATGGTTGGTGCTCATCCTGCCAACTCCTCCACAAAGATCCTTTTCTCCTCTTAGGAAAGGCATACCCCATATGTTGCCAGTAGGCTTGGTGTCATGTAAACTATCTCATGATAAAAAAGAACAATTTCTGCCAGTGACACCAGCCTTTGAGGCCAGTATTAATGCTGCTGGGTCTTCATTCTTCTTTCTCCATCTTTCCCCTACAAGTGGAAGGAAAGAAAAGAACATTTCTTGTGATCATGAATCCTTCCAAGGCCCTGAAGTCTCTCTCAGTTGTTATTGGGCTACTTATTGCAACTTCATCACTGTCTAAATGAAAAAAAATCAATAATGGATAATAATCCAAGATCCATAACAGGGTATGAAGTTTTCTCTTCATGTCTTTAACCCAAATGTAGGGAAGTGAGTCTGGTCCAGCTCCCTTCTCTGCCAATACAAGATTAATTCATTTAAAATAAGCTAGTGAATAGAAAGAAAATTATGTACCTCACAAGACACTGTCACAGACACATAGCCTTTTCAAGGGAGTTTCAATTAAATAGATAATGATTGGTTTAGTCTCTCCTCCAGAGGCCTAGGTTTTTTGTCCACTATTACTGTGAGCATTGTTTTCTATAAAAAAATACAAGTTGATCCAGAGACATAAAAATTTGCCTCCTATTCCCAACCTCAGCTTTGATTGCAGCAAATTACTAGAGGGGAAGGAAACAGCAGCAACTGCAACTGGATTAACTGATTCAGATTCAGATTGGCAAAGCGCTGCTGTGGGTACACCTGAGCATGCTTCTCTATACATATGTGGATTCATGACCCGATGCTCTAGATCTACACCAACAAACCCATTAGTTATTCTCTTTTGTTTCTTTCACTTTTCCTCAGAAATCTATGCCTCTTATACCATGATAACAATTGGAACCCACCAATCCTTATTGCAACTTGTCGCTTGCTTTTCTGTACTTATTATTCATCTGGGGTTTACATAGGCATTGTTGCCATGGAAGCAAAGTGAGATATTTCCACTTTTGAAATCTATTCAATGTTCTTTTTCTGTGCACTTTTTCTACTCTACCAATGGTGATTCTTTAGAGGTCCCATCTCTCCCACTGCTTCTTTATTTGAGATTGCCTTGCCCTGATTCCCACAGCCCCCTGCACTGATAATGTACATTCTTACATTAAGGTGGCAAAAGTAAACAGCAATGACAATTTTGTTATTTCCAGGGGAAAAATGGTGGCACAGGAACTTGTTACAAATTCTGTGTTCTCTGTGTAAACATAGGAGTCTCATTCTTCTTAGCAGCTTCTGACTTCAAGTCACGGGTTATTTGGAGGGGTCAGTAAAGAAATATATTTTTTTACTCTTTCTCCAAAATGTTTGTGCAGTCTTGGCAAGTACCACAAAATCTACAGAGAATCACCTTAGCCAAAAGGGGATAGCTGAATAGCAGCACTGCTGCAGCTGATATCAGCTGAAGGCCTTGGGCTGGATGAGATGGGTTTTCAGGTCTTTTATCTACTGTTGTGGTTAAGTTTTATGTAGCCTAGCTCAAAAGCAGAAGAGAATGATAAATAGTCTAACTTCAGACCACTGAAATGACCAAAGTTTTAAGGACACCAGAAAAGCAGGAACAGAGGTTAGTGGTGAAAGAGTGGGGAGGGAAGATGACTTAAGTGCTGAGACTATTTTTTTTTCTGGTGGGTGAACAGCTCTACAGCTCTGCTACATTTTAGCTGTTTTGTGGATATTGGTGTCAGCATTTTATTTTTTATTAAATGTAGAAGAAATCAAGTTTGTTGCTTTCTATTCCTTCTTCATAAATGCTAAACTAAGTTTCTGTTGTTATCCTTCCCCTCAAATGGAAAGATTCAAGTACATTGGTCTCAGAGCCAGTTTCCCAGTAAGGCACTGAAACAGGCTGACAAACTTCTGTGGAGCATCTTCGAGTCAACCACACACTGGCTTTGGCTCTCTGGAGCTTTCAGCCATAAACAAATGCTTGCAGAGAACCTTTGTTATATTGCATTTGATTTATGTTTCCAGTTAGAATAGAAGTTTTTAGCTCATTTCCCAGCTCTGCTTTATTGCTGTTTATATGCCATCTCTATTTCCCACTTGCATTTATTAAGCTGGTTACTTTTTTAATATTGTCCTTTTCCTTTGTGGAAGCTGGCTCAGATTCCAAGACAAGGCATAACATGGATACTCAACCCTTTGTGTTAGGGTAGGAAGAGAGCTTGTCCCCACTCTTCTGGCTGCACTTAAGGAGCAGACATCTCTATTAACAATTACAAAAGGTCTCTTTGTGCTGCATATTTCTAGTGTTTTTTTTTTTTTTCAAATGTTGTATGCACTCCATTCACCTCAGAGCTCCCATTAAATGTCTCATGGTGTATTTCACAATAACTAGGTAGTAATCAGTGTCATGATTGTGTCTTTTGATAATGAACAGAATTCTTTGCATACGCACACACTGTTAGCTTGAGCAGCAATTTAGTTATCATCTGACTTGTTGAGTCAAAGAACTGGTCTGTCAGGAATCCTCTATTGCTACTGCCAAGCCTAGTCTTTCCACAGCCAAGTGTTTCTTAGGGAAATTCCAGGGCAGTCTTGACATGGGTATGTAGCAGGGTACAGACCTGTATGAGGAATGTATAGGTGTAGGTGCTTTATAGATTTCCCCCTGCATATGTTCTATACCTTTTGTGAGTAGCATTCTGTAAATTGCCCATGACAAAACATATGAAATTAAGAAACGAGATCTTCACTAAGAGTAAGTATTGTGTTAAAAACTTAGGTGGAGATATTTTAGGCTGAATATAACACAGGATTATTGACTCCAGCTGCTCTATAACAGATTACTGCAGATTACAGTGGTCCTAATACACCATTCTCCAGATCCATCAGAAAGCTCACAGCAAGTGAAATACTTAAACTGCAGGACAGAAGATTTAGTTTGAGAGTGGTGCTTTCTTTTTCTCCTCCTGTAAAGAGAGAGAGGCAGGCAATGCATTGACTGGGAAGTCATAGGTTCCCACCTTCAAGAATTTTCCAAAAACAGGTTAGACAAGCATCTGTCAAATAATGCAAATGTGATTGCCTCTTTGTGTTGGACTAGGATGAAAGACTAAATTACCCCCTAAGACCATTTCAGTCCCTCATTGTCTCTGTACAGTTGTGCCATTTGAAGAACTGCTTCACCCTGGAGGGAAACAGGATTCAGCAATTATAAGAAGTTTAGCAAGGACAATTGCCAGATTCTACATGTGGGATGGGGCAAGCCTGGATGTATAGACAGACTGGAGAACAAGAGGCTGGAGAGCAGCACTGTGGAAAGGGAGCTGGATATCCCAGTCAGCAGAAAGCTGAACATGAGCCAGCTGTGCCCTGGCAGCCAGGAGGGCCACCTGTGTTCTGTGCAGCCTCAGGGACAGCATCACCAGCCATGCAAGGGAGGGGATTGTTCTGCTCTGCTTTGAGCTGGGGCAGCTTCACCTTGATCCAGGGGGCAGTTTTGCCCAATATAAGAAAGATGTAAAGCTACTGGAGAGTGTCCAAAGTAGAGCAATGAAAATGATGAAGGGTCTGTAGGGGAAGCCATATGAGACTGAGGATGATTGATCTGTTCAGCCTGGAGAAGAGGAGAGTGAGCGGAAACCTCAATGTTGTATTCAACATCCTCACAAGGGGAAGCTTGGGGGCAGGTCCTGATCTCTTCATTCTCATGACAAGTGACAGCACTTGAGAAAAGGGCATGAAGCAGAGTTAAGTGAGGATTAGGCTGGATATCCAGAAAAGGTTTTTGACCCAGAGGGTGGTTAGGCACCGGAAGAGGCTCCCCAGGGAAGTGGTCAGAGCAACAGCTTGACAGAGTTCAAGAAGCATTAAACAATGCTCTCAAGCCCATGGTGTGATACTCAGAATGTTCTATGATTCTGTTAAAAATATCTCAGTGTGTGATGAAATTGCACCCATTTTGGCACAGAAGTCTGTTCTGATATTATTAGATAATTTCAAGTGCTGCAAAAGCAGAAGAAATCTTACTTATATGAAGAAATAGAAAATGGTAAGAATAATTATTCTGTATTTAGTCAGCCTGTGTGTTCATTTATCTATTCACCTTCCTCCATGCATGTTTAAAGGAAAAAAAGAATGTTGGCAATTTGTAAGAATGCCCAAGTAAACAGTATTCCCCATGTTTCCAGTAACATGGTTATATTACTCCTCCATCGGTCTTCCTAACACTCACCTCCTGGTCTCTCTGCCAGTTTGTGCTGGTTTGCAGGAATGGGAGGAAAGCTTACCCCAGGAGAAGCTCTTTCTACTCTTCTCAGGTGCTCTCTGGCTGCTCTGCTTTACATCTTTTGGCTAGCTTGGTGAGACAGCACCTGTGGGTCTATGTAATGGGGTAGGTCAAGGTCATAGAATGACTTGAGTTGAAAGGGACTATAAAGATCATCCAGTTCCAGTGTGTCTCACATAGGCAAGGATACCTTCCACTGGAACAGATTGCTCGGAGTGCCATCCAGCCTGGCCTTGAACACTCCTAGGGATGAGGCATCCATGACTTTTCCCTGGGTAACCTGTTCCAGTGCCTCACCAACCTCACAGAAAGTAATTTATTTATAACTTCAAATCTAGTGATGTTTGAACCCATTTTCCCTTGTCCTGTCACTACATTCTCTTGTAAAAAGTTTCTCTCCATCTTTCTTGTAGGCTTCCTTCAGGTACTGGAAGGCCACAATTACAACACCCATAAGCTTTCTGTTTTCCAGGCTGTAGAATCCCAATTCTCTCAGCTTTTCCTTGTAAGGTAAGTGCTCCAGCCCTCTGATTGTCTTGCTGGCCACCTCTGGACTCCCTCCAGCAGGACCCTGTCCTGTGCTGTGACCCCAGAGCTGATGCAGCCCTGCAGGTGGGCTCTCAGCAGAGCAGAGCAGAGGGGCAGAATCCCCTCCCTGGCCCCGCTGCCCACACTGCTCTGGATGCAGCCCAGGGCACGTGTGGCTCTCTGGGCTGTGAGTGCCCATGGCTGGGTCATGTCCAGGCTCTCATCCCCCAGCACCCCCAAGTCCTTCTGGGCAGGGCTGCTGTGATCTGTCTATCTTCCAGTCTGAACTGATACTGGGGTTGCTCTGACACAGGTGTAGCACCTTGCATTTGGCCTTGTTAAACCTTATGAAACTGCTATGGACCCATATCTTGAGCTTGCCCAGATCACCTCTGGATGTCATCCAGTTGTTCAAGGGTGTCAACTGGACCATTAAGCTTACTGTCACCTGAAAATTTGCTGAGGGTGCACTCAATCCCTTTGTCTATGCCATCAATAAAAGTATTAAAACCGAGTGATCTTGATATGGACCCCTGAGGAGCTCTACAGTCACTGATAGCCATCAAGTCTTCAAGACAGACCATTACCCTCTGGATGCAGCCATCCAACCAATTTTTTATCCATCTAATCCATCTCTCTCCAGCTTAGAAAAAGCATGTTGGGTGGGACCATATGAAAATATTTACACAATTTGAAATGACATCTGTAACCCTTCCCTTATCCAGTGATGTAGGCATTCCATCACAGAATACCACTAGGTTGGTTTAAGGAGGTATGAGGATTCAGTACATTTGTTACAATCAAATCTATATATTGACTGCTGTTAAGCATAGTCTACTCGTTCACATGGCAACAGCTAATTATATTTAGACAATATATGTTCTTTTTATTCTCAGTTACAACATCTGAGACCTTCAAAAGAGATCTTGGAGAAGTGGTGGGTGATGATAGGGAAGGAAAATCAGGGGAAGTGAAACAATAAGCTACACCAATTTCTTTAAAGATTGCAGCTGTAGCTTGTCTGTCTATCTGCTATTTATTTATTAGACTCAAGAAATTCAGTGCTACCATTTTCATGATCTTTATTGCAGCAAAATTCCACCTGCTCCCTAGTATGAATCTGAATCCTCTTTAGGACCACACACCAGTGAAAAGGAACTTCCATTTCTTCCTCTGCTAAGCCTCCGTGGCTGGAAGACTTACAGGTGTACTTTGCTTGCTCTGGCTACTCAATTAGCAGCTGCAGGCTACAATCCACTTCATCTTCCATGCTTGAACTTAGTTCACCAAGATGCCAAAGCACATAATGAAAATAACATGATACTTTTCCATGTTCTGAATTGGCTAGTCTTACTAGGATTAGTTCACCTCAGTTCATTAGAAACCAGTTCCTCTGAGAAAGAAGCTGTATGTGAAATAACCTCACCCATCTGGAGACAGACATGTTAAAAAAACAGGAAAGAAAACAATGTTATTCTTCTTTAAGTCAGCACCTTTTTAACACAGACAGACAATATCCCGAAACATATAGTGCCTGTTGTAATTCTTCTAATTCCTTCTGGTATTACAAGAGGAAATGAATTTATTTCCTGGTATCTAAAGTCTCATATGCTATCAGACAGGCCCAAGCTGTCTTTGGGCAGGGGCATATATACAATAGAAACTTTTTCAGAGATCCCTGTTGGCATGAAGTTACTATTATGGTTTGTCTCTTGCAGTCTTTACAGGGTCACAAGGACAAATCAATATTTTTAATGGAACCCTAGTGCTTTCCTAAAAAATGGCATGGTAGTCTTGAGCAATGACTACACTATAGCTCAACATGTCTCTTATTTGGCCATTTAATATTTGAAGTACAAAAGCTTGCATGACTTGAATATGACTTTTCTTTTTTTGGAGCTTATGTATCCATCATAGAACTAAAAGTTTTGTTGTGAGAACTATGTTTAAAGAACAATCTGGAAAAAATTGCAAAACCCCTGAACAAACAAACATGGGTGCCGTTAAATAACACCTTAAAAAGAGATAAAGGTGAAGTGTATCATGAGATGAACATATCAAGAATTAACATGTCTTTGCCTTTGCCACCTTAGTTGTTCCCCCTCCTGCAGGTATATGAAGTTTGGACTACTCTTTGCCTGGACTTGGGTAAGGGGTAAGATCTTCTCTTTCTCTGGAAAACCACATGCCACTTCTGTCTGCCAAGCCACAGGATCTGAGCTCCATCTGTGGCATGAATACAGGGCAACTCTGAACAAAATGTGCACATATGTCAACTCTACATGCTGGTAAAGCAAAGCCAGAAGCGTACAATCAGGCAAATAGAAACCTTTTGCATTGTAGAGATATTAAATGAAATACTCATTTTTACAATTTGCAGCATTAATCTTTAACCTAAAGGCTTTTCCTAAAACTCCAAGTATTTAGGTCACCTGGTGGTTTGAAATGTCATTTTAAAAACACTTCTTTCTCAGACTCCTGCTGGCACTGATATGCCAAGAGCATGAGTTTAACATATGTTGGGAGTGCATAAAATCACTGTAGCAGAACAGCAAACATATGAGCAATAGTGGCACTGAGAAGCATCATGTGTCAGCCAGATCAAATAAAAGTGTTAAGGAAAAAAAGGAGGGGAAATAGGATAAGAGAAGGAAGCAAAAGAAAAAAGTGCATTAGAAAGGAAAGCATGTGAAAAGGTGATGTCTGTTAATGGAATTTGTCAACTACAGTAAGAATTATACTGGCAAAACTTACTGAATGCATATTATAGGATTTTGGTCAAATTGCATCCAGAAGTGACAGGTTTGCAGATGATTTAAAAGCCCTAACAGAAAGTAATACATACTGTTTCTGTAATTTTCTTGCAAAAGGCAGATTCAAGGTCCTGCAATAAATGGAATTTCTTTTCCCTCCTCCTGCAAGTTCTAGTAAAAATCAGCACTCTAAATGCAAGCTCACCTTCTAAAGCAGTATCAGTATTCATAACTGAGAATGAAAAAGTGAATTACAGCTGAGAGCATTCAGTATGTCTGCTGGTGAATAAAGAAAAACAGCTGTTGGTGGCAACCAACTGTGAAGATCATGCGGACAATATTATGTTCAGAACATAAAGTGAACAAGCTGCATGCTGGCATGGATTCTGTTGTAGCAAAAGTGCCCAGTGCCTTGTAAAACATTACAAATAGAGCCAAAACTGTATAGATTAGAAGCAATACAGAGAAAATTTATCATAGTTGTGACTACACAGCGAATGCAGCTAGCCTGGGACTTGTCTTGCACTGTGAGCTAGGGCCTAATGTGAGATATGCACTGCCACTGTAGGGTTTCAACCTGATTCCTGCTAAGCTGGGGAAAACTACACCCAGAAGTGATGAGTCATTAAACCACCCTGATATATCCACCTCTTAGCAGAAGCACTAATTAATGATGATATTTTGATACATTTTTTGTTTAATTTCAGAACACCTTATACCAGAACTAAGATCTGTAGTTCAGAGTGAAAACATGAATTCACCTCAAGGAGAGGCAATAATCTGTTCTCCATGATGAGTATATAACCAGGGAACTAAAAGACTTGGAAACTTGTTTCCAAATTATGCTCTGCCCTGCTCTTCTACAGGGGCGATTTCCATGCCTCATTTATAAGAAAGAAGAGCTGACTCCTACCACACTTACACTGAGCTCATTACAAGATTGACAGGAGTACCAGGGATGTTCTGTGAGATCTGATCTTCAATGACCTGTGTGGGAAGAGTGAAATGCCATGTGACCAGATCTTCAATATGGTGGTAATGCAGAAGAAATGGGTCACTTGACAAGTATAACCTGTCACAGGTGGCTGTGACAGATGCATACCTTGAGACACAGCCCCTTTTAATGCAGAAATGTGTCTCCTCCATTTATAAGGTATTCTGCTATGATCACAGCCCTCAAAGTGCTCACAGCCCTTAAGTACTCTCGCAGGAAGTTGCAAGTCTGCTGCGCAGAAGTCTCAATGGCTCTTCAAAGGACAGTATTTGATTGCAATGCTTAATCATAAACACCAAGCAGCATCTCACTTCCTTCTTATCTACTAGTGATGAACATCTCTCACTGAAAATTTTTCTGCCTCTCCCCCAGAGTTGCCAAATTTTTCCCTAAACGTTGTGGAGCCATTGGTTATTTCTCCCCTTTCCTGTTTCCAGGATATGGACTCTACCCTCCTTAAGGGCTATTGGTTAATATAGTTTGTATATTTTCTGTTCTAATGCAGCTGTCCTGACAGACAGCAATATGGATGCTTGCTATATATAAGAGAAGAGACATTCTTCTCCATGTGCATGAGATGCATTACCTACAGACACCTCCTCCAGAGACAGTTGCTGCACTTCACAAGCTCCTCACACCTGGGAGGAGTGAGGAGATTTTTACTCCTTAGAAAGCTGCTCCCCTTTTTGAACACCAGAGATGTCTACTACCAGAGTCCTCTCAGAGGGTCATGTGGCCCTCATGATTGCCTCATCTGATGTTTTCTATCAATTCTACTGAACATTTCCTTGTGGAAGGAGTCCAGGCTTGTTTCACAGGCATACTAATAGAGGTGCAGAAAAAGCTAATGGTGGGATTGAGCTCACCTTCATTCACCTAACCCCAAAATCAGGGATCTTATCAGAACTAGTCATCTAGACTCTCTCTACAGTCAATGATGAAAGACAAGTACCTCCACAGCATGATTCACCCCTCTTTTCTTGGACAACTATCCTAAAAGAGGTTGGATTGTACTCTAGAGATGCCTGTCTATCTGCCTGAATGATAGAGGAGATCTAAATAACTGGCTTACCTGAGATACCTATCTGCAGGATGACTTCAGCTAAGTGCTGGGCTCCTGCTCCAAGTGATGCACCCAAGCTCAAGAGGGGAATCTGAGGAAGGGTCAGACTCTTTCTTCCACCTCCAAGGCCTCTGCCCAATTAGAGAGTTCTTCCTCTCAACAGAGACGTTCTTTAAAGAAGGAAAATGTTAAAAATGTTCTCCCTGTGCCATAGATATCACACCTCTGACAATACCTTTTCAAATCCTTTTGAAATCCAAATGCTGCTATGAAAACACAGATGTAATTTTTCTTCTGTCTTTTTATTCTTTCTTTAAAAGAGCATCAAACATAACAAAAACCCACAATCGGAAAAAATTCAAGAAGAAAATGCTCAAGGCTACTGCATGGTCTTTATCTAATTTGAATTCAAATAAGTTTTTCATTATTTCTAAATTTAATTATAGCCTTCAAATGTATAAAATTGCATGTGAAAATAGTAAACAGATCTGAAATATACCATTGAACACCAGTCAGAATCACAAACACTGCTAATTTGCAGGGATGCTGTTTTCTTGATCAACATAACACCATACCTTCCTCTGCGTCCTCAATCCAGACTAAGCAGATGGAGTCTTTTACATACCCTAAAAATGTACATAAATATGTCCTTATCTGAGATCTAGTAAGCAGATTTGACCTTCAGAGGGAATGCTAGGACTCTTTCTCAGTTTTAAAATGCCCTGGAGAATGTAACTGGAACCAATAATTTTCCAGAAATACTGTTTAACAAACCATAATTGTTCTTATATCATATATATAATTTCCCTGTAAATGCTATTGGAATTTTCTAAACTTTTTGTATTTCTGCATTAAAATAGAGTGCATGTGTCTCAGAGGACTTTTTATAACATCCTCTTTTGGTCCTATTTAGCCCTTTTGGCTCATAAACCTATTACATTCTCAAGAATCTTACTCATAGGAGTAAGGGTCCGGGACATGATCCAAATACAGTGGCTGTTACTCCTCATTTGTTCTGTGCTTTCACAGAAGCCTATCTTATCTATCTCAGAGAACACAAATGAGAGTGTGGGTTGTAATGAATTGCAATAGATTTATTATTTTTAAATCCTGAAATTAATTTCTGCAACAAATGAAGGTAGCTGTTTCACCCATTGGGTTTCAAGGATTTTTGAGAGTAGCAAAGATGTCAGAACCTCTTCAAACAGTCATCAGCTATTTAATTTTTGAAGTACCAGGTAACTTGATTCAGCATGTCATAATAGCTCTCACAAGAGGGGAGCAGTATTAATGTGTAGTGATGGAGCTAAAGGGGAAGTTCACACCTTTCCAAAGTTTGTTTCCTTGCTTGTTAAACAACCCACAGACCTGGAACATGCTGAGAATATATCCAGTATTGAACTTGGAGCCCAAAAAATGAAAAATGTACATCTGTTTCTTCTTTTAGGTTTTAGTAAAAGGAATTTAAATTCTTCTTCTGGGTTACTCTAGAGCAAAATTTTAATGATGGATTATGAATTAATTCAAACTCCAAATTTGTGTCATCCAAGACTAAGAATATTTGAGGGCTTTGTTCTTCTTCTGAGCTGTTGAATTCTTCTTTTATTATCACAGATCTTTACTTAGTGTCTGTGCAGGCTTGTGTTTAACACACACCATCTCCAGTGACAGCTTGTCCATTGGTGCTCAGACCTCAGAATTCCTCACACAACTCATGCACAGATGTGTGTACAGCTCTGGTCCTGCATATTATAACATGTGTTGATGCTCATAGGAGGACAGAAGATTTTTTTCCCTGCAGGGACTTATCTGCACAATGCATTTTTCAATTAGAAGTCTAATACTAGTTTGGGTTTAAATGTCAAAAGTTTTGGTAGTGTGGATGGCTAGAGGAGTTGCATCTGTGAGAATATGCCAGAAGCTACCCCCATGTGCAACAGAGCCAATCCCAGCAAGCTCTGAGATGGACTTGCCACTGTTCAAGGCCAAGCCCATCAGTGATGGTGGCAGCATCTCTGGGATAACATATCCAAGAAGAAGTAAAAACTGTGCAACTTTAGATGAGGAGAGGAGTGAGAACAGGTGAGAGGAATAACTCTGCAGTCATGAAGGCTAGTGATGGAGGGGCAGGAGGTTCTCCAGGCACCAGAGCTGAGGTTTCCCTGCAGCCCCCGGGGAAGATCATTGTGAGGCAGCTGTGCCTCAGCAGCCCATGAAGAACCTTGGTGGAGCAGAGACCCACCTGCAGTCTGTGGAGGACCCCACAACAGAATAGGTGGACACCTAAAAGAGGCTGTGATGCCATAGGAAACCCTTGGTGAAGCAGGTTTGCTGGTAGGATTTCTGACCTGTTTGGGAACCCATGCTGGAGCAGTTCATGAAGAACAACAGCACATGGGAAGGACTCATGATAGAGAAATTTGTGAAATATTGTCTTCCATGGGAGGGTTCCCACACTGAAGCAGGGGAGGAGCTGGAGGAGGAAGGAGCAGCAAAGCCAATGTATCAGGAACTGACCACAGCCACCATTAAATGCCCCATACACCTCTCAGAGGGAAGAAGTAGGTAAGATTGGAATGAAATTGAGTTCAGGAAGAAGGGAAGGATGGGGGGGAAGGTATTTTAATATTTGGATTTATTTCTTATTAGCTTACTCTGACTTTGAACAGTAATGCATTAAACTAATTTCCTCAAGTTGGGTGTGTTTTGCCCATAACAGCAATTGCTGAGTGATCTCTCCATGTCCTCATCTCAACCCACGAGCCTTTTGTTGTATTTTCTCTCCTATTTCCAGCTGAGGAAGGGAGTGACAGGGCAGCTTTGGTGGGCACCTGGCATCCAGACAGGGTCAACACAACACAAATATAATCATTGCAAATTTATATTGGTACAATGGAAAATTAAGGAAATATACTGTGTTATCACCAAAAGGAAGTGAAATTACTTTCCTAAAAAAATGCAGAAAGGAGGTAGGGTTGAGTTGCTCACTCTTTCTGGCACAGAGGTCCCTTTGGAGTTATTCCTTGTGCACAGAGCAGGTTGTTGCTTACTGGGGACTTGGTTTTTGAGTTCTTTGAGTCAGACCTTTACCCAGCCAGTGCCAACCCTGCTAGTTGCCATCCCATCTCAGTAGGGCCAGCCATGAGCTTCCAAAATGAGGGGCTATTATGAGTCCACTCCTGTCATCTGGGGCTTAGAGAGAGCCTAAAAACCTATTAATGAGAAACAGAAAACAAAAAAAAATGCATGAGTCTTGCTCACGAACATGTGTGAAGTGCCATTAACAGACTGGTGGCCTGACTAAGCGTTCATAGTCTCACACTCTGTTGCAACATTTTCCCTTTCGTGTGCTCAGGATTTTGGTTTCATCTTTGGAAAAACATCTCCAATGTGGAGCCAGTGTACTCCATCCTCCATTAGTAAAGTTCATGATAACTTGGCTTCATTCCCAGTTGGAAACCGTCCTCGCACTAGCAAGCCACTGGCCAAATTTTTCCCTGGGCAGCCTGAAAACTGCCAGACAGAAATGAGATCTGTAAAACCAAGCTGACAGCATGAGGTCTATACAGACTTTTCCAGGCCTTTTGCCAGGCCCTAGAGGCCTAGTTTTAGAAAGACAAATTGAAACCATAACTAGCTAGCTAAGCTCTCATCAAACCATTTTACAGTGACAAAATCGTGCCCTAGCTAGGCCTAGCCCCTGGTACTGGTACATTGCCAATGGCTCTAAAAAGACATAGCAGAAGTCAGGAAAATGTCAATAGAAGGAAATCTGAGACACACTCCAGCCTCTTCTCCTGTGTGAGGCAGTCCAGAGAAACGGGGCAGTTACAGGTTCTGGAATTTCCCTTTGTGTGTTCTGCAGGATTTCTGCTGTGTACTGAAAAGGAGGAAAATAAGCCACCAGAATTAAGCAGGAGTGCAAATTCACATCTGAGAAAAAGTATGAGAGAAAGTCTATCTTAGAACCAGCTCTCCCTGGATGTGATCCAGCAGCCTGCTCCTTTCTCTCACTACACCATCCTCTTAGAAGCATCTACCACTGTTCCCACTCCCATGGGCTGTCTGGGAATCCAGCTTGCCCAGGGGCTGATTTGAAAAAGACAGGACTTTTAAAGGGCAGGTTATTACCAAAAGCTGGTTTTGTATTCATAGAAATTCATGTAGAACACAAGCCTACATTAATTTTTAGGCAGACATCTTAAATACCACTAGAAGGTGACAAAATATTTGGGCTTAAGTGAATAACATGTCCTTTTAAGAGTAAGGAAGACATTGTCATTGCTTGATGTTTAATGGAGTTCCTTTTTGTTTTCTTTTGAATCAATGTATGCACAGGAATTACTAGGACAAGAAAGTGGGGGCTTTTTTAGGTGGAGGCAGTCTTGCATAGTTAATGGACCTTATTTCTCATAAAGGTATTGTGGAATAAAAGACAAGCCCAAGTACATTGTGTGCTTGTATCCAAGTGTTAGTGGATATCAAAAAGAAAAGTACATAAGGTCCAGTGTCTGCAAAAGCAAACCATGCCTATGAGATATACAAATGACTACAGAGTCCAGTTCACTGAAGACTTAATGCATTTATTTATAGCTGACTGATTTGGGACTAAAATTTTGGAACAAGTTCACATATTCTTGTTTCTCCTGCCACCGCTTGTAGTTGTCTTAACTTTTTTTTTTCCCAGCAACTGAAGGAAAGAGAACCTTTTTTAACCACAGCACTTGTCTCTTTTCCAAGTCATAAAAAAGTAAATAAACTTTTGCTAAGCACAATGCACAAATTGAGGGGAGGATCTTTTCTGCCCAGCAGTCTTTAATCTTGGAAAACTAAACAATAATATTGACTCTTACACAATTCCAGTGCACTACAGAGATCTTTCAGTAGAAATGGAGAAAGGCAACAGAAAAGCAGTGACAGCATCCTAAGGGAGAGAACAAGACTTTGATTCTTCAGCATTCAGTGCAGTCACATAGCTTGGAATAGAAAAGTTTGAGAGTAGAGAAATAAAGTAATACATAATCCTTAAAAATGTCCTTACCTAACCAGAGTTCCCTCAGTCCATGGCTTTATATTCTTTAATTCTTGCATTGTTCCACGGTACATAACACATATTAGTGCTTTTCTGCAATTAGAAAACAGTTCTCAATGTTGATTTTTGTGCCAGTCTGTGATATTTGGGCACATGCTGCTCCATATCTTGAAAAATACCTGGCATAGAAATAATCATAGTTTTTAACATACATGTCTGTACTTCACCTGCTTTGGTGGAGAAAGTTGCATAAATCCTTTCCTGTATGTCTAGGTTTGTATTTTGGATAGATTATCCTATTTTGACAAGGTTTTGCAGTGTATCAGAAGATCAGGCTGTTTCTCAAGAGTACACTTTGTGCTATGTATAAAACAACATTAGTGACAGGGTGTGCTTTTTTCAGTTGGAAATGACATTTGATACATTAGCCAAGCAGGGACCACAGCCAGATCATAATTGGATATGTATTTTCAACATCCTTAGCCCTTCAACCAATTGGCTGGGACTCCAAGAGGCTTATCAGTAGAAATGCAGCTTTATCTTTTTTGCTAATCTAACTGAAGTGAAACCATCAAAGAAGAAGCCAAAAGGGAGGGAGGGAAAAAAAAGGGAAGGGAAGGGAAGGGAAGGGAAGGGAAGGGAAGGGAA
>QUSF01000011.1:14491960-14507813 GCA_003676055.1 Chloebia gouldiae
GGGAAGGGAAGGGAAGGGAAGGGAAGGGAAGGGAAGGGAAGGGAAGGGAAGGGAAGGGAAGGGAAGGGAAGGGAAGGGAAGGGAAGGGAAGGGAAGGGGAGATGGAAATACCAGACCTTACATGTCCGGTTGCAGTTCAAAAGTATTATGGCTCTTTAGGCTTTGCCACAGCAGGTTGAAAATATTCTGTCACTGAATGCATCTGCAAAATCACCCCAAATCTTTTTCAGGCACATAATTTTTTCATTTGTCATTGCACATCTGGAAGAACAGTTTATATTTGATGTCAACAGAGAGGAAATTAAATTACATTTAATTCACAGATTTTGCTGGCTATATTAAAAATTAAGTTAAAAATTCTTGTCTCTTACATGGTTCATCTTGATGAGGAGTTTCACATATTTGATTAAGAGTATAAAAAATTATAGCAGGAACTATGCAACAGGCTACTGTGTAAGGGATGAAACTGGAGAAACTTTGCAGGAAGTTTTAAACTGTGTGTGAAGTATAAGCCAAACATTTCAGAATATAAATCCTTTAAAGTTGATATGAGGAAAAACTGCTGCTAAAGTAAGGCAACACATGGATACACCCACAGTGATTTCGTTGCAAAATAAAAGTTTGCATGTGCATTTAACAAACTTGCAAGCTGTAAGACACTTCAGTAAACTGTGCTTTCACATGTCTTCTTCCAGCTATTGTGGGCTGATGCTTTTGCCATGTGTGAACTGATAGGATTTGCTCTGGTTTGACACACGAACTTAGGCAATGAATCAGAAGCACTGAGTGGTAATAAGTCACAGCTGTAAGGAACATGGAAGTGGCAATCAGCCATCATTCACTGCTTGACAACAGTCCTAATGCTACAAAGGAAAATCACCAACCAAAATCTTTCCATGAACAGTTCAACTACCATAAAATGGAAATGCTTCAAAAAGGTTTCTCTGGACTTTTTTGCCTTAAGGAAAGAAAAAAAATTATCAGACTTTATCAGACAGTTGTATAAATGATTCTGTTACATACCCGACAATGATCAGTACCGGATGCTATCTTGAAGCATTAGGGAATGCCTACACATTTCTTTTTTCTTAAGTGGTTAGAGTTAAATAAAAGTCAGAGAGCTATATCTGAGGATTTAATTAATTAATTTTAAAGTCAGCAAGACATCCATCTTTTAGAACACAGAACAAGGGGGTAATTTAAACTAGTTTGGCAAAACAGTCAAAGAATCACAGTCAAGCAAATTGAGTTTCACCTCCCATCTACTATTAGCAAAGTTCAGCCACATGATGGCCTTCAAAAGTGAGATGAATTGTGGTCATTGATTCTTCTCTGGTACTTTTTCCATGTCTGAACCCCATGTGGAATAACTGGGAAGGTCTGTCTAAGGGTTCCTTACAGCATTGAATGCAGTGGGGTACCTGATTTTCTCTGAGTCACTGGGATGAGGCATAACAGATGTCAGAGTTTTATCCTTAGGGAAAATTCACATGAGGATGGTTTGGTTTGTATCCATGTAAAATATTCCACTTTCTAAGTTGTTCTTGATGTGTAAGCAAGAGGCTGAACAGGCTAAACCAGAGCAAATTCACATATAATTGCAAAATCTCCTGCAAAGCCCAGTCACTCTTCCAATGGGTTAATGCTACTTTCCTTCTCAACACCTTTTCAGCTGCTCCCAGTATTGTCAGGTAGAGCCAGTGAATAACTTCTCCCATGGTCAGAGCTTTTTATTTTGCTCTGATTCATTGCCTCATGGTTGCCTGGCCACAGCACTGCCAACTGTGGGGAACGGGGACCCTTCCCAAACACTGGCTTTCTACTTCTTAAAGAGGATAAAACCCTGGAGCTTCAGCCACTTTCAGGAATTAAATAACAAGTTTAGCTTCACAACTAGGGTGGGCTAAAACCATGCAAGCAGCAATTCGATCACTTATAATTATCTGGCCATGCCCTTGGGAAATTTCTAATCCATAACAGGGTATTACTGAGCCAGAAAACGTTTACAGTTTTTCATTAGCCTCTGGAGATGAAATAATGAAAAGGGGGGACTAAAGTCCAAAAGAAATTGTTTTGCACTCTTTCACTCATTTTCACAAGTAATTCAAACAAGCCCTTAGCTTTAAGCATATGGAGTCTTTAAGAGGTAGGCACTTAAGCAAGTTCAGAATTTACTTCATAAAAAGTATGGTCTGTTTCTTTCTGCAGTGCTCCTAATCTACCTTTACATGCTTTCTCATTTTATGGCAGATGCTAACATTATTTTAGCGTGTCTACTGAAAATCCTTCTCTTTGGTAGCAAATGTAGCTGGCTAGGCATCCTCTCTGGTAAAATATCTGTACAATAATATGTTGTGATACAAAGGCATAAGAAATCAGCACTGTGTAAAACCAGAGTCTGTAAGCATCAAATCTGACTTGTTTTTTTACAGATTTTCTAGGCTAAAACTCAGTGATTCACAGGTTGTTCAAATTTGCTAGTGTGAAATATTTCTTTATTCAATCATTTTGCTAAAATTCTTCAAGAATTGTTCTTTTTTTTCTGTCCCCTATAGATGATTTTTTTTGGTTTTTTGCTGATCTGTTAAGCACACCTTTTAATTCATCTCATCTAGTGAAGATATTCAAAAGACAAGTATAGGTGACGGATAGTCAGTCCAAACCATATGCTTCTGATAAAAAGTCTCAGGTAGCTACTGGGTGGTAGCTAATGCAGACCAACTATTATCTGTTAATTAAATAGGCATACAGGTCTGAATTATTGAGACTATAGTACAATGATGATTTAATTTACTTTAAGTTCACACTGTAAGTAGAGCTGTGGTGGCCTGCAAACACAGTCTGGAAGCAGAGACTCCATATGGCTGCAGCATTCCATGATAAAAGCTGGAATTTTTCTCCATCTGCTAAAAAAATCCCAAACACCATGAAACATCATTTTTAAACCTGTGAAATAGTAGTTGTCAACAACATGATTGTCAACAACCATGGCACAAGGGGCCCTGCAAATACATAAAGATGCTTGCTGACATGTGGAGTCATTTTGTAGATGTACCATGCCATAGTGGCATATATATTGCAATAATGGCTAGCATATGAAATGAACACATGAATTTTGATAACTGAGTTCTGGATAATTTACTACTGAATTACACTCAAATCAGACAAGTAATACTCATGGAGTATTTTTATTAGCTGATAACCTCAACCACACCCAAGACGGTATCTTCAGATAACTGGGGGTGCTCTAGTGAGTTACACTTTTAAAAAAAAACTGTCTATCTGCCTATCTTAGCTCTTTCTTGGATCATATTACTAGCAGAATTGGAAATTTCCCAGTAGGATCAAGAGTTTATACTTAACACAAAGCATATTTAATTTTCTTTGGCTTGTCTTAAAAGCAAGGGTCATTAGTTAGGTGATCTTCTGTTGATTGTAGCTGAAGTTTGCAAAAATTTCTTTTGATATAATGGATCTTTGTCCAAAAAAAGAAAGCAGGAAGCAAATTCAAATCTCTAGGAACAGTCTTCAGAATTAATCCTTCGCCTTAACATGGGTTTAGCCCGAGGAAAGACTTAAAGCTGTCTAACTGGATAGAGGTATCCAGCAGCAGAAGGCAGGTCTGCTGGTGCAGCCTGGTGAAACACGGGGAGCAAGACATGACAGCTCTTTTGCCTTGGAACTTCTTGGCACACTGAGCAACCTAGGTTTAGCCATCAAACAATTGCATGCAGAATAGCGAAGTACTGTGAGCTGGCTGAGTGTAAACAATGTGAAAGGCAAATCTGTAGGATTGCATCTACCAGCTGAAATCTACGGGCCAGGAAGGGAAGTAGAAGTGAAGCCCCAGCTGCACCTAGGGGTTGGGAAGTCTGGGGTCCCAGGGAATGTCTGCATTTTAGACTGCACACATGCAGTGACAGTGAGCTGTTCCTGGGAGCTGTCCCTCCTCAGGTTGGCATGGTTGGCAGTGTCAGGACGAGGAAGTACATCTGTGCAAGCTCCACGAGAAGGGACCTCTGCTTCTTCTCTGATGTAAATCTGGGCTGCAGCATGAGTTTTGGTCCTATTCATTCTGATTTGGCTGAGGGATGAGAGCCCCCTACAATAATAGAGAGTAAAGGAAGCTGAAGGGGAAAGGCAGAGGCATTTGGAGATAATTATCATATGCATCCAGGGGCCTGTGATGTTCCCAGCTCCTCTTTCAGACTGAACTGAGAGTGAGGGAGCAATGCTAACTTTGGTACACTTTGGTGGTCCTTACGCATACAGCTCCTGCTTGGGCATACAGTCTGCAAGCACTCAGTGGAATTGGCTGGATCTGGAGTCTCTCTGGAATGTCATGTCAAAGACTCTGGTAGATGGAAGGACACAAGGCCCCATATAGATCTCTGAGAGGCAGAATGGGAGAGAGTCCCCTAGTCAGCTTCACTGGTGCTTGCCACATGCTTAAGATCTAGCATATTCTAGCTTGCTCAGCTGGTTTGCAGCCAGATTCCTCTGCTTCAGGCCCATAAAATGGGGGAAAGGGCGGTGCTTGAGCTCTTTCACAAATTAATGGTGGTAGGACTTGGAGGGAGGCTGAGAAAACACTGCCCTCAAAGCACATGTGCAAGTCCTAAGCCAGAGTCCTACTGGGACTGGTGAGAGGCCAGGCTGAGGCTCTGGCTACCAACTTAACAGTCTAATTAAGAAGTTAAAAGAGGTTGTTAAAAAACTCATATCAACTTCAGAGTAGCTTGTGAGCAAGATTCTTTTATCTTGGCAGTTGTTGTCTCCATGAAGACAGCTCTCCTACCAGTAGCCATCCTGCTGCAGCATGGTGTGCACTGGCACTATGACAATGCCCTGACAAGAAAGCTAGTGGATCACCTGGAAAAGGTATACCCTTGTTCATGGTATAGTTTACAGACCCATGCTCAGACAGGCTTAATGGCCAAACTATTCCTCCCTGCTCTGCCCCCATTCATTGCACTAGTGCAACTCCCACATGACTCCTGCTTCAACATGTTGCATTACATGATGCCTTGTGTGCTGCAACAGAATTTAGGCTGTATCAAGGTGAAAACATACTTGTTCTGAACAGTGATATAAATATAATAACTACCTCCAGGAGCAACCCCTCCATTTGTGAGGTTTATGCCAAAGGCTCAGGATACCACATATCTCCCTTGCTTTATCTCCCTTCTCTGGTCTCACTGAGGACTGAACTGTGGATTTATTCTCTAGTCTGGAGTAAAGCACAAACTAGGATATGAATTGTAATTCAGCTACTCTCCAAATTGTCTTTCTCTGCAGCTCCATGTTTCTCTGCAATTGAGCCTCCTGGTGGTGATGCAGACTGGCTCTGGGAGCTGGTAAGGATGCCAGCACACCACGCAGGACCCCTAAGCTGCAGTCCTTGCCTGAGATGTATTCCTACTGCCCCTACCTAGAGTGGTCCACCAGGAGCATCCCCAGAGCTGCAGAGACCTTCACCGTGGATGGGGAGAAGTGGGTGGTCCATGCAGTGGGAGTGAAGCAGGCGTTTTACTACTATTAGAGAACGAATTGTTACAGAATACGCTCAGCCTTTGTGTCTGCTTCTGGCACTGGCTGGGGGCCAGCCAGCTGCTGCTGCCTGGGGAAGAAGACACGGTGCCAGCCAGCATGCAACACCACCACTAGTGGCTAAGCACCTAAGTGCTGTCAGTCCCTCTTTCTCCTCCTCCTCCTTCTCCTCTTCCTCCTCCTCTCAGGGCAAACATCTGGAATGCAGAGGGAGCTGTGATGGGGTACCATAGGTCTCCTTCTGCACCAGAACACAAAGAAGAAGGCTGTGCATCCTGGTTGGTATTAAGGGTGTGTAGTAAAATAGCCAGGCCCTGTTTTTACCATGTGAGCATCACCACTGACCCCAGTTCACCATTTATCCAACAGAAAAAAAATTTTGATGAAACATGAATATAAAAGAGGGAAATGCTTTCTCTGCAGATGAAGGGTTCATGGCAAGTAACAAGGGTTTGGAAACTCAAAATTGCTCTCTTTTTAAAAAAGAGAGCAGAAGAAGGTTAATGAACACTGATATTTAGTTTAACTGTGTTACAAATCCAAGTTCCCATGCGCTCCTGAGAGCCAGCTTATTTCTGCCCTAATGAGCAAGCTGAAACACAGCCTCGTGTATGCTGCCAAAGGCAGAGCCAGAATACTCCAACACAATAAAAATTCTCCACTGCCCTCAAGCCTCCATCTAAAACTGTATCCAAACCTGAAGTGAATTATTTCTGAAAGAGTAATTACTTCTTGATTACTTTTTACCAACCTCTAGGCTCCCAGGCTCCAGGCAGAAGTCAAACTGTCAGATGTCAAAAGGGAGAGAGAGAAAAAAAAATGTTCATACTGCTACTCCAACTCAGCTGGAAGAAAGGAGCACAATAAATCTTTTCTTGTGGGAGCTCCAAACCACTTTCCAGAGGCTGTGTTTCTTCTGATGCATTTCTGATAAGCCTCCAAACCCTGACAGAATTCTGACCTACCCTTGCTGCACAGCATGGGAAAGGAGGGGAGAGCTTGGCACCAGCAGTGTGACGCAAAGGTGAGAGCACGTGGAGGGCAGACCATCCCCACTGGGCTGCTTTTCAGCCCTCTGTGGAGGTGGGCTAGGAGCGGGTCTGGCCCTTCTCTTCCCGCCCCAGCCAAAAGCCAGCACAGGTCTCCCACCCGGGGAAGCACCTTTCACCACCAGCAGGCTGCAGTGACTCGTGTGGTGCAAGAATGCTCCCCCTACCAGGAGCTGCCTACCAGCCCTTGCCCAGACCAGGTGGTGCATTTGCAAACTCTCCTTCCTCTCCAAGCCTCACTCCTCACGTCAAACCCTTTCAGAGAGGATTTTAAATTCTTCCCTATTTAGCTGTCTTGGCTGGGCACGACAGCTGCTTGCATGCACTACCCCCAGTTTTCCACATCATCCTGCGGAGTACACCAACCACTCACAGGCGGAAGTCCTGCTGGATCCAGACTACAGTTCAGGTTGGGCGGGGATTTTGAAGCCCAGCACATCACTTTGCTAATGACTGGTTTCTCTGACAGAGTCCTGTCAATGATCACTCTCTTTACACTGAAGATACTCTGTACTCTTTTATCTCCCCCAACACACTTTTAAAAACATTTTCCTTTCTAAGCGGTGATAGTGGGTACTGGATACAGTATTCCTTGAACAGGTATTTCTTTTTTCCAAAGTGTCATGTGACACTTTATCTTTTGCTTTTTATACTTTTTAACAGATCCTTATATATAAGCTTTCTTAGTATGGAGATTTTGCTAGTGAAGAATTTTCTTCTGTGATTTCAATCTTCCTAGGCTTCTTCTTGAGAGACATTTGCTCATTTATAGTCTATCCATATGTATGTAAGGCTAGGGCTGTTTTTCCCTGCATGCATAATGTGAAAGGCTCTTTTATACCACTGAATTTCATCATGGCAGTTTATCACCCAGTCATTCATTGTCAGTGAACACTGAGAAAGTAATTTTTCCCTAGCATAGCTAATGGAATTATGCATGGCTTTTCCTTTGTGGGGTGAATATCACCAGTGCTGCAGCCCTTGACCAGATGTCTTGGTTATAGCTAAATAAGTGAAGAATGCTGGAGGGAATGTGAGGTCTAATTCAATCTCAAAAGAAAGAGTCTGATCCTGAACATATTTTATTCCTGTAAGTATTTTAGATTATGGCTTCCTTCCCTCATTTCTCTTTGATTGAGCAGATGCTATGTAGCATCAGGACTACTTTGGGGAATCTTTCATTCAAAGTCACCATGCACTGGTTTGGTTGGATTTATTTGCATAACTTCATTCAACCACAAGGATACCACATATTTTATATTCCTCAGTATATCAAAGCCAAGAGGTTAGATATGAAGCCTCTTTAGGTATGTAAGTCCATTTTTAGGATGAAAAATGAAAATCAGGAGATGGAATACAGCACAAATAGGTGTGTTACATGAGAGCTGAGTCTTATCTCACACATCAGATCTATTATGTGATCTATTATTAAGGCTTTGTGGAGGGATCAAAAGACCACTATATTTTCACAAAACAGTGTAGCAGTAACAGTCCTGGTTTAGGGTCAAGGCTGTGGTGAATGAAGTAGGTGCCGGCATCAGGCAGGTCAAAAGGGAGCTTTTAGACCAAGAAAAAGATCAATGAGTTCCTTAGGTAGACCAAAGCCAGGGTGGAAGCTCAGGGGAAATCTGTGTTGTTCTCATGACCAAGTGATCCAATGCCAATAGAAAAATGCTAATTGTGATTTTAGTCCAAATTCCTTATGTTTGGCAGACAATTCAGCCTGATCATGGAACTAGAATGATAGAAGTGTAAAATTAACAGTAAATATTATGATTATTAACTTTGAAAAAATGTGAGGACTATAAAAAGATCAAAGAGACACCCATAATGAATAAACCAAGATAGTTTCATCTGCCCTCAATAGTGGGTGTATGGGCAAGCAGAAATTCAACTAGTAGAAAATGTAATAAGGTGCAGTTCAGATGAGAAAATTATTCCACGGCCTCCAATTTTTGTATCTGTATTCAGATGTGATATTCAAAGCATTTTGTGGCACAGTCTTAACGTATTCTTTAGTCACTGATCTTTCTTAGGCTAAGCAAGTTTTTTGTTCAAATTCCCTTTTATTTTAAAATAATTTAAATATCTTCTCACAGTGGGTCATTCCTGTAAAAATTAAACAGGACTGATAAATTCATATTTATCTTGTTTACTGAGTATCTCTGCATCCATTCTTTAGTGTATTTTCCCTTTTTATTTTAGAGAACATCTATAAGACATTTGATACCACATGACTGTTTTCTACACCTACCATTAATTTAATTCAGAGAGGGTTGAACTCTTGAACCAGAAGTTAAGTGTTCACACAGAATAGAAATGCAAGAAGAAACAAACATATTGAAAAGCTTAACCTAATATTTTATTTTAATCAGGCCTTTTATTCTTTCCTCATAGGGTAATAAAAATAATGCACACTGTCAGCACAGTTTCATTTCCTTGGGTGCTGCACTGACAGAGTATTCTATCAGGTGTTACAAGGGCTTCTGTGAGAAGTGTGGTCTCTTTGTTTGTCCTTTATATCTCATCAGGCAGTGAGGGAAATCTGAGTAACTTCTTGAGACGTGACCTGTGAGTTTTACCCACATGTTTTCTCTAAGGCGGAGTGAAGAGGGAGGTGTTGGCAGCTGTCGGGGGAAAGGCAAAAGAGGAGAGGGTTAGGATGAAAGCTGCAATATCAAGCTCTAAAGTACATCAGACCAGGACTCCATGGTTTGCACCAATTGGCACAGGCTCCAGGAACAGTTTTTGATTTTGACTATCTCCATTTTTATGAGAAATAGGTAGAAGCAGGATCAATTTTGATGTAGTTACACTGCTTTGGCCAGCTGCTTAACTACAATGTCTTGGATCAGGGAGCTGTTTTATTTAAACCAACCACATTTGCCTGGGTGCATGTTTCAGATAGTTGTCTGTTGTTTGGGCTTGTTTTCATGTTTCATACAAGTCTTAATGCTCCCTCACCAGCTTCTCTTTGGAGCTCCCTTTGTGCTAGTCTATGGCTGCCAGAAGTGTTTCATTGACAGAACACAAGAGAACTGTGTTTATTTACTAGCAGTGACCCATTTAGAGCAGAAGTAGTGGCAGGGGAGAAAACACATCTGCCAGATATCAGATTATATATTCCATAGCTGAAGTATTTACATAACTTTTCAGGGCTACCATTTAAAGAAAGAAAACCACTGATGGGCCTTTTTAAAATATATTCCTCCAAATTTGACATGTTCACTGTGTACTGCCAGCAATCATTTTGTACTTGGAAGACGAAGTTACTCATATCCCCACTGTGGCCCATGTGCCAGATAGCAAGACAGGACAGGCCTCCCCCATTTCCACAATCTTAACATTCAGCTTCCAGCAGTACTGGGGGTTGCCCAGCCCTCCAGACCCACAGGACCCTAGTCTCCCAGCTGGGGAGAGCGTGGGCTTGTTTCAGTGCCACTTGTGCGTTGCCAGTAGTGATATCTAGAAAACATTCATTTGGCCATTTTGGTTAGTTGCTCAGTAACTCAAAAGAAACTGTCCGATATTCCCCTTTGGAGGAAAGGAAAATGTGAAAACAGACAATTTCAGCACTGGCGTTTGCAGCATTCCTACCACTGGCCAGATTTTTTCTTTACTAAGGAATTATCCAAGTAGATTTCCTTTTCTGAGCAGAAGGTGCTGAGATAAGCCTTCCCACTCTGTGGCTATTGAGCACATGTCTCAATATAACTTTGCTCTCTTTGATTGAAGCCTGAGGGTTTTCAAATACTTCTGAAGCTTTTTTTGCTAGCAGTCACCCTCCTTATTTTGCTCAAATTGTAGCTTGGTGAAAGCCATGAAGCCCACGTACCTTCCACTTGCAGTGGGATGGTGCTTGGGCCACCTGGACCACTCTGCCATTGACAAATTCGAGCTGAGTTTTTCACACTGGGGAAGGGCGTTTTCTATTTTTGCTGCAAGCCAAAGCTATCAAGTGTTGTCTCTGAATGACAGGCTGTATGCCAAATAAGAATTCACAAACGAACCCAGTAATTAGATAAGGCATTACAATCGGTGGTGGGGGGGCGGGGGCAAGCAGTCCGTGGAGACAATGAGCATCGTTTAACTGGTTTTGATTGCCCTGTTAAAGGGCAGAGTGAGACCTTAGATGTTCTTTCATAACTGAGCTGTACTAAAGCTGTGCATAATAGCTTACATTTGAAGGCTTTGGCAAGACTTTTTTCCACTCCCCATTTCTGTTCAGTTCCATCAAAAAACCCCATGGCCTGGAGTTAGAGCAAACCAGCAGCTTTTCCTAGAGATTTTCTTAGAAAATTTCCCTTTTACAGAATGCTAACTTCCTCTTATTTCAGAGAAAAAGATAGCCTCGTGATGCACTTCAGATACAGTGAATGGTAAGATGGCACACAGTGGTGGGTAAGAAGGAGGCAGATTACATACTTTTTTAATCACCTTTTGAAGTCGCTCTACACAGTGATAAGTGTGTATAATCATAAGTGTTTATAACTGATAAGTTATAGCATTTCAGCCCTACTGTACTAGAGATATCTTCCCCCGGAATTTTTTGCGGTGGATATAGTCATTTATGTGAATGCTTTGTAAAATTCTTGACTCCTAAGAAATGAAATGCTGCCAGATAAATAGGGGATATTATTTCTGTGTTCTGACAATAACTTTGAATCTTCTGCTTGGAGCAGGATATTAAGCAAAATGGCCTCCAGATTTTTCTTACAATCAGTTCTTTTTCTACAATTTTCATTAGATCAAAAACCCATTTTCTACATGCTGTTAGTTTAAGTCAGTTTCTTCAGAAAAATTATTGCATATAGGTATATTGCAGAGGTATATTTTCTTGTCCCATCTCTTCAGTTATAAATACATTTTTCTCCTTTTATTTACATCTTAATATAAACACTGTGGACATAGACTACAAGAGTACACTCTATAAAGGGACATGATTTAGAACCCCAAAATTCCTTCTTTCCAAATGCAATGCTGCTCTGAAGGTAGCTAGATTTTGTCTACCTTTAGCTTCACCCATTTCTAACTTCAGTGTCAACTGTCTTCCACCTCCAGTACAACAATTCTGAGTTAGGAGTGTGGTACAAAAGGGTTATTTGCTTTGCAGTAGCATTGGGTGTGGCTGTGCAAGGAACAAACTGGCTGCAATCCAAATGGTCATCTGAACACAACAGCTAGCCAGCTCAACCCCCTTCTTGCTGACTGACTTATCAGCATGTCCTGTGACATTTGAGTCTGGCTGTGTGTCAAGCTTGATATCCACACCAGTTTCACAAACTAGCTGTTTTCCACCAGTTTTCTATCACCTGAGCAGCCTTGAGGAGGAGTCCACCACTACAATAAGTTGAAGCTGCAAGACTGCCATAGCGCCCCAATTCAGCAACTGCTAGTTAAGGCTACAGAGTCCCCAGAGTCCTCTGCTCTGCAAATGTCAAAGGGAATCTCAGCATGAAGTTTGAAATCTTTTCAGTTCCATGCAGGGTAGAACAAGTCACAGGAACAGATCTAGATATTTTATGTCTGTGGAAAGGCAGGAACAAAGCCTAACTTTGAGTAAGAAGTCAGCTAAATCCTGTGTAGACTGAGTAGAAGTGCTATGCAAAAAAAGTCAAAGCTCTGCAACATAATTAGGCCTGAGAATCTGTCTTCTTTACTTGCTAACTGTGCTTTTAAGCATTTTTTTCAAGTTGAAAACATTAACTTTGGCTGTGCTCCACTTTTTCAGGCTGTACACTATTTCACTAGATTCCTTTCACATGTGGTTTAACAACACCCCCACAGCAGCTCTAGGTGCTGAAGAAATCAGGAAGTGGAACAGCACAAACAAGGGTGGTCACTGTGAGGGAGAGAACACTAGTAAGAAGGCTTATATGGAGGCAGTTGCCAGGTAGATATAAATTCCTCTTAACTTATTTCAAGAAAAAATAAAAATAACAACTTTAAAACCAGAGCATTGTACAGCCTAGCTGAACCTAGCAAATTCATCTGTTCTCATTTCCAGTGGCCTCCATAATTTTATTAACAGGTGTGCAAACAGTGCTTTTATAAAAAGTTATTTTCTCAGCAGCCATGTGACATCGACCTATGCCTTTTACATACAAGCATATATATATATATGCCACACAGGTAGTACATTTTTGCAAGTCCTTCCTCGGCTAGGTTTACACAGAACCAGGGGATTACTGTTCACATCATTGTTAGTCTAATAAAGCAATACTTTAGGCTGCTAGGTTATTCACTAAGAAATGTAAATTAAAAGTGGTCTTGAGAAGACACATCTTTCTCAGGGTTAAATTATCTCATTCTCTTCTAAGTAAAAAAAGGTTGCAAAGGAAAGAAGGAGGCAGGGAGTAAATGCACAGACTCATATGGTGGGGGGAGACATGCCCATGCAGACAGAGGTGTGGTTGCTGCTATGTCACCATGGTCAGTGGCTCTTCAAACTCTGTGCAGACTTCTGCAGAACACTGACGTGTCCATTTGAAAGAACATGTGACCAGGCAAGGTCCACAGTTAGCAAAAGGGCCATGGGCTGTTTTCAGAAGGCCTGGTTTAGGTGCCAGTTGATAACTGAGAAGTCCAGAACCAGTTCATGATACTGTGGTTGTTCTCGGCCAGTCATCTAAGAAAAGACATGATATAGACTTAGAAATAACAATAACTTTAAAAATTACTAGCAAAGCCCTCGGTTATGGCTGGGGAGCAAACCACAACAGTAATACAGCCCTCTGTGGAAGTAGCAACTGCTCTTCTCTGCTAGGCAGAGAAGGAGCCATGCTTCAGCAGCTGTGGATAATAGGAACAGAGTGTCAGCATCATGCATTGTTCTGTCAAGCTAAAATACTCCAGCTGCTGTGGTGACTCTAGATCAGCTCTTAGCTGACTAGATACAGAAATTAAAAAGACAAAAGTCAGTTCAAAAATCAGTTAGGTCCCCAGAGGATTTTCAAAGGTGCTTGAACCACTGATGGATGACTAGAGAGACACGGAAAACAATTTACTTTCCAGGGCAATTGTGTTTGAGTCCTGCAGAGTTAGCAGGGGGAAATGACATTTAAAATTTAAATTAAAAAGTAAGTAAAAAGATTGAAGAATCTAAATCTATGTGCAAATGTAAACCTGTAAATTATAGATAATGTATATGTTCTGAATAAAATCCTATAGGAGCTAATCAATGAGGTTACTGAAACAGTCTCAGCAGCAGTGGCAAAACCTGGATTTACATGTCTTCCCCATTTTGTTACACTTGAAGACCTTTAGGCCAAATGTCACCAATGCTGCTAGCATTGAGTCATCTGTAATTTCAGCTATGGTCTCACTGAAAATGATCAGAAACACAGTGAAAGCTGGCATCTTTTTGTTTTTTGCTAAGGAGCTCCCCTAGCAACAATCGATAAAAGCAAAATTACTTCTGCATTCAAATATGATAGAAAATATTTATCTACTCTTAGGTTTTTGGCTTTGGTTTTCTGTATGTTGACTACGAATTGATATATATACAGCTCACTTGGTTTCACTCTCAGACTTGGCATGTGCTGCATTTTTCTTGTGGAAAAGCTTACTACCACATTCATCTGCAGGAAAGAAAGGAAGATTGGCGCCTGCAAGCCTGCCTCCTAATTGGCAAAGTATTAAAAACAATTAGGCAATAAACGGACTGTTTTCCAAGAAGGACAATGGAATTGCTGTCATCTAGATAAGAAATTGGTTTTCAGTCTGGTCTCTTGTGTCTAACCTAGCACAAAAGAAATGGAGAGAGCCATCTACCTCATGGATAGAAGTTGGGATGACCTGTCAGATAAAACCGGAAGTTATGGAAACACAAAGTTTGCTGAGACATGGCATGAAGGCAAGACCAAATGGAAAGAGGAAGTGAGAGAATGCAGAAACTTTGCCACCTTCCCATAGAGCTAGTACTTCTGGGGCTAGAAAGCAAACTGGGATGCTGAAGTGGCACCGATTTTTTTGTGGCTCTCATGTGCTATCTGTATGCGAAGTGAAAACAGCTCAGGCAGCTGCTTTTCACAATCTGAACAGTCCAGCATCAAGAACCCCATGCTGTCTGGAGAGCAGGCTATAAGACAGGTTTGATTGGCACAGTGTGTCTCTGCAACCAGTGCTCTTTGGAGGCCTGGGCTTGGCACAGAGGCTCCCAAAGGGCACCAGGTCAGCAGGATGTTGTGACAGGGGCCAGAGCTGGCCACCCATGCAAAAGCTCAACAATGTCTAGGATCTGCTAAAGCAGATTGGCCTAAAGATACTAGTCTAAATACTGTCATGTGGAATAGCTGGTCTGGCTTGAGACAGTGTTTTCAGTCTCTAAGAGCAGCCCTGCCTGGTAATGAGGTTGGGCTGGGGACAACTACTTGCAGCCTATGGTTTTGCATTCAACTATCCCCAGGCTTCATCTTTGGTGGGGACACAGCCGTGACAGACAGGACATGACACAAGGCTGTTGCTCTGCAGAGTTAGGAGGAGCCAGGAAACCCTTGGCATTTATTTATATACATAAGCATCAAAAAGATTGGGAAAAATGTTAGGCCACTAATGAAGCAGATGGGTGTCCTGGCAACAGAGAACACAGGGGAGGCAAAATTACAGAATGCTGCCTTTTCCTCAGTCATCATTGATGAGGAAGACTCTCAGAAGACCCATACTTCAGAGGCAAGAGAAGAAGGCTGGAGAAAGGAACACTTCCCCTTAGTGGTTGAGGATTGGGTCAGACATCGACTAGGTAGCCTTCTTAACACACATAAACCCAGGCCCTGATGAGATGCACCCACAGGTGCTGAGGGAGCTGGCGATGATGTAGCTAAGCCACTCTCCACCATCTTTGAAAAATCATAGGAAACAGGAACAGGGCCTGATGACTGAAGGAAAGCTGATGTTACTCCCATCTTCAAAACTGGCAAGAAGAAGGGGGACCCTGGAAACTACCAGCCAGTCAGCCTCACCTCCATCCCTGGTAAGGTGATGGAACAGAACATTCTGGAGGTCATCACCAAGCATGCAGAAGAAAAGAAGGTCATCAGGAGCAGTCAGCAGGGATTTCCCAAGGGGAAAATCATGCTAGACCACTCTGACAGTCTTCTGTGATAGCAGGGCAGGATGGGTAGAGGAGGGGAGAGCAGTGGTTGTTGTCTGCCTCCACTTCAGCAAGGCTTTGTACACCGTCTTCCACAACATCCTGATAGGTAGGCGCAGGAATCGTGGTTTAGATGAATGGACAGTGGGGTGGACCAAGGACT
>QUSF01000011.1:14512813-14569655 GCA_003676055.1 Chloebia gouldiae
TTTTCTTTTCTTTTCTTTTCTTTTCTTTTCTTTTCTTCTTTTCTTTTCTTTTCTTTTCTTTTCTTTTCTTTTCTTCTTTTCTTTTTTTCTTTTTTTCTTTCTTTTTATTTTTCCTTTCTATTTCATTAATTTAATTTAATTTCATGCATTGTATTTCTTTGATCATAGCATGTGTCAGATTCAGTAGTGAGTTCATTTCCCAGATTTTCTTTGCTGTACTTCTCAAAAGAAAACATGATCACTGAACTGGAGTAATGACTAAAAAATCCTGAAAAAAATTAGTCCCAGTAAAGCAAAATTAGTGTCATCTGCATTCAGATCTTTGCTAGAAATTTTCCGGTAGATACCAGCCTCACATATGAAAGAGAAGTGAATTTGAAATAATCCTGATAGAACTTTTACTGAAGTTAATTATAAGCTCATAATTGTAGGTACTTGAAGCCAAAATCTTATTTTAGGAATTATGCATATACAGCAAGACAGCAGAAACCTTTCTGTGCATTGCTTTGTGATTATTTAAGTGTTACTAATACACTTTGGATGTTAGAAGTTTGGAACGAGGAATTACCAATCACCAGGTCAATAAATTTACTGTAGCATCTGATTTCTTTTATAACCAATTTTGAATAGCAAATACCTTCAGCAAAATCATAGTCACAAGAAGTAGCTAAAAATGCCATGAACTACAGGTTACATCCCATTTGGGTTTTTTTGCAGTCATATCAGAGCCACAAATAGTGTCTATTAAACAGAAGTGTCTGGCCCACAGGTGAGATCCTTACTGCTGTTTAGGCAGTCTCCAGGATGCTGATAGCAATGCCACTGCCTCGTTTCCTGCTCCAAGCACACAGGAATTGAAGGAGTAGTGCCACATCTATGTCTGCCTGATGCACCAGCTCTCACTGTATGAACACAGACATGGGCCCATTAAAGAAAGCAAAAGCACACAGCAGGCCTGTGCCTATGCCCCGAGCATTGCTGGCACGCTGCAGGTGAGTGGCAGGAACCCATGGGTCTGTCACTCTTGTTTGGCACAGGAGAAACATCAGGGCATAGGGATGGCAGCAGCCCTTCCTTGTGCTGGCACAAGCAGATCTGCTGCTTGGTGCGTTGATCTTGAAGCCAGCAAGATTAGGCAATCATTTGGAGTTAAGCAGATGCCTACATGCACAGCCAAGTCACTGCCAGCACCCTGTATGGCTGAGCATGGGCTACTGCTTCCTGTGGTGGTACTCAAAAAAAGGTGAGGGATGTATGCCTCTCTGGACATGTTTGTGACAGCCCAATACTTAAGATAATTGCATATATATTTTTGAGTGAAAGTATTTTGGAGAGGGAAGGGGACAAAAATTGCAACATACAGGCTAATGCATTTAAGTCTGAGACATACAAAACAGCTACAAAATTAATGCTTGTGCTCAGTCTACATGTAATCTACCCTCATATAGCCTTTGCCTTGCTCACACACAGACAAATATACACACATATGTATATGCCCTTCACACTATCACACTATCAGCATATTTGTGTGGAAGTAGAATCAAAAATAAATGAAGCTGGAGTTCCCACCCCGGCAGGCACCCCATGAGTTCAATGGGCAGGAGAGCAGAAGCAGCCACACAGGTCCTTCCCTGTGGCTGGCCAGGTGAGACTCCCCAGCACAGTGCTGCATCACACCCATGCAGGAGTGAACAACAGGTGACCTGAATGTCTTCATGTTATGATTTTAGCATTATATGTTCTAGTTGCAGCTTAAAACTGACCGAGCAATCTTCATTCTAAAGAGAGGAAGTGCATTTCATTTGCATAGGTCTGACGGGATTAAAGGAGGCTTTAGAGTAATTAAGGTCAGAAGGGCTTACCATTTTACTAAATCCTTAAATCCACCTCCACTCCAACATAATTCAGCAATATCATGGGGCAAAAGGTCACTGAAACAATTTATGTCAGTCTAGCCTTCCGTCAGAAAGAGATAAACCCTTTTCTGGACAAAGAGCTTTTTGGACAGTACACATATATATTACTTCCACACAGACAATAAAAAAACTGTCTTGGTTACCATCTATTAACTACCCTATGATTTCAGTTTGGTTTTTTCCCTAGGTTTTGTTGGGGAAATAAATAATATCTTTTATGCACATGAACTTACAAGGTTTCAATTTTAAAAAACCCAAAACCCTAAAAAACCTCCTAGATGATACAGATCTTAAATATGCATTCCAATAAATGTCTCCCCAAGTTTAAAATATTAAAGGATCCATCTGTTAAAATGAGAATAATAAATGCACAGGGAACATTTGGAAGATAATGTATTATTGAATATTATGTGTTCTCATGAGTAAGCTTGCAGCAGTTATTACTTTTAATTAAATGTACATTTGACACTGCTGAAGACTTTAGCTCCCAAGGCTTCATTATTATTTGTAATCCAAAGCCGCTGGATTGAATTTAAGGAGCCCTGAGATAGGGTAATGGTGAGGAAAACTGCTCCAGGGACAGACACATATATATGCATGTATCGCCTTTTCCAAATTCAGTTAGCTTCAGGCCAAACACATTATCCTGGGTGTCCTTCTCCACATTGCCTTTTTTGCCGATTTTACTATAAACTGTATCACACCAAAACAGCCCTAGAGGTACTCTGTAGAGCTCTGCACCAGAGAAGTTGTGCCATGCTGGACAGAAAAGGGATTTACAGAGCTGTCAGCCAGGTAATTGCTTAAAAAGGATATTTTAGTGATGACCTTGACACCATGCCATATTTAACCCACCATTTGACCCACCTAATCTAGTGGAAGATGACCCTGCAAGGGTCTTTAAAATGTCCCTTCCAACCCAAACTATTCTACCTGTCTAAGCTTTCCCAGGTACCTGATTCAAGTCTCTAAGGAAAACAAAGGGTCAAGGGATGAAAAAAATGGGACTGAAACTGAAGAGACTTGTTAGAATTACTTTAACTGTGCTCTAAATAAAGAAATCATGTATTCGAACTTGATGGACATAATTGAAGCATCTTTAGCCCTGCTACGTGCTGCCAGGAAATTATCAAGTTGTCTTGAGACAGCTTTGGTGACACACTTGTCACCATTGGTGACCTCAATGTCACTCCAGCCATATATGTGATAGAATGCGTAGCAGTCTCAGCAGTGGGACAGCAAATGCAAGTGAAAATTAAACTCCAGGCTACAAATTTCATGCCAGAGATAGCTCAGAATCAAAAGAAATTATTTTTCTTGTAAGCCATAATGTACAGTGAATATGCAATGCAAGACCCCAGTCTGCAGCCAGGTGCTGCAACACAGTTGTATGCAAGGAAGTAAACTGGGGGGAGCGTTCCCTAGCAATGGAATTCGTGAGTCACCTCTGAGCAGCTTTGCCACTGAGATGGACTATCTGGGGAGTGCAAGGAGAGCAGGGAGCAATTTCATTCACCACTTGCAGGTCAACTTGTATTTACATAAAGCAGCAATTAAATCCCTGCATTTGCTGTTTCCCCAAACAAGAAGCTTTTTTTCAGTTCCCCAGATACAGGGACTGCTCCTTGCTCCCGGAAGACCCATGTCTGGCTCTTGTGCGTAGCATGCCTGTATGTGTGTATTTGCCTGCACATCTCCCAGTGCTCCCTGCCGCCAGAGGCTGGTGCAGCACTCATTTGAGGAGAAGCCTCGTGTGCAGAAACTGACCCTGCCTTGCTGGTGCAGGAAGCATTGGCTAAACAGTCAAAACTAAATGCAGTCATCCTTGACTATTAAGAGGCCAACATGGTAAGACAGCAGAGCCACTGAGGCAGATAGTGCCAGCCTGCTGGCACTCAGGCTGTGCCGGTGTTTCAAGCCCTGGCACACAGTGGAAATGTGCCCTACCCCTGAGGAAAGAAACCCATACGGCCATTGTGAGTGCTTGTACGGCCTTGCTTTCACTGTCCTCCCTCCCAGGACCCTGACCTCTCTGTGCTGAGAAGCCCCACGAGCAGCCACCTGAATTCTTTCCAGATGTGAACAATGGCTGTATCTGCATCAACTAGCTGGGTGCAGCCCAGGATGTCCCTCCACACAGCAGCATCCCCAGCCCGTCCCTGTCCTCAGCAGCAAAATCTAAAGGCAGTAGTGTCTGGGCCAGCAGTGCTCTGGCTGTTGGCTTGCTGTGCTGTGCACACCTAGTGAGACTGCATTGTCCCAAACACCATATTGCTACATTTTCTACACCCAGGAAGCCAAAGAGACAAGTATTTTGGTATTATTTTTAAAACCCAATCTCCTAAGTTGATGAAGAAGATGGAATCTGCTTGACATCCAAAACAATTCAACTTCAGGAAGACCACATAAAAAAAGGGAGAAAAGCATACTGTGAAGAAGGGGACACTTGAACACTTCTCTTAATCAAAAGGACAAACATGGCTTCTTGATCACTGACTGTTCCCAGCATCACTACAAGAATATATGAGATGTCTGTGCTAATTAAACAGCATCTGCCATCTCCACAGGCTGTTTGAAAGTGCTGACTAGCTGGTGAACAGATTAGCACTGTCTGACTCCTCTACTAATAACTGATTCGCTACCCAGATTTGGCAATGCTGTTCTAATTGTCAGTTAGAACTGCTGACATTCCTGAATATTGCTCCTCAGATGTAAATAATATTTATTTAATGGTACTGTGGACTTTGTTTTGATTCAACAAGTTCAAGTGAGTTTACCTGGAAGGACCAAAACAAGTTTTACATCAGCTGGTATCTTTATTTCATAACAAACCTGTCATTAGAATTGTTTCCCTTACAAGGACATATTTTAAATAATATGGTTAAATTTTGGGAGGTATTTTGAGTTGTGTTGGGTTGGATAAAGATGCTTTGCAGTGAGTTTGATCTTTGAGAAACCATTATGTCACTCTACTGATGATTGAAGTTTGACTGGGACATGTATTAGGAAAAAAAATTTCAAAACAAAGAAATGTAGACAATTCCAAATTCCTTTTAAGAAAAGAATCCAATACTGAAAGCACACAGTTATGTTTTGTCTGTGGTTTGTTTATGTAGGTTATATACCAACTAAAGAAAGTGCCTTTTCTGAAAATCTCTCTAGGGTTATTTATGACACCATCTTTTAAAATAGTCTGAGAAAAATGTTCTGATGAAAATCATAAGCATGTAGTTAAGTTCAAAATATCAAAATATGAAGTAATGAAAAGTTGTGGGTTTATTCTGCTTTCCCCTATTTCAATTTCTTTATGCTTTTTTACTACAAGTCTGCTGAACAGATGGCCACTAGCTCCTGACAGCAATACTTCACTAAGTCTTGGCAGGATGATGATGGCTCAATCACCCATTAATTCCACAGAGGATAATGGCTGAAAGCACCAGATCAGGTCACTCTTGTTGACCAGATTGTGCAAATCTGTACTGGGGGGGGGGGGGGGGGGGGGGGGGGGGGGGGGGGGGGAGGGGGGGGGGGGTTTCACTGATTCATTTGAAAGCTTTTTAATTTGAATGTGCAACATTCACATGTCAGTCATTTTGAGTCCCATCACAAATCCCCACCCTGTCCTCCTATGATCCTCCCATCTGGTGAAAAAGCCTTAATATTTTTCACCTGCAACACAAAAATCACTCTCATACATGCTGGATTTTCAATGAAAACCACTGCTGTGAGACAGTCATGGTATAGATGTGATACCATCTTGATTCATACCTGGAGGCCAAGATGCAGTCCATTATAGAGGTGGACTCTGGAGGAATTACACCCTTGGCAGATAGGTGCTGCACATCCCTGAGGGCTGGGCAGGCACCTGGACAGCTGGTCCTTCTTCAGGGGCTCCCACTGGGAAGTGGGCAATCAGTCCTGTAGGCAACATGCAGTAGGACTGGGAATCATACTCACTCTCAGTTCCCCTTCACCTCGAATGCAGCTTTGAAATGTCCCTATGTTCTATACAACATAATTTTAAGTGATTCTTCCATTAAAAGAAAGTGAGAAAGGAAAATGGCAGACCACTGATAAATACTGCTATTTTGATTGTTTTCTAAAAGAGAGAAATATGGAATAAATTTATTTGCTTAATTTCTTTCCTGCCTGCTTGCACTTTACATTTTTCACACGTTTGTGCGGACACTCTGCAATCTGTTTCACTAATGAATATAGACAGCAGCAGTAGGTGGGAAGCTGCTTATTTGCATCCTTTGCACCTCTGTGTGAAATTCATTACCAGTTTTTGTTACACTGAAAGGCTCTTGGAAGATCTTGGAACACTTGAGGTATCACAGCCTGATGAATTTCACATGCAGGTCCAAACTGTGGAGTCCATATTCAGCCCCCAGCAAAACTCTGCATGCAGCCAATGGCTGGGAAGAGGTTGAGATTTGCAAGGAAAGATGTTGAGCTGGGAGTCATTGCCTTCTACAGCAGCAGCTATGGCTCCAACAGCTGGTATATCTAGGTTTAGCAATTGCCCCAGAGATGGGTGCAGGCACTCCAGCTGATGCACAGGTGAAGAGGCTGGGATTTTGGCATCTGTTAGGAGACCCCTAGCACTGCTTCCAGCAAGGATGAATGCTAATGTTAATGTCAGGCAGAGGAGGTTGCTGCAGTCGGTGGTAGCCAGAGCTCACCCGGCTCAGTGATCCTCTTGAATCACCTCCCCTGATTTGGGCCTGGTTGCTGTCAACACCTGGACAAAAAACAGCGGCGAAACACAATGAAAAGTCAAAACAAAAAACTGGACAGGTTTAGTGACGCATGAAAATTATTCACATCCTCAGGGCCTGCTGCACAGCAGAGGCAGAGGACATGACCCTTCTCTCAGAAGGCACTGGCCACAGAGAGCCTCCCACACACAACTGTCTGGTGACCTAAAGCCTAATGTCCTTCTCCTCTGAGGCAGAACAAAACAAAAGATGCATTCTCATTGTAACCCTGGGAGGCAGAAAAGAATTAAATATTGTGACTTTTCGTCTCTTTTTGTGTGTTACCTATATTGAGCCTGGGTGTTTTCAATTAGTGTGTCCAGTCACCTTGCGGTTTATAATGACCAGTCACCAGATGAGTGATCACTCTGTTTCTAAACCATCCATGCACCTCCAATCCTCTGGATGCTCCTGGAGAAGAAATCAGCAAAGACCCAATGCTGAGAAGAGAGCTGGTACAGCAAAGCTCAGCTAATGACTAGATAGAGCTTCTTCAAAATTAAAAGCTATTGAACCCCTGGTCTGGTAAGAGATTCTTCTCTTTCTTTTTTAAGACATCTCAGCAGTATACTTTTCTTTCTGAAATATCCATTTTCACCAAGTGCCTGCCTAAGCTGAGTCCAGATATTTTCAAAATATTTTTCATAAGCACAGAAACAGGCATTCTCCACAATACCTGAGATCCAGCCAGCAAAGGTTTCACTAGTGTCCTGTAACCATACCATTACGAAGGCACAAGGTGCCAGCCCTCAGCATCTGTCCTGGCAGGGGCAACATCACCTCCATACCCACTATGAGTGAGTCAAAGAGGACCCACTCAACAGCTCTTTTCAGCCCTATCCCTGCCACTGGTCTGATATGAGATGTTGAGATGATGTTTATGGAAAAAAAAAAGGCACTCTTCCTCTGCCCCAGGACCTGACAGTCCCTCTTGTTTGATGTGTTTGTAAATAAATCTCCATTTCCAAGGAGATTGTTTCCTGTTAGACCCTACTAAACACTCCTCTTGTCCTGGCTTCCTGTGTTTGAAAGACCTGAACGCTGTTTGTCATTTCACCATACCTAAATGACCCTAAATGAAGTAAAGGCTCATTTACAGCTACATGAAATATAAATGACATGTAAACAATGACAAATACAGTAACAAGCATGTGGAGTGATAACCAAAGAGTTTCAGTTGTGGGAACAGGCCAGACCAGTGCTGTTGCAGGGGCCAGGACATATCCACTGAACTAACATTTCAACACTGATAAAAGACTGAAAAGAATGTCAGGGAAATATTTTCTTTCCACAGCTTCAGAATGTTTGGATAGTTCTCCTACACCCCTTTATAAATGAAAACATGTATAAGAAAATTAGCAAACTTTATTTTATTTATAAACAGTAGTACCACTCTAAGATACACTCGTTATTTTCTGTGACTATTATCTTCTCCTTCCTATTCACATGTAGCTTTAATTCCCTTCATATAATAGACACTTCCTACATGTGAGGATAGGTATTTCAGCACAATAACCTGGTGAAACAAATCAGTATTTCTTCCTAGACATTTCCTTGCAATTCTCTACAAAGGCTTTCCCATACCAATTTTTAAAGAGATTTCTAAAATCATCTCAGTGAATTGTTGGCAAATCCAAATCCTTCACTTAGGTGAAAGAAAATCTTTTGACATGCCTCCCCATTTAAACTGGGTGCATTTATAAGTCATTCATAGCCCCACAATAATTTTTGTTGGAATTCACGACTGGTTTAGAATAGAAGTAAAATTCAAAGACTTCACAATATCTTTATCAGCAATCTCAACAGTAAGGAGAGTCAAAGTATTATGTGCATTTCCATTGCAATTGGCCTGCAAGTAACATCTGTACACTAGGCTTGTACAGATAGTTTTATGTTCAGTTTTCAGAAAAATCACCAACCTAACGACTAGGATTGGCTTTCACAGGTTTTTCCACTGAATAGTCATGATGGCAAGGACAAAATAAATTTTAAATATTTAAATTTTATTGCATCATAGAATCAATGAATAAAATAATCATTTAATGAATTATGCTTCCATGGAAAAATTGGTCAGCTTGCTCTGATTCGCTTATTTCCATCATACATAAATGTTAAGGTCACTGTGAGTTTTCCCATTAATGGGGCTCAGGATTTCCTCCTAAGAACTGATTAGTGGGATGGTCAGATTTTGTACAGAAGGTTAAATACAGACATTTCATGTTGGCATTATTAACTCCATCATACTGCTGAATGATAAAGATTTTGCACCAAATCAGTGCTGTGATCAGGTCTTTAAAACAATTTATTAAGATGGGAGTGGAGTTCCATTTATCACAAGTTCAGGGACATTTATGATCAAGTCCAGAAATTAATAGTTTTGAGAAGACTGTTCCTAGGATATCCTAGGTACTAGTAAATGTTGGGGTTTTTTTCTTTTGGTTGGGGTTTTTTTGTTTTGTTGGTTTCTTTTGTTTTGTTTTGGATTTTTGTTGGTTTGGTTTTTGTGTTTTGTTGGGTTTTTTTGTTGTTTTTTTTTGTGTGGTTTTTTTTTTTAGTGGAAAGTGTGGAACCTTGGATTTGCATGAGTTATCAGCTTTCTGTTTCTACACAATCCAGATGATCTTGCTTTCCACCTTGTGTAGCTGTTTCTCAGGAATGATAATACATGTTGTACTAATAAAGGCATTTTCTCTTACACAATCTTTTAAACTATTGTTTAAACTACCCTGTGTGTCAAGCATTAGAAATATCACCTGAAGTTTGCAATTCCTTTCCTTGTTTTCTCTTGTTATTTCTCTCCACTTTTGTTGACCTGTGGTTTTTATTACTAAACTTAGAACTGTCACCTTTCTAAGTTTCCTTTCAGTGTAAAGTGAGGAGAATACATTAGAAAGATGTCTAGATGTAAAACCTGCAATCATATACATTTAGTGCTTATTGAGAATAAATACTGTTATAGGGTTCCAGGTAGCATGTTTGTCACTGAGTGCTTGTAAAGAGTCTGTAAGTCTTTTACAGCTGAGTGCAGGAAAAGGACAGGGAAGCAAAAGAGCTAAACTGCAAGGAAACCTCCATTTTCATACTCTGGTTTTCTAGAAGTAAGTTTATAAGCTAGTCTGTTCTGTTGAGAGCTAAAGAGGATTCAATTCCAGAAATGTGTTGGCTCACAAACAGTTTGTAAAGGGATTTCTCCTCTACTTCTGTGTTATTAATGTACTATAAGTGACATTATACTCAAGTAGCTGATGAATGCTAAAAGGGAGGGATGTTGTTCCAGAAGTGCATGTAAAGACAAAAACCAGCTGGATCTATTTGATGCTGTGCAAATAAAAAGGATGCTTATGAGCATTTTTCTCCAAATAGAATAATTTTTAGGAATTACTATTGTTACTTTGTGTAGTGATGGCACACATATTTTGAGGTTAGGTTGCTTTCCATAAGTAAGGGCATGAGAGTTATAGAATGGGAAAACAGTCAGTGAGTGGAAACCTCTAATTAACAAGTACTTTCAATATAACATAGAATATTACTCAGGTTAAAAATTGGTTTTCTTCTGCTGAAATTATTGTGCAGGCAAAGGCCACTGCTTTCTCCAAATTCTACTCATGTACAGAAACCTGCTGGCAGCTCATGAAGATGACATTATTTTCTGACCTGTAGACTCTTTTCATGGTGCAAAACTGTGCTGAGCTCTCTCAGGGACTTCAGGATCAAGTGCAGAAGCAAACACATTTACTAGCAGACAACCAAACTTTACAATTAGTAACTGAAACAGCAAGAAGGAACTAAACTAATTGAAAAAAAAAAAAACAACAAAAACAAACCCCATAAGCACAAGAATCCACATCTTCATTACATGTAAATGTCATTCTTCACCTTATACTAGTAAGGGAATATGAAAAATACAAAGTATTTAAAAAGAAAATACAAGATTGAATTCTGTCAGGATTTAATTTTTGACAGGAAATCCTGTGTTAATTTCTATTTGCTTTACCACAAGGGCTGGTGTTAATAGAGTCTTTTCATCTACCCGCTTTTAAGGTTGATTATCCAGCTTCCCTGCAAAATCCCTTGCAGATATGAAGCCATAATCAAACACAAATGCAGACATCTGTTTTTCAAGTCTGCACCTAATGCATTTCCATGTCAACAGAAGTTCTGCATTCAGGGAGGCCAGACTCCCCTTGGGCTCTCAGCCTCAGGCTCCCCTGTCAGCCTGAGCCCCACAGTGCAATTAGCATTACTCAATCTGCCACTGCTTGCAAAAGTGTAATCTTGCCATGAACTCACTACATCAGGAGATCTTTTAGCTTTACCAAGACAGCTGCAAGGTGCAAGAGAAACCTAATAGATACTATTGTTATCAAGAAGATATTTCTAGTTTAGCAACCTCACCACAGATTACCTCTTTCTCTTACAGGGAAAAATTAAGCAGAAAAATTAAGCCATTTTTTCTTGTATTCTTGCAGTTATTGACGTAGTATGTCTCTGAGACATTATTCTTATTGGAGCATTACCCTGAATCACTCTTGTCTGCATCAGCAGATGTAAATAGCCTTTATTTCTGGCCTTTCTTCCAGCAAATACTTTTGTTCAAGTGCATATTTCTGGAAAAGTCTATTGAATTTAGTGTATTAATTGCATGCACACATACTTTTCCAGACGTGAATGTGAGTTCAAGCATAGTATATTTCAAATCTTATTTCCCACAGATCATCAGTTAACCTAATTTTTCAAATGTACTTCATTTGAAGGGCCTTCTGACTTAGACATCATGCCCTTAGGGTCAGCATTTTTGCTTTTCTAAGATATCCACTTACATCCCATGGACAACCCCACACTGGAGCAGGTACGTGCCCAAAGGAGGTTGTGACCTTATGGAAAGCCCATGCTACAGCAGGCTTCTGGCAGGATCTGTGATCCTGTGAATGAACGTAAGAAGTCCTCACTCTGAGGAGGGAGGAATGGCAGTGACAACATGTGATACACTGGCTGCAGCCCCGATTGTCAGTCCCCTGATGTTGCGTGTAGAAGAGGTCAGAGAAAAAAGGAGTGACTTTGAGCCTGGGAAGAAGAGAGGAATGGGAGAAAGGTAGTTTTGGATTTAATTTTTATTTATTTACTACCCTGATTTGATTGGTAATAAACTGAATTAATTCCCTGTAGCTGAGCCTGTTTTTCCTGTGAGAGGTCTGTGGGCTAGGAACTGGTCACATACTTGCTTCTTGGCAACAGGGACTTCAGACACGATCTGGATGTGGAGGATGGCTGGAACAAGACTTGCAGCCTGCAAAAGCCTCTCCTCTAATGCATTTTTTACAGCTTCTGAAATATTTAACACAATCTCTTTCTTGTGTTACTGTGCAGAAATTTTAATTAGTGGAAGTATTGTTGTAAAGCCTTGGTGAAGTAATACACCAGTGCTTTCCCCAATGAGATGTCATCTGCGAGGCGTCTTTCCCCAACACGCCAATGGCACCATCACCCCTGAGGAAAGTGCAACTTTTGGTGAAGAGGGGGCTCTATTAGCCTCCAGGACACCTGCCTTTATCACAGTGTGGACTTGTACTTCAGAGTTGGATTCCTTCTCCTTTTGCCACTGAAGCACATAATCTACACCAAATTCCAAGTCATGAAAGGAGAAGGCAATAATCATTCTCCCTAAAACCAAGGTACCTATTTTCACCCTGAATGGCTGTAGATATCAAACTAATTTGTTAACTTTTTACATGCATGGGGTCAAATTTAATCTTGCTAGCACCATTTAATCAAAGGCAATATTGCTGAACCCCTGTTTCAGGGCTGGAAGCTGATGTTTAAACCACAAGCTGGTGAAACATTTCATGGCACTGAATGACTTGTATACCCAGTGACGCAAAAGCTGACCTTTTAATCTACAGACAGCCAAATCTAAAAATGCATCCCCATTTTCAAGCTGCTACACAAAACTTTGGGAGTGACACTCCTGGGTTACGTCTATGGAAATCAGATCTGACAAACAGCACTGCACCTAAGTGTGTGAAAGCCAAAGCCCACCCATTCTCCTGCACTGAATCCTTGAAGGATTCCCTTGAGCCATCCCTTTGGTTCAATACAGAAAATTCCCTTTCAGTCTTGCACCTCCTATCTTCAGGTAAATCCACAGAATGGCCATGAGTCAGACATCCGTCATTAAAATATATTTCAATGAATTGCAACATGAGGAACCAGGCCCAAATTGTTTTAGTAACTAGCAGAATACTCTATTCACAGATCCCAATATACCTTTGCTCTTTGGGCCAGATCAATGCACTTGAAGTGATAGCTTTTATAAACATAATCAGAAATGTTCATCCTCTTATTGTTTGGCAATATAATTTGTGGACCTGAGGCAGAAAAGACTTTGGCACAAACTGAATCCATCCAGTCTAACACAACCATTTCTTTTGGGGGATATCTTTATCCGACCTTCCTGGTTTGTTGTACATTTTTTAAACACTTGTATTGTTGTATAACTATAACTATTACTTGTTGTATAACTGTTTCTGCTAGCCTGTTTATAGTCATCCCCAGTTTTCAGATCAAAGAGCACCATCTGCCCTGGGCTCTTCTTTGATAACACGGTGTGGAAAATGAACAGCAAACCCAAACTAGGAACATCCTTCAATTGTGACCTGTGAGGCAGTAGGAGCAGCCCCAAAGCTGCATCTCTCTCCCTGCCAAAGGCACTGGAAATCACATTCCAGCTGGTTCACCAGGCTCCCAAAGACTGGCCGCACTCACCACAGGAGGTAATACAGTACTGTACAAGAGTAATCAAAGAAGGAAATCAAATAGCCCTATTGGGAAGGCCCTCCAAGTGCTATAAACTCATAACAGTTATTTCTTAGAGTCAGTCAAAATATACCTGTTTTCTAAAATTCAGTGTCTGAAGGCAAAGTGGGAGGCCTGCTCTCTCAGGATCCAGCACTAACGTGGAGGTTCTCACTCCAGAGGAGCGTGCCTTACTGGAGATACCCAGGTACCAGCAGGCTTTGCACGTGCTGCTGAGGCAGGAAAAAAGTATTTGATGCATGATTTCACCTGGTGACATCCTTTGTTTAATACAGCTTGGAGAGCACAGAGCAGCTGAGGAGTGACGGATAACATGCTGCAAACAGCAAAACAAGTGGTACATGGAAACACAGACTACTGGAAGAGATGCTCTGGAAGACTCCAGGTCTTTTGCCCACTGCCACAGCCCTCAGTGCCTGTGGGCTCCTGTCCCACTGCTTCATCAGGCCAGGCTGCTCTCACACACTCTGCCAAAGACCCAAGAAGATACACACTCTGGTAAAAACAAGGAAAAGTGAAGGGAATTGGCTAAATTCAAAAATTAGAAAGACTGCTAGGATATAATACAAAACCACTGGAACAAACAGGGATGAAATTGGCATTCCTTCTTCACAAACTCTGCCAGCATTTCTAAGTCTTGGCTGCCTGAACTTTAGCTCTGGTTGAAAACTTCCATGTAACTATGGTAATGAGCATTTTTTAGGCCAATAACTATAGCTCATGGGATAAAGAGTAGCATTGCCCAACACGGATTATCTTGATCTCCAGTGCAGCGCTGGGTATATTTTTGTATCTAACTAATTGGTGTAAGCTTTATAACCTCAAACTATACATACAGATCATAGCACAAGGTTTATTTGCACATATTTTTTATAGCTTGCTTGCTTATTTAATGATTAATGGGCATCATTAAACACTGCTGCTCTGCCTTTGAGAAGCTCCAGGAGCAAATGGAAGTGACCTGGAAAAGCACCATCTTTTTGCCTTGTGAGGAAGGGAGAGTTCAAAGGTCGGAGCACTCCTTTATGCCCTCATTTTCTGCCTTCATTATGGGTACCCCTAGAGCCCATTCTCCATTGGGGTGGGACAAGTGAGCAAGGACACACAGGACTCAACTCCTCCTTCCTCACAACTGACTTCACCTCAGCCTTTTTCCAAGCAAGGCAGGGCCTCCCTGTGTCCTCACAGGTCTCCTGTATCCCAATTTATTGTCCACAGGTTTGGGAGTGGGGCACTCTGACAAACTCTCACAAAGGCTAGAGGAACACTTCTTATAGGGGAAGAGTTAAGGTTGTTGTGAAAGTGATACTGCAGAAGGCAACTCTCAAGTTTTCCAGTATTGAGAGATTTAAGTTAATTGTGCTTCAAGGCTTCAAGCATCAAATTCAATCAAGCTCCCTACCTGATAGCATTAGTTTTTCATATGTAACAAATTTCAGATGCTTCAGAAAGGAACAACAATGTTGCTTTTCCTATGTAGTATGATGGCTCCCACCCAAGCAGCCATCATATCCCAGCGTCACCTAAAAGAACTGCTCCAGAACTGTAGCAGAAAAAGTGGTGGGGAAATGCCATAATCGGCATGCAGGACAACTGCATATATGAGCACTCTTCCTGTAATCGCACCTCTCCTTGGTGCTGCTTGTGCCAGCAGAAATCTGCGTGGGGGAGGATCAGAGCATCCAGAGGGCAATCCTCACTCCTGCAAGCCACAGCAGGCAGGCTGGCTTTGGGGAAGGAGAGTGGGTGGCGAGCCAAGATCAACACAGGGTGAGTTTGCACTGAAATAGGAACATTTGCCTCTGTCAGCACTGTGTCCACCTTGGCCCAGGCTCCACAGAGAGTTTGGTGCTGGATCAGTGTCCCTCAGCAAGGAGTCTCTGAAGAAATGCTAGATGTCAAGTTCCCTTGAACAGTGGCAGTGAAGGATTTGGACTGTGATGACATGACATGCATGAAGACTGGTGCAAAGTCAGAGAGTCTGTTTGTGGAGGATTTGGTGGCTATTTTTTTCCCCTGCTGTTCACTGAAGAAATTGTGACAGTCCAGCAAATGCTGTACACAGCCTTCTTTCTGTGGACCATACCTCAGGGACGCTTAGACAGAAGGACAACACCTCTCAACAAAACTAACTTGCTGCAGGAAATCAGTGTTTGGGCTTAATAGGGCTGGGCCATTTGGAGTTTTAGAGGAATATGCGTATGAAAAGCATATGTGTGTGGGGCAGGCCGTATCTACAGAACACACTGTGTCAAGTGACCCCAGAATAAATTTATCCTCTCTCCCTTCTAAGGCATAGTAACTTTCAGAACAGATGGAGCATGTGTGGGAGTTTCAGAGCCCATTGAAACATTGACTCTGAGAATGACAGTTTTGCCTTTAGGACTGAATTTTGACAAGAAAAAAGCAGGTGGAAATATAGCAATGCTACAATTCATATTCCCAGAGCTGTCAGAAACACCCCCAGCTGCCCATAAACCATGTCCTGCTGTGCATACAACCCCAGTTTCCTTTACTTTCTCACCTTAATCCAGAGAGAATCAGTCTGTACCACCATTACTTTTTTCCTAGTACTCTCTCCCTAAATGTTCTTGGGTGTCAACCACCATACTTCAAGTAGATGACCTGATAGTAGCCCAGAGAGGATCAGAGGCACAGTGTGATGTCCAGATGTAAGCAACCAGTAAATGGTGTACTGTAACAGCAGTAACATTTGCATGGCATATGAGTTTTTTAAAAAGGGGTTGCATCTCGGGAGTTTCTTGTTCAAATTATCCCAGATTTGGCCTCTCATCCACACTTGGAGAGCAGCTTTCAAGGGAATTCTACAATTCATAGTGGATATTTAAGTATGTCTGTATTGCACAATGCAATATACTGGAGAGCTTACTCAGTCTAATGCCAGATAAGCTAGCTCCCAAAACAGAAACATCGCATCTGCTCCAAACATAAGACATACCACCTACATTCAAACTTATCTCCATGCATGCTGTGTCTTTGGCATGAAGGTTCAGGTGGACCTTGCTCAGGTCTCAGTGAGGCATCACACTACCCTGTACAGGCATGCCTTCAGAATACAGACAACACTGTGAAATAATGTTAACCTTGTTTTTACCCTGACTTCCTAAGAAAACTAGTCTTTTGTAACAACATTGTTTATATCTGTCAATCCCAAATGCCTCTCAAAAGTTTTTGATCCTGTTGCTGTCCTTGTCAGTCAAATTTAATGGAGATGGAGGCTTCAGATGTAAAAGCATTAGGGGGCTACATACGAGGAAGAAAACCCAAAGGAATATTCCCGGTGAGGGAAGGGCAGCAGTGGGAGTTCACCTCCAGTTTTGGAGGGCTGGAAGAACGAATGGGAGAGAGACCCAGGAAAGCAGGCTGACAGTGCTCCATGGTGGCTGGGGACAGAAAATCCAAAGAGCAGCCCTGAAGAGAAGTGTGGAGCTTTAAGCAAACACTCCTCCCACACATTTTTAACCTTTCAGCATCCAGCAGCACCACTTAAGATAATGACACTAAAAGCCAGAGGCTTTTATTATTTAGCTTGAAAAGCTAAATAGTTCTCACACTGCTTTCATGCCATGCAGCAAATCCCCAGCTGCTGTTGCAAGCTTCTTGGTGTCTCTGGTCCCAGTGCTGCAAGCAGCCAGAGGCTGGCAACCATAGAATCAGAAAATCTTTCATGTTGGGATATACCTCTGAGATAATCAAATTCAACCTTTGGCTGATCATAGCCTCATAAACTAAAGCATGTTACTAATGCCACATCCAGTTTTTTCTTGCACATCTTCTGGAGTGGTGATTACACCACCTTCCTCACCAGTCTTATCCAATGTTTCACAACCCTTTCTGATGTCCATCTTGAGTCTCCCCGGCACAGCTTGAGGCCATTTCCTCTTACCTGTCACTTGTTGCCTGGGAGAAGAGAACTGACCCCCACCTGGCTACAACATCCTTTCAGGTGGTTCCCCCAAGCCTCTTTTTCCCCAAGCTTAACAACCCCAACTCCCTCAGCTGCTCTTCGTATGACTTGTGCTCCAAATCCTCTGCCAGTTCCATTAAAAATTGTGCTTCCACACCATGCTTTTCTCTGCACATGCTCCAGCACCTCAATATTTTTCTTGTAGTGAGGAGCTCACAACTTGTTGTCAACAGGGGTGTTGACTCATCACTATCAATGCTGGTACCTTCATTTGTGCACAAACTTTAAACAAAACAAGTGAAATTCAAAATTCAGGAGCTGTGGAACAAGGAATACATGCCTTGGTATAGAAAACAATGCTCAGTCTTGATGACTTGACAGGAACGTTCCTGCTAGGCTGGGACAGGATTTCTGCACCAGAACAGGAAAGGCTGGATTGTCTCTGACAGCTGCTTCAGAATAAGTCCACAGAAATTCCTCCTGGTCATTTCTAACAACCTCCTAGCAAGAGAGAGAGCAGGACCGTGGGGAAGGAGGGCTGGCCTGGCACGTGTCTGTGAAGGCTCATCAGCCCAGCTTTATCCCCTTTCCAACAGTGTGACTGCAGTTCAGTGTGGAGGCACGCCTCTGCAGCTGCCAACAGGCACCCTCAGGCTCCAGAAAGCCATATAGAGAAAAAACAGTACTGTAATTTATGCCACATCTTCTTATCTCCTCCTTTCACCACTAGGATGCAAATTAGTCATAGCTTTAGTAAGTGATTACATAAGCATCATATTAATTTTGTTCATATTTCCCCAAAGAAATCAGCAAATACTTAGAACAACTTGGACTCACAGATTTATTTTCCAGGCAGCATGGACTATTGGCAGCTGAGGTGCAGTCATTTATCATTTCACAATGAAGATAATCTGGTTAACAAACCAAATTTCTTCCAAAAGAAAAAAAGAAACAGCAAGCAAATAGGCAGTGACAATCAAAAGCCACCAGAGGGTTTGGAGGAGAAAGCAACTTTGTTTCAGCCCATTGTTTTTTGCATTGTATTGTCTAGAGCTGCCTGAAGGTTCATTTCCTGCCATCCTGAATATTCTATTATACAAAGCATTATTCAAAGATACAGGGAAAGACTGCGCATTTGCAGATGGAAAAGGTCTTAAGGAAGTTCAATAAAAAAAGGCCCGAAACTCTCAATCCTATATGATTTGATAGCCCCAGAGGACCCGTCAAGAATACCTCCCACTGACTGCCACCTACTCCAAATTTTGCTGAATGATATATGCACAAGTTTCACTGGAAGAAATAATAGGTTTGATGAGAAAATTTACCGCTGCATTCATTTTGAGTGCAACAATAGGGCAGTGAGAATGAGTTCTTGGCAGGAATGTGAAATCCCCTCAGCACATCTTAGATTAACTTGAATTGTGCTAAAGAAGTAGATCCACACAGCCTTTGGCCAGCCCCTGCTCTGCTCTTCCTCATTTTTCTTTCCTTTCTGGGAAGAAATAGCTTCTTGAAAACCTGTATGAGCTAAGGCAGAACCTGCCTGACCCTTCTTGAGGTACAGGGCTTCTCCTGGCTGCAAATATGCGCTGACACTTATAATACCTGTCTTAAACCTGGGAGAAGGAACAGGGCTTATTCTGTAAATAAAGTTATATTGTTTTATCTTCCCATGGAATATTCTCAGCCATGAGCAATCTGGAGTGGGATGGGCTGATAAAAACCAGCAACCTTGAACTGCTAATTTTATTACTTGTTTCTTGCAACAGACAACCTAACACTCAGAGGGGATGAAAGACAACGCCTGAGCATAAAGCTGCAAAAGGCCAAGCACAAAATTCCTTGCCTGTAAGAAATACAGAACTACACAAGAACTACAGAACTACACAAACTTCTCCATCTCTTCTACAAAATTTGTCAGCCTGGGGCTGAATGATGCTGCCTTGCAGTTCCACTGTGGAGACAACCAGCCATAACCAACCTAAAAAGGTCCCCACACAGGACACAGTGGATAGAGTTCACAATAACCCTGCTGCTGAAACACCCTTTGCCGCAAAGCTGATGGTGAAGAAGGCAGCAGGCACCCATTAGCCATCAGCTTCCTTGATGCATTCTCAGGGTGATGTTGGTCTGGTGGGTTTGCCTGGAGGTGCCCATTGCTTCCCAGTACCTTCCCAGTACCTTCAGGTTCAAAACAATACCCCTGCAACCACACCTCTCAGACAAGGAGACAAAGATTATCTGACTGGGGGCACTGAGAGAGAGCAGAACAGAATGGACTGTGCTAAAAAACAGGCGGAATATATCTTTGCCATGTTCTACACCTGGAGAATGCCTGGGTATAAAAAACCCCAGAGCTAAACATCCTAATTGTCTCTCTTTTGACTGCTAGTCATCTCCTCCCTTCATACAGGGCTGTGTCCCGACTTTCCCTTGAGGTGACGTGGTTATCACACATAAAAGAAAACAGGCATAAAAAACACCCTTTCAAACCAAACAACTGGAGGAAAATGTTCTTCTCTGTTATTCTGTGGCCAAACAGTCAGCGTACTTGTTTAGAGCCAGAGAAACTGCATCCAGCTCCCTCCTCAGCTTGACAGGCTTTACCACAAAATCTGCCTGCAAAGCATACTCCTACACTGACATGTTCAGGAAAGCTGTGGTTTCTTCCCCTCACAGACATTCTTCTTTGGGTCAACACATATTTGCCAGATTAGAGGGAGAGAGACCATCAATGCTATCTCAAAAGACTATCAAAAGCAGAAATGAGGCAGACCGAGACCAACACCTACACACACCTGCTAACACCACATCAAAAATCACTCTGATGCCTTGTGCCAGGCCTCTGTCCTTCCTCTGTGCCAGGCCTCTGTCCTTATTCACAGGAGTGCCCCAATCCCTCCCTTCTTTTGGTGTGACAGGGGTGAACGTGTTTGCGCCAAAGCTTGCTAGAGGGAATGATGCCATGGGTGCCTGTTACGCCAAGCCCTGTAGAATGCCTGGGGTGAAATGGGTTCCACACTGACTGGGCTGGGGCAGAGCCTCAATGAACAAGGACAACCTAGTGCCAAGGAATGAGAAATGCTAGAAACCCTTGAACTTCAGGAAATCCCTCAGCTCAGAGGAGGATTTGTACATTGAAACATTAGACCTTAGAGTGATCTGTGGCAGTCAAGAGCCATACAGTCTTTCTTCAGTAGGTGAACATTCACTGCAGACTTTGTTGGAGATGCGATGTTTTTTGCAAGATATTTCATGGGCACCAGCAGCATTGAGTACCACAGCTGCCAGCTCAAGAAGCATGAGGCCCGAGTACAGGATTGCAGGTAATAAATAGCCAAAGACTAATATAGAAAGGAATATTTCTACATTTCTGAAAGAATGATTGTACTAGTCCACTTCACCCTTCTTCTCTTTAGCTTTTAATTATTCTATACCCAAGATGTTACTAAAAGAGCCAGAACTGTATTCTGTGGATCTAGAGTGATTTCTTCATTAGATTAAGAACCACAGAAGAACTCCAGAAGCATTCTTGTTCTCTGCACTGAACAATTTCATTCTCTCCTCTCCACCCATCTGAGGTGTTTAAGTCCTAAGACATTTAAAGCCTAGTCCAGCAAAGTAGTTTAGCACTACCTACACAAAAGTTCTTCTGTACCAGTAATAAGAGTAGTTATTTTGAGTTTTATTTAGGAGATATTTAGTTGATATAGCAGTGGAAAGCATTAATTAAAATTTCACTCCACATATCTAGATTATATTACATTTGTGTATTATTTGACACATTTGTGTCTATATACTTTAACTACACCACACATTTTGCAGCACATGCCTGCAATTCAGAGGTCAATTGTATCCAGAATGCTTTGGGGGTGCAGGAGGCTGTTCTTTAAATATGCCTGGACTAATTTCATTAGCATAACATAGTCTATTCCAACACATGATATGAGCGGTTGTTATTACACAGTGAAGCAGCTCAAGAGCAGGTGCTTTTCATTGATAAGTTAACTGTTTCCCTCAAATTGTGGAGAGATTGTATATAGATTGTATATTTCAAGAGTAGAAACCCAACACATTTTGTGATAACTGCTAACCTCCAACAATCTGTATTTCTTTGAAACCTCTGAATGATGATTTGTTTCCAAGCTGAGGTTTGATAGATAGGGTTCCAACTTTGAGCACAATTCTGTAGCCAAGCTTGAACTTCCTGCAAATGAAAATTCATTGTGAAACAAAAAACAAGTTTCTAACTATGACATGAAGAATACAATCAAGAGTGGAAATCATTCTGCTGTGATAAGAACAATTTTTCTATGCAGGTGCATCATTATTCTAGACTGAGCACGTGAAAAGAATTAGGTTAAGCCTTACCTTCTCTGTCTTCAATTCAAGTAATTGAAAGTTAACAGAAGGTAGACTAAAATTATCTCAAAATGCTACAGCCATATAATAACCCAGAAATCAAACCATAGGCCTGTCTATCGTGATTTAAATATAAACCAGAATAGTACTACTCCTAAAATGGTTCCTATTGCTCTGTGGTTCAGTCTGCTCCTCTTGGTTTCCTGCTGATTTCTGCTACATCCTCAGGAGGAAGCCCTTCCCTAAGCTCACCTCCTTAAGGATCACAGTTCCCAGATTTTACACCCAGGTTTTCCAAGTCCTGCAAAGATGCAGACCTCTGCCTGGCAGAGGCACTGACACAGCATCTGCTATGCATGGGCCAGGACAGCCACACTCCCCAGCAACTCTGACTGGTGCTGTAGCTCCTAATTCAGCATGCTACATCTTGGCTTTGCCCAAGTGACACACCCACACTCTTCTTTGGTGTCAAGAGAGCGAGTTGTCGTCTTGGGGTGTGCCAAAATGTTGGTTGCAGGAACCTTGTAGGAAGATGTTATGCAGGTGCTACCAGCACCTTCCCACAGCTGGGTCAGTTATCTGCCTAGGTATCTTCAGAGACAGGAAATGCTGTCTCCAACAGCTTCTACTGCAGGGCCAAGATAGCTCACCCATACTTGGCAGGGGTACTCCATGAATGCTAAATTTCAGCTTTGCAGTGCTGCCTAGGTGAAAATAGCTGTCAGAAAGGTAGGAAGAATGAAAATGCCCCTACTGGCACGAAGGAGTATGACCCTCTTTGGTGCATGTGTGCCCATGGATGCCTACTTAAATGTAGCTTTGAGCTGTGAGAGGACACAAGAACAGGGTGGCTTAGAGAGCTGGATTTCCACTGCCAACAGCAATTATGATTGCACTGTGATAGAGTGTCCCAGGCTAGTGCAGCCCCTGGCAGAAGAATGTCTGCATCTCCAGGCTCTATCACAGCCCAGGGCTGCCCATCACCTGATCCAGTGCACCAGGATATGAGCAAAGATCTAGCATCTGGAGTGCCTAATGCCTATTGCAGCCTGCTCTGCTCTATACTGGTCAGTGGACAAGCAGCTTCCTTTCCACCTACCTTGGCATATCTTGGTGGCAAAATCCAAGTTGTAACACAGCTTTTGTTTCTAGCGAGGAAGTGAGCGGTAACCAGGCAGGAAGGTACATGTGCAGAGCAGACCAGTGTGCCAGCTGCCTATGCTTGCTCATACCCACTCAGACTCCCACAGATGGGCAAGAATAATACCTGATCACATTGCACATGTGGCTTGCCTTCTCCTGATAAAAGAATTGGATCTTTAAGCAGAAACAGTGATTCAAAAAACACTCTTTTGGTGATAAAAATGGTAGGCTTCTGCATGTTTGTACATGGTCAGATCATTCCTCAGTAGCAGCCAACAGGACCAGTGTGTGCCTAGGAGGCTTCAGCCTCAGGGCTGTATGCACATAGCTCAGCTGCCTCGTTGTTAGGTTCCATAGAGTTAGAGGTGAGGGATATTAGAGCAACAGACAATAGGATGCTCCCTAATTCTGCATCTCCCTTCTAGCCTCAGTCCATGCTTTCTTTTCAGAATCATGACTACACTTTGAAGGAGACAGTTCTGCACATCTGCTACATGCAGCTCTGCTGATACCTATTGAGAAGCACCTGTGACATTAACTCTTAAGATACAAAAAAGAAATCCCACAGTAATCCCATGCTAAATTTCTTATGTGCAAGACACAGTATCTTTAGCTTCCCACAAAAGGCAGTTCAGCTGTGTGGCTAAGGTACTGCTTCCAGCACTGGGGTGAAAAAGAACAGGGCCAAGTGGAAGGTATGCAAGTCTCTAGGAGACTTTATGGGACCTCTGGCTGGTATGAAGAAAGGATGGGCAGATATGCCCCCTGGACCAGGAAGAGTCATGAACGTTGCTGCAGGATGTGATGGACCCACATAGTACTCAGCAGTCCTGATCCTGATTTTACAAAAATAGCTAATCTTCCCTAATAGTCCCCAGTCTGTGTCACATTATTTACCTTCCATCTCTTCCCATGTGTGTGCATGTCCCTAAGAGCAAACACTGTCAGTGCAGTGCAGACCTGCAGTCCCAAACATCCCCCAGTCCAGTGAGAAGGGAGCCTGAGGAGAACCTCAGGCATGGCAAGGAGTGCTCAGCAGGCCATTGCAGCTGCATAAAGCCTGTGTGCACTTGTTTCTTGCTCTTCAGCTCACCTTTCTGGCAGCCAAACAATTTCACACGCTCACAGGCACTTGAGGCATGAAGACAGGATGATCCAGAGCTTGTGTTTGTACCAGCAATCCTGAGTGCTGGTACCTCTGTGAAGCTCTGGCTGCTGGGGATTTCAAATGCCACTACTGTAGAGGGATTTTCCTTCTGTTCTATTTTACTTCATTTATTTGCTCTTCTAACCAACAATAAAATACTTTCCTTTCATTACGTACTACACATTTTTAGTTCAAAACCCGAAAAATAATATATTCTCATTGAGTAGGAGCACAAAGCACTGGGATAATCTTGCCACTTAATGTCCCAGTGTATCTGTGGGAGGGTCAGCTTCTTAAGCACATCTGCAGCTTACTGATTGTCTGAAAACCATGCAGATTAGCCAAAAATCCAGTTCACAGCTGTGGATGCTTCCTGGGCAACAGACTCTGCTGTTGATTTGCTAACTCCAATCTGGCTGGTGGAAAAGAACAGGCACTATGAGGAGCTGCATGCTTTAGTCCATGTCTTCCTTTCATTGAATGCACAATGAGGTTAGATCATCACATTTGGCCAAGGATTTTTGGATCCTCCTTTGCTGCAAATTTATCACCTCTGTCTTTCTCACAGACCCAGAATGATGCTGACAGTGCAGAGGAACCAGCTTGCCCAGCATGGCATCTCCTTGCTCTGTGATAGAGCTGGGTCCTGCTCTGTTTGGCTTCTGCATAGGTCAGGCAAGCTAAGATGTCTGGTGGCATTACTGCACTTAAATGTATCATGTGAGTCTCACAGCAAGACACGTAGTCATACATAGGTTCAACCTCTGGCTGCTGCATGTAGTATCGGTGTTTGCACACTATTAAATATCCATGCCACTGGACTGATTACTTAATGAAATTTTTTGGAAACTGCTTGTGTGGGATATCATTGAAAAAAGAAGTGCAGGTTTCTGGTTCAGCTTTAGTCTCACAATATCTTGGTGTCCCAACACCCTGAAGGAGGCCTGACATGTGTTTGGAGTTCACAGACTGCATGACTTGCTATCATGAGTTTGCCAGAAGAAGACAATGCTACCAATTTCAGTATTAGCACTTCATTAATTTAAAATTTAGAACTTATCTTTGGGGAGGATCGTGTTTGCTGATCATCTGTTTCATACCTGTGGGAATTTGGGACTTTGTTTTTATTTACACAGAAGCAGTTTGTGATAAACAAGGAAATGCCTAGATTATCAAGTGGAAGATGGAACTTGTTGAAATGTGTCTGATTCTGATGCATAGATGTTGCATAGATCAAAAAGCACTGCTATCAGAACCAATCAGGAAAGGCAGTACACCAATTTGGGTGAGGAACATCCTTAGTAGACATCAAGAAGCAGGATTGTAGCTTTGAAGGGGAAAGTCCTCCACTGCAATACCCACTGCCATGACATGGTTTATCCACCACAGAGAGGAGAGAGAGATCAAGGAAAAGTGGTAGACCAATTCACGCATGTGGAAAGAGAGGAGGATTAATCACAGCAGGGGCAGCAGTCCAGAGGGCACTGGCCAAAACAGGCAGATTGATGAAGGAAAGCAGGAGCATATGCTGTAGGCTGCCAGGACTGCTCTCCCTGGCAGGTGTTGGGGCCAGCCAGGAGCAGAGGCTACATTCTGGCCACTAGCTATGGTGGTCAGGGGCAAATTTCATAAACAATAAACAGCAATTGCCCACTTGGCAAGGCAATAGATAAATGATGGTTCATGTGTTCCTCTGTCAGGTCCTCTGCCATGGGGTGTTTCTAGGGGAGCTTGGACTGTTAGGAGTGTTTGGATACCTCTGCTCTGATGGATCCTGAGATGCAAGGTTAATTAGCAAATTCCCCACCAAACTACCAGAGCCTGGCCAGCCCTAGAGATGCCCAGCAAGTTCTGCAGTTCCCAGTAGTGCCTTGTGGCCCAAAGCCAGAGCTCAGTCAGTGTGTTTCCCTGGTGCCAGCACAGCACAGACACTTGGTAGTTTGAAAGAGCATGAAGAAAATAATTTGTTTGCAAATGGTCTCTTCACTTTGGCTAGATGGATGGAGGGCGATACTGAACAACAGCATGGCTGTTCATGTAGGAAATACAGCTCATGGCACATTCATGTTCATGGGCTTTGGCACAATAAATATTGCTTCCACCAACCACAGCAGGAGAGAGGCCAGGCCTGTCTGGATAAGGTTAAAAAAAAGGGATGTGGCTAAATGGCATCCATCTCTCATCTCACTGCTCATCAGTTAGATCTTCACTCTAAGCCAAAGGTTACCCCATGCTGCCCCAGTGCTGTGCTCTAATATCTACACAGATATCAATATCTGAAATGCAAAATGCATGGCTCTTAAAGCAAGTTACTTGATTTTCTTAAGCACTTTTAGTGCATGACTTAAATTGTAGACTTCTGCACTTGAACATAACTTTTAACACAATTACTGGGTATTATATGAGGACATAGTCTGCAAACAATGAATTACTTGATTGCAGTAAATCACACTGGTCTGTGTAGTCTCACTTGAATCCACAAGGAGTTGCAGGTCCAATCATGAGACATATTAAAATCATAAAATACAAAACAGGAAGAAAAGAAAAGGTTTTTTAAAAAAAATTGAGACAGGATTCGGTGGGCAGGAAACTGAGTCTACTATATTCTTTAGCCCTACATGTAGAAGCTATTACTAGAGCTCATTTATATATTGGTTAATACTAAGACATTTTTTGCCTTTGCAAATTTTTTTTGTAACAAGCAGACTAAAATTATTGGATTTTTATATGTATTTTTTTCCAGTTTTACTGCAACAGTGGTAGTCTCTAAAGAGTGATATTTATTACAGAATTATTGTCTCTCAACTAAACCTCTTCTTTGCCCATGCTGCTCCAGCACATCATATCCTCAAGTACTCACACCAACCCACAAGTTTTGTGGAAACACTGCATGTTTCAGAGTCTCATCTCTGAATTTATATAAACTAACACAGAAACAAAAAGCCCAGAAAAAATTCTCTCAAGAAATGTCAGTTTTTCTTCATGGTTAGATCCATAATGTCTCAAGTGCAATTATTTTTCTGAAAAAAATAAAAGTGTTTCTATAACAGATACATTTTTCTCAGTAGATTATTCTAATAGTGAGCATGCAACATGCAAGCCACCATTTTCCCTGCTTGAGATGAAGTTATGGGTGAGACGTTACAGTTAAGCCTTACAGAATGATCTATTTTGGAAGAAAACGGTTGCCTTGGTGCTGTGCCTCCTCAACTGTTTGTGCTGGAGTGTCTTGGCTGTATGAAGAGTTGACTGTTTCTTTTAAAAGCCACAGTAGCACACATGAGAATCAAATCATCCAAGCAAGGAATGGCTTATGAAAGGATAGCAATTACTTATTTTCAAAAGATTTTTTTGGGGAAAAAGAGCCACAAGGTCAGAAGTTTACCTCTGAGTACAGATTTTTGGCCAAAGACAGCACAGATTTGACCCACAGGGATTATCACATTATGCAGCATGTCAGTGCCAAGCCCAGGAACAATGCCACACTAGTCTGACTCCTACCCACGGTGCTGCAGGCGGAGCTGAGCCCTTTGTGCAGAGGAAGAAATCAGCAAGTGCAAGGACTTGCTGTTCAGCATGGCTCCCACAGCAGGAGTTTACCAAGGCTTCAGAGAATGTTAAACATATCTATTAGGAGGTATTTACAGAAATGAAATGTTAGCAGATCACAGAGACTCCTGCTCAGGTAGCAGATGTCTGTAAACAGCTGCCTAGAAAATTCTTGGTCATACTAGCACACAGAAAGCACTGAATCCAGCCATGGTAAATTTGTTTACGGGTTGAAAAGAACAGGAGGGCCATGTAGTCATTTTAATCATTGTTCTCCCCTTTGAACACCATGTTGAGTACAGTGAAGGAAAGACATGAGCAAAAAACCATTTAATCTTTTTCCTGTTAATTAAACTAACCAAGGAATTTGAGTACTGTTTCAGAACATGCTGGTTCGATTCAGTGAGCAAGCAAGCACTCTCCCTGACTGCTTACCAATCCAGCTTCCCCAACAATGCACTCTCAAATGATTTTCTGCAAGGAATTCTTCCCCAGAAAACTTATCATTAAAAGTGAAGAGAGCATGTGGGTGTAACCGATCATTTAGAAGATATTTATAACTCTCTCGCTAGAGGCTTGTGTGGTTGGACTTGAGAAATGAAGCAATTCTGACTCTGGAGGGTGAATAGAAAAGATGTCAGCAACACTTCTCTGACAATGTTTAACACTTCTGTGACTGGGGGAAGATGGGTTTGTTTCACACTTGCCTTGGACTTCCATATTCTAGGAAGGATTCAGTATTTAAGGATTTTCCTTGATGTGGAAGGATTTTCCTTGATGTGGGTAATGCAGTTATGTCCAAATAATCAGAGCTTCTCTCGTACATGCAAGTGTTTGCTTCCTCCATTCTCTCCCTCCAAATAAAAGTATTTGTTAAATACACAGTCACATTGTCATATCAATCTTTTCTCGTCTCCTGCTCTGGCAATTTAGCTGATACTCTGATTTGACATTTTCTCATCTGCTCTGAGCACATCCTTCATGCTTTTGCACTTCATCTAAACAGGAAAATGATCCATAACTCAGCAGGTCAGTATTTTCATGAAATTATCTTCAGCCCTCTGAATTCTACTGCTTAACAACCATTCTTAGGCAACCTCTGTCTTCAATGCAAAACAGACTGCATTTTTATATAAAGGTATCTACTTCATAATAAAATGTGATCCATTGGCCTGTTTCCTATAATAGCTAGTCTGACAAAAATTAAGATCATTCATTAATTTACCATGAGCTTTCACAGTAAGAATATAGTACATGCTGGAAATGATTGCCCAGAGACACTCTTGAATGCCTATACTTGTAGGTTTTCAAGACTCAGGTAGACAAAACCATGACTGACCTGGCCTATTTGAACAATACTCTCCATTTTTATCAAAAGGTTTAACTGGGTGATTTCTAGAGATACCTCCCAAGCAGTAATTCTATGTTCCTATGAATTTATGTGTGTAGAAAAGGAGAAACTGCATGTACATTGTCTCCAGATGCCTCTAATGTTAGTTATCATGAATTTTCAGTAATGAACTTGGACAGGAATGATCATCCATGTTAAAGAAAGGGTGGCAGCAGCTATTCTATTAACACAGAAAAAAAAGGCAAATTATTAATTGCATCCACTTTCTAATCCTGTTCTATCTATGGAGATATTTATTCTTTTCTGATGACTTTTAAATCAGATTACATGAAATAAATTACAATCGGGAAACCTCAATAGAATCCTCCGCAATAAAGCAAAAAGAGATGCATGCATGCCTGCATGTCAGTTTTGCAAAGGAATTTACCAGTATTTATTTGCTGTGACTTCAACTACATCTTTTCAAGGTAGTGCCATGTAACATGGCACAAGCAAGTGCAAAGTGCATAGAAAGCATAAGGTGTGTCCCTTCCCACTGGGAACCAAGCATCCATCCACACTGGTCATGGAAAGGCACTGTTTTACCCAAAGCACCAAGCCTTCCCCTGCCCACCCTGTGCTAGGCTGATATGCAGGGCTGCTCTGTCTGCAAGGATGGGCTGGCATAAAGAGACAGAAGCCAAACATATCTCTCTCTGAGCTCTCTTTTCTGATGTCTCAAAAAATGCGCAGATAAATCATCCCAGACTGCTCTCTTATGAGAGATAAGAAACTATTGTTTGCATTTGAAAATATTATTGATTAGATGCTGAGAGAAAGAAAAAATCACACATGAAGGGAGTTTGAAAAGTATAGTTATAAAAAAAAATTTGAAAAAGAAGCCTTCAAACAAAAACAGTTCCAGGTAAATTTTATAAATCCTAGAAACAATAAAAATACTTCTTATTCCTCCAATTCCACATAACCTTAAGGGCTCATCTTCCTGTCTCCCTGAAGGATGCCATATAACTGGAAAAAGTTCTTTGATGCTCAAGAAAAGTAAAAAAATCTGTATTGAATAGCTGGTTTTCCTAACTCCTCATCTAAGGATAACATTTACAGTAAGGCACATACAAAGAATCTCCCTATAAATATAACACTAAAGACAATATTTAGTCAGTCATTGAGAAATGAACATAGAATTTTCCACTCATGTTATTGTAGCTAGTAAACGTTTACATTCTGATTCTCATAAAAGAATTTACAGAGTGCTGTAAATTTACAAAGCATGTTCCAAACATAGATAAAACATAGTCCCTGACAAAATGTTATGGAAGACAAATGTAAGAGGAGAAGTAGGAAGAATCCTGAGGAAGAATTAGGGACTAGAGAGTTGTGAAAGCAAGTGTTAAGGGGATAGCAATGCTCTGGAAAACACCCAGTCTAATTCTTGAGTTTCTTGCATCAGATCATACAGGTACACTCAGTTTCTTGAGGTACCTGATTTCTGCTTCACACCCATAAAAGCAGAAAGATCCTACTTCTTTCATTCTGGCAAGAAAAAAACATTTAAGAAATTCAGATAGAAATCTGACTTCTAGATTTTAACTAAAGAGTCAAAACTGAATATATTCAAAACCAAACCAAAATGGAAACCCCAATTTTTGGAAAAGACCATTTTTAAAATGGCCTTTTTTTCAGAATTAAAAGTCAAAGCATCATGAAGAGATTCAGTCTGCAGTCCAGTTTTGGATCCTAACTTGTGACCTAAACCAATGACACTGGAGATCGAAGCATGCTGTTCCATGCTTGATAAGACTTGGGAGCTCAGGGCTGCTCAAATACACTGAAAAGCACAAAATATAATTCTGCAGCATTCTGCAGAATTAATGACAGAAATATTTGTCAAAACTGTTCTGTTATACCTGCATATTTTCTCTCTTCCTATTGGATTTTTCTGTTGTCGCAGTCATAGAAACGCTCCATTTAATTTTAGTTGATCCAATGAACAAGTAAAACTCCATTCCATGAAAGTTTATTTTAAAGTCTTCTCTTCACCATTTTTAAAATACTACAGTTAAGCTCTGCAAGTAATTCTCGGGGCCTGGACTTGAGCCTTTGGCTGGGAAACATTTTTTAACTGTTACTTTAAATATGAAATTATGTTTAGGCAATCACAATATCTTCTAACAATACAGAAGGAAATAAAGAGCTTCAAACAAAAGCAGAAAAAGAGATTAAGGAGAAAGGACTGCCCTAAATGTGCCTTTTCTCTACACAAATCTTAATCTGAAATCACACTTTTGTTTAAAACAATGTTTGCACAACTCTCAATCATTTCCAGATTGACATCAGCAACTTATGGTGAATTTCACATCCATTTTCTGGTGCATCAATAGATCCTGAGATCCTGAAGCTTAAAATACAAGTCTGTGTTGTTGATAAAAAACCCATACTGAATATTGTCAGAGCCTTTTGGATAGTTTATTTCCTTTATTAACCTTTCTGTCAGCAAGAGCCCTATACAGATTTCATTAAAGAAAAAGATTCAGAATTTTTCATCAAAAAAAGTTGGCTTTTCTGACAATATCAGGAAAGAATATTAATGTAATAATAATTAAAATTTGCACATTGGGGTGGCTATGCTCTTTTAAAGCTCTCCAATGGTCTCTGAGCTCCACAGATCTCACATTTTCTGTTGCACAAAGAACAAACCTGTAAGGTGTTTGCTGAAGTGTGGAAAGTTGAAAGATTTCCAGGACATAAAGTCACTGCCTCATCCTTTCATTATCATATGCATCCTTGCCACACAATTTTTTTCCAGTTCTTCAAATGTTTTTGGTACTGCCTTGTTCATCTTTGAGTCTCTCAGGAAGGAAACAGTGGCCCCACCTGCCATCCCACCCACTGTGTCTCCTAGAGATTCTGTGTTACACCTCAGCTGCAGATCCACAACCTCAGTGGTGCCCAGAAATGGATTCAGCATTCATGGCTGTCTTTTAGGGAATTATCTAACACAGGTAGTCCAGGACAGATGATGGCATGGTTTGCTTCAGCCCAGTGAGATCTCAGCCTGTGCCTTTCTTCTGAGTATCTTCAGGAAAATGAAATGAAAATGTCAGAAATACAAGAAGCAATGCAAGTAGAGAATATCTACCTACGGCTGAAATTTGACCATTCAAAGATGGAGAGGATCCTGGCTTACACAGAAAGTAAAGAGAGAGGCTGTGGTGGGTATCAGGCTGTAAAATTGAAGTATCTGGTGAAATTAATACGTGGGATTTTTGTAGCCTTTTCAGCTAGTCAGATATGTGCTGGAATCTTTCTGTAGAATAGTGATCTAGCTATTATTAAATAACAGTAGTATTAAATAACAGGTACAATTATTATACATTCATTAGAGTAGCAGAACAGTTTGGGTTAGAAAGGACATTAAAAGGTAATCCAGTTGAATAGCCCCAGCAGTGAGTAGAGGCGTCTTCAGCTAGGTCAGGTTGCTTAGAGCCCCATCCAGCCTGCCCTTGAGTGTTGCCAGGGAGCGGACATCCACCACTTCTTCAGGCAAACCTGTCCCAGTATTTCACCACCTCCATAAAAAAGTTCCTTTCTTATATTTTGTCTGAGTCAACTCTCATCACCCTTTTCCTATCCACAACAGCCCCTGCTAAATGTTCTCTCTCCATATTTCTACCAAGCTGCCTATTGTTAAGGGCTAAGAGGCTGCGATAAGGTCTCTCCAGGCTGAACAAACTTACTCCCTCAGCCTTTTCATAAAGAAGAGATGTTCCACCCCTCTGATTATTTTTGTGACCGTCTTCTGGACTTGCTACAGCAGGTCCCTGTCCTGATGCAGCACTGCAGGTGGGGTCTCAGCAGAGCAGAGCAGAGCAGAGCAGAGCAGAGCAGAGCAGAGCAGAGCAGAGGAGCAGAATCACTTCTCTTGACCTGTCAGCCACAAATCAGCATCTATGTATTTGTAGCCAAGACAATTTGTTAATTTTAAAGGTAAGACTGGAAGACAATTCAAACACCAACTTCATGTTGCAGGGCTCATTCACAGTCTGGATGAAATTAGCCAAAGTTTAGTACCTCTGATTCCAAGTTTTAGAGCTGAAAATGACAATTTTCATGGTACTCTACAGCAAAACATGAACAAGAAGAGTAGTCTTAAAAATTAGACTGAACTTTTTTTTTTTTTAAGAAAGCACCTAACACTCAAAGTGCCTGCAGTGTTCTAAGCAATCTGCCACTCTTCACAATTGAGAGCTTCTATGCAGAATCTAAGGCAACTTTACAAAGGTATTTTAGTATCTGAAGGTGCACAGACTATCTAGCAGGCCTTAGAAGTGTGGCATTCCCTAATTTAGACTGCAATTTAAGATTAATGGGAATCATCTGCAAGAGTGCTTTTAAAATTAAGTTAAGATATTTTCAGTATTTTAAAGCAATCAGGTAAATTTGCAAACATGGACTTTTAGCTGTTTGGCAAGTTTATCAGTTTTGCAGAGCCTATGGCCAGCATCCATACATCCCTGGGTATCTGAGTTTGCAGACATAAGCTCTGGCCAAACAAAATGCTAAGGGAACCTCCAAAGTCTAAAATTTGCATTTTATTAAATTAATTCGCATTTGGTGATGGTTTCCAGCTAATATTCATTTCCACTTGCCAATGAGTCTTGTACATTAGTCCTGACTGGGCATATAAAACACAGGTCCATCCTATTTGTTCTATTATTCCTAGAGTTAGGTCTTGATTTCATATTTACATATTTATCACATTAAAAAGCAAAGAAAGTAATTGATTTTTCTGTAAAACCACTAGTACAAAAAGATCTAAAACAGTAATTTCAGAAATACTGAGAACCAAAACCATGTATGGAAAAATCTTACTAAATCATTAGCCTAAACTATTTCTTTCACTGGATTTTCCCAATAGCTATCTAAAGAAACCAAGTGTCATTTGACCAAAAGGTTTGGTATTCCTGGCAAGCCAGTTCTGTTTGGATTTAGTTGATAAGACTTCTGGAGATTGTTTAATAGTCATCAGGGAGGTCATCAGAGAGATTAAGGTGCTTTTCAAGTGTGTTTCCTTAGTTGGTTTGGGGGAACTTAAAATTTTGTCTCTGGGCAAATTTTGAGAATGCTTCAAGTCTGAGGAATAGACACTTGTGCCTCTCTTACAAAGCTCTAAAAAGCATCCCTAGTGCTGTCAGTTACTATTATTTATCCAGATCATTGTTATCACTCACAGTTTATATTCATCCCTTTAGCCACAAAGCCTTAATTTTTACAGGGTCCTAGAGGGGAGAGATGTCTTTTACTAATTTCCTACAGTTTAGCTTACCAAAGCACCATGCTGAAGTGCCTTTACATGCCTTTATTGCTATTGATGACAGGCCAGGAGTGATCAGGATTTAAACAACAACAACACTGTACTGGGGAAAAAACTCAAAAAAAACCAACAAAAAACCCCAAAAACCAACCCACACCAATAACCATCCCCCCCACCAAAACTCCCACACTATCACTGGAAACAGAAACTTGAAAACTCTCCACATTTATCTTTTGCCACGTGTGTACTAGTGCACCCATTCCCATTCATACTGACTTATCTTTTAAAAGTCTGTCCAGTAGTAGAGGAGATAGAACAGAAGATAGATCAACAGAAGATATCTGCAGTCATCCTCACTGAAAATTTGGTTATCTCTAGTAACTATGCTTAGTACTGTTTCCTGCTGGTAAAATGTTATTTCCTTTCGTGACAAGATAGCTGACCTAGCTGATACAGGGAAGCCAGTTGATGGGATCTTTTTGGAGTTCAGTGAAACTTCTGATACTGTTTCTCACAGTATCATTCAGCACACAGGTGGATAAACACATTATGTGATGAGAGAGCAGCTGGCTCATGGGTCAGGCACAGAGTGTTGCAGTGAATGGGATGACATCAGTCTGGGGACATGTTACTAAGGGGGTTCCACAGGGTTCCATCCTTGGCCCTGTGCTGTTCACATCTTCAGAAATTAGTTCAATGCAGGATTTGAAGGGATACTAAGCAAGTTTGACAATGATATTATGCTGTGTCTCACCTTCAAATCCCCGGGCATCAGTCCCCGGTGTATCCCGGCCAGCTGGGCAATGGGCGAGTTGGGAAGAGAGAAGGAGCTTCTCCTTGGATCCCGGGGGGCTCTGAGCAGCTCCCTCGTGAGTCCAAAGACGAGCTGGTCCCACAAGCAAAGGAAAGAGGCGCTCCTCCTCAGGATTAGTTCCGAAGTTTAATGAGGGCCTGGAGAGATCCCAGGCCACATTGGACCTTGAAGGACATCCAGAGCAAGAGAGGCTCTCCCTGCCAGAGCAGCCAGATATGGGGGGGCGGGAAAACCCGAGTAGCCAAGGGGGAAAGGACATGGGGGTGGCTCTCTGGGGCAAGAGCTCAGAGTGACCAGTGGGGAAGGGGGTAGGGGAGGAGCCCTGAGACAGGGTCCAGTTATCTGGTGACCCTGACAGAGGGCTCTGGACAAAGGGGAAGGGTCACACGGTGATGGACACATCACCCGGGAGGAGACAGGGGGATGGGTCAGGCATTTTGGGGTTTGATGGACATACAGGTACTGATGGGAAAGCTGGGATGAACCAAACGGATACAGAGAGGGGGATATGGAGGGACAAGCAATTATGAGGGGATATGCAGTGCAACACAACTCCACAATACTAAATAAGGAAGACCTGTTCACTCCCTCAAAAGCAGAGAGGCCTTTGACAAATTAGATGACTGGGCAATCACCAATCAAATGAAATTCTACAGGGGAAGGTGATGGATTCTGCATCTGGGAGGGGATAGTCCTTAATGTACAGACAGACTGGGGAATGAGAGGCTGGTGACCAGCACTGTGGAAAGTGAGCTAGATATCCAGTCACCAGGAAGTTGAATATGAGCCAGCAGTGCCCTGGCAGCCAGGAGGGACAACATCACCAGCTGGGCAAGGGAGGGGATTGTCCTGCTCTGCTCTGCCCTGCTCTGCTCTGCTCTGCTCTGCTCTGGAGCAGCCTCACCTCGAGTGCTGGGGGCACTTCTGGATGCTGCAGTATAAGGAGAGTGGAGAGTGTCCAGTGAGGGTGTGGAGGCTTGAAGGGCCTCGAGGGGAAGCCGTATGAGGAGAGGCTGAGGCCTCTTGGTCTGTTCAGCCTGGAGGAGACTGTGGGGAGACCTCATTGCAGTTACAGCTTCCTCACATGAGGTAGCAAAGGTTCAGACACTGATGTCTTGTCTGTGGTGACCAGTGACAGGATCCAAGGGAATGGCCTGAAGTTGTGTCAGGGGAGACTTACATTGCATTTTAGAAGAACATCCAGAGGCTGGTTGGGCACTAGAGCAGGTTCCCCAGATAAGTGTCACAACACCAGCCCCATCAGAGTTTAAGAACTGTTTGAACAGTGCTCTCAGTCACATGGTGTGACCCTTGTGGTGTCCTGTGAAGGACCAAGAGTCAGATTTTGATGATCTTTGTGGGTTGCCTCCAACTTAGAATAGCCTGTTATTCTGTGAATAAAGAATTCAGCAAGTCACATATTCTGCTCCCTTTGCACAGCTTACTCTATCACTTGCCTGTTTTTTTCCTTGAGTAAATAGACCTGTAAGTCTTTCTCATGAGAATGATAATCCTTTGGATGTAATTTCAGTGTGCCCTAGAATAACTTTCTGGACTGAGCTCCTCTGTTTGCAAAAATACCTGTTTCTTTGTTAAAGTAGCCTTGTAGATCAGTTCAGATTTAAATTTCTTTGCTTTGCCAAATTTGGGGTAGATGAGTATCAAAGACAGCAAAACATGAGGTATATAGGAAAGCTTCCACAGTTTAGGTAAGCAGGATATTTCAAGATGTTTTGGGATTCTATATATCTAAATTAAGACTAAGTTGAAATTCATGACCTTATGCCTGGATGTACTTGCTAGGACAATGGGAAAATGTATGTCTATCAGCCTTGGTGCTTATGGATATTGGGCACCTCAGGATTAGGCAGTAAGCTGATGAGCTTAGAGAGAATTTTAAGAACACGCAGAGTCCAAGGAGATACTTAGATAAAATCTGACAAATGAAGCTTTTTGTAGATCTAAATTCTCCCTGTCTGCTGTTCAAAACCCATATGGCTCATCTATTACACACGTCACATTTAAAACATTCTGCAGCTCTGTTTTTCAAGACAGTGATACCACAGTTGTACTGTGGTGGATTGCTTCAGAATAGTAGTGTACATTTATACACATCTATGGAGATGCAAACATCTGCACATACATGCACACAGGAGGAGACATGAACACTGTCATATTAGAGGAATTAAAAACTTTACTACATCATATTTTTCAGCCTGCATCTCACCAGCAGCTTGGAAACAACAAGTTCTAAAATGAGGAAATAATCAAGTTATATTTACGAGTCTAATTCTCAAGTAATGTAAGAGGTAAAACGTACTAGATAGAGGTGGAGTCAATATACTTAAAATGAGGAATAATTTCAGGGAAAATGTGGAGTATCACCGATTCTTTCTAGTTCGTTACAATTTTCCAGCGAGTAATTTCAAATGTATTCCTCACCATGGGCAATTAACAGACTACAAACAGCATGTCATTTGCTTTCTTTTATTTTTCTGCTCTTCATTAAACTTGCATTATCTCTGCATCTCCACCCCTCTGCCTGACAGTTTTGATCTTCTAATAATTCCTAATCTGGCTATCTGTACTTACAATTGGGTATCATTTAAAATCTCAAAGGTAAAATCGTATTTGTCTCAATATACTCTTCTGCATATTAATAATCTGAATATGGTTAAGTCTACAACATCAATACAACCCGACCCCTGATTCCCAAAGGCGTTTTAAATTACCCCATGTTCGTACACAAAATTGGCCTGAATATTTGAGAAATACTTGCTTCCTGGGATATGTGCTCAAAGCTTCTTTCCTGTTACTGGTAAATTTCAATCTTTTCTTTCCAGAGAAAAGGGTAAAGTTGTTTTCCTGCCCTGCTCTATTCACATTGTAGATATGAATGTCTCATTTGACCATCTAAATTACTTTATTTGACTAGTTGTGGACCTCCTTCTTATATAGGATACACTGAAAATAACAAAGAAAAAGCCATGTGCTTTGGCCTGCCAATAAACCCTCCTGGGGGAGCACCTCAGCACCTCCAACACCTTCCCATGCTGCAGTGGCCAGGGCTTCTTGTGCCCCCTTCTTGGCACACTCACTACTTTTCTCTAGTTCATATTAATGTCCACTGTTGATCATGCTCCTTTTTCTCTCTGCTCATACCGGCATACTATCTCACTCCTGTCAGCTCTTCCTTGAGGAGAAATTGCCCAGCATTAGGGATATAGGAAGTGCTGATGAGTATAACTAGCAGTAACTGCTGATCCAGCTGATCTTTCTCTGCTGCTGCAGTTTATTATGAACATATAAAGAGATTTCCAGCTGCTCTCCCCAGGCAAGAAATAGAAAGCATGGAAAGAAAGGAGTCATAGTCATATTCCGCCAATTTCTCCGCAAACTGCAAGTAAACACTTTTTAAACCAGAGTGGAACCAGGAGTCACAGCCTGAGCCTTAGCAGGATGCCACTACTTCTAATTACATACTGTGTTTCAACACAAATATTTCCCTTTTGTTCCGAGGCTACAGTGTGACTCTAGAAGACAATCCTCCTCACACCCCCTCTTTAATCATATCCTATCAAATGCATTCTTCTCCTGGTAGATTCTTCCATAAGCTTGTTGCTCTGGAGTTCCAGATATTTCTGTGGATTTTTAATGGTATAACAGGAAATATAACTAAAGGAGGCAAAGTAAAGTTAAGAAGAGTTCAAGAAGTCCAGATGTTTGGAGGGAAGGTATAAAAATGTCAAGATCAAGATCACTTTCTGGTTTAGAACCTGGAATAGCATGCCAAGACAATTAACAAAGTTAATTTTGGTAGGTTTTTCTGATTTTTTCTCTCATGCTTTGACAATTCTATTTGGAGTCTCAAAAAAAAAAAAAAAAACCCAAAAAAACCCCCAAAAAACAAGGAAGTGGAAAGGTACAGGAAACAACAAAATTCATTTATTTGAAGCTTGAGAATAGTCTTACAGCAGTTTATATCTCTGTCCTTTTGCTCAGACCTGGCTTAGGAGCCCTGCCAAGATTAAGCCCCTTAAAACACAACTTGTAGCCAGCCTCTCTGCTGTAATAAGCAATAGTTATCCAAAGCTTAATCTGGGCATTTGAGTGCTTATTCATCCTCTCAAGTCCTCTCTCTCCCTGGCATGTCTAGGGTCATCATGCAGAGCAGTTCCACTACTGTTTGCTGTCTAGTGTAACTGAGAGCACCTTCATCCTGGAGACACTGCTCAGCGATGTGTGCAGAGCACTTCAACATCTTACAGCCAGCTGCACCAGCCTGTCTAAGAAACCACCCCTGCGACCCGGGTGCCCATGGCACCATTCCTGAACTACACCATTTGCCTGTCCTCACTCTTAGGACAGCAACACCTTTTTCTCCAGCACTGCCAAAGAAAGATATGTACCATTTTTTAGCACTCATGACAGTGCTGTGAAGACCCTGGAAAGTTGCTTATTTTTGTAAAGCCATGAGATAGTCCTTACCTGTCAAATCCAGGAAAAGTGTCTCATCTCAGCTTTAAAACCACTTGTGCCCTGCTCCATGTGTCACTCACCTCTCACTTACTTCTACTGCCAGAAGGCCATTCTTGAACAAATTTTTTTCTATTCCTTCCATAATTGCCTTTCTGCCAAACAACATTCTTAAATAAATACTCATGGCACAATCATCTCATCTTTGAATCCTGCCTAAAAGCTGGACTCTGCTCGGAAACCTGCAAAATTCTTGGCACAGACCAGCATACATTTTTGCAGATACCACAGCCACTTCTGCTGCCCAAAACTGAGAAGAGGGGAGAGGAGGTAAATCCTCCTTTGGTCAGAAGCAGGGCTGGTAGATGGGATTCCAGTACAGGCAAAAAAAAAAAAAAAAAAAAAAAGCTGCTGTTTCTTCTCCCTTTCTCTCTTTGCCTAGCCAGGCACCCTGGCAGCAGCATCTTTCACAGAGCTTGTGAGGCACAGAGATGGGAAGATGCAGCATCAGGACATCCTGCAAAGCCTGGACACAGACTCATAACTCAGACCTCACCCCATGCTGTGGCCAAAGTTCAGCAGTCGTCCTAATCCCTTGGATGAGAGCATCACATTTTCCACAAGATCCCTGTTCTTTATGCATGCCTGATATTCATACCTGTCCCTTTCTTAAGAACAGAAAAAAGTCAAAAAGGCAACTAAGAGAGGTTTCTAATCTAATTCCTTTTCTGCTGGAACTTTTCTACTTATGTCAGATAGGATTTTGTCTGGGGACTACACATAATATGCTACCTCTTCACAGCTTATAAGGAGTTTTACTCAGAGCATGAACATACACCTCCATGAAGATAGTTTCCACTGGGCTAGCCCACATGTCATTCCCAGTGAATGATGCCTGTGTCAAATGGCCACTTTAAAACATCTGACTTTTTTGGTGCAAGGCAGTCACATTTAGTTCAAACATAGAGCATACTATTTTAAAAATATAATTATAGATATAAATTTATATGTAGATATAAACTATAAAAATAAGCATTTATAAATTTTTCTGGTTTTAACATGTACATGCAAAGAGAAGTTTGTAGGCTTACCTTTTTGGCAACTCAGACCATAGTATACCAAATCAAACAGAAGTTTTAGGCTTTTCTGGGATACTTAATGAGCTAATTTTGACTGGACAGTGTGGTAGCACTTTATGATACTGTTTGCAACCCCTAAAATTATGTTTCTGGTACCACTTTCATAACTGTGCATTGGAAGTAAGACACTTCTAATTCATTACAATCTGTGCTTACAGACACCTGAATTCCATCCTCAGCTTCCTTTCCTGAATTGCCACCTGGAATTTATATTCTTTAGTTTGAAGGCAGAATGTTGCTCTTAGCCACCTGATGCCCTTATGTGAACATCCCACAGGTTTCCACTGCAGCAAGCACACAGGATTTGATCCACTGTGAGCCACAGGAAAGGGCACAAAACAAATTGTTCCTTTGTGCTTTACTAACCTCTAAACTTTGGGGCTGGAGGTGAGGGGTGAGTGAGGTGCATCATTTATTGTTTTACCTGTGAAGCAAGGCAGAAATGCAGGGAGAGCTTGCAACTAGGGATGCCCTGACCATGCAGAGCATACCATCCATACCAGCTGCATTCCCAAAGGTTTCATGGAGATCAGAACAAACTTCTTCAGTGACATATAAGCCAAAAGTGTAGCATGGAGATGGTTCTGGCTTCTGCCAGCTCCATGAGATTTGGGACTTCTTGCCCAGCCTCTCTCTGCACTACTTTTCCAACTGTAAAATGAATTTGCATTTTCTTTCCACTAAACAGAAGGAGAGGAGGAGGGATTTTAATAGAAGGGTAAAAATACATAATCATACACTGCAAAGCACTCAGAAAACTATAGACAGGATTAAATTAATTGCTCCAGGTCAAAAAACTCTGTCTTAAGTAGTATATGTTTAATCTCAACATCTTGCAATTTAATTCCTTTGATTTAATAGAAATTGTTTAGGTGTATATCTAGAGTTTACATTTTTAAATGGTTTTCTGTGCATTGCTCTTCCCACCTGAAATTTAAATACTCAATAAGCTTTACTTAAAAGTGGGAAAATTATATTTTATATCTGCTTATCTAAAAACTATAAACATTGTCAAAACATTTTGAGGCAAAGTTTATTAGAAAAGTTTGCATCTGTGAAAGATGCTTTCAATCCTGAACTCTATGTTTGGAAGATATGGGGAGATAGGAAAGATAATAACCCCTGATTGAGAAGTTTTATGAGTTTTATACTCCTGGGATTTTTCCTTTTTTGTTTTTCTTTTCCTTCAGGCTTATGACTGCTTCAAAACCTCCAAGGCCTTTTCTATCTGTTTTTAAGCACAGCACATATGTATGCATGTCAGCTCATTTTGGCCTATGGCTACACAGAAAGGAAATTAAAAGTTTCATTGAAATATTTATTTTGTAATGATGTTATTTTGGGGGACTTTTTTCCGTTAAGAGGACAATCCAATCTATTTGATGATGAAGACCCTCTGCTGGAATAGGAGTTGTCCTGTCAGAATTTATCTGTCTGAATTGATCAGTGAAGGGTAATGGAAAATATTTCTATAGCATTTCTTCCGTGAGGAAAAGCTTAAAGAGTTGCGGTTGTTAAATCTGAGAAAGAGAAAGCACCAAGGAGACTTTATATAGGCTTTTTAGTAATTAACAGGAACTTAAAAAAGAAAGAGGGAGACAAACATTTATAAGGAATTGTAGTGACAGGAAAAGGGGTATTGATTTTAAACTAGTGGAGATCAATTAAGACTAGATACGAGGAAGAAGTTCTTATAGTAAGAGTGGTGAAACACTGCAGCAGGTTGCCCAGAGAGGTGGTAGATGCCCCACCTCTGGGAACATTCAAGGTCAGGCTGGACTAGGCTCTGAACAACAGGATGTAATTGAAGATGTCTCTGCCCAGTGCAGGTGGACTACTTGTCCTCTAATGGTCCCTTTCAACCCAAACTATTTGTAATTCTATGATTCTATGACTGTATGGTAAGGATTGAGGGACTCAGTTTTAAAGTAGGCAACTACTGCAATCATGCATATAGAGTGCTCTGGGACAAAATTTTGAGTTTACACAGTTATGCCATGGCTGGTAATACGTGTTCTTTTCAGTTTGTTGTCAGCTGTTCTGCAGGAAGGCAACTTGGCCTGCAAAAATCTGATAAACCTGATTTTCCAGTCAGCTAGGCTTTGTGTTAGCTGCTTAGACTGGGAAACCTGAAACTCTCTCTTACTGCTTCTCAGCCATATCCCCATGTCTGAAGCCAGCTCTTAGTTTGAGCAGCTGCTTGGCCCTTTCCCTGCAAAAAAAACCTGCCATGGTTTGGCCATTGGCATGGACATGAAGTAGAAAGCCTTTTCCATCTGAAACCTTTGCTGGAGAGCAGCTGGTAGCACACACCAGTGGCTCTCCACACCATGGAGAGACATCTCTTCACCCAGAAAGGAAAGCCACAGGCATCACCTTCATTTTGAAGAGAAGATTCATTTAGAGCATGTTTTAAAAGGAACACCAAGCTGCTGCATTTGTCATGTCTCTGATGTAAGGACAAGTCGGAAAAGAGCTTTGAAAATGCAGGAGGGGGATCTGAAAACTGAAAAAAAAAAATTAAAAAAGAGTAAATACTGAGATCTGCAGGCTTGTTTCCATCCAGGCACTCTGTTGGTGGATTTTCATCCAAACACTGGTGGTGCTAAGGGAAGGGGGTAGCAGAAGGATTTCATTATCAAAAAAAAAGGGTGATGCAGATTCTCCAGCTTTGTTCAAACTGGTGGGTAATGTTCAAATAAAATTAAAAGACTTATGCACTGGCCATCCTGGTCTGTGAGTCATGCTTTTCAAAGTTCAGTCAAACTGCTTTTTAATCAGACAACAGAGTTTTTACTGATTCCTGGAGCATCTCAAGGCTCACTACCCATTTCAAGACAACATTTTACCAGCATGTCTTGCTCTTTTCTCAAGGTCTCTGAATGCATCTCTTTATGCAAACCTAATCTACTGAGTTTGTAAGTCTACAGAAAGGAAAACAACATTTATGATAGCAATGAAGTATTAAAAGAGGAATTAAAACCAATAACGCTGCTTCTCCTCCTTATAGCTCTTCTGTCTGCAGGGTGTGTGGGGAAAGCTTTCTGAGAAGTCAATTTCAAACTCAAAACCAGCCGTCATAAGGAGGCTGAACACAGTAACCTAAAGAAAAACAGTTTTACTTTTGCTAACAGAGGAGAGATTTCGTAACTGTTGCTTTTGCAAGAAACAGTCCTCTGACCTTCAAAAAGGCATGCCTAAAATAATCAGAGATCCATTTCCCTGGTACAGCTAAACGGGCAAATTTCCAAGCAGGGACTGTTTTTGTGGACTCTAATGTAGTGCAGTGAGGACTGCTGAATATTGTGACCCAACATGCATTTAGCACCATACATACACTATTGGATTCTGAGAAAAATGTTTGCTATTAAATGTAACTAATATCTACCTAATCATTTCCTAGCATTAATCAGCCTGCAGAAAGCATGTCCAGAACACACCAGAACACAATGTAATATGATTCAAATATATATGAATAAGGAGAATGTTCTCAATAATATCGTACAATGAGCTCTTCCATATTAATCAAAGGAAAAAAAAAGAAAAAAATAGTTTATTGCAGCATCCTCCATGTATTTTGTAACAGGGGTTAATCAGAAGCTTGCCAGCTGGCTGGCTGTTTTCTGACTGTCCATTGCCAATTTATTTCTTCCTCTTCTTTCCAAGGGTGAGGCACTGGCCTCTAACTCCAGACTGCTGTGCTGGACAGACCAGTTAAGATTCTTGGCAATTTCCAAGTGGCTATTAAATTACCCATGCATATTTTTTACCTAGTTGTAACATATAATCTCTGGGAAATATCCAAAAGAACACAGAAGACTGATAATAAATTGCAGATCCTGTGTGACTAGTTCAAAAATCCAACCCTGGCAGGAAGCTAGACTAATTTTCTGATAGTTGTTTTCACAGCCTTTTTAACCCAAAGAAGCAGGGAACAGCAAAGCATACAGCCCTGCACTGGAGATAGGTTAGCAGGCTGGCCTGTCGACCCTGGGACTGCCTGCTTCACAGCACCAGCAAAACAAATGAAAATTCTTCTTAAAAAAAAAAAAATCAAAGATGTGCTAGGCTCTACTGAGACCGGGCATGGTGTTCAGAAAGAAAAGCACTAATTTTATGTTATTGTTACTTTTGCAAATTTTGTTTGGCATTGTCCAACTACTACCAGGTTTTCCACTAACTTTAGAGGTTTTTTCTAATTCTTTACCTTTCCACAAGCAAAATGAAAAGAAATGAGCAGTTAAGAAGTGAAAACATATTTTCTCCTTTTTTTTTTTTAAGAAAAAACAGCATTCCCAGCAAATTTTTTTTGTTTTCCTCAAAAAAGGCCATGTTGGATGAACCTTGTGGGCAGTTCTTCTTACAAGTATTGGATTTCCCACAAGGAAGAAAACAAGAATTTAGTGCTGTACTTAAAGCAATTGGGCACTGAAGAGTCTCCCACCTAGCAAATTCACTGCACAGGCCATCAAGGCTTTCTGATGTCTCCACCACTAAAGACCAATTTTCTCATGGGCATGATGATGCTGAGATTCATGTTTTACCATACTGCTAAGAAATTTGACTCCTGCAAATGAAACATCTGACAGCAAAAACAGTGGTGCAGGTTCCAATCCAAATGCTGCTATTACTTCTGCCAAGAGAGAACATGGAAATTTTCTTTGAGCACTCCCCTCTCTGCCCCAGTTTTGCTTTTTTACTGTTTATGAAATTCAGACTTCCTTTTCTGTGTGATCAATATTACATCATCTGTTTCTGTTTACAGATAGGATGGCCCAGTATAAACAGCAGCCCCCTTCAGCAAAGAGCAAATGACCCATCACACTTCCTTCCCAGTGGGAAGGGCCTCTCTCCCACCAGGGAAATGGACTGGCTGAAGACAGGGGAGCAACTAACGTGCTCTGGGCTCACTGCATTGCCACTGCACTACAGTGGAGAAAACACCACTGCGGTGTGAGAGCAGTGAGTGCCAACACAGCTGGAAGCCCCATCTCAGAAGGACTTTGTCCTCAGATCGGTGCTGGAGGAGTCCCAATTCCCAAGTCCCTGTGACCACTTCAACTGATGCTGAGGGATAAATATGTCACCCTGCATACCCTTGACATGGAGGAGGACTGTCCTCTGATAGGTTTCATTGCCATTAAAAGAGCTAAAACTTTTACAGTGTTGTAGCTTCCTCTGAAATTTGAGGACCTAGTCACATTAATTCCACTGCAGACATGGGACAGCTGAAATAAAGCAAACATGGCAGTAGGGAGAGAGGCTGAGTAAAAGGGAAAGATATTTCAAAGATGAACATTAACAAAGAAGACTTCTGCACACAGACTGTGCATCCACTCTGGCTTGCTAATGTGATAGTTTGTGATGCTCTTGCTTAAGAGTTCCTTTGTCCACTTTAACTTAAACCTGTTCCCAATCAGCTGAAGCAAAGCTGAGGTAAACCTGGTTTAAATCAAGACTGGAATGTACAGAGAAGGACTACTTGGAAACTGTGTCCCAAGGCACATGCTTATTTCAGCTGGATGAAGCATTGATTTATATGATGGGTTTTCAGGATGGGAAGTACATATTAATAGAAAAGACATAAAAAGCCATTTAATTGAATGTACAGGACATTTTGGATGACCTTTTTTCAGTTGTTTTTTAGAAAGTATTTCATGAGGCTGCAATCTTTGAAAAATAATAGTACCAAGAAAATTACTAAAATGATGGCAATAACTAATACATCTAGATGAGAATAAAAAGCTGCATGCAATCTGAATGGCAAGGGATCAAAAAAAGGACCTGATATTTTATAATTTTTATGTTTAGAAAAGCCCCAGATGTTTTTATCCTTAATAACCAACATTTCCAATATAATAGAACATGCCAGAAAAATAATATATCCTGAAGTGCTATGGGTGGCTTCTACAGGCTTTACAAGACTGAAAAGATCAGATGAATAACTCATCTCCCAACAGCTGGGGAAACAAGGCAGACTTTCAGGAGCCCCCAGCTTGGACCCATGATCACTCACAGAGATACTAAAAGAGACCAGATTGCTCAGGGCCACAGGTGTGGGGTGCCAAATTGCCTGATCTGAGATAGGCAGCTTTCAGTCAGCTCTGATTTGCAACAAACATTACCTATGTATGATAAAATTTAATGGTGTGATTTTATTTGCAAGTATAGTTGTGCAGTCTGGATCTAGAAACATACTTCTATTTATGTAGGAGAATAGAGTAGAGGGATTAATTGAATAGTCAAAGACTGACTTTATCATCTTTTCACAGAGTATACCCCTCCCTGATGGGATCACAGTGGCAGTGAAGCAGACTTTTGGACCTTTTTATCTAATATTGTAAAATAAAGAACACCTTGAGGACAGACAGAAGCAAATAAACCTCCTTGATTTCCTTCATATGACAGGATAGAAAGGTCAATTGAGATTATATTGGGCCTCATTTCAGGGCTGCAAAATATGCTGTTCATATAATTACTCCTCCATTGTCCCATTTCTGCTTGGCATTATCTTCAGTTCAAAACATGCAAATCTCAACCATTAGTTATTTTGTTTCAAATTAACATTGTCCCAGTGTTACTACCAAATCTAATTTTTTATACGGATATTTATAAAATTGCCCATGACACATCAGCAGTAGCTTTCAGCATTTAAACTTTCCATTATCATGGTACCACTAAAAGACAGTCATGCAAAAAAAAAAAAGTCATAATTAAGTTGGCCAGCCAAAAGTGTGGAGACATCTATAAAAGCACAACTGACTTTATGTCTGTGTCCTCTTGCCGCTTTGCTAGGGCAGCAGTGAGGAGATTTGAAGAATGTAGGCTTTTCTTGTCTTGAACGCTATCCTGTTCCATTGATACTACAAACTGCCATCCAGAGTCCACTTGGACAATTTTGAAATGAACAAATATACATGACAATAGAATCTGCCTGATTAAGTGTTCGTGGAAAGGATTTACACGGGATGTGTTGGCAATTTCTGTCTTAGTTCCCTCCAAATCCATATGCGTACTTCTAGGAGAGGGTACATAGTTATTCTATTTCCAGCTCCTGAAGCTATGCCACAATTCGTGCTTTGCAAAATTAGAAACTAATGAAGTATGCTGGCATTAGGAGAAGTCCTTGGGAGAAAAAAACAGTAATAAAAGGCTGGTAATTGCTGCTGAACAAGGGACTGATGGATAGTGCACCGTGCTGCTGCAGGTAGGTAGGCAAAGTGACTCATGAAATAGGCTATATAAAGGGATGAGTCATCAGTAAAAACAGAGTGAAAGAACAAACTGTTTCATATGAGAAAAGCAGCTGTTAACAGAGATCAGCCACTAGGACATGGAAGCAGTAACGAAAAATTTGTTGGAGTAGAATAAGGAAGGGTAATGGAAGAAAGTAATAGAGGAACAGCTCCTGGTCCCAGTTTGCTCAAGAACCAGAGACACTCCTAGCAACTGCAGCATTTCCTGACCATGAACAGAGGGCAGACAATTTTTGAAGTAATGTACTCTGACATATCTTCCATATCCACAGCAGCATGTGGAGAGAATAGAGGCTGAGATCTGACCTGAGGTGGTACCTAGAGGTTCATCTTTTCTGCCACTGAGACAGTGCAGATTTGGAAGTGAAGGGGAACATGTGGTATTTGAAGGCAAATACATTGTCTTTGCATTTGGATGTTAGAACATGAACATCTGTGTAGTCAACAGATGGACACAGAGCTACAGAGGACAGTAGAGCTCAGTTTTACTAAAGGGGCTTCTTCCCAGACACCAGTAAAACAGACATGTGCTTCAGTGCTGTTTTCTTTAGCAGTGCTCCAAGGAGCATCACGGCTGTGTATTCCCATAGCTGCACAATCAGCAGCAGGGGGAAGATGAAGCTGGTCTCTCCAGTAAATGGATCTCACAAAGAGTTGGGATAGCCAGCACAGGCTCACAGATCCAGAAGAGCCTTAGCAGTTGTAACCCTCTCTGAGATACAATGTACTGTGACTTTTCTCTTATTTGGATAGTTATAGTCCATTTACACACTAAATTAAGCCAGACCACCTCTCCTCTGTGATTACTGAATGGCAGTCAGTTCTAGAGACAGGGGATACTCTCACACTTCAACTCTTTGATATGTTGTTCACTCAATTCTTTCAGGTTCTGCTAGATATTAAAGTATTGTCCTAGTAATTTTGTATCATTTGTCTGCATACTCAAACAATGCTTTTGAGTAAATTATGATGCTAGTCATTGTGACTGAACAGGAATGGGATAGATTTGCCTTTGTTCTCAGAGGGGATAAGCCCACCCATTAGGAGAAAGTTTCCTGGTTTATGCTCTTGGCATAATATGAAATTCCCTGTCTGTACTATCCTTGCTTATACCCTGAACCCATAAACACTTTCACTAAATATTTGCAAAGAGGAAACACAGCCAAATCCTACTAAGTTATAATGAACAGCAATCATAGTGCAGAACATTAATCTTTTCTGCATATTCCACTGGGGAGAGGTTGCTTTAAAACTTTCAATATGATTTAAACACAAATGCTTTTTATATAGGTCAGGAAAGAGAAATGTAATTTCCCTCAGTTTTGTTTGGTCAAAGTTCTCTGTTCTAGCACTTAATTAATGGCTCTGGTGAAATGCTTTGAAAACAGTAACATTTCTAACCCCAAATGTGTTGCCAAAATGAGTACTTCCTGGTCATTATCTATTTTGGAGAGGATGCTGAACACACATGAATGTGCTGTTAATAAACTCAAGGAAACTATTTTTATGGCCGTGGAAAAAAAAAGGAAAATATATATTTCTTCTTCAGTACTTGTCTCTGTCAGTTATAGCTGTGGGAAACAAAAAAAATGAAATAAGAAATGTGGAAAGCAAAGGAGAGGAGGGAAGGAAAGCCACATAGGGCTGTGCATCAATAACCCACCTGGAAGAGTCAGCTTCCCCATTTGGCTTTAGCATTTAATTTCCTTTCTGACGTATCCACCCTTGAAACCCAAGCACCCCAAAGACAGCCCACATAAGGACATAAGTACCCAAAATCAAAAATGAGGCAGAATTCTGTCCAAAATACAATCCTCAAATGTTTACCTAGTCCAATGACTACCTGGGTTTTGCCAGTAATTTTTGCTATGGCTTTAAGCTTTCATGTCTCTTACAGCCCAGCTTCTGCCTCAGCCACTGCAGCCCAGAGGGTGTGTACACTCAGAGTTCCCCTTAGGTTTGTTTCAAATTCCTACTACAATCTGACAACGTTGCTATCAAACAAGGGGTGACACATGTCCCCTTGTGCCACAGCCTACTGTCCCCTTACCCAGGCAACACCAAATGCACTGATCCTGCAGGCACTACTGTTAGAAACACTTTCAATTGTCAGAGTCCCTAATTGCCATACTTCATACTTGGAAGACTTGGAACTGTCCCCCAGGACTGTCCTGTCCTTCCTCTTCAACTATTTTGCTACCAGACCTACAACTCAAGAGTGGAGAAAAGTTCACTGACAAGATCCCCACATTGTCTGGAAGATTTCTCATGGAAGCCCTTGTCGCACCATGATACCACTCAGGAACATACCTGGAGGACTCTCCAGTAGGAAGCCCTGCATGGCTCTGAAGATGTACAGAGGAACTTAAAAATACCCCAAAGGTATATAAAAAAAAAATATCTTCAGTGTTATTGGTACATCTTTATTCATAAAATAAACTATAAAATATTGTCAAGGCTGTGACAATGAAACATTGGATCTACATGTAAAAAGCACACAAAGCATGAAATAGCATCAAGCATTAATGTCTTCTAGGTGACTGGACTAAGTCTTCATCCTGATGCTTATCTTGACGTGGTGTGTGCTGATGGAGTGACAGCAGTGATAAGGTGGAGACACCACAAGCAGAGATGAGAAGGTTTCACTTCTAAGTGAGGATGGCAATGATTTTGATTCTGACACACAAAAAATGTAATCCCTGAAATAACAGCTGGTGAAAGAGCTGATATGCACATCAATATCTAAGAGAGACTGAAACAAGAAGTGGTTACTGAGATCTCAGGTAAAGGTGAAAATAGCAATATAAGCTAACAAGTAAACCATAAATCTCCTCCAATAAAAATATTTATTGGATGCATCACCCATCTTTAAACAGCACAAACACTGCTCTTTAAATGCTGTTCCACAGACCCACAGCATCTGACAAAATAAACAGCTGCCCAGGGCTTCTCATTCTGCATTTCTACTTTCTGCTGGAAAACAATGATACTAGCTAAACATGTGTATTGTAAACATGAGCCTGTGGTGTTCTTGCTTTGTATATTTACAGAGCCATGTAAATTTAATGTTTTACTTTTGACAAAGAAAACCTGCAGTGACTTTTAGGTATAACACATTAATTCTGAAGATGTTGTTTCACCTACTGCCGATATACTTATTTTTTTTTGCTTAAGAACATTAAAACATATTAAGAAAACACTCTTGCTTCATGAAACTTCACACTGCTTTAACATGTTTCAAGGGCCAAGAAAGTGACCTAATCCAAGGTTTTTGACCAGTGAGGTTACTCTGCATCATTGGATTTACTTGGCAAGGCCAAGAAAACAGAGTTCAGAAGGCATGGGGATCCCATATGAAAGTTTGCCAGCCTGGAAAGAAAGAAGCTAAGGCAATGCCAAGTCACAAATGCTGAATGTGATGAAAAGCTGGATCATGTTAGCAGGAGATGCCACACATGGGTGAGGAGAACAGCACAGAGGTTGTTGAGAACAATGTGTGAAGCTTTAGACAACTAGTTAGCAGGATGGCATCTTTATTTTAAACTAGATGCAAACTTTAGAGGGACTCATGCTATTGGAGAAAAAAAAAGCAAGTAAAAAATAATAAAGAAATTAAATAAAGGACTTGCTTTATCACTGCTTCTTGCTAAAGGAATGTAAGAACTAAAGTTACTACAAATATTTACAAAAATGAGCAGCCAAAGATTGTAGAAGAGGTATTAAAATACTCACTGTTTCAAAAATAGTTCCCATATGGATCTCATTGAGCTGACATGCCTAGGAGGAACAGGTAATTCATACAGTAAGAGAAGAGCTTGAAGGCATTGGGAAGGCAAGAACCTGATAATAAACACAGGCTAGGGTTAAGAGAACCCAACCATCCTACTCATCGTGACTCAAAAATTATTTCACTGCCTTAAAGGCTGAAACTAAAGAAGTTTTTTTTTCCACAGGAAATTTTTGCAATTAGAATACCCCTCTAGGATGATTAAAAGAAAGAAAAAAAATCTTTACTGTGAAATCAGTTTAACTTTTCTAAGGAAAGCCATTATTAACTGCAATTGACCTTAAAGCCTTAAAGCAAGGGTTGCTTCTTTCAAAAGGGACCTCACAAACATTTTCTTGGCATAAAAAATGCACAGATACTATTTCCAAATTCAAGCATCAAGTCTGCCAAGCATATAAAATTTAGGGTGGTGTTACTACTTTTCTGAATAGAACAGTCAGAAGAGCAATATCCAGAAGTATAATTTCAATCTGATTCAGAAAAGAATACTGCATAACACCAGGTAGACTTAGGCCAAGTTTGCAGAGTTTATGGAGGCCTCCTTCAGAAATGGAGACCAAACAAATAGGAGTTTGTTCAGCTTCTTCTGGAAGAAAAAACGATACGTAGGACTCTCAGTATTAGCTAATAAGATTTTTTAGTGATAGATATTTACAGGATTTATGGAATTTGTACCCTTCCAGTGCTCTACTTTGCCTGTGCTTAACTTCCTATCTGTAAAGAAGTTAATTCTGTTTCTTCCTGAAAGGTTTAGAAAAGGGAATGAGGTCTTTTAAGGCAGGCAAAGATAAAAGCAACAATAAAAAAAATAATAAAGAAAGCTAGATATTCCTTATGCTGTCTCCAGAGGAAAAGGAAGCTCAAAAGTTGTCGTGTCTGACAAAAGTGCAGGTTAAGTCAGGCAAAATGTTCCAGCAGTAATATGAACAGAGATAGACCTGTAGTGGAATAGACATGTAAATTCATGTCTCAGACTAGGATTTTCTTCTCCTTCCTGAAACAGGAATAGATGGGCATTAAAAAGCTTATGGTGTGCCCATTTGCATGGGGCGTAGGCAAATAACAGAGGAATGAGGTCTGAACAAGATACATAGCTAGCAGGCAGGACCTGGAACTGTTAGATGCAGTATTTAAATGTTGATACCTTACTAATAGCCTTAATCCTTAGTTTAAGGGAACAGTGGTAACAGTGATAACATGGTCAAACAGCCAAGCCTGGATGTAGAGCCACAGCTCAAGCATGTCTGCTGGTTATTGCCTTTGCTGGAAAAAATACTCATGAAAACAAAGAAAGCATGTGTAAAGGGAGTATATAAAACATGTTCAGAGGGAACAGCTAGTGCCAAATATTTTCCTGTGCTTGAAGCGTCACCTGGGTCTCAATATTTTCTTGTGCTTGAACTGGGTCTTAGTATTTTCCTGTGCTTGAAGTGTCACCTGGGTCTCACAGGTGCCTTTGGAAAATAACCAGAAAGTCAGAGCAAAAGCTAATGGCTCCCTAAATCCATGCTGTGAGACATTGTCATCTAGTAATTTCCATACTTCTCCTTTCTGATGGCTGAAGGAGAACCACACCTTTCCTAGACACCAAACCTTGCTCATCTCCTAAGCAGACACCAAGCTCCCACAGGCTCTCAGGGGCTGAGATGGTTGGAGGAGAACACAAGCCCCACAGCGCCATGAGACACCCTGCTCCTCCTGACTCCCTCCATAACCCCGGGCTCTTCCCCAACAGAACCCTTTAACCATGCTGTAGTCCTGCCTCTCCAGCATCTCTCTCTTGGTGCAGTGAGGACAAAGTATGCTCACTACACGTCTGATGTTCAGTTAGTTTTTTTTTTCTTTTTAAAACCCTGATCCACCACATTTCCCAGATTCCATGCAAATCACTTACTCTCACATCACAGCAAGAGGGTGTGATTGCTCAAACTCAGATCCTGGGAGAATGCAAAGAATAAAGGCTGCAAGCTGATCCATAGAGGAAAAAAAAGGGCCATAGACAGATGTTTTGTAAATGTAAATGTAACTTAGACTCCTGTTTGCTGAGATAATGAATCCCAAGCATTTCAGTCTGCCTTAAAACACCACATAGAGTTAAAATATGCTCACCAGGAAGATGGACTAAACTTTCACCAAAATAATAGCACTACCATGAAACACAGATTTTGAGGTAACCCCTTGATCCTGGAAGAAGAATTTGAACTGGTGTCTTCAAAGGCCAGAAAAACATTCATGAGTTTTTGGTCAGCAGCTGAAGTGGAAAAGATAAGCCTAAGCTTTTATTATAATATACTTGGTTTCTTGAATCCATGCTGATATGGTCTCTACAGAAATACAGATCAGGGTAGGTTAGTCTTACTGTGCAGAAAGCAATATTTCTAAATGAAAGTATGAAGTAAGCAACCCATTGGGGTCAGGAGAAAGGAAAGCAATGGAATAAATTACTGATAAAAGAAAATTATTACAAGCTGCTTAGCTAAACTTCCAGAACACCAGCTGGGGAAGGAAAAATGGCAAAAGAACAAAATTGCTGCATATTTAGCCAGGGATAGAAAAAATAAACATATTAAATAATCACTGTATTTTTATATATTATGCTGATCCCTTGCAGATAACTTGCAAAATTAAGGCCTGAGTTTGGTGCCAAAAAGTCCATAGACATTTTGATACAGAAGCTAGAAGAAACAGGATCTGGCCCATGAATAATATAAGAAAAACAGAACCAAGCCAAAGATTATTTTTCTCTTTATTGCCAGATATTTTAAAGGGGAATTAGAGATTAACTGTGTTCACCACTACAGAAAACATTTACTTTCAGAAGGCAATTTTCCAATACCCTCTTAAAAAATTAGAATTTCTTTAAAAATATCTCAAGTTACTACTGAAGAACATCTGAAACCAAAAATCACCAGTCTTTTCTGAAGATTTAATTGAAAAGGCAGATATATAAAATTAAAGCCTAGTTGTTTCCCTCTACATGGCAGCAAGTTTTGATTAAAATTTTTCCTTCTTATGTGTTCAGTATCTTGCCTAAAATGCAATTACATGAAGATTTGATACCTTGAGCCTACGAATATAAAAAGAATGATTTAGACTTTGTAGCTTTCACTGCATTTTCCTGAAGTCCAAAACCAAAAGCACATATCTGACAACCTCAGATTGCAGTCCTTACATCTATCCAAACAAAAGTATCCTTGGTTCTTGGTAATGTTTAGTTCTATTGGGCTGCAATTTCTTTATAGGAACAAAAAAGTAAAACCAACCACAACACCAACAACAATAAAAAAGGGAAAACACCACCAACAACAATAAAGTCAGTCCAGGTTTTAGAGTATTTTATAACAAAATCACTGCTGTTGAAGCCTAAATAAATACATGAGAAGAACACCTGAAGGAAATACCTGTCATTTATAGGAAAGATATATGAAAACATGTAAATCCTATTAACCATAATATATACTTGGAAACCTGCTAAATTTGTGAGGGTGTTTCACTATTACAACACTGAAACTATTCTTGTATACATTTTAATTAGTACCCTGCTACCTATAAAACATAATGTTCAGTCTACATCTATCTATTTTACTAGCTTTGTATGAATTCTTACCTGATATTCCCAGAATCTCCATCACTTCTGAGATAGTCTCTTACTTAACTGTGTTTATCACTATAAAATAAACCTGAAGCTAACATGAAACATGGCAATATAACTCCACTGCCAATTCAGCCAGATGTAGCTTCCAAGGGGAAAAAAAATTCCCAGGACTTGACTTTAAGCCACTTGGCTGGCTTTGCTTCAGTGCTCACCCACTGGGGCTAGGATGGGTGAGGCTAATGGTGTGATTCCACTGTGAGTGAGTGCTTTGGGAGCCCCTAGCTCCAGTTATTCCTAGTGGTCACTGCATTGCACTTGCAGTACTGCTGAATTACAGCCTTGGACAGGAGGCTGCCTGGGGCTGCAGAGCCTTTTATTCCCATTGCAACGCTGTGCTGTGCTGGAGTGCTCTGTGCAACAGTAAGATAGTACCACCTTATGAAGTTTTTATGCAGTAGTGGGTAAATATTTAACTATTAAAAGGTTCTATGTTGTTTTGAGGTTATAACTTATCCTTTAGAAAGGAAATCAGCCACAGTGCTGCAGCTGAAGTTCCTGTTGCTTTTGAGGTGCAGCAGGTCAGCTGCACCTGCTGCCCCTCCTGTGTGATCTGTGCTATCCAGAGGAAATCCTCCTGTGGCTCCATATACAGGCACTTGTGCAAACACACTGGTTCCTGAAACCCATGATCAAATAGTACACCTGAAAACTTAAAAGGGTCAGAGACATATAAAACAATGCCAAATTACAGCCTGAAGGCCATAAAACTGAGAGACTACGGAACAATCCTGGGCTGCTCCTGCCCTAAGTGCAGCAAGCCCTGTTGGGGCTCAGCTGGGGGAAGGAGGTAGGGCTGGCAGGTGTGGGGCCATGCTTCCCCAGTCTGGTGGAGCAGTGGCTGTGGAGCAGCCTCACACCATGGGAAATATCATAGCACTGGCAATGACAGCCTGGGACTGAAGAGCACAGCAGGGAATGCAAGGCCAGGTCAAAACATACTGCAAGTGTGAGGACCCTTTATCACCCTTGAGGTGACCTGCTGCACCTCAAAAGCAACAGGAACTTCAGCTGCAGCTCTTTTTAAACCAAACAGTTCTACTTTTTGTGCAAACATTACAATATATCAACTCTGAGATTTCATAATTAGAATCAAGCATTTAAAGCGTCCTACTAACAGAGTTTAGCTCTAAAGATCTCCTTGGCCACTAAGCACTCCTTACCATCTCCTGGAAATGGCCTTTGACATGCAAAATAGGCATGCTAAACCACCACAGCAGGTCCACACTGAATTGACAGTTTTTGCACACACATACAAGCTAACAGGAATCAAAAACATAAAACAGATTGTAAATATTTCTTTACAGCAGTGAGAAAACACACTTCAGGGGAGAGGAGACAAGTATATCCAGGCTGTAAGAGAAAAGGAGGGAGGGAGGGAGGGAGGGAGGGAGGGAAGGAAGGAAGGAAGGAAGGAAGGAAGGAAGGAAGGAAGGAA